>JASAOG010000022.1:600000-1200000 GCA_030265305.1 Biomphalaria pfeifferi
TCCTTTGTGTCGATGAAGTCAACAAAAGACTCACGAACCTGCACCCCGTCATTATCCATGACAACGCACCGTAAAATTTGGGAAGTTTGATCCAGCTTTGAGATGTCAGGTGTACTGTCAAAAATAATTGAGAAATATTTGGCTTGTTTTACTTGCTGTATGATTAGTTTTTTTAGCGTGATCCCCCAATATTGTAATAAAGTCATTTTGTATTTGTGGAGACATGTATGTATTCGGTCTGGAACAAAGCTTAGTTCGAAGCACAAGCTCCCTCAAGAGTGGATCGTACTTTGATAGTAATTTTACTAACTCTCCAGGTTTTCGTCTCTTGTATAATCAAATCTTGGGCCTTGTTGTCAATATTGTTCCCTACTCTCAGGCGAACTTCAAGTTCCCTCCAAGCAAGCGATGACTGAATGTGAGCTCTGCTGGTCTCATGTTTTTCTGTTTTCGGGGATAGCCTCCACCACTCATTGAATCCATCTTTGGATTTAAAGGAAGATTTGGTACTTGATCTTGTTGAGAAGAGTATGCAGGGGAAGCAAAATAAGGATTCTTTTTTTTGTGGCTAATAACACATCCACTTTCTAAGAACTTTCTCGCCGTTTGACATTTTCCGGAAAAACCAAGCCTTTGAAAGCTTTCTAGCCTTTTCTTTTGCTGATTCTTGATGTCTATACGCCTCTCTGAATTGACTGTCCATACGCTGAACTGTTTCAGAACCTTAAGTGACAAGGTGTATGTGAATATTATCTGTGATGACATCAGGCCTCTCTCCAATGTCGTTCAGTCTAGAGTTTATTATCCTGCTTTCTGTATTGTTTACACTGTCTGTTGGTTCAGCCTCTTAAGTATGAAGTTTTGACGAGTGTACTAAAGATATGCTTGTGTGCTGTCCTTTAGTCTCTAGAACCTGCGGTATTGAAGTATTTTCTTCTTTTTCATCAATCACGATGTCGGCCTCATCATTTTTTTCTGGATTCAATGACAACCGTCTGATCTTGCTTTGTTGCTTTTAATTGTTCAGTTAATTCATACCTAATAACAGCTCGCCTTTAGTCGGTGGACTCTGGCAATGATGTGACTTGAATTTGTCTAGATGCTTCTTTAGACTTAAGAAGTTTAAGAAACGCACCTCACTGCGGTCAAAGAAACTGCTTTATGCGGATGACATTGTCCTCTGGTCAACCGGGAAGAAAGCCGACCAAATACAGGCGGCATTACAAGCAGACATCCAAACTATCTCCTCGTATTGCGACAAATGACAGATTCAGATTAACGTTGCAAAACGACCTGGTCCCTGTTTAGCCTAAATATCGACATTCTTAAGGCTCGGTGGGCTGCGACTCCAACGTGAAAACACGCCAAAATATCTAGGGGTAACCCTGGATAGAAAGTAGTCAATGTTCCAGCACGTCCAGGAAGTTGAAAGAAAAGCCTCGGAGAAGTTATCGTTACTAAGAAAACTGGCCAGCACAAGTGGGGTGACAAAGCTTACATGCTACGCACATTGTATTTAGGGGCAGTCAGATCACAAATTGAGTACAGCTATACAGTTCAAGTATATGCTAGTAAAACTGCCCTCGAATCACTCGACCGAGTACAATCACAGGCACTAAGGTTCATTTGTGGCACCTTTCGGACAAGCCCAACAAACTCTGCTGAAATCTTAACAAACGTGGTCCCTTTACATTTAAGGAGGGAGAGGGCGTTACTTACAGCCTATGAGCGCTATAAAAGGGGCGATTCTAGGCTACCCACCACAATCTTAGTGCAACAGTGGAGAGAGAGGAACCGCATAAAAATGCGATCGTTCCTCCACATTGCGGCCAATTTGTCAAAATCAGCTGGGCTATCCACTGATAGAATTCCTATTAGAAGACTTAGTACTTGCTCTCCGTGGAGGAGATAGTCGGCCCCACAAATAAACATGTTCCTTATAGGGCAAGAGGGAGCCACCAAGAGGCGGTTAACACCTGCCATACTCCAAAACTTGGCATCAGCTACACTAAAATCCTACCCATCAGATGCCATTTTCTGTTATACCGATAAGTCGGTAATGAGGGCACTGATAGATCTGGGTATGGGGCCCTTATAGTCTACCCAGACCGGACAGAACCAGAGATGCCGATTTCTTCGTCTGAGCTTAAAATGGTTTTGAGGCGCCAGCCAGACTACACAGTCTTGAGCACTGTTCATCATTTTGTTTACGTTACAGTATTACAATTAATTAGTTAGTTAAACAAAACCTCGTAGAAAACAAAGGTACTCATTTAAAAATATTGACATTACAATAGAATTATTTCAAAAATTCAACATTAAAGAATCATAAAGAATTGAATAAACTAAGACAAGAGTTTGGTAGAGTTTGGTAATATATTTGTAAACTCTATATCTAGATTAAACCAATGGACTAAACAATGAAGTAAAAAAAGGTTGGCCTATCTTCTTCTTCTGCTTTATATTACAGAGCATTGATCAGTGTAGTAACAACATGTACCGTGTGTCCGAAATAAATCTAGTAAATTAGATTCAAACTATTCTATTGCTTACATTGTATGGAAGAAATAGTCAAGGAGATGAAACAAAATAACGACATGACTAGTTTATAAATCGTTAGTTCATATTTAAAATACAGTAGTTTATGTTTGTTCGTGTCCATACAATTAGTCGTTTTTACTGAAAAGCTCAGGGAAATAGGAAATTAATACACACTGGGGGAATTTTGGTGCCCCTCTCCACTTGGTGCCCTGTGCGGCCCGCACCACCCGCACATTGGTAGCTACGCCACTGACCTGCGTGCCACCTGCGGTTCTTTATTGAGTTTATTGTTTGAATATAGAGAACATTATACTACAGTAAATAAACATGAAAAGTTGTAGCTTGCAGATTTCCCCAGGGTTAATGTAATAGTACGCCTTTCATCTCAACGAGTGACACCCAAACTACGGTACGAGGGTCATATCCTGCCCATAGCGCAGTGCTGTGATACTTCTACACGGTACCTCTCATGATACTACTGTCCACATTGTTTTATTAATTAAGCTACTGACGCTCTTTTCCATTGGTTTTGTGCGGCGATGGGCGCCTAAGATAGTCGAGGGCGGAAGAGGGAGAGAAACAAAGGGGAGGCTAGTAGCTATGTATACACATTGGATGGGACTCATTGATCTCCCTCATTTGAAAATCATTTCAGTTTTATCACTTTGAACACAGCACAAACCTCTTCTTAAAATGTGTTTGTGCACAAACGACAATAAGGATGACGATGTCATCATTACTTATCCTAAACATGATTACTTATCCTAAACAAGATTACTTATCCTGAACAACAGCGCTCGCAAGGTGGTCAAAGAAAGCGCTTCAGGGACACCCTCAAAGCTTCTCTGAAGGCGTTCAGCATAGACCCAGCCACCTGGGAGACAGAGGCACATGACAGAGCATCATGGCGTCGAGCTGTGCAAACCGGCGCACAGGTTGCTGAGGAAAAGAGAACCACGCTGGCTGAAAACAAAAATGCCAGAGACGAAAAGCAAGGCCAAGGACACTAGCTCCAGCTGGAATAACCTGCCTAGTGTGCAGCCGAAAATTCCGGGCTCACATAGGTCTCATTAGCCCCATGAGGAGGCATAAAACCCCAGTGCATAGCCCTCAGCCCCCTGGATGACAAAGTGGTCATCATCGAACCAAGATGGACGAACAATATATATATATATATATTTATACTTATCCTAAACAAGGTTAATTAACCTCAACAAGATTACTTATCCTTAACAAGATTACTTATCCTTAACAAGATTACTTATCCTAAATAAGGTTACTTATCTTAAACAAGATTACTTACCTGGCACTGGATGAACAAAGATCATCTCTGTCTTTTAACCTCCCCCCCTCCCCAATATTAAAAGGTGTCCACTAAACAAAACGCTATAAGCCCGAGATAACCAAAAAGAAAAAGAGGCATTATCCCCCCCCCCCCCCCCCCAAAAAAAAAATGAATGATTGCTATGCAGCCCTCAAATAGTTCCAAGCTATTGGAGCTTTGTATGAACTATTGCAGTGTTTCCCAACCTATGTTCCGAGGAATCGTATAGTTCCACGAGACCTAAATATGTGTTCCACAAAGTACTGAAATAATTAGTTGGTAGGCCACCACGTGAATTAATCTCTCTAAAAAAATAAGCGAAGTGTTCCGCTAAATACTGAGAATGTGCGATGTGGTCCGCTAAATACTCAGAATGTGCGATATGGGCCGCTAAATACTCAGAATGTGCGATGTGGGCCGCTAAATACTCAGAATGTGCGATGTGTTCCGTTTATGAAAAACTGGGACTGAACTATTGGAATATTTAAAAATGGAAATTGTTGTGCGTTAAACCCTGAGACACCACTATATAAGAAAAAAAACTCTATGGAGAAATGCCTAATCTGGACACCACTGTGTAGTTCATCTTAGATATTTGACTAGTTATCTGAAGACTCTAACACTAGAATAAGAAGGCAGAAAAAGTAGAAGAGAAATGTGTGGAGTGTGTTTGTTACAACTTGAGACCAATCTTGTTAGCGTTTACTTCATCAGATGTTACAGCTTATTAATCATAATGACCTGTGACTTATTTTTTTTTGGGGGGGGGGTGCTGTACGAAGAGGTGGTCCATTTTTTTATTGATGATTTATGAGGCAACTAACTGTTGAATATTGAACATCCCCCCCCAAAAAAAAAAGAAAAAGGCCCAGCTGTTGCTTTCTGATTAAAACTCGTTATCAAACCTCCACAGTCCCGGCGACGTACCGCACTCCTTCTCGTGCTCAGTCGTAGGCACAAAAATCTATGCACTATGACAAGCACTCACACACACACAGACACACACACATACACACACAGACACACACAGCACACACACACATACACACACACAAGCAATCACAACGTTATATCACCTCTAATGTCATTCGGTATAGAAAGAATTGCCCTTTGCGACCTTTCTGGCTTTAGAAAGGTCAAACTCATTGGTTAATTGCGGTGTGTTTTTTTCCATTGGAATTTTTAACGAAGGACGGAACAAAATATGTGTTTTTTATTTCATAGTTGAAGCTTTTCTTATTTCAGATATTTTAAACTGTAAGTATTTGGAAACAAGGGTGGGTCATGAGTTATACTTTGAGATGTAGGCCATGTTGAGTTGGATTGGAATTAGATTGTTTACATTTGTAATCGATTTTGATGTCTCCAGAGCACATTTGTTAAGATTTAATTTGAGGATGTTTTGTCTGTAACACTGGAACTAAGGACCAGTAACAACAACCACAAAAAAAAAACAACAACAGTTTAAATTGCTAAGTTTTTAGACTAAAACTTAAAAAATAAGTAGTCTTAATAATTAACAATGGCTTAATGGTTGACAGTTGAGGCCACTAGGCCCGCTGCTAAACGATTCACAGTTAAATAGAGCCTATTACTATAATCAAAAGATGTACTGTACTTGTTTTTTTTAATCGGATTAATTATGGATTTATGTACGCACCAAAAAAAAAAAAAAAAGATTTTTCTTTAGTTTGTTAAATGATGATAAAAATTCCCCCAAATGTTAAAAAAGGTATGGTGTGTCACTGTGACATCCATAGTGTTGAGTAATTTGTGAGTTGGCTGATGTGTAGATTAGTTATTTTGAGTTTTAAAAATCATTTTATTGTTTACATTTTGATTCTGAGTAAAACTAGGTTTTGGTTATCATTTCAGATTCACGGCACTGTTGCTGAGAGCATCGTGCGAGACATTCACGTGATGTCTTAAAGTCTTAGACTATTCATTTAAGACAGAGCACCACGCTCAGGTTATCCATACCCTGACTAACTTCTCCAGTCTACAACAACTATATCTCAAGCTTACTGTATACGTAAACACAAATGTTCAAGACCAATTCCCTGCCTCTGTCTAGTAACTTCACTGTTTAGAATTTAACAGTTCAAAATGAACTTTTCAGGCGCTAGCGACATGAGTAACGGCGCCGCCACGATAGATGCTGAGCCCATCAAGCACATCCTTGAAAAAGAAATCAAGATGGACGATGGTCAGTGGCTGGAGCAGACCACGATCAGCACGAGGGACGATGCCGTCTCTTTTTGGAAGCTCTTCCTGGACAATTGGATCTACGTGGTCACTTACTGCAGTGTGTTTGGAAGTTTTGGAGTTTGTGTCGGGTTTCTGGGGCCCACGGTGTTCGACCTCGGGTGTCAGACCCACTCGGACTTGAAGCAGATGAACTGGGTCTTTTTTGTCCAGCTTATTATGACACTAGTGGGCTCTATCACAGCAGGGTGTCTGGCTGACAGGTAAGGTGTTGCGTTTTTAACTATTTATCTATGGACACATTAAGTACACTGGAGAAAGAAACCTCGAGAAGTTTCTTGTCTACAGAATTTACATTGAAGCGTTCGAATGTAATTTCACTCTATTAATTTCTAAAGGTGTATTGTAAAACAACAACACGATAGTTCCCCTTTCAGACCTTGAAGTCTATAGGGCAGATGATGTAAAGGTCATCTGTTTCTGTGGCCTACGGTCTACGAGGCTGTCATGTGACCAACACAACGACCAGCCGCCTTTACTTTTCCCTAACTAATGCCAGGTACCTATTAGAGCTGGGTGGACTCAGATCCCGAAAGTAAAAATGTAAGTCTTCACCAAGATTTGAACCCGAAGCTCTCAGATCGGAAGCCAAGCACTTTACCGCTCAACCACATCGCCTCCTAATAGATATATTGAGTAATTACTATTTTAGCCATTCTAATGTATCTTTCTTCTCTTTGAGAGATATATTAAAGAAAAGTTTCACAATAGGAAAGAGCAAAGTCTGTGTTTGTTGTACATAATGAAAAGCATTTTAAATTATTTATTCAGAAGTAATATAATTACACAGTCCATCTAACAATCCTTCATTTAGAGATCACTTTTAGAATCCTACACAATCCATCTCTTCAGTCATATTCAAGCAACTCTAATGAGATCAGAACTTGTGCTTCCCTTTAGAGCAGCGATTCTCAACCTTTAAGCTCGGCGACCCCTTTTTTTTTACAACCCCCCCCCCCCCCCCCCCACTCTTTCGCGACCCTCCCCCCCCCCCCCCTCAGACACACACAGCAATAGAAGAATAGACATAACAATCTATTTTTTTTCGATGGTCTTTGGTGACCCCTGGCAAATCGTCCATCGACCCCCATAGGGGTCGCGACCCACAGGCTGAGAACCCCTGCTTTAGAGCCCTTTCTATGTTAAGCCAGTCAAATCAAAACTTCCTTTTAAACTGATTCAAATGCATTGTCCAAGCCAATCCACGTTTTGTTAGAGGAACGATGTCCAATCAATAATAAATAAGTAATAGCGACAGATGAAACGTACAGAGACGATTCTAATCGATACCCAAGTAGGCTCGTCCAAAACACTTAATGCATGTCCTATCTTGTTCTTCAGCTCAACATCAGCTACATTCAAATAACGAATCATTTATTAATCAAACAATGTTTCTACCTATACTTAGACATTATACATGCAAGTCTATTACATAGCTCAGTATACACAACATAACACTCAGAGTCATGGGCGTAGCAAGGATTTTATTCGGGTGGGGGTGGGTGTTATATAAGTTAGATCTCTCCCCAGGCTACGCCAATGCTTAGAGTTGTCAATTCGTTTATGTCTCAGTTCAAAAATCGTCAACTAGTTCTTGTAGTTTTTATATTAACTCTTTCTCTCCGTAATTATTTTTCCTCGATTCGACGGAACTCTTCATTTTGCTCATTACTATTTCACTCCCTTGTTATGATTAAGCTTCAATAGCTTTGTCGTTTGTTATCGGAACTGGGTATCTGGATTATTTAAAGCAGATGCTATCTACGAAGCTTATATCAACACACTTTGTCACTCTGTCTGTCTCGTAAAAAGATTGTACACGTTATTTCATTCACATAGAATCTCGGATCAAGTTAAAATTTTGTGCATTTATTTATTTTACCTGACAACACAATAATCAATAAAAAGTTAATAAAAATAGTTAATTATCTATTGGCAATTATTTTGTTTGATATCGAACAAAGACAGATTTAAGACAGGACAGGAAAATCAGAATATAAAGCAAGGAAAATACAGGACAATCAAAATACAATACAACGTAAATACAGGCATGGAAAAATACAGGACAAGGAAAATACAGAACAAGGTAAATACAGAACAAGGTAAATACAGGACAAGGAAAATACAGGACAAAGAAAATACAGGACAAAGAAAATACAGGACAAAGAAAATACAGGACAAAGAAAATACAGGACAAGGAAAATACAGGACAAGGAAAATACAGGACGACCTCTGGTATGTAAATACTAAAAGATTTACTCAAATATTTCCAAGGTTATAAAGTTTATTGTATTGAGTATTTGTGTGTGTGTGTGTGTGTGTGTTGTCCTAAGCACTCGCTGCTCTTTCATCGCTTGGTCTCTCCGCTCTACCAATTAGAACGTCCCAGTTTGTTGTACTGGCGATAATTGGATTTTGTTGATCACTTCATCAATTGGACATGAAGGAAAAACAGAGTTATGACTTGCATAGCTGGCGGAGGGGGAATGGGTGGTAGAGATCGGACTCGCATTCACGAGTGGGAAAAAGAATGCTAGATTGAAACTGTAGCTTTATAAACACTTAAGAGAGATAGAGCGAAAGAGAGAGAGAGAGGGAGAGAAAAAGAGAGAGATGTTGGGACTCTATACAAGTCTGTTGTGTGGTGTAATGTTTCAGTTTGACCAATGAGCTGCAGCCTTTGATATACATTTCCTTGGGTTAAATGGTGCGAGTACTGCCGTGAACAGAGAGCTTACATTCCTGACGTAGTGCTTGTGATGTTGACATTGGTTTGGATAACATAGAATCAGCTCTACGCATTAGTGCTACATTTGGGGGAGTAAGAATAAATATTGCAGCATATACTAAATCTAAGCGTACAATCAATATATATATATAAGTACACACACACACACACACATACATATATATATATAATAAGAGAGAGAGAGAGAGAGTGGCAATAATAAAGTTACAAAGAGAGAATAGTAGCGGCCTCCACTTGAATTCAATCAACGAGGTCTATGTTTATATTTGAATTTGCTTATTTGTGTGACTGCTGTCAAGGCCCAGGGTCTTGCTATAATCAAGCGAATAGTTCTTAAGGAGGGTTAGGGTGTGAAGAAGTGGTGAGCGCAGAGAGGATTAGAGTGGGGGAGGGGGGAGCAGTGGGGCGTATGCAGCGAGATGCACACATCAATACATTCCCACACACCAAATACCATTCTCCTTGCTACACCAGCCAGTAACACTAAATCAATATTGTTTATAAAACAGATGGTCAAATGTTGACTTCATCAGATGGTACAATATATAAAGATGTAGAGACAGTGAGGTAAACACAAACACAAGATACTGTTTGGAACCACAGCGTCGATGCAAACAACAATTAACATACACACTGAAAAACCTTCTGGAACGAAGTATAATAAAAGTGACGTGTGGACCACGAGATGCAAACAAATGAAGAAGACAAAAAAAAAATGAACGCAAAACAGGCTTTAAGTTATAACTGATCGATGTAATAGTTGTCTAGCGAGGTAGTCAATCTTCTTAGTTCTTATTACTCTTCAATCTGTCCTGAACATCTCTACACTATGTCCTACCTCCTGTCTTTCATTACTCTTCAATCTGTCCTGAACATCTCTACACTATGTCCTACCTCCTGTCTTTCATCTTTCTTTTCACACCATTTTCAACGTTTGCCCTTTCCACATGAAGCTAATAATAGAAATTGTGAAGAAAAAACAAAAACATTGCCATTTAAAGCTAAACTAAATGTCCTTTTTTTTTTTAGAAAACAAAACAAAACAAAAAAAAAACAAGTAAATTCTATGTGAGAAATAACAAAACATCATAAACATAACAAGCTGTGAAGCTAAAGTTTGGAAAACTAAAAGTAGTTTTCTCCAACGTGTGTAACTCTTCTCTATTTAAGTTAAATCTTTCTTCAAAAACGTATCACACTTCTATATTAAAGTTAAATCTTTCTTCAAAAACGTATCACTCTTCTATATTAAAGTTAAATCTTTCTTCAAACGCACGTAACTCTTTTATTTTTAAGTTTAATCTTTCTTCAAACGCGTGCAACTCTTCTATTTGTAAGTCTGAGAGAGAATGTAGGCTACTACAGAGTAAGACCTCAAAGGTAACATATTTTAAGTATCCATTATTTTTACCATGCACTATAGTTCTTTAGTATTTCCACTCTCTATTTCTCGTTGAACAGAATATATCTATAAATCTAGAATTAGAACTTTATAAACGTTTTCTTGTTCTTCCTCGACTAT
The DNA here is from genome assembly GCA_030265305.1 of Biomphalaria pfeifferi. NCBI lineage: Eukaryota > Metazoa > Mollusca > Gastropoda > Planorbidae > Biomphalaria > Biomphalaria pfeifferi. The sequence goes on from JASAOG010000022.1 coordinate 610,402, forward strand.
ACACAAACAAAAAATTAATTTGAGAGAAAAAAATGAAATAAGCAGACAATAAAAGAACAATTTTATATGATATGTGTCCCTTGGGGATAAAAATATTCTTTCTGTCATGGACTGTCACTGACACACGGACTTGGACATTTCTCACTTTGTGGCAAAGACTCGAGCCTATGCCTTGAGGAATCTTTGATTGTCAATTTGACCAAGAGTTGTTTTCTTAGGGAGGGGAGAGAGAGTGAGAGAGAGAGAGAGAGAGAGAGAAGTAGGTGAGAGAGTCAGAGAGAAGTAAGTGAGAGAGTCAGAGAGAAGTAAGAAATAGAGATTCAGAGTCAGAGAGAGAGCAAGTGATTAAAGGGAATGTGTGGCGTGTAGTTTTCAAAGTCAATGAGTAAGTCAATGAGTAAGTCAATGAGTAAGTCAATGAGTAAGTCAATGAGTAAGTCAATGAGTAAGTCAATGAGTAAGTCAATGAATAAGTCAATGAGTAAGTCAATGAGTAAGTCTATGAGTAAGTCAATGAGTAAGTCAATGAGTAAGTCAATGAGTAAGTCAATGAATATGTCAATGAGTAAGTCAATGAGTAAGTCTATGAGTAAGTCAATGAGTAAGTCAATGAGTAAGTCAATGAATAACTGAAAGAGAGAGAGAAAGAGAGAGAGAGACTGACAGTGAGATAAAACAACAACTGTATTTTTAGATAGACACAGTCTCACCACTCTTGAGTAAAAAAAAAAGTTCTTGAAAAACTGGTCACACGTCTGGTGGTCTGACAGTGAACTCTAATTTGATGAGTGGACACTTAACATTATTACTTTCTGTTCAATTCCAGTGTGTGTATGTGTGTGTGTGTGTGTGTACACTTAAATAAGACATTCACCGACACACATACAATGTAAGGAAATAAGAGGGAGAGAGATCTTTGCGAATCTCTCTCTGTCTCCTGTCTTGTCCATCTCTTTCTGTCTCCTGTCTTGTCCATCTCTCTCTGTCTCCTGTCTTGTCCATCTCTCTCTGTCTCCTGTCTTGTCCATCTCTCTCTGTCTCCTGTCTTGTCCATCTCTCTCTGTCTCCTGTCTTGTCCATCTCTCTGTCTCCTGTCTTGTCCATCTCTCTCTGTCTCCTGTCTTGTCCATCTCTCTCTGTCTCCTGTTTTGTCCATCTCTCTCTGTTTCCTGTCTTGTCCATCTCTCTCGGTCTCCTGTCTTGTCCATCTCTCTCTGTCTCCTGTCTTGTCCATCTCTCTGTCTCCTGTCTTGTCCATCTCTCTCCGTCTCCTGTCTTGTCCATCTCTCTGTCTCCTGTCTTGTCCATCTCTCTCCGTCTCCTGTCTTGTCCATCTCTCTCTGTCTCCTGTCTTGTCCATCTCTCTCTGCCTCCGTCTTGTCCATCTCTCTCTGTCTTCTGTCTTGTTCATCTCTCTCTGTCTCCTGTTTTGTCCATCTCTCTCTGTCTCCTGTCTTGTCCATCTCTCTCTGTCTCCTGTTTTGTCCATCTCTCTCTGTTTCCTGTCTTGTCCATCTCTCTCGGTCTCCTGTCTTGTCCATCTCTCTCTGTCTCCTGTCTTGTCCATCTCTCTGTCTCCTGTCTTGTCCATCTCTCTCCGTCTCCTGTCTTGTCCATCTCTCTCTGTCTCCTGTCTTGTCCATCTCTCTCAGTCTCCTGTCTTGTCCATCTCTCTGTCTCCTGTCTTGTCCATCTCTCTCTGTCTTCTGTCTTGTCCATCGCTTCCTAGTTTTTCTTCAATCTATGTCCTGCTGTTTATACTTCCGCTGACATGACCCCCAATTACAGGGTATTATGTCCTGGTCTCATATACATTCTTTCATCCCTGAGTTTAAGCGACAATAGGCTTTGAGACTTGTTTATGAGTTGGTAATCTTAATGAGATATTTATGATTAGATAATCTTGTACCATCAAATAACGGCTGGATAATCTTGTGCCTGTATATCATGATTGGATAATATTGTACCAACACATAATTACTGGATAATCTTGTAACTACTCATAATGACTGGATAATCTTGTAACAACACATAATGACTGGATAATCTTGTAACAATACAAAATGACTGGATACTCTTGTAACTACTCATAATGACTGGATAATCTTGTAACAACACATAATGACTGGATAATCTTGTAACAATACAAAATGACTGGATACTCTTGTAACTACTCATAATGACTGGATAATCTTGTAACAGCAAATAAAGACTGGATAATCTTGTAACAACACTAGTGTGAAATGTACAACATATGTTACGTCAAAACACTTTTTTAAAAATTATTATAAGAATTTTCAAAGTTAATTTCTAAAAATTAATTAATTGGCTCACAGATGAATGAATTAGATTAAATATTAGATGCCTCTACATTATTTTTTCCTAGTTGTCCGTTAGTCCGCCCGTTTTTCTGTCATGATTAGATCGAAAAGAAACTGAAAGCGCTAATATTTTCTCGTGGCTTGAAATTAGTTGCAGAGGCTAAATATGTTCTTCCAATAAGGTATTCTTGTGATTCCAATAGTGTATTCTTGTGATTCCAATAGGGTATTTTTGTGGGTCCAATAGGGTATTCTTGTGATTCCAATAGGGTATTCTTGTGATTCCAATAGGGTATTCTTGTGATTCCAATAGGGTATTCTTGTGATTCCCATTGGGTATTCTTGTGATTCCAATAAGGTATTCTTGTGATTCCAATAGGGTATTCTTGTGATTCAAATAGGGTATTCTTATTATTCCAATAGGGTGTTCTTGTGATTTTCGTAGGGTATTCTTGTGATTCCAATAGAGTATTCTTGTAATTTCGAAAATCCGATATAGATATAGGAATGACTACGGTATGATTTTACGAAAAATAAGGTTTTAGAATGACTTACTACCTTGGGCCGCCTACGAGTTTGAGAGTAACATGCAAACTCCATTTTGTAACCATATTTTCCGATTTTCAATTAAATTGATCTTACTATCAAAATACAAATAAGATCTAAACATAAACATTTAAAAGGAGTATTATACTTGTATTATAATAAAATTTTTAACTCATTAATAAACAAACAGATTAACTCTGTTTCTAATTTAAAAAATATAATTAAAAAAACTCTTTGCGGAAAGATTTTTTATTTGTAGACGGCCATGTTTTATCTTAGCCATGAGCTGACCACGTGACAGACACAGTCTGCTAATGTTGCCAGGCGATGAATAAAAGCCTTCAGTTAAGCCGGTTCTATCCAGCGGATTGCAATGTCGTCTGCTGAAATAGCGTTTCGATTGGAAAAGAAAAAAAATTCAATGGCATGCACAAAAGTCAACACTGTGTTCTACTTGATGATGCCTCTTTATGATCAGAACATTTGGCTTTCTAAAGTCTTTAGGATTTGAAAGTTTGGTTTTTCTTTAGTGTTTATTATTTAACACTTGATTTTCTATTGTTATTATTTTTTATCACAAATACTTCATTTATACTTGATTGATTAGGATTTATGATTGAACTTTTGATTTCCTTTAATCTTTGTGGTCCACAGACCTCCCCACCACCAGGGGTCCGTGAGACGATCATTGGGGTCCACAAAAAGATGAAAATTGTATACAATTACAATAACTTCTTCGCTAAAGGCCAGTTTATCCAATCAGATAATTTTAATAATTATCATCTTGCCTCTTACTACTGTTTTATATGTCTATTACGTACTGTTCTATGTCGACCTAAACCAAAGATGTGAAGACATTCTTTACTTAGATATTACCAATTGGTAGAATCTTTTGTTCGTGGATATACTCAGATCCGAATTCCATATGCATTTATATTAACCTAGAAGCAGCCTATTGAAAAGTCCACAAATGAGGAACTGAAACCAATATTTGAACAGGATACCACAAATTCTGGTTACAAAGACAAGATTCCAATGTTCTATCCTGCATTCTGGGTGATTAGAAGCTGTTGATTACTTACCGTCCGCTTGTTTAGAAGAACGTGGAGTCAGTGCCGACATGAAAATCTCATCCCAAACTAAAGAAACCGACTAGAAATTTGTGCTCGTGGACATTGGCTGTTGCTAATCACAAACTTGAAGAAATAGTTTCATCCACATCATCTAAGTCATTCGGATAATGTTGTTGTTTTTTTTAACAGTAGTAACTCATGTAGCTTTCCGTCGTGAGAAAATCCGATTTCCCCATATTTCATAGATGGACAACTTTTAGCCTTTTTTTTTAAAATCAATAAAAAATAATAATAGTAATAATAATACAATCTATCCTAGTTTATAAATATTTTAATTCCAAGATTTTAATTCTTATTATAGTATTTATTTCAGATAGTGATCGTACGAATGAAATAGAGAACAGACAACGGAATAAATATCTTTTTTTTATTGGTTACAAGAAATTACAATATAGTCCCTACCGGCATTTTATATGTATGTAAATATTCCTTGTTGTCTCGGCTTCATATGATTTACCCACAACGTGTGTTTTTGTTTAAAGCCACGTTGTATCCACCTATTTAACATAGCGAAAGAAATTAGAACATCGTGCTCCAACTAATTAAGCCTGTCTGCAAACATTATCATACGTCAGCAATCAATGTATTCACATCTGTCTACATAAAAATAAAATGATTGTACATTATAATTATTTATATTATTTTTTGGGGGGGGGGGGGGGGCCGTAGGACGATATTTCCACTGATCGTCACGTAGAGATTCACTTTTAGCGTGACTTTTCGCTTCATAAAGTTTCTCTTTATTGATTCTGACTTTAAAATGATATGATGAAATAGTCCAGGGTTTCGTGGAACTTGATTCCGTGCTCTATTGCCTTTCGGTATCGGAACTGGCCATAAAAACAATAAGGAAGTTTCATTTATTTATAGTAATCGATTCTCTGAGAAGATCTTGATTACCTAGCACCCAAACCTATCGGCTATCGATCAGGTTAGCATAGTGACTGCCAGTAATTAATGTTTAAAAAGACCATTCAAATAATTATTTTCTTTTAGTTGAGTGTAAGCTACATTACAAGTCTTATACACTTCATAGATTGCTCTACAGTAAATAAACACATATACTTTGTTCTACAGTAAATAAACACACATACTTTGCTCTACAGTAAATAAACACACATACTTTGCTCTACAGTAAATAAACACACATACTTTGTTCTACAGTAAATAAACACACATACTTTGTTCTAGACTAAATAAACACACATACTTTGCTCTACAGTAAATAAACACACATACTTTGTTCTAGACTAAATAAACACACATACTTTGTTCTACAGTAATTAAACACACATACTTTGCTCTACAGTAAATAAACACACAAACTTTGCTCTAGACTAAATAAACACACATACTTTGTTCTAGACTAAATAAACACACATACTTTGTTCTAGACTAAATAAACACACATACTTTGCTCTACAGTAAATAAACACATATACTTTGCTCTACAGTAAATAAACACACATACTTTGTTCTAGACTAAATAAACACACATACTTTGCTCTACAGTAAATAAACACATATACTTTGTTCTACAGTAAATAAACACACATACTTTGCTCTACAGTAAATAAACACACATACTTTGTTCTAGACTAAATAAACACACATACTTTGTTCTACAGTAAATAAACACACATACTTTGCTCTACAGTAAATAAACACACATACTTTGTTCTAGACTAAATAAACACACATACTTTGCTCTACAGTAAATAAACACACATACTTTGTTCTACAGTAAATAAACACACATGCTTTGTTCTAAAGTATAAACACAAATGAAAGAAATACAAATTACATTACACTTAAACAAACGATGTGGAACTGTTGCAGCTATTTGACAGAGATGTTTAAAAAAAAAACAACCAATTAGTCAAGTAATTACGGGTAGTTAATTATTTTGTATTTATACCAACAAGGGAAATTAATCCTTCAGTATTCACAGATATGGCTAAATTTGTAGTGACCACTTCTCCTACACACATTATCGGATCAAATTGATACTTTAAACCATTATTTCTATTGTTACCAGCACCACGTGAATCAATAATAAACATCTAGTCAATTAATTATTGGTAATTAATTATTTTGTTTGATGTCGAATAAGGGAAATAACTTCTACATTACTGAGAGATATTGCTGTCAGGCCGGAGTTCTTCTCATTAGATAAGCTTTGTTTTGTTGAGCTACTGAAAACTAATGTCACAGGAAGACAACTCCTCACTTAGACTGCTGATTATCTGTTCCGTGTGACTGGTCTATTTCAGAAATCAAATCAATTTGTATTTTGGTTATTGATCGGAGAACTGAGGATACAATCTTTGAAAACCAGATTTAATTAGCCTGCTGGCAATCTGTCTCTGAGCATGCAAGTACCTTAACTCGTGTTGCGATGTCTGATGTAACATAAATGGTCGCTGAAATATTTATTAAAATATTCTCATGAAAACCATAATTTACGTATTCGAAGTATGGAACCTTCTAAATACATTTTAAATTGTCCTATTAGATATGATTTTAAAAAAAAGAAAAGAAAGTAATTATTGGCTAGTTAATAGCACGCCGCTCTTACAACTTTGCTAACAGGTGGCGGCTATTACATTGGGATTTTGTTTTTAGATATAGATTTATATATTTATGTTTGGTTTTCTGTAGTATGGCCTGCTAGCTACGAGCTAAGTAGTTAGTGTAGATGACTATTGGAAACTGAAGTGCAATGAACGCGTACACTATTCTCCGTGTCTCCTGGTGGTTGACGTTTCCTTAAACCAATCAGAAATTTGTAGCTGACATTTTCAAAGAATTTAGCGGACTGTGCTAATGACCGACCGTACATGATGACAGCTAGCTGCATTGCATATTTGAAGTTTCTTTCTTGTTCTTTAAAAATATTGAAGCATGAACTATTGGGTTACCAGAAGTCCAGCAAAAAAAGGATATTTGCTCTTTTGTTATATCGCGTCCTCCGACTGGCAAGCATTATTCGAAAATGTGAAAATCTCTGGCTTTTACTCGGTTTTTTGTTGTTTTACTGCAATGAAATATCAGCCAACACTCCAATAAAATTCTTCATATCTTCTGAGTCATATATACATAATAATGATAATAATAATAATCTTTATTGTCTGTAAGGAAATTTGTCTTTAGTACATACTGATCGCACCAGACTCACTCATATATATTTATATATACAGTGCTTTTTCGTGTAAAAAAAATAGGTGCCGGTACTCAGTGATAGATTGACTAAATTTTTAACTACTAATAAAGTAATAATAAACGTTAAAATGCAAAAAAAGTAATACTTTTTTCCCCACGTCAAAAAAGGTACCGGTACTTACGGTCACAAAAAAAAAGTATATATATATATATATATATAGATATATATCTTCTCTGCCTCTCTCTCTCTGATATATTGTAATCCATACAGTAGCAAACGATTAGGGAGTTGATGTGAAATTATTTAGATCAAATTATTTAAGAAGTATTGCAACACAAAGTTTATATGTCTCGACCATGTCCTTCGGTAACAGAGCTACTATTGTATACACGCCCGCTCTGAGTCTGTATTTGAATTAGGATAATCATGAATAATTTTAATATAGACGTTCTCTTGATCACCAACTTGTTTGGTTCCTTCTTTCTTTGTTTGGTTCCTTCTTTCTTTGTGTGGTTCCTTCTTTCACTATAACACCTCCAAAGATGATTTAAACATCTGAACAAAAAGAAATCAATGGACTTGTAAAGGGAAATAATCATGTCCATTTCTCGTAAGTTGAAATAAAGTCGTTGGATCGTTCCATCTAGTTCTCATTCTCTTTGAGATTTGTTAGTCTTGGACTCCTACTTATTATTTAATGATCGAAATATCTCTTATGAAGATTTTAGTCGATTGATCCTCGTAGACTGATTAAACATTTTTTTTTCAAATTATCTATTTTGAATGTGAAGGCCAAGAAAAAGCGAACAATAATTGGGTATCGAGCTAAATGTCAGCCTCTAACGAGACAAGGGAATTACCGGCTTGAAGTCAATAGGTTTTGGAACGAGAGGCTGGTCTGCAGCACGTGAGAGTCCCTGGGGACGTCATATGGATGGGCTGGTTACAATTAGAAGCTGCCATACATAGCTATAAACATGAGAATAGTGCGATCTATCTATCTATCTATCTATCTATCTATCTATCTATCTATCTATCTATCTATCTATCTATCTATCTATCTATCTATCTATCTGTCTGTCTGTCTGTCTATCTATCTATCTATCTATCTATCTATCTATCTATCTATCTATCTATCTATCTATCTATCTATCTATCTATCTATCTATCTATCTATCTATCTATCTATCTTTCTCTATCTATCTATCTATCTTTCTTTCTTTCTATCTATCTATCTATCTATCTTTCTTTTTTTTCTTCTTTCTATGCGTTTACCATTCATGAGATTACGTTTTCATATTTATGTGTAATTCTATTCTTACGATTCTCAGCTAGTAGTAGATTTACTTTATTGTTCCATGATCTCTTACTTTCTATCACACACTTCCACACAATTATTTTCTCTCCTTGAAAACGACGAGATTAATGACATCCTTATCTTTCATTTGTAGATCTAGGGGAAAGAGTTCACACGAAGATGTCACTGATTTCAATGTCTACTGTCTGAAACAGCATGAGACAATGTCATCCTTTTCACTTGAACCGAACTGATAAGAAACCTCTTCACATCTGTTCAATCTTGTCTCTTCTCTCTTTCATTCAGAATGTACACAAAGTGTTTCTAGTTCTGTCAGTTCACTGATTGGCTCTTTCACAAGGGCGAAACTTTTATTTTTGTTTCTCTCAAACTCGACCCAAAGCCCACACTATGAACTAGTTCTTACACCAACTAGCAATGTTTTAGTAATGGGAAGAATCTCTCAGTAGGATTTCAACTTAAAACTGCTCAGCATGAAGGGAATGTCTTATGTGTTGCGCGGATCAAGCATTCGTATTGCATTGTCTATGTCTCAATTGTATGAAACACGATGACCTGGATCTAGATGCACAATTCTATTTCTGTGGCTTGAGGTAAATTAGTATGGAATTACTCTTAATACTGTTATAACCCAACATGTTAGAACTTAAGAATATAAACTCAGACAGAGTTGCTAACAACTGTTTAAATATATATATATAAAATGCGTGCAGATATTCTTAAACTTTGATATATCTAGTTCTATTATTGCATCTACTGTCAAAAGTTTTGTCTCTTGTTATTTAACAGCTAGGTGTCTAAATATTTGGTCAAGCTGCAATAAAAATGTACCAACCCGTGAATTAAAACAATTTGAATCTATTAGAATATAGACTTAACCCTTGAGTTAATACACTTTGAATCTACTCGAATTGCCAAAAGGGAACTTCAACAACACCAAAAAAAAAACACAAAAAAAAACTTTAAGATCAACTGTCAATGAGCAGAAACACATATATAGTAGCACGCGTACACACACATACATATCCTCCACTTCTGTGGCGTGCTATGGCTTGCTGGCTGCGCCCCAAACTGTCCAACTATTCCGCACAGGGCTTCCAGAGAGATCTACCAAGACGCCCCGTTGAAATCTCCAGAGATTTTCTCAGGATTCACTGCGGAGCTAGTATCTTGGCTAAAGTGTCGCTCTGTAATTGAATCGAGTCTAAGCCGCACTTTTGGGTCGATGTTCTTCTAATCTGTCTGTCTCTTTCACTTCTTCTCCTTGCTCTACTTTCTGTTTCTTTTTCTCTTTCATACTAGCTGAGTAATCAAATGATTAATACAGATGATCGTCTTCTGCTGTGACATGGAGTAACAGGCACACGCTGTAAGATATAGTCATCATGAAATCTCAAATTAAATCAACAATGAATACTTTTCATGTAGATTTTAATTGTCTTGTGGTATGTAATTTAAGTTAAAAAAAAATTACAGTCGTAAAAACAAAACCAATGACTTGGAAATTAATGAGTTGTTTTTTTTTTGTATTAAATGCTTTGATAAGAGAAAAAAAATTATTTTTAAATAAAAAAAAACATTTTTTTAAAATTGCATTAATATTTAAACTATACAAATGGAATAAAATACATAAAAGTAATTTCCCGTTATTACTTTTCCGAAAGTTATTTCTAAACTTACTGGTCCTCAGGACGTCACGTTCATTGATTGTATACAATTTAAATTTAATGTACGTATTAATTTGATACAGTTTGGTCTTGTGAGAAAGTCATTCGAGTCTATCCAAAACTCGAGCTTCAAAAAAAAGTCTCATGATCTAGTGGTCAGGCAAATACTTTTAGTTCATAGCTCTACACCTTAGGAGAGATGTCGAGTGGTTTATGGCTTTGGTAATAGGCACCAATCTATTTCTTGACGTGGGTTTGAATCACACTGCTTTTTACACATTTTACACAATCACACATTTTACACACATTGTTTTAAAAGACAAACGACACTGGATAGACGGAGCTACTAAGTGACGTGAAAAATAAAGTGTGTAGAAATTGTTTCTCTCAAGGCTGAATCCTGCTGACGACGTCTATGTGGAGTGCAGTTGACAAGGTCATTTGGACAAAAGATCGAGATGGCATTTGGCCAGCTCCCTAAAAATCCCAAAAATCAAAATCTCATTCTTCACCAGAAACTCCTCCACCCGGAAGCCCATCACGTTACTCCTGTAATGACGCAATAGTAATAGTCGTATAATAAGTATATTAAGGCTTGTCTTCGAGTCTGAATATTAATAAGGAACGCAATATTTCCCGTGGCTACTCAGTCCCAGCTGTGATCTACATATTTTGCCAAATCCAAGGCAAGCATAACCATCGTCCACAGGTGGTCTATTAAGATTTTTATTTTCGCCGTCTGCGTCTGTCCTCAGCAGAGGATTATTTTCTTTTGGTCTCAAACGTGTAAGACGCGAATAAGTTGGGTTTAATTGGGTATTTCCTTAGTAAAGGGACAGTACATCAAAAAGTATCTTCGGAAATAGGTTATGATAGACAAAGAGACAGCTTGTAGCAAACCATGACGACGTCGACTGCACCCTTCTTGAATTAAATAATGTTGTGTAGTTCAAAAGGCTGGATTATCTTTTTCTATATTGTTTATTCTGTTGGTGATTGCTATTTTAGAGCTCGCAGATAAAGTCAACAGATTGTAGAACACCTCCATCAGTCAACTAGACCATCAACCACCAACACACTCCTCTGCCACTTCTCTAAGGGTGTATTTTAAAGTTCAGTCTTTTTTTATGCTTTCAACGAAATCTTTTCCTAAAATAAACATCAAAAACAAAATGTCCATTTAATGTGTACTTTTCACGATTGAGCCATTTAAGACACGACCATTAGCCAGTAACACTTGACTCTATAGTGCTAGTTTATTTGGAACTAAAGTTTACTACTGATGCAGAGACTACAATATTTAAATCGTTACAGACTTTCAAGTGTTTTGATTTTGAACCAGGAAACAGTGGTTCTGGTAACAGAAAGAAGACATTCGAACTAGGTTTTCGTGTCAGTTTAAAGTACTCTAAATTCTAATTGCTGATGTCAATTGGCTTGTGCATTTTTTTAAACGAAAATTACGTTTCTTTAAATTGGGGAAAATGTGATATTACTGGGAGAACAAAGAAATCGTGTCCCACATTGACTGTCTCCAGACTTGCTGAATTCCACTTTTAGAAAGATCTGGGAATCTCTATGCTCTTGGTTAGTATGAGGTAGTTTATGAGCATTGTCCACAGCCTTAGTTTTTTTCTCTTTTGGAAGAGAGGTTCTGTCCGAGCAATGCTTCTCAGCTTCCACGTGGCCCCCGGCTGGAAACTGACGTTAGAGAATAAGGCCAATAGCGAAACAACACATATCGTTGGGGTTACTAAGGAATAAGTCCATTACATTGGCGGGGAGGGAAGAGAATCTAACAACCTATCACTATCCACACACTGTTACACTATTTTTATGGCGGACACCAGCATGGCTGATGTGTTACATAGAAGGAATATGGAGGAGTTTCTCCTGTGTGCTCAGCCATCGCGCCTCCAATCCGGGCGTCTTGGGATAATAGTCATTGGTAATGGGGAATAAATCACATTTACATCTTCTTGTGTGTAGGTACGAACCTCGCAGAGAGCAAAAGAGACAGCGGCCTTAGTCAAGAGAAAGGAAAAGAAAGCTGCCCTTTAGCTTGCCATAAACCAGATGCATACACATGCACGAACTGTGGCAAACTTTGCCATTCCAGAATTGGCTTGATTAGTCACACCAGATTCTGTCCAGTGATAAGAAAAAACTACAACCTGAGACTCCTCTGGGCGCATAGTTTTTCTTAAGAGACAGAAGTAGCCATAGATCTTCTTAGATCTTTCCCAAACAGAAAAGTTCGTTCAAAACATGGCGATGGAGGCGAGTTTATGTGGGCCTTGAGTTCCATTAGTCTTTACAACTTAAGATGACGTTGAAAAAATACCATATAAAATAATATAACAAACAACCAACCAAAGCCAGCTAGGTTTCTTGTGTTAAAAAGATGTTTCATTAAGGTTATAAAAAAACTAATAACATTTGATTGCTATTATAAATTAATGCTATCGAGATAGTTGCTAGTATGACTACAACATTTGTACTTTTCACTTTTTGTCAGTATTTGTGTGCTGTTGTGTACTCAGAATTCCTTACATTATTCTGTCATATATCACCACTGCATACACAGTTCAGTGTTGATTCAAGCCATCCTCTTCTTGAATCTCAAATCGCAAACAAAACTTAGCATTTGTTGACCCGTAACCTAACTGTTGGTTGCCCCATGAACATCAGGACCAGTGAAGGTAACACACGCGTACCACCGGTAGGCGGCGTCTGTGTAGCGAGTCATTTAGTTATTTAACATTGTCTGAATCAATAACCGTTACATCACTGGATATCTCAGGTTCACAATGTGTTTGTGAGTTTGTATGTGTGTGTGTGTGTGTGTGAGCGCTAGTTTCTATAAGAGGCGTGTGTATGTAAATACGCCAGTGTGAGTGCGTGGATGCTTTTGTATGAGTGCTAGAGGGCATTAGAGTCTGAAAGTGTGTTTAAGAGGGTGCATAAATGAATCTGAGTGTATATGAGAGTACTTGCGCTTGATAGTGTGTTTAGTATGTGTGTTGAATGTGTACATTTTGTTCGTTTCCAAGAATATATTTATTAAGTTAAGAAAGTCACTTTCCACACGGTTGATTCTTTGTATTTATGAAAGTTGAAAAATGTTGAGATTAGGTTGTTAGTAAATAGGATACAGACTTGACATGGAGATCTTTGAACACTGCAAAAAATGTCATGAAATTTTTTTAAAAAGTTGAAACAAGACGTTGACATAGACATATATGCATATAGACTGGAAAAGGGAGATAACTTCATGTAGCCTACAAACATGTATATCTATTGTTGTCGGATTTCCGAATTCTGAAAAGTTGCATGATCTTCAGTGTTAGAGATTAAACAAAACTACACTGCTGTATAATAAAGTACACAAAATGGCAAGTCACAAATTTTCGTTTCATCAAACTCTTTTATCGGCCAGTCTCTATGTATTGATGTCTATGGACGTTGATTTATAAAGTATTTATTAGAAGTAAAGTCTTTTTTTTTTTCAACACTAACCTACGTACCATATGACAAATTGTATAGATCGAGATCTAGTAATTGAACATCAAAAATAAGAGTGCTGTCGTCTCTTAATTATCATTTTGTAATTTTTAGATACTTAATCTAGAAAGATCTAGATAATCAATTTATTTAAATAGGCATAAGATGATTAAAATCAATAGGCATGAATTATTTTGAACTAGAATTTTATATCAATGGAAACTAACAGGAAATGGCTTTGTTTCATATATTTGCGTGAATATATAGTTCTGTGATTAATAGCCCATTCTAAAAAAAACGAGAAATGAGTTTGCATTATTTCTAAACTTTGAAAACTAAAGATCCTTACTTTTCTAAAATAGAAAAGATTGATTCTCCAAGACTCGGGGCGACTTCCCTTACAGCTTGTACATAAAAATCTCTCTATATATACAGGTCTTTGAATCGATCAAGCGCGTATAAGAATTTGTTTTCGTTTCAAGTCTAGATATAATCGTATGTCTATGGTTTAGATCTAGATCTAATAATTGAACATCGAAAATAAGAGCACTCTCGTCTCATAATAATTTTTTTTTTTGAAATTAATTTTTAGATACATGGATGTAAGAAGATCTAGGGAATCAATCTATTGAAATGTACATAAGATGACTAAAATCAATAGACGTGAATTCTTTCGATCTAGGATTTTTGAAACATTATCTCAATGGAAACTAACAGGAAATATCTATACTTCATACATGTGCGTGAATATATAGTTCTTTGATTAATAGCTCATTTTATTAAAAATTCGCAAAAAAGGTATTGCATTAATTCTAAACTTTGAAATCTAAAGATCATTACTTTTCTATAGGAAAAAATCGATTTTCCTAGATTCGGAGCGACTTTACTTACCGCTTGAAAAAGAGTATATATATATATATATATTTGTTGTTCAATTACAACTACTACTACAATTTGAAAATTGATTTCTAGTAATTGAACAACAAAATTGATTTCTAGTAATTGAACAACAAAGTTGATATATATATCAATATATATATATATTGTATAATATATATAGGTCTGTGAATCTGATCATTATCGGATAAGAATTTGTTTCCGTTTTCCAGTCAAGGAATAATAGATATAGGTCTGTGATTATACCATTGCTACTCGTGTGGTAATGTAGTCATTAGCGTTAATTAGTAATTTAAACTTAACCAAACCATTCCAGGCTGATCTCGTTCTGTGCTTGAATGGCCCAGCAGAAACAAAAGTTCAGACTAGTATGTAAAAGGTCATAGAAATGAATCTGACGTATTTGAATTTGTGAAGTTAAATACTTGATTCTTGCTGACGAGTTTTGAAATTTATTTCTATTTGAAGCTAGCAGATTGATTTCTAGTTATAGAAACAGCAAAATTGATTTCTAGTAATTGAACAACAAAATTGATTTCTAGTAATTGAACAACAAAGTTGATTTCTAGTAATTGGGGACAAGGAAATTGATTTCTATTCATAGGGACAAGGAAGTTGATTTCTAGAAATAGGGACAAGGAAATTGATTTCTAGAAATAGGGACAATGAAATTGATTTCTAGTAATTGGGACAGCAAAGTTGATTTCTAGTAATTAGGACAACAAAGTTGATTTCTAGTAATTGGGACTACAAAGTTGATTTCTAGTAATTGGGACAACAAAGTTGATTTCTAGTAATTGGGATAAGGAAATAGATATCTAGTAATAGAAACCTATACAAAATGTCGTGTTTTGACTTTGTGAAGCTCCACTGTGGTGGTTGATGTGGCGTCTGGTTTGCCTTAAATGTGACATTGAAGTCTAAACAGTGACGTTACAGTCAAACTTTTTGTCCATACGTGTGTCAATGTGTCTCCGTCAATGCGTGTGTCTCTGTATTATTGGGTATGGCTGTGTGTGTTTGTGTGACTGTCTATATATCACTATGTGTGTATGTTTTAGTCTATGTCTGTGTATCAATGCGTATCTATGTAAGCTTTCGAGTCTGTGTGTCGTGGTGTGTCTCTGTGTCTATGTCTGAGCTTCCTGTGTCTGTTTCCCCATGGCTGTCTTCGAATATCTGTGTCTCACTGCGTTATCTCTCAGTCTTTCAGTAACATCCCATTGATTGCGGGGACACTCCAGGGCTGTGCAGGCACATAGCCACTTATCTCTTCAGGACATAATTGAATTGAAAGAATAAATAATTTCTCTCTCTCTCTACGTTTATAAACATTGGTGCTATGGTCAAAACAATCCACAGTGGTTCCCAAACCTTTGTTTTATGCTCTTTCTTATCGGCTCATTATTTTCAGCATCAATACCATTTCATTCAGAAATGTGAACAATTGCGTGGTGTTCTGAACAGTTTGGAGTTTTGTCTTAATTACGACTCTGTCTAATTGTGTTGGCTGTGCCACAATTTATCGTGCTGGGTAAATTGTTGATACAGAGGAGGATTCATATTCTGTTACGTCTGAGTGGAAAAACTTAGATGGGACAGAGCTGAGATGATTGAAAAGAGGAAGGAAAGAGACGAAATGACTTGAAGCACCAAACGACAGCAAACCTGCCAACGTAAATGGTCTTATCTTTGCCATAACTAGCAATGGGTCAAAAAATCAATTAAAAAACAATAACCAAACTCTTTGAACTCGTTTTAAATCTATACAAAGAAGCTCCACTAAAATAAACCGGAACGAAACCTGATTGGTAGGGAATAATTGATGGATGAAACCTAATAAGCCCACGCTTGTACTACCGACGCATACTGAGTTGACTATGACCTGATTCAATTTACAGGACGATGTCAACTTGAGAATGAGACTAGGCCATCTCCTTCAGCGATCTCATCTAATCAAAGCTTTCTTATCACACTCGGAACCTAAGCTCGATGTCCAGTACAAGGAGCGTGAATTTTTAATGGCATTAAAAAGAATATTTTAAATTGTTTATTATTTTATTATTTTTGGTATGTGTCTGAGGCTTAATTGCTGTGAACAACAGACGTTTTTCTTAAGTTTGCTGTAATCAATGATGTTAAGGCATGCTTACACGTAACTAGGACACAGATGATAGTGACATTAAAAGTAAGTTAACGACATATGTGACATAAGTATGTGAATGTGTTTTTAAATGATAATTGTTCATTGAAATATAATGTTAAACGTGTCTTGGTATTTTTAAAAGTTCAATTGGATGGCCCAATGTTTAATTCTTGCCAGGGATTTTTTGTTATGGTGACCAAAAATAATTATTTCTATTTACGATATAGTCTAGCTTAATTCCTCGTAAAGACATCATAACATAATGGAACACACACTACCATACATGTATAGCTTGATTTCAATAATAGATTCACTAAATTTAATATGAAGCTTGACTCTTATTGACTAACCCTCTACTTGTTATCTACTGTGTAGTTATATCTTCACTAAAATTAGCTTCTTCAATAGAGAGGAAAGAACCAAAACCTTCTATTGAAAAGATCCCTATTTATTTTTAACTAGACTCCCCCTCCCCTTTTTTTAAGATCTATTTGAAGCTTATTGTTGTTTTTCGGAATTGTAAACATGTTTATAGTTGATATGATTAAAATAACCTTGACATTTATTATTGACTATAATTATATGCGTGCTTACACATCTGATACACATATCTATAGAGTGATGTATCCAGTGCACCTATTAGACTGATACATTCAATGCACATATGGACTACTCCACCGTGTATAAAACTGTTCGCATGTTTTACATTGTGCTGACATGAAGACTGTTACATAGAATCACTCCTCGCTATATGCCTTTGGATGTACACACAGAGACCACTATAGCTAGTTTTAGTTCTTGAATAGCCTATTTCCCCTTGTAGACATAGACCAATGCATATAATTCTTAACTAGTTTATTTCTCCATGTAGACCAATGTATTAATTCATGACTAGTCTATTACTCCACGTAGACCTGCAGACCAATCCATCCCATAGTTAAACTGAACATGTTTTTTTCCGGTTTCGTTTACAATTGTATTTAAAACGTTATTTTTAGATCGTCTTCTACTGTCACATGAATTCCTCGATTCATTTGGATTATTTCTTTTTTGTCTTTTCTTTCAATTTTCCTTGTTCGCTTTTTAAAATTACTCCCTAACAAAACAATTTTCATTCTTCCAATTATTCCATTACTCCAACTGTCTTTGTCCGTCTGTCTATTCCAGCAGCTCGCGCGAGCTCCTGGTCTTCAGGTATTAAGTTCACAATTGTATTGTTAGCATCTAACAGAGATGTCGAGAGCTTGGCACACGTATTAAAACAAGGCTATCGATCAAGGCAAGGGCATGTATCCAGTTAAGTGAGTTATCCCCGCATAATCGGGGGGAGAGAAATGATTGCAAGGCAAATAGGAACTAATAAACGGGATAAATGTCTGGCTTCGAGAGTTCAGGGCGAATAACAATAGAAGGGCATCAAAAGAATGTATACAACAATTCGCGTAATGACAATTCAATGACGTCATCGACATATTTTTTAAATAGAAGAACATGTAGCCATCGGGGGTAGTCAAGCTTAACATATATTGGCCAGGTAGCAGTTAAAAAAAAACTGCTTGCCCAAGTATTAGTTAGTGTGTAGGCGTGTTTGTATTGGTAGATGAATTCTGGTGTAACCTTGAGTAAGTTTATGGAGAAGTTTATGAATGGGGAGTGAAAGGCTGATGAGGAAGAGTGGAAGTCTGAGACTGAGAACAGAAGGCCGTGTGTTGATTCTAGTTTGGAAGTGGGTTACACTAGTTTACATTGTTCAGCATATCGTTATTACTCGCGGCTTTCTACACAAACACCTAGATAAGAATAGAAAGCTGTACTGATAGTTGATATGTCTGGAGTTATAAACCCACAGGACAGTATGTCTGGAGCTACAGCCCTACAGGACTATATGCCTGGATCTATAACCTCACAGGACTATATGTCTGGAGCTTCAACCCCATACGACTACAGGTCTGGAGCTACAGCCCCATAGGACTACATATCTGGAGCTACAACCCCATAGGACTATATGTCTGGAGCTACAAACCCACAGGACTATATGTCTGGAGCTACAACCTCACAGAACTATATATCTGGAGCTACAAACCCATAAGCCTACATATCTGAAGCTATAACCCTCCAGGACTACATGTCTGGAGTTACAACCCCATAGGACTACATATCTGGAGTTACAACCCCACAGGACTACATGTCTGGAGCTACAACCCCACAGACCTATCTATCTGGAGCTACAAACCCATGGGACTACATATCTGGAGCTACAACCCCCCCAGGACTACATGTCTGGAGCTACAGCCCTACAGGAGTATATGTCTGGAGTTACAACCCTACAGGTCTATATGTCTGAAGCTACAACCCTACAGGACTATTTGTCTGGATCTACAACCCCACAGGACTATATGTCTGCAGCTACAACTCCACAGGACTATACGTCTGGAGCTACAAACCCACATGACTATATGTCTGGAGCTAAAAACCCACAGGACTACATGTCTAAAGCTACAACCCTACAGGACTATATGTCTGAAGCTACAACCCTACAGGACTACATGTCTGGATTTACAACCCTACAGGACTATATGTCTGGAGTTACAACCCCACAGGACTATATGTCTGGAGCTACAAACCCACAGGACTATATGTCTGAAGCTACAACCCTACAGGACTATATGTCTGAAGCTACAAACCCACAGGACTATATGTCTGAAGCTACAACCCTACAGGACTACATGTCTGGAGTTACAACCCCACAGGACTACATGTCTGGAGTTACAACCCTACAGGACTATATGTCTGGAGTTACAACCCCACAGGATTATATGTCTGGAGCTATAACCCCACATGACTATATGTCTGGAGCTACAACCCCACAGGCCTGACCATCACCACCACTATTATATTTGAAGAAACTAATGCTTCATTAATACGTTCGCAGCTATTGGGTTTCCATCCCAGCAAGTCAAATCTAAACTAACGATCAATACCTGTGCTGTGGACTTCAATTATTAGAATGAATCCAAACATGGCTTAAATCTTTCTTTGTCAAAATTAAAACATTTTATTCTCTGTTTAAACACTCTGATAACGACATCTATTGATCCATGTCGTTCTAACTTTAAGATCATAAGAAGGCGGTCTTAATGGATGGAAATATTTAGATAAATTTAGCTTATCATGTTGGTAACGAGTACGAACTGCTCAGCTGACGTAATTTATACCTTGTTTTCGCAACTAGAAGCGCAAATAGAATGTCGTCATTCAAGAGAGGTTTTCTATCGATGCTACCAAGTGAAAACTAAATTTCTTATCACGCCATTCAGTTATGTGCACTAGAAGGAAGTGGGTCAGAATCTTGTTCTTTCGCATCACGTTTTATAGAATGATCCAAGTTACACTTAACTTTATCCATTCAAAATAGAAAGACGCGAACATAGTTTCCAGGCTCATTTTGTTTTGTTTGATTCATACTGTTTATAAGTGTTAATATTTCTAGCTTTACTTATTAAACTTATTTATAGTGAAATCAACACCGTGATTCAAATATTTCATATTTATAACTATCCTTCTTGGACTTTGAAGTTTTCATATTTCTGCTATATCTTGTAAGCTTTATTCTGTTGAAATCTGTGTTTAACTGTTGAGATTTACGAAACGGACCATAAGGGCTTGTCTTAAGCTTGTGAGATTAGGAAATATTTGCAGATTCAATTCAGAAATTTTTGAAAGAATGCAGATAAAAATTTTGACTAATAGCAGATTAGAATGTGACATACTGCCGATAAATAATCTGAAATATTACAAATAAAGAAGGAAGAAGATGTCAGCTTGTAAGATCAGATAGAGAAACTGTGAAAGAGTGCAGTTCTAAGAGAGTATCTCTCTTTCTGTGGCGTTGTACGTCTGGAGAGACGATCTTGTGATTAGAGAGGCCAATCCTTGAAGAAGAAAGACAATGTTTTGAAAAATCAGTTTTGTAACTAAATAATAAACATGGTCATGTGGTACAAGCCGACGCGTTTAGAAATATGATCTTAGTCATACAAACTACACAAAATAAGAACAAAACTTTATTAAAAATAAAACCAGAATTCATAGCTCATCAATACTTCCGTAGTCTTTACACCAGATACGTAGGACACTCATTTATATGTCAATAAAACGTAGCAGTCTTTGTGCAAATAAGTCTGTTCTTTAGGACGAACTCTGTATTACACGTAAGAAATCTTAATAGTGAACATACACTGTGCACTTTACATACACTGTACACTTTACGTAAACTGTACACTTTATATACACTTTAAACTTTACATAAAAGAGCAAAACAAAAATATTACAATGGACGTACCTTCCTTGGAATGCCAGCGCAAGTCAGCCTGGGAGACTTAGATGTCACGTCTATCAAAAGGCACGTGATTTGAACATACAAGAGACCAGCTCCTTGAACTGTCGGCCTAAGAGTTGCTTGAACAGACGACCATTTGGTGGAGGGTATCAGCTGCAGAGTAAACAACAGATGAATGGCAGTTTCATTTGTCTGTTTTGCTCAGAATGCCGAGATTCATCAAAGAGTAGTCAGAGATTCTATCCTGACAGACAAGCTCCCAGAACAATTATAAAATATGCACAGAGTTAGAATACCGAATTTAGCGTTAGCTTCTTAATGCTTATGCTACTGGCAAAGTACGTAATAGCTATATCAATCAATTAATCAATCAATCTATATTTGTATGTATGTTTCTATCTATCTATCTATCTATCTATCTATCTATTTATTTATGTATTACTATTAGATTATGATAAATGTTTCCAGTAACTCTGTGTTTTAAAAAACGCATGAATTTCTTGCAATGTTTATCAACTTTTTATAAATGTGGGGATTTCAATTTCTAAAGATTATTTATACTTGAACTATTTGGATCTAGAGCCAATGTCCGATATATTAAGTGAATCAGAGTGATTCACTTGACTGATTCAGGTTTCACTCTCTTTTTATTCAGTTGTATCCAAATAAATAACGTAGACTAAGGTCTGAAATATATTATCCTTTAAAAGTTTTGGTCATTCTCTTGACGTGTTCCATTCAAGTTTAGAATTCTGAGGTATTCAAGTGGGACCTCAAGTAGCAGCTTTCTTTCTGTTATCTTATAGATAGATAATAGTTAACATACATACATACACACATACATACACACATACACACAAACATGCATACATACATACTGCGTACCGGCACATTTTGAAAAAAATATAACTTTTCTTGTATTTTAACGTATTTTATTAATTTTTAGTAGTTAAAAGTAAGGCAAGCAACTACAAAGTATATATATATATATATAGTTATATATAATGACTTACATAGATTAAATTGATTGATTGTAGAAAATACTTTTTTAGTTAGGTATTAGGTTGTATTCTAACTACGTTTAAATGTCACATAAAACAGAAAATCAAATGTTGAATTGTCAACACGATCATGTCGTAATCTCATGTATTTAACATGATCTGAATTTAAATAAAATAATTTAATTAGGGTTTAGATAAAATTTTACAAATTTTGAAAGACATTTTAGCTTTTCTTTTTATTTTTGACTGGGCCTGACATAATCCCGCCCATAAAGCTGAACTATTTCTTGCAGAATGAAAAGCCAAATTGAAGGGAAATCAATACAGGAAGTCACAAGAGGACAGGGTGAAACCTGTCAGCTAAGCCAGTCATTACCAGGCACACTGCTTCAACAGGAAATAACTTATTATGCAAATTAGGTATTTTTCAAGAAGATTATAGACTAAGTCATTTCACAATATTTCCTTCAGACATAAAGTCCTCAATTGTTCGGATGTTCATTTTTGTTAAGTGAAGTCAAGGATGCGCCACTTAACAAAAGAAAGAATGATGAGTTAGTAGATGTTTAAATCAATATCTCTGTCATTTTCTTTTCGTTTGATTTTAAATACAATGAAATAAAACTCTGACATTCTTCTTGTCATTACTAAAAGAATCATCAATGACTTCTCAAGGCCTAGTAAACAAAGACAGTTTTTTTAAAGCCATAACTCTTAATACTGAAAGATTAATTTCCTTTTTTGGTATTAAACAATAATCAGTACCAGTATTTAATTGACTTTTTAAATTATTGTTTATTAAATTGTCTTCGCCATTGCAAAATTGTGCAAAGTTTCAACTTGATCCGAAAATGAGTTTAGGAGAAATTACGTGTTCAAACATTTGAACCAGACAGCAGAGTTCATTGAAGCTTTGTAATAATAGGATTGTATACCTGGTATCATTGTTTTCAATTGAAATATACTTAACATAACTTCACATGATTCTATCTATCTATCTATCTATCTATCTATCTATCTATCTATCTATCTATCTGTCTATCTATCTATCTATCTATCTATCTATCTATCTATCTATCTATTTCTTGAACGACCAAAGGTCACTTAAACACACAGACAGACACAGAGAGACACACAGAGACACACACAGACAGACACGCAGACTCAATTTGTGTGGACTGAGTAAATTTGATGATCTTATAAACGAGGAAATCAAGTATCGCCAATGACCTTTAACCTTTGATGGGCGAGTAGGAATTCCAGTCACGCAATCACCACATTATAACCTGACCGGACATTGTCCAGGCTAGGAAATTCTTTAGGAAATCTTTTTTAATCATTCTTTATAGACTGTTGACTGATACATAAAATGAACTTGAACTTTAGAATAGAATGAGCTATTGAATAGAAAGAACCCTGTAATAGAACGAACTCTAGAATAGAATGAACTCTAGAATAGAACAAACTCTAGAACAGAATGAACTCTACTATAGAGTACAATTAACTATACAATAGAATGAACTCCAGAATGGACCCTGTGTGCCATGCAGTGGACGGGAGTTTGAGAAGAAACAACATATTATATTAAGACGAATGATTTTTCTATAAGAAAGACTTTATAAATGATGATTTTGTTTGGGCTGACATTGAGTAATATTACCTCTACCAACAAACACCATTACATAATATTTTAAATATCTGTTTCCATAGCAGAATAAAGTGCTTTATTTTATATACAAGTCTACACCGACTAGATATACCATTACACATAGGAGACGATTGAGCAGATGTATTTTATAGAGAAAAAAAGTGTATTATAATTAGTGTTTTAAATATTAATTTAGATCATGAATGTTTGTTAAGGCTACACCGGATGTCTTATAAGACTTGTTTTTATTTTTTTTGTTGATTGAACACTTTCATTCCTTTGTATAGTGCACGAAATACACAGTGATTCTAACAAATAATTCTCTGTCATAGACTTGACATCTTGACATAAATACATGCCATTTATTGACCTCACTAACTATAAACGTACGTGTCGTCCATGTAGATCAATATTCTTTATTTACATGGCTTGTACTATGGCTCATCATGTCACACTCGTACATGTCTTTCATATATATATTTTTAATGTATTTATTGTTGTGCCACACATTTGTATACATAAGTATTTCCTTTGACTTCACTCCCAGTGTGTATTTTATTAACCCCCATCCTCTCTCTCTCTCTCTCTCTCTCTCTCTCTCTCTCTCTCTCTCTCTCTCTCAGAACCTGTATTTCATTGGACCCCATCGCATTACATCAATAAATTGGAATAAAGATTTAAGTTGTAATACCTCTCAGTTATCAATGACTTTAACAAAAGATTGGTCACGTGTCACTGATAGAGCCTAACTGCTCGTCTGTTTTCTTAAAGAAGCACATAGTCCAATGCCTTATTACTTGTGTGCTTTCAATGTCCATTATCTGAGCTTGTGGCATCTGGAGAATTCTGTCAGTTCACTTTGATGAATCATTTCTGATATTAACTGGGGATCAGACTTGGTAGATAGATACAGTATTAAAACATTTCTATCTAGATGATTCCTCTCTGTCTGCCCTCAAGATATCCCCCTCCCCTTTTTGTTTTGGCTGCCCTGAAACTCGTGCCCACCCCACCCCCCTTCCCTTTTTGTTTTGGCTGCCCTGAAACTCGTGCCCACCCCACCTCCCTTCTTTCAAGTCATGTTCAACTTCCAGCTCTTACGTTAATGAGACCGCCTGAGTCTTTCTTCAAGGATTGTGGGAGTTCAATCAGAAACTAGAAACTACAAGAAAACTGTTTGGCTTAGGCACGTAATGATTTGATGGGGTGGGAATGAGAGGGGTGGCCATACTCTCTACGGATACATTAGAGAAAGGGAAAAATTATAGAGAAAATGAAACTTTAAATTTTGCAGCAGAAATATATTTTTGTTCGATTCAGCTTTCCATCCTTTTTACAAAGCTTAAATCAACTCACTCTGTCTGTCTGGTAAAAAGTTTGTACAGGTTAGTTTTCCCACATCCATTCTCCGATCCACTTAAAACTTCGCACAATTATTTATTGGCATATACCAGACTAAGACTAAGACTGCTTTATTGATCCTTATAAAAATTTGGTGTGATTATAAGGTCTCTTTTTTGATATAAAGACAATTCAACAGAAACATACACATAAATAGAATAGACGCAATATAAAATTGATCCTTTTCATGTTTCCTGATCAACGAGTGGCGTTGATTTAGACTTATTTGATATAAAAAAGGCACGAATCAATACAAAAACAGTAACCAATTAGTCAATTAATTACTGGTAATTAATTATGCTGTTATACCAACACGGGAAACTTATCTTTCATTATTCACTAATATAACTAAATTTGTTGGGTTTAGTCCCCTTAAAAAACCTGTTAACGCATTCTCCGATCAAGTTGAAACTATAAACAATTATTTATTGTACCTAACTAAACATGAATCAATAAAAAAAAAATACCCTCATAGTTAATTATTGGTAATTAAATAGTTTTTGATATCGAATTAAGGAAATAACTTGTACATTATTCATAGATATAGTTTTAGTGCGGATTTTTTTTTTAAACGATCTTTCATAATTTGTTTGTTTGATGTTTTTTGATGATCTAATCAAAGACTAACGACATGGCTTAGAAGAATAAATAACAAGTCTTCCTTTTTAAGAAACACATTTTTAAATTCTTTTAAGTAGGAATCGTGAAAAAAAATGAACAAATACTATTAATGAGAAGGCGACTATTAATTCACATACAATATAACTTAATGTCAACAATAGATTCACTAAAGTAGATTTATGAGTCTTTAAACTTACTGACAAAACTACTTGTAAATCTAAAGAATGTTGGTTACCCAGCACTCTAATAGCTGTTAGTTACTTAAATCTAACATCTAAAACATGTTGATTACTTTACACTCTAAAACATGCATGTTACTTTACACTCTAAAACATATTGGCTAATTAACATCTAAACATGTTGGTTACTTGTTCTTATAGTCAGTTACTGTGTGTAATGTATCTTATAAATTGCAAACGTTTTATGCTGAGAGCAACTCCGTGTGTTAGATTTTACCAAGAGGACAGGAACGAGAGATTCCTACCTTGATTCCTCAATCCTATGGTCCTCAATCTCATGGTCCTCAATGTAATGGTCCTCAATCTCATGGTCCTCAATACGATGGTCCTCAATCTCATGGTCCTCAATCCCATGGTCCTTAAACCCAAGGTCTTCACTCCCATGGTCCTCAATCTCATGGTCCTCTAACCCATGGTCCTCAATCCCATGGACCTCAATACCATGGTCCTTAAACCCAAGGTCCTCACTCCCATGGTCCTCAATCTCATGGTCCTCTAACCCATGGTCCTCAATCCCATGGTCCTCTAACCCATGGTCCTCAATCTCATGGCCCTCAATCTCATGGTCCTCAATGTAATGGTCCTCAATCTCATGGTCCTCAATACGATGGTCCTCAATCTCATGGACCTCAATACCATGGTCCTTAAACCCAAGGTCCTCACTCCCATGGTCCTCAATCTCATGGTCCTCTAACCCATGGTCCTCAATCCCATGGTCCTCAAACCCATGGTCCTCAATCTCATGGTCCTCAATCCCATGGTCCTCAAACCCATGGTCCTCACTCCCATGGTCCTCAATCTCATGGTCCTCAGTCCCATGGTTCTCAAACCCACGGTCCTAATTCCCATGGTCCTCAATCTCATGCCCCTCAATCTCATGGTCCTCAATCCCATGATCCTCAATTTCCTGATCCTCAATCCCATGGCCCTCAATCCCATGGTCCTCAATCCAATGGTCGTCAATCTCATGGTCCTCAATCTCATGGTCATCAATCTCAGGGTCCTCAATCCCATTGTCCTCAAACCCACGGTCCTAAATCCCATGGTCCTCAATCTCATGGCCCTCAATCCCATGGTCTTCAATCCCATGGTCCTCAATCTCATGGTCCTCAATCCCATGGTCCTCAATCCCATGGTCCTCAATCCAATGGTCCTCAATCTCATGGTCCTCAATCTCATGGTCATCAATCTCATGGTCCTCAATCTCATTGTCCTCAAACCCACGGTCCTAAATCCCATGGTCCTCAATCTCATGGCCCTCAATCCCATGGTCTTCAATCCCATGGTCCTCAATCTCATGGTCCTCAATCCCATGGTCCTCAATCCCATGGTCCTCAATCTCATGGTCCTCACTCTCATGATCCTCAATCTCATGGTCTTCAATCCCATGGTCCTCAATCTCATGGTCCTCAAACTCATGGTCCTCAATCCCATGGTCCTCACTCATGGTCCTCAATCCCATGGTCCTCATTCCCATGGTCCTCACTCCCATGATCCTCAATCTCATGGTCCTCAATCCCATGGTCCTCAATCTCATGGTCCTCAAACTCATGGTCCTCAATCCCATGGTCCTCAATCTCATGGTCTTCAATCTCATGGTCCTCAATCCCATGGTCCTCAATCTCATGGTCCTCAATCCCATGGTCCTCAATCCAATGGTCCTCAATCTCATGGTCCTCAATCTCATGGTCATCAATCTCATGGTCCTCAATCTCATTGTCCTCAAACCCACGGTCCTAAATCCCATGGTCCTCAATCTCATGGCCCTCAATCCCATGGTCTTCAATCCCATGGTCCTCAATCTCATGGTCCTCAATCCCATGGTCCTTAATCCCATGGTCCTCAATCTCATGGTCCTCACTCTCATGATCCTCAATCTCATGGTCTTCAATCCCATGGTCCTCAATCTCATGGTCCTCAAACTCATGGTCCTCAATCCCATGGTCCTCACTCATGGTCCTCAATCCCATGGTCCTCATTTCCATGGTCCTCACTCCCATGATCCTCAATCTCATGGTCCTCAATCCCATGGTCCTCAATCTCATGGTCCTCAAACTCATGGTCCTCAATCCCATGGTCCTCAATCTCATGGTCTTCAATCTCATGGTCCTCAATCCCATGGTCCTCAATCTCATGGTCCTCAATCCCATGGTCCTCAATCTCATGGTCCTCAATCCCATTGTCCTCAAACCCACGGTCCTAAATCCCATGGTCCTCAATCTCATGGCCCTCAATCCCATGGTCTTCAATCCCATGGTCCTCAATCTCATGGTCCTCAATCCAATGGTCCTCACTCCCATGGCCCTCAATCTCATGGTCCTCAATGTCATGACCCTCAATCTCATTGTCCTCAATCCCATGTTCCTCACTCCCATAGTCCTCAATCGCATGGTCCTCAATCCCATGGTCCTCAATCTTATGGTCCTCAATCCTATTGTTCCCAATCAACTAGATGATCATTTAATCATAGCTGTTGATTGTGGGGTTACGACTGTTTGGGCCAAGCACAGTTCCCCTGGATTTGCCCTATGAGGGATGCTTTCGTAATTATCCTAGTATTTTGTAAGTTTTAACACATCTAAGCAACCATCAACGGACAGCAGCTCACATTATTACACTTCCTAGTTTATTTTATATTTATACATGAATGAATTATTAAAAGGATTAGCTTAACAGATCCACTTAGAGCGATATGTATGACTTAATTTGGTCTGGACGTGATGTAGAAAAATATGCAGGTTACAATGTGACACACTGCACACATCCTTACACTTCGGCATCGTTGACTCTTGTAGCAAATAAGTCTAAAGTATGTCATAAACTGATCTCGTCATGCTCCATAAAATAAAAACAACAAATTTCGAAATGTCATTTTTTTCAGTATACATTCCCCAAATATTTTAGCTCTACACAAATAGAATAAAAATGTTCAGAGGGGACTAGAGTCCAGTCTTGTATTGACCAGAGCACATTCTGTTGACGTTCCATTATGTTCCCTTCTTGTCCACTCTCCCTCCTTCAGGTCACAGGAAGAAATAATTAGGACATCCCCATGTCCGGACGTGGAGCCAGAATGATGTTTAGCTAAAGGCGAACTCGTTTGTTATTATTGTTTAATTAATCTCTCACGTCTAAGGTCAGCAATGGCTGAGTAGGTCAGCAATGGCTGAGTAGGTCAGCAATGGCTGAGTAGGTCAGCAATGGCTGAGTAGGTCAGCAATGGCTGAGTAGGTCAGCAATGGCTGAGTAGGTCAGCAATGGCTGAGTAGGTCAGCAATGGCTGAGTAGGTCAGCAATGGCTGAGTAGGTCAGCAATGGCTGAGTAGGTCAGCTTGAAATGAGTTGAATATATTTGGTTCTGACGAGCGTTAGTTAAACCTTGATGCTAGGAATTCGGCCATTTCGTCTTGTTTGTTCGTTGGTTCTAAGTCTACAATTTGGTGTGAGCACAACGAGATTCGAACTCAAGGCTCCTGTGGAGCCCGAGTGGTTTATACCATTTAGCTCCACGCCCCCGTTTGATTAAAACATTTCGCAGGGTATCATTTCTTGTGTGCCTCGTGTGTTTCTATAATTACTTACAAATCATTAACTGAATCATTTCAAGGTTCGCGTGATAAAATGATCACCAGTAAATATGGAAGTTCCATTTTTTTTCTCTCTAAAATCACAAAAAGCTAACAGTAAACCTAAAAATGGCCCAAAACGGGAGCTGAATAGAAACCTGGACTTTGCAATATCCAGTCTAGATAACTCTAGATGAATTTTTATGAATGAAAGTGATTAGTCCATTGCGTTTTATTTCAACTCTATCAATGAAATCAATCTCCTATCGCGTCACTTTATCTGAAGTATGTGCTGCACTTTATGATTATACGTTTCAATTAGATTAAATTTTTTATTTTTCAAAATTAGATTAACTTATTTTTGAATATTATTTGACGGATCTCCGACTAGGCTTGGATATTGTGTGCCTACATAAACGTCTAGAATGACAAGTCTGTAGTAAACAACAGTTAATGAGCGAGGTGCCATGTGCCCAGCACAACGAACAGCCTCCCTTATTTTCCCCTTATAGTATCGTGTACTTTAAAGTTGTTTTTTTTTTTTTTATCAACCATTTATTGTACTTTGCTTGTTATCATTGCTTACAAGATCTAGATCTAACTGCATAGACCAAGATCTATGTCTTCTACGAGAATGTAAACTTTCCTCTATAGTTTTCGTTCTACAGTAAGTCAATAAAATATTTTAAAAAAATGAAGGTAAACACTTTTTCGAAGATTTTAATCGAAAGGGGGGGGGGGGGGGAAATCAACATCTATAAATACATTCTTTTTTTTTTTTATTGTGCAACAATGTTAGTAACACGCATCTTTCATGAATAGGTGGTGCCGAAGCGTTTAATAGATGCTATCATACCATCTCATACTGAGATCTAGGTGTACAAATACAATCATTTAGAACTCAAACTACTATAACAACAAACTCTAAAAGGAGGGGGGGGGGGGAACAATTTCATCCACACTCCTCCCTGCCGAAAAATTAAATTGGCTGGGAGTCCGACTAAAACTAACAACCTGGTCACATATATGTAGACTACACATGTCGGCAATTCTGACGTTACATATTTGTAGGCTACACAGGGCTATTCTGACGTCACATATATGTAGGCTGCACATGTCGGCTATTCTGACGTCACAAAAAAACCCAGTAAAAATCTGACCGCTTTGGAGGTGCAGAAAAATCACGTCAGAAAAATAAGAATACCTGAGTGACTGTTGTAAATAAAATGAAAACGAACCCTATATTCCTTATCTGTCATTTAAAACACATCTCGAAAATTGTCCAAACCATCGGATTTCCTCTTTAACACTCAGCCCTGATGACCAGTAGGACAATGTCCTGTTAGTCTGGAAAAGTCTATATTTTGATTGGGTGGTTGTGACGTTTTATATGTTTTCAGTGATTCTTTAAAACGTTCAATGTGTCACGCGTTGAACCCAAGTGTTTTGACATTAACTCCAGCAGGTTCAGGTGACACTCTGCAGGTGTCTTGTGTCATATCACATGACATAATGTGGTATTGACTAGTACAACAAGGATTCACCAACTATAATTGGAAATTCCTAACGCTCTGAATGAATGAAGGGATTAAAATGTATGATTTGATGTTTTAAAGGACGGTCCTTAGCAGTGGCGTATCTAGGAATTTGCCATCATTTGGGGGGGGGGGGGGGGCTTAACCTCTTTAAGGGCAACTGCATTTTGACATTTGACATCATGACATGTGATAATGGCGTAATATTTAATATTTAATGTAAAAATAATTCGAACACTCATTTGGGGGCACCCCTTGAGTGAGGCCCAGGGGAATTTTAAAATTCTCTCCCCCATCCCCCAACCATAACTACATCACTGGTCTGTAGCAAGTATATAGTCACTTAGGTGCACTTTCGTGCTTCATCAGTACGGTGAAACTGCATTGTTTCTTTGTTATTTATGTATGAAAGAGAAAGAGTTACATTCCATGTTTATATTCTCTGCCTTAGTGAATGTGAAAAGAATGCACGTAATCCTTCATAATGTAAACTACATGTTATGAGTCTTTTGTATGACAAGAAACAGTTTGTGACCAACTGGAGTTGACAGCATACATAGGTTAGAGGATGCGTTTTTGCAGTCACTGTGTTTTTTCTATATATTTTAAACTTGCATTTCTTGGAGTTTTTGTGAATTTTTTTAGAATATATTTGTTTAATACACTTATCTATTTAGATATTCACCCCTAGTGAGGCGAGTAAAAATGCTGACACAGGTTATTGTGTTTCTGTACAACTGTCAACAAAATGCATTCACCAGCTCAATCACTATGGTCAAAATATTTTTCACAACATTGTTACACCTGCACTAGTGTACTTAGTCACTTAGTCACT
Source organism: Biomphalaria pfeifferi (assembly GCA_030265305.1). NCBI lineage: Eukaryota > Metazoa > Mollusca > Gastropoda > Planorbidae > Biomphalaria > Biomphalaria pfeifferi. Next base: position 642,282 of record JASAOG010000022.1, read on the forward strand.
TAAAATCCGAACACAATATTAATTTGATCAATATAAAAAGCTTTACATAACTCCATTAAAAGCCATTGAGACTCGATCAAAAACAACGAGGTTAGGGACGAGAGATTCCTACATTGGTTCCTCAATGCTATGGTCCTCAATCATAGGGTCCTGAATCCTATGGTCCTTAATCCTTTGGTCCTCAATCATTTAATCATAGCAGTTGATTGTGGGGTTACGACTATTTGAGCTAAGCCCATTTCTTCTGGTTGCGCCCTACGAGGGATGCCTTCGCACTCTTACAGTGTACTGTCACTAACACACAGAAATACAGAAATGCCGTCTCTCAATTGTATAATTCGATATCAGTTATCCCTGCTATAGTTTTGTATTGGCGACATTCTACTCTTAAACAGGTACACACTGACATTGACTCTCTAAAATACACTACTTTGTATTAACTGTAACTTTGACAACATTTGTTACTGTAAAGAGGAGAGAAAAAAATGGCAATGACAACGCATTCATCGCATTCTAGTACTTCTATGTGCTGCTGACTCACTTTAACCATTCTTAGACGGTAGAGTTGGAACGACTTTAAAGATTATATTGTTTATCCATTTAGAATATCTCTTAGAACGCAATGAATTCAAAAACAAAAAAAAAGGTTTCTAAACGTGCATAAACTCGCACATGCTTAAAAAAATAAAAATAACTTTATCTAGTAAGTCAGTGTTTCCCAAACTGTGTTCCGCGGAACCTTAGTGTTCCTCGGGGTCTGAACAGGTGTTCCACGAACTACTTGAATAATTAACTAGTAGGCCACCACTTAAATTAATAATCTCTCTAAAAAAATAAGCAAAGTGTTCCGCTAAATAATCAGAATGTGCGCAGTGTTCCTTCGGGAAACACTGTTCTAAGTCATTTATTTTCCTGGCTGACTTACGCAACCCGCTCGATGCTCAAATTACACTCGATATTTGATCATTACAATTACAAATTTAAATTCACAAATAAACGACATTCTTTATTCATCCATGTCTAGAGTACATACAAAGTAGTCCGGGCGCTTCTGTTGTGACATTGTTTTGTACCTTCGTTTATACTGAAGCATTAGCAATCTTTTCATTCTATCACATCCCTTTCCATCCTTCATGTATGATTCAAGCCATCTCTCATCTCTAAATACAGGCTGTGTCTGATCGATCTGTAACTTTTGAGTCATTTGTTGTTCTGGTATCTGATGGGAGAGTACTGGACTACAGTCAGTTGAAGTGACAGTTAGAAAGAGGAGGCCGTGGGGGGGTGGTGGTGCCACGTTTCCTTTCTTGTAGAACGTTACACTTAACTAAGGGGGGAGGGGGATGCTGAGGCTTTTAAAACTAGTGGGTTCATTTTTACAAAGGGTTAATATCGTTATGTAGAGCAGGGGCAGTAGCAAGGTATCAGATAGACTAGATTCAAGAATATGTTGCTGGGTCCCTTGCCGTAGGTTGAGTGAATTAAAAACAAAATCGAATCATCCTGTATGTAATAGTACATAGATAAAAAGGCACTACATTGCTGGCACCAGCTTTGAAGTGAAACACAAGCCATTAACGGCTTCTAACAAGCAACTTTTAAGTCGATACTCTTTACATTCAAATATTATGTTTCCTCTGAGCGTCTAATGGTCATGACTTGACATTCCTTCAACCCACCCAGTGGTGCGTAGTGGCGCAACCACACCTCTCCACTGAACTCGTTTCTGAGCAGCTTTGTTCCTCTGCTTCCATGTCATTCCAGTATCCTCAGCTTTGCTTATGACCGACTTCTAGGTTGGCTTGGGCCTGCCCACTTTTTCTTGTGGATTCCAATAAAGTGCCTGACTTGAAACATTGTTACTTCGTACTGAATAGTGAATGACAGTAAATATTATGCGTTACATACTTACGTAAGACGTTGTCATCAAGTCCGAAGCTTAGGAAAGAGTTCAGTTGTCCATTACTGGCCTATTCACGCTCTACTCTCGACGTCTGCGCATCTCTTCGGTAGGGACTTTTTCCCCCAAAGCTAATATCAACTTATTATGTCTGTCTGTACGGTAAAAAGATTGTACACATTCATTATTGTTAGTCTAGATATATCACAAATTAAATTACATGACGGATCCAAAGTAATGAAACACTTAATATAAGCTATGTTGTTTTTTTTTAAAAGGATTTTTTTTTTGTATTTTGCTTCTTGATAATATAAGGAACACGGCAAAATGTCCTACTAGACGGCAAAAGGAACACGGCAAAATGTCCTACTAGACGGCAAAAGGAACACGGCGTAATGTCCTACTAGACGGCAAAAGGAACACGGCGAAAAGTCCTACTAGACGGCAAAAGGAACACGGCGTAATGTCCTACTAGACGGCAAAAGGAACACGGCGAAATGTCCTACGAGACGGCAAAAGGAAGACATTAAAATTGAATGTCAGGAAGAAAATTCGTTGAAAATTGATTTTCAAACATGTCCTGCATAGAAAGGACAGAACTATTTTTCAAAACGTGAAGTGTAAAAAAAAATGAATGCTGCTGCACATTTATATGAATGACTTTTTCTTAGTATTGTTTCTAAAAATAGAAGTCTCACAATTACGAATGATCATATAGAAATATAGGTCTTCATTACGGCAGCGCTCTAAGAAACAAATCTGGCTTCATTTTGCCCTTTCCAGCGTAGCGGAAAACATCGGACAGCATATGGCTTCTGAAAGAGACAGCTGAAGAACTCATACAAACGTCGCGGGATACACATCTGAGACTCAAAACAAGAAAAACATTTTTTTTAAACTTACGAAAAAAGCTTATAGTAAGTGTTATTGTATCAATAGTTTGAATCAGTTATGTATATATATATATATATATGTGTGTGAATAGTGCACTTTAACATATAAATCTGTGCGATTAGAAATGTTTTTACCAATTGTTTTAGTTTAGCTTTTAGCTTTTTCAGTGTGCTATAATCATATGAGTTGTCTGGACCGTAGTGAAAGGGGAGGGAAGAAGGAGATATCTTTGTGAATGTTTACATGATCGTTTTTTAATGCACAAGAGAAAATTTCACTAAGGGCTGAAAAGTCCTCAAGGGGACTAATTCAACTTATATCACCACATCTGTTAAGTACTATTTCTTTTCCTTGTTCAAGATGCCAAACAAAATAATTAATTACCAATAGTTAATTAACTATTTGGTTATTTTTTAATTAGATTTTTGTATTATCAAGTAAAAGAAATAATTGTGCAAACTTTCCGGTCATCCTGGGTTTGATGTCAGAGAAATGTACAGTGTACTTGGTATAGGGCTGGTATCCACCTGACAATGGGGGAAGCTAAAAAATTAATTGTTGTTTTAAATTATGTTCCACTTATAAGCATACTAAATAGATTTGTTCTCTTTTAAAGAAAACGTAAAAAAAAAAAATTGTAAATGTAGTAAATATTAGGACAGAACTTACTTAACCTAGCAATGCAATTTTAATTGCATAAGTGATTTTAAAAATTAAATTTTTCGTTTTCAGAAAAGAAAAAAGTAGCCGTTGCATCAGAACTTTGAATGGTTTAAAATATCATGATATCGGATTTTCAATATCTTTTCTAGTTTACGAGATCTAAACGGGACAGATCACACAAAACTAATAGCGTCTGTTACGCTTTCGTGGGGCCGATAAAAAATATTTCTTGCACTTAAAAATAAAAATATCCAAGCATTTTGTATAAAGGCGAACTAACCTGAACTTGTTCATTCATATTTACTTAAGTCAATTTCTCTGTTCAATGTATGCAATCTAATGACTAAACTTCTTTACTTTTGTCCTGTCCTGGCCACCAAAATCTATTCCCCAAACGACCTTAACTTTGCCTTTTGCATTCATTTCCATACTCCAGTACTCACTTCTGCCCGAGATCGCTATTAAATGTTCACCATACACCATCCTCGATTATTTCCCATGTTGCAGACGCCCGCATCTTATAATCGGATAGCATTTGCATATCAGACTTGAGTCTTATAGCCCATATGATTTATTAAACTTGCTGTGAAGTGGCCCAAAACAAAACGGTTTACATAGAATCATGATTGTGTGCAATTATTTTCAGCTCTTGTGGCCAGTTCTTCAGTAAGGGCAGAAATTATCTCATTAATACAATTAAACGTGGCCAAATATACCTCACTGGATGCAGATGACACGTCAAGACACTTTGAACTCATTGGAGACACGCTTCGGGCACAATGAAGACCAAGTTCGAACACATGGAAGACACAATTTGACACATTTTGGTCATATTCAAGACATATGGACACTTTGTACACACTTTTGGACATACCAGGATACCCTTTCGGGCACAGCAAAGGCTCGCTTTATACACATTAGGACACACTTTGGACACATTAAGACGTACTCGTGTCACATCTTGACACACTTAGGTCTGACTGAATTACATGTCTTGCTTCTCGAATTTGTGAACATAGTTTTCCGAAGTGTATTAAGTCCAGGCCAACGAAATAGCGATGCCTCATGAACCGTTGATTCCTTCTGAAAAAAAGTTCCCATACTAGACCTTGAAATCTATAGGGCAGAAGATGTAATGGTCATTTGCTTTACTTAACCTATTTTTCCAACTAATGTTGGGGGGACTCAAAGATCCCGAAATTAAAAATCCAAGTCATCACCAAGATTGGAAACTGGGACCCCGGTTCGTAAGTCAAGCGCTTTACTGCTCAGCCACCGCGCTTCAAACAACTGCACTATTTTTGCTATATTATTTTAAAAAGATGCTACCTTAGCCTTTAAATTATGTAGCATTTGTTTCTACATTATTACAACAATAGCTACATTATCATTTAATAATTGTAATATTTTTGTTCCCGCATTAATAAAACAAAGGTTACCTTATCCTTTAAATACCGCACGCTTTTCTGCGAAAAAACTCTTTCACTACAGTATTATTTGTGACTGCATCATTCAGCTCAATTTTTTCACGGAAGCCATTAAAAGCCATTACAACTCACACACACACAAACTGCATGAATGAGTGAGCAGCGAGAATAAGGGAGAGAAAGGGGTGGCGCTCGTATTGTTCATGTCGGATATTCCATTTTCATTTTTTTTAAATCCCTGATTGTTCCCTGTAACATAAGTTGCGAATCGATGAGCCTGCTATTATCGTGGTACATCCGGCCTTGCTCGCGCCAAGCTATTGGTCGTCATAGAAAGAAAGAAAAAAAAACTCACAGCTCAGTGATTGTTGGACTATAGGAACTAAGGTGAGGTGGCGGTAGACATGGAAAGGATTGGAGGCAGCAGGTGGTAACAAGGAGAATATAGAGAGTGCATAGAGAGAACATAGAGAGAACATGGAGAGAGCATAGAGAGAACATAGAGAGAACATAGAGAGAACATGGAGAGAACATGGAGAGAACATAGAGAGAACAAAGAGAGAACATAGAGAGAACATAGAGAGAACATAGAGAGAACATGGAGAGAACATAGAGAGAACATGGATAGAACATGGATAGAACATGGAGAGAACATGGAGAGAACATAGAGAGAACATAGAGAGAACATAGAGAGAACATGGAGAGAACATAGAGAGAACATGGAGAGAACAAAGAGAGAACATAGAGAGAATATAGAGAGAACATAGAGAGAACATGGAGAGAACATGGAGAGAACATAAAGAGAATAGAGAGAGAATATAGAAAGTGCATAGAGAGAACATAGAGAGAACATAGAGAGAACATGGAGAGAACATGGAGAGAGCATGGAGAGAGCATGGAGAGAACATAAAGAGAACATAGAGAGAACATAGAGAGAACATAGAGAGAACATAGAGAGAACATAGAGAGAACATAGAGAGAACAAAGAGAGAACATAGAGAGAACATGGAGAGAACATGGAGAGAACATGGAGAGAGCATAGAGAGAACATAGAGAGAACATAGAGAGAACATAGAGAGAACATAGAGAGAACATAGAGAGAACATGGAGAGAACATGGAGAGAACATAAAGAGAATAGAGAGAGAAAATAGAAAGTGCATAGAGAGAACATAGAGAGAACATGGAGAGAGCATAGAGAGAACATAGAGAGAACATGGAGAGAGCATAGAGAGAATATAGAGAGTGCATAGAGAGAACATAGAGAGAACATAGAGAGAATATACAGAGAAGATAGAGAGAACATAGAGAGAACATAACGAGAATATAGAGAGAACATAGGCAGAACATAGAGAGAATATAGAGAGAACATAGAGAGAACATGGAGAGAATAGAGAGAGAAAATAGAGAGAACATGGAGAGAATAGAGAGAGAAAATAGAAAGTGCATAGAGAGAACATAGAGAGAACATAGAGAGAACATGGAGAGAGTATAGAGAGAACATAGAGAGAACATGGAGAGAGCATAGAGAGAATATAGAGAGTGCATAGAGAGAATATAGAGAGAATATAGAGAGACTATTGAGAGTGCATAGAGAGAACATAGAGAGAACATAGAGAGTGCATAGAGAGAACAAAGAGAGAACATAGAGAGAACATAGAGAGAACATAGAGAGAACATAGAGGGAACATAGAGATTGCATAGAGACAATATACAGAGAACATAGAGAGTGCATAGAGAGAACATAGAGAGAACATAGTTAGAATATAGAGAGAACATAGAGAGAACAAAGAAAGAACATGGAGAGAATAGAGAGAGAACATAGAAAGTGCATAGAGAGAGCATAGAGAGAGCATAGAGAGAATAGAGAGAGAACATGGAGAGAATAGAGAGAACATAGAAAGAATATAGAGAGTGCATAGAGAGAAAATAGAGAGAACATAGAGAGAATATAGAGAGTGCATAGAGAGAACAGAGAGAACATAGAGAGAGCATAGAGAGAACATAGAGAGAACATAGAAAGTGTAGAGATGTGGATAATGCGAGCTACTGTGTGAAACAAAATGCAAAGATATACGATTTATTTAAAATACTTATATTTAGTTTTGAACTCAAACTGACACACAGACAGACGGGCAGAGTGATTAATAGAACAAAGATAGATGGATAGATAGATAGATAGATAGATAGATAGATAGATAGATAGCTATCTAGGTAGGTAGTTAGGTTAATAGATATATAAATAGAAAAATAATATTTGGTTTGCTTATCTCATAGAAAGAAAATACATTTTCTGAATAGTTTAGAGCTACTGGCCTTGAAATTGGGTAAATAAAATTAAAAAAAAAAACATTTAAAATCCAAATAAAAAATTTGTCCACAAAACTTTGCTTTGCTAAGAAATTACCGCTCGTCAAGATAACAAAACATACAGAGACCATTGATTCAATGCATTCCTTCACAAGTAATCAAATGATTTTTTTAAACACTCAAACTGTTTAGATCTATGTTATTCTATCTTGTTTATTTATTTACTCTGGCATGAAATCATTTATTATCATTAGATTAACCTATTCCTCCCACAACCCACAAAGCAAATAACTTAAGAAGGTCTTTTGATAATCTCAAAGGCATACTGTACAAAACACGTATAGTGACTTTGAATACTTTGATTTGTATTCTGGACGCGGTCCAATGATTATAATTGTTTTCATAGTTAGAAGATTAGATTCTGGGCATTATTTATAGTTGAAAAAAATGTGTCGTTCCCACTTCAGCCACCTATTTTTAACTTAGCTGTTGGGTGAACGTCAAATTACTGATAATTTGTACGGAGACAAGCGGACCCTCCAGAACACTGCCAGATACCTGGACAGTGCTGTAAGAAATTAATCCCGGTACGAAGCCTTAGTGCATGGAGGCTTACAAATTACTGATAAAGTTAGGGATCAGCAGCGTAGCAGGCTTTGCCACGATGTAGCACAGTGTTCTGCAAACTGCTTAAGGGTTACCGGCTTATGACTTTTTCAGGGTTGAATACCAAGGCCTTCCCCTTGGCTTAATTAGTACTTAGAGAACAGAGTTAATAATGCTAGTTGATAATATAGTCTTATTGAGGGTATAGGAATTAACTAATCCCTGTTGGGCATCAACACGTGTGTGTGTGTCACACATTTATAACTGAAATCTAGACAACAAAACCAAAATGTAGCATTAGTGGCTACATTATTAGAACAGAGGTTTACTTACTTATTAACTGTTGCACTAACTGTAGCTTCATCTGCAACATTTTTTGTTATTACTGAATGTAGCAATGTTTCACCTTTACATTTTTTCCAAGTTTTTCTCTAGAAGTCTTAATACTAGTTTTTTAGAGTCTCAAAAATAAATGCAATTCGGTGAGCCCCTTCATCAGTGTTTCTAAAACTTTTTCCTTAAAGGAGTACTACGCACAATCTGAATATTTAGCAGAACACTTTGATTATTCTTTAGAGAGATTAATTTTGGTGATGGCCTACTAGTTAATTATTCCAGTAGTTCGTGGAACACCTAGTCAGGTCTCGCGGAATACTAGGGTTCCGTGGAACACAGTTTTGGAAACACTGCCCTACAGCAAACAAGTCTAAACATTTCAATACACACCCTCAGACTCTGCACAACTCTATAGATGTTGCCTTTAATTTCACGTTTTCTTGTTTTTTCCCCAGAATTCCGTCCCACAGCCTGATGTTGTCCGGTGCGGTGGGCGTGTCCCTGGCCATGTTTGTCATCCCAGCCTGCAGCAATCTGGGCTCTTTGATCTTTGTTCTGATCGTGATGGGCTGGTGCATGGGCTGTCTGGACTGTCTGGCCAATCTGAAGATCATCATGATGTTTGGGAAAAACGTGGGGCCATTCTTACAGGTAGTGACGATCAGTATTGGTAATTAATTTGTTTGTTTGGTATCTTAAACAAGGGAAAGAAATCGTACTTGACAGATGAGATAAAAGTTTAATCAGTCCCCTTGAGGAACATATTTTTATGCATTTACAAAGATATCCCCTCCTTCCCTCCCATTTTCATAGATGGTCCTCAAACGATAGGATTATAGCGCATTGAAAAGTTAAAAGCTAAACAAAAGCAATTAGTAAAAAACATTTCTAATCGCACAGATTTATTATGTGTAGGTCATATACACTTACAAACTATATGACTGATCCAAACTAACTGATAAAATTACACTGAATATAAGCTTTGTTTTTTTAAAGTATTTTTTATGTTATTCTTTTTTCTTTAATGTTAATTCCTACTGTGCTGTGTTCTGTACCCTAATATTTTAACCCATTTAACCAACCCTTGTTTTCAGGCTATGCACTGTTCCTATGGAATCGGTGCTTTTGTAAGCCCTATGATAGCCTCTGCGTTCCTGTTGAACAGGGACTGCACTCCTTACATCGATGGATTCACAATTGAGACCCCAACCTACAAGGGCAGCTCTGATAACCAGACCGGATCGGAAATGAATACTGTGACACTACGGATTCCTCCACAGCCTCACAGAGTCTTTAGATATCAACATATGAGTCATCTTCCCAAAGCATTTTTTATACTTGGGGGGCTGCAGGTACACATGTTTTTAAATTTCTGCTAGAATTCGTATAGTCTGTGGTATTTGGATCGAGTGTTGTTTTTCTATGAAATGCAATATATATATATACATACATATATATATATATTGCGATTTATGGGTTTATTTTTTTTTTTTAGACATATACGTATATTTTGATCATGTATGAACTAGACTATTTAAACTACACCTTCAACAAATGCAATAAGACTTGCTTATCATTCTCCACAGCTGGCTATTGCTGGACTAGTAGCGTACGTCATCTTTCAGGAGAAACTGGGCAAACTCAAACCAAGAAATTCCGCCAATGATCCTGGCCACACAAGTCACATGATGACACCTGCTAAAGGTAAACAATGTCACTATTGTGGCTAGCAGCAAGCTCCGTGTTTTAATTTTATATCTTAGCCTGAAATTTGTGAAGAATGTTGAGCTCACAATATGCAAATAATTCTTTACTTTGAGTGTGACGTCTCCAATGTTTAGCGGCCCTCGAAAGGGGAATAGACGCTATTAGTTTTGTTTGGTCTGCCTGTCCGTCCGTCCCGTTTAGATCTCGTAAACTAGAAAAGATTTTGAAAATCCGACATCATGATATTTTAGACCTTTTAAAGTTTTGATGCAACGGCTACTTTTTTTCTTTTCTGAAAGCGAAAAATTTAATTTTTTAAATAAACAATGCAACCATATTTTTTCACTATTTTTACAGGCAATTAAGTAAGGACAATAACTATGTATCATATTTGTAACAAATTGATGCTAACGATTTTAGATTTTTTCGTTAAATTTTTTTTTTACAATGTATAGCCAAACAAAGTAAGTTCTGTTGTTTTTTTTTAAAGAGAAAAAAAATCTATTTAGTATGCATATACGTGGAACATAATCTAAAACAACAATTAATATGTAGTTTTTCATATTATTTCGTTAACTGTAGAGTATTATTACAGACGCAAAACACTAATTAAAGGATTTTTAAAAAATAAGTTTTTTATCCTTCAGGCTTTGAATAAGATATTGACTCTTTACAAAACAATTAGATCAATTAGATAAACGAAGGCGACCTCCCGGGGGGGGGGGATGGGCGAATTTTATTATAGAATTCACACAATTTGTATACGAATTTATTACTTATATTAAAAATATATATTAATTATTTATATTCAACCTATTTTTAGATTATTTCGCCCCCCCCCTCTAGTATGTTGGCCGATTTGGTGGGGTCGGTAGGGGGCGATAGTATCAATCTCGCCCTCCCCCATACACTTTCGAGTGGGGGGAGGGCGGTCCAATTTATTTGTAGAAATCACAGCTTGCTTGCAGAATAATTAAATATCTATATTATTAACACTTGTTATTGACATTTTAACCGATTTTTATATTATGTAGTACCCCGTTTGCCGATTGGTGTGGGGGGTGGGGCGAATACCTCTACTGCCCTTCCCACATAAACCCTTTGAGTGGGGGGGGGGCGGTCCGTTTTGTACGGAGAAATCATAGTTTGTGAACAAAATTAGTTGAATTAATATATAAATTTTATATTATGTTGCTCCCTTTCTGGTATTTTGGCCGATTTGGTGGGGTGAGGGGGGGGGGGCGATTGCATGTACTGCCCTCCCCACTCTAGCCCTCTGAGTGCTGGGGGGGGGGCGGTCCTATTTTTGTGGAGAATCATAGTTTGTGAACAAAATTAGTTGAATATCTATATAACATAAACTACCTATTGATATGTGACCCATTGTATATTATGTCGTACCACACTCTGATCTCAAATTGTATCATTAGTAAATTAAAATTAAAAGGGTTATACCAGGTGGTAGGGGCGATACATGCAATGGCCTTTCCCCCATCGGACAATTCAATACTTTTTCTTTTTGTATTATAGTTAGGAAATTACAAAATATAAAAAATCTGTCACTAATATAATTTATATATACTATAAATTAAAATCTTATATCGAGTCGCCCCACCCCTATTCTTTAATGCCAAATGCAATCTTTAGCAGAAATTATTAAAGGAGCGACGATTAATCGTTTTCACTCTACCGTCCCTCCCATTTCCAGATGTAATTTCACACGAATTTATCATAATTATTTTAAGAAAGACTTTGCATTGGAAAATTTAGAATTCAAACGAAATTTTTCAGTATAAGAGTCATGATTGAGATGAGTTCTAAACTCAAATAACATATTCATAGTCGCCTTTTCACAACCTTTACTCAATCTGATATTTCTCAAGTTAAATATATTTGGGACTATAACTCACAATTTCTAATTTAATTCTCTTGAATACTATTTATCGATTTTTTTTTTTCGGCGGCGATCCTAAAAGCTAAAATCTTTTCAAGGAACAAATCGGTTTTATTTGCAATGTATTAAGGGCCTATAATTTCATATTAGAATATTTTTCAAGTACAACATTATTCAAAAGGTCCTTTTTTAATAGTATGAATAATGAGCTTTAGGTCAGGAGAATTCGTTTCTGCAGTGAAGAATGCAAGAAAACGCTTTTGGCGTCGGGGCTTCGCCCTGAACTCCATTGATGAATAATGAGCTATAGATGTCAGGAGAATGCGTTTCTCCAATGAAGAATGCAAGAAAACGATTTTGTCACAAGAGGACTTTATAGTGCTGCCCCAGTTGTTTTGTTTTTCGCCAAAGGTTGAGAAATGCTGCTTCTTTTATTGCCATATATATATAAATAAATAAATATATATTTATATATAAATATATATAAATATATATATATATATATATGTGTGTGTGTGTGTGTGTGCGCTGCACGCACGTTTATGCATAGGGTTAGGGTTTACTGGGCGTTAGGGTTAGGGTTTGGAAAAAAATCGCACCCCCCCCACTCCAAAGTTCTGGATCCGCTAGTGTGGTATGCTGTATGACTTCGCTACACGCAAGGCTCGTAAAGTAATGTCCAAGGCTTTACGTAGTAAAGAATGAATATAATTCAAAGACGAATTTATTTTCTAATTCAAACTCTTAATTTTCACTTATTATCCGTATCCGTACCCAAACCTGGCCCCGCAAAATCCGTTTCGCATAGGCCCCACAATTGTTAAGTCAGGCCCTGCTATTTATTGACGGTAGATTACTTGTTCTCCTCCTTCCACCCCTCTTTTTTTTGCAGAACGCTAAAACTACATGGGGTAGAAATAAAAAAGAGTGGTATTTTCATGATTTCTTGGTCACAATAGTTAAGTCCGGCCCTGATATTTTGTGACGGGTGAATACTTCTTGTTCTCCCCCCTTTGCAGAAATAAAAGAGTGATCTTTCCTTTACTTCTTGTCCAAACTCTTGAGCCATGAAGATAAATATAGATATAGATAACTATTATAACTATTCGAGAGAATGTTTAATAACATGCATTCGATTACACAAAACGTCCAAACTCTTGAGCCATGAAGCGAATTAAATATATAGATTGTTGATGTGATGGTAGTTTTTTCAACAATAAAAGTTACCTTCTAGTCTTATAATGTCATTATCTTTCTGTTCACTGTCTTTCAGGTTTTAAAGTGGACAGGATCGGTGGGTGGCTGCGAGATACTTGTTGCGCTTGTGGTGGCCGGGAGGTGATTTTTATTACACTGGTCACGTGTGTGTCTCTGTTCATATTTGATGGATTGCAGGTGAGATATAAATGCTGACATAGCTGTGTGTGTATGATAGATTACAGATGAGGAACTAATACAGATGAGGAACTAATACAGAGGAGGAACTAATACAGAGGAGGAACTAATACAGAGGAGGAACTAATACAGAGGAGGAACTAATACGGATGAGGAACTAATACAGATGAGGAACTAATACAGTTGAGGAACTAATATAGAGGAGGAACTAATACAGAGGAGGAACTAATACAGAGGAGGAACTAATACAGAGGAGGAACTAATACAGAGGAGGAACTAATACAGAGGAGGAACTAATACAGAGGAGGCGCTTAGGCTGAACGTTAAAGTACTAGGCTTCCGATCCGATGGTCCCGGGTATAAATCCTGGTAAAGACTGGGATCTTAAATTTCGCGACCTGTGACACCCTCGTAAACCGTTGGCCACGGAAACAGATGACCTTTGCATCACCTGCCATATAGACCACGAGGTCTGAAAGGGGAACTTATTAGTACAGACTAGTTTGCGTCTCTGTGTGTGATGGATTACAGGTGAGACATAATACAGACTTGTCTGTACCTGTGCGTGAGTTTCCCTTTTGTCAAAGGGAACCACTCTGTTGTCTGCCCATTCATTGATTTTGTTTTGTTTTAGCACTTAAATTTTCAGTGTGTGCGGATGTGTAACTGAGTATGTGTAACTTTGTCATTGTTGTCATGAGCTCATTTTTCACCATCAGAGAATCAAATTAGGAAATTGAAAACTAAATATCAATGGGATTGCAGGGTGGTTGGGTTGGAGCATCAGACAGCTTAGTCCACAGCAGAAAGATCCTAGGTATCAATTACAAAGACCGCATTACGAACGGAGACATAAGAGACAAAACTAGAACAGTGATTTGACCCAACGATGATCTTCTAGCTAATGTCAAAAAACGAACGCAAACTAAAACTCTATGGCCATATCACAAGGTCCTCAGGGCTCACAAACACATTCCTTCAGGAAAAAAATAAGAAGAGGAGACAGAGAAAGCGATGGGAAGACAACATGAAAGAATCTACGTACCTGTCATTTTAAGAAATTAAAATATATGCGAAAACCACAGAGAAATGGAGAATGATGGTCATCAGATCTTGCACGGTGCCCCAACGGAAAAAAACATATAGGAATAGGTAAAGGTAAAGGTGAAACTTCTTTTTAAACAAAATGAGCGTGACTTTTACTTGCAGCATATACACAACTTTCAACTTTCTTGTAGTTGTATGTCAAAACAAAAGAATTGTAAACAATACATGGAGAAGAAGAATATTTATTGGCCTCCTTTAGTCGTAGAACGACTATGGATCATCTCGAACACTTTTTCATATGTGGAGCCCTATTTTGGAGAAACACCCCCGTCCACATATATTGCAGGTAAAAGTGACTTTTGCTTTGGTGGTAGAGGAGCCGGCCATTTTTCGTATGACACGCTTTTCTTCAAGAGCTGAGGCCCATGTTTTCTTACTGTCCATAGCTTTCTTGGTCACTGTCTCTCTCCAACTAGTGCAGTCTAGGGATATGTCTTCCCAGTGGTCAGTATCAATGTTCACCGATTTTAAATCCCGTTTTATCACATCCACGTAACGAAGGTGGGGGCGACCATTTTTTTTCTCGAGTTAGACGCAAGTTGCCCGGGATGCGATTGTCCTCCATCCGGCGAAATTGTCCGTGCCATCGCCAGCGTTGCCTGAGGACTGTAAAAATGCTGGAAAGGCCCGTTCGAGCGAAGATCTCAGTATTACACACTCTTTCTTTCCATGTTATTTTCAAGGTCCTTCGCAAGTGGAGTGAGGTTAGTTTTCTCTCTGGCTTTGTGTAGGTAGTCCACGTCTCACTGCCGTACAGTAGCATGCTAAAAACGCATGCCTTGTAGACCTCCAATTTGGTCGCTGTAGTGAGCTCCTGGTTTTCCCAAACTCTTGGTCGGAGTCTAGAAAAGGTCGATGCGGCCTTTTCAATGCGTTTTTTTAATGTTGTAATCTAGAGACATTCATTCATTGGCTTCCTTTAGTCCTGAAACGACTATGGTACATCTGGAACAGGTCATCTTGAATTGTAGAACCAAGATAGCTGAATTCATTTACGGCATTCAGCTTGTTATCGTCAAAGAGGATGGCGACATTTATGTTCATTCTAATCGTCTCACATCTTTTACCACATGTAATAAATATTCATCTTTTACCTTTACCCTCGTTGAGTTGCTTCCCTTAGAATCACTTCTATATATTTTATACAATCACAGATACACACATGCACGCGCTAACAGCGCCGCACACACACACACACACACAAACAAACATATATATACACATATCCAGTTAAAGTGATCTCTTAATCAATCGGTATTCTGTCAGTGGAATTTTGAGAATTACTTAAAATACACGATGGTACCAGTACCAAAGAAACCTAAAATAGATGGTTTAAAATGATTTCCGCCCAGTAGCACTAACAGCTATAGTTATGAAATCTTTTTAAAAATAGATGTTTAAACAACTTGTAGCAAAAGTCAATAACATCCTAGACCCTCACCAATTTGCATATAAAGCAGCTAGGAGAACTGAGGATGCCATTCGATTGCTTTTGGACCAACTTTACAAGCATCTCGATGCACCCAAAACATATGCACGAGTGCTCTTCGTAGATTTCTCATCGGCTTTCAATAGCATATAGCTACATCTAATGATCAACAAACTGAATAACTTAAATGTAAGTTCTTACGTACAAGCATAGGTTCTAAACTTTTTAACCCAACGTCCTCAGTATGTTAAACTTAAAAACACCAAATCGTCAACTCGAGTACTATGTACGGGTGCTCTGCAAGGTTGTGTACTTTCTTCTGTTCTGTACACTCTTTACACTAATGACATTAGAGGCATCTATGACTCAGTTAAACTCATTAAATTCCCTGATGATACTGCCATAGTCGGTCTTATTTCAGAAGAAAGTCAGTATCGAAGCTCGATAGAAGAGTTTACAAACTGGTGCACCGACAACTTCTAGAACTGAATGTCACAAAAACTAAAGAACTTATAATAGATTTCAGAAAGAAAAAACAAATGATACACGAACTGCAGATAAACACTACATCTATAGAACAAGTTAAATATCTAAACAACATCATTGATAACAAGCTTTCTTGGGAAGACCACCTTGGAGCTCTGACAAAGAAAACAACCCAGAGACTTTTTTTTTCTATGCAAACTCAAAAGCTTTAAACTAAACGGCGCGACCATACAAAATCTGCTAACATACGGAATAACTTGTTGGCAAGGCAACGCTTCATCTAAGCTGTTGCGCCGCCTAGAAAACATCATAAAAGGGCACAACAAATCACACGCACAACATTACCACATTGAAAGAAACGTTTTGAAGAAAAGGGCCTAAGAAAAATGGAAAAAATTCTGGAAGACAACGGCCACCCGCTCCATCAGAACTACGTCAGGTCGTTACGAAGTGGGCTACTACTGTCAATCAAAACAAGAACAGAGCGGTACAAAAACTCGTTTATACCTTACTCGGTCAGCCTCCATATCAACACTCGTTGATCATGACATGCACTAAGATGCCTGTGTGTAGTTGCTGAATGAACTCTTTATGTTGTGTCTGTTGTATTTATGTGAATGTTTCTGTTATGTTGTCTTTATATGAGAAAAGAATCCTTGTAATCACAGCTGACCGCCAAAGCGTGAAGCAATGTGGCAGTCTTAGTCTTTGTCTAAGAAACGGATTTACTCTTGTCCAGTTTGGCTCTCTCTATATATATATTTAAAGGTCTCGGGGTTAACTAAAGCTATAGATTTAATTTTATTTTAAGGCAAAGATTAGGTAATGTGTATACACAGCTGGGCTGTTGTTTAGTCCACCCGATTCAATTGTACTGTGTTCATATCAGCAACTCATGACAAAACACGGTAGCAAAGTTATTCCCCTTTGTAGGTTTCTGCATTGATAACATTGCTTCTTCGTTATCTCCCGTTGGGGGCCTAGGGTATCCCTCAATGTGCCTGGACACACGGGACATTGAAACGGAGAGTAGATAGCTTGGTGGAGATCTTGGAATTTTCCAGGGATGCGCTTCAAAAGTTCTATGAGAGGGGACAAAGAAAATGGTTCTAAATAGAATTGGCGATTGCTCCGAAAAACTTCAGGTCATAACTAATACTAGTAGTCCATTTTGAACAAGTTCCCTTGAGTTCTGGGTCTCTTTTCCTGATCAAATAATTCTGAGAATCTCACATTGGTTGTACGAGTGTTTACTGTGTATTGGATCGAGACGTGGGTTCATTGACTTGAAACATTGATGACACTTTAGAATGAGTCTACATAGATCTCAAAAATCTCAAAGATCACCTGGATTTTGTAATTTTTCAATAGAAAACAAAGGTTCATAAAGACTTTTAGTTTCTAGTTTATGTTCTTAGTTCTTGATGCTTTTTTAACCAATACTTGAAGCCGGTCCATGACACTATGGAAGAAGGAGGACTTGTATGAATTTGTCCTAGCATATGGTTTATGAATGTGCCTTATTTTAAACTCAGTTCATCCAAGTGAAGCAAAGTCATCATCAGGTTCTACTGGATTGAACCATTTAGAGAGCAAAGAACAACAGCAACATATCACTTCAGTCGAGTATTTGATTGTAAAACTAAACAATTCTAAAGGAATAAACAATCGCAGTGTTGAATGTTCGTTTTCAAAATGTAAATAGGACAAAGAAATAAAAAAAAAGTCAAATTTTCTCCTCTATTGCAATGACTTCTGACAATGATTGAGCTGTGTGAGGATTCTGAATTTTAAGTTCTAGGAGACAGATTATGGTGTTTGATTGAAAAAATAATAATCTTAAGTAGTTAATGCAGTCGCATTAATCATGTCATGCCCTTCTATTTTTGACACATGCTATTATTGAAAATAAACAATAAAGTAAAGACTTTTTAAATATATCGTTCAGAAATGTAAGAGAAAAAAAATAGAATCCTTGATTTTATTTCACTGGACACAGAGACTTCCACTCTGTATAGAGTTTTAATCTTTTTATTGACATAAAAACATTAAGAGAATTAAGAGCTCTAAGGAACTATTGCAGATTTAGCTGCTGTATACGTTTGATTATGAATACAAAAATTTGAAGTAGCCAAATGTAGCTTTTGACAATGCATTGTAAATGTCCACTCTAGCTACTCCCCCCTCACATCAAAACTCCTCCCGAGCCGGCTAATGGCCCTGGACGCTTTAGACATGAAGCAATAAAAGTACATTTCCTTTTTTTTTTTTTTTTTTTTATTTTTCAAATAAGCTTTTGGCATTTCGGCAACCAAAATGTTGGTTTACATAGTTCGGATGTTTCTTCAGAGTTGAATATAATCTACATCTTAGTCCAAACCCCCCGCAGGACATCGGGGCAGCGGGTAGGGTATGAGCCTGGGGCCATCGAGACGACCGAACGACAGTCCAGCGCGCATACCGCACGGCCAGGAAGTGAACTGATAGAACATAGACCTAACAGTTGACCTAATAGAGTTACAGTAGTGACCTAAATGACCTTAGAGAGGTAATTTTAAAGTGCTTACAATGTTGACCTGATAGACCTTACAGTGGTGACCTGATAGACCTTACAGTGGTGACCTGATAGACCTTACAGTGGTGACCTGATAGACTTTACAGTGGTGATCTAATAGACCCCATAGTAGTGAAAAGATAGACCATACAGTGATGACATGAGAGTCCTTACAGTGGTGATCTGATAGAGATAGACGCTATAGTAGTGAACAGATAGACCTTACAGTGGTAACCTGTCTCTCTTTTATGCAAACAGAAATGAACCACTATTTCATAGACACTAAGAACATTTAACTACAGAGAACAAACAACCTAAAAAATATGAGTAAAGAGCATTTTTATTTATAATTTTTTTTTTGAAACTGTACATTTTAAATTTTAGTGCTTCATCTAGATTCAATGCATTCTCAAAGTTGGCTAAACCAACAATATATTTTTAATTGTGTATATTGCATTAGAATAGAAAACCAGTTCAAGTATTTAGCTGGTATAAAATAAGGACATGAATGGTTCTCGGTCATTGTACCAAGCCACACAACATCCTTCTTCACTTCTTAGTCTTATAGGACAACATGGTCACCTGGTTATGCAGTTTAGGACTAGCAAGTAATTTATCTTCAACTCTGAAGAAACATCCGAAACGTCAAACATTTTACAACATGAAGTTCACTTCATTCCTCAATAAGGTTTTATC
Source organism: Biomphalaria pfeifferi (assembly GCA_030265305.1). NCBI lineage: Eukaryota > Metazoa > Mollusca > Gastropoda > Planorbidae > Biomphalaria > Biomphalaria pfeifferi. The sequence goes on from JASAOG010000022.1 coordinate 661,684, forward strand.
AAACATAAATCATATCCTATAAAGACTTAACTGTTGTTTTTTTTTAAAGTCTTTTACATTGGACCAGAAGTCTATGAAATGTTCTTATAATATATGAAGCTACATATTGTATTATCTATACACTTAGCTACATTGCACACATTACACTTATCCAACAGCTATCCCTTGATCCCCAGAACGTAGCCAGCGTAATGAAAACGACGATCCCAGGAAAAAAATATTCCAAGCCCTTTCTCTCAAGGGACAGTATCTCCCGGACGATGTGTCCATCTTTGGCCCTGATGAATATGAGTTCCTAGCGATAGTTGAAGACATAAAAGATTGCATTACTTGAGCTAACAGAAAATGCACACCCCATTAACTTGGCGTACAAAAAAAAAATGTATCAGAAAATGCGTTGTATCGCGCCTTGTGCAGCTAGAGATGTCTAGGTCAGTGTGTTGTGTTGGTGTGTTGTGCAGCTGTGTTGTATACATAATGTATGAACTGCATATTAGACATATTTACCTAAATCAGTGTTTCCCAACCTTTTTACTAAATGTAACACCTCGCTCATTTTTAGTATTCAGCGTTACACTTTGCTTATTTATTGATATAGATTAATTCATGTGGTGGGCTGCTAGTTAGTTATTCCAGTAGTTCGAGGAACATAGATTCAGACATTGACTAACACTAGGGTTCCTCGTAACAAAGTGTGAGAAACACTGACCTATATGTTTTGGATAACGTTTTGTATGCTACGCCGCCGGTCGACTAGTATAATTAGAATCAACTTGTTGGAAAGTTTTTTTGTTTGTTTTTGTAACGCTAAATAAATGTTACGAAACGTTTAAATGTCATTATTGAATGACTGTAGGACATAGGGCTAAAATGCTTTGCTTACGAACTGAGTAGACACGAGTTTAAATCCAGGTAACGTATGTTATTTTAAATTGTGGAATTTTTCACACTTTTGAGTCCTAACAACTTTATATGGTTTCTTACATTAGAGTTGGGTGTTGAAGTCGCGTTGGCCATGGTGCTTGCCACCTAACACCCTCGTTAACCGCCGGCTACAAGAAAAAAAACGAAATAGATGTGCTTTACACAAAAGATCTAAAATTGCTTGTCAGTTTCTGTTAGTGCATTTTCTAGACAGCACAACTTGTCAAGCTTGTTTACCATCTGCGACATGGACCTCACCGTCTAAAAAAGCGATAAGTTTTTGTTAGTGCATTGTACTGATTGCATACCTTGTCATGCTCGGTTTCTAGTACTTTGGTATGAAAGTTATACATTTAGCATCTGATGAAAGCTTGAGTAATGAAAAAATATCAACATACAATATCAAAATACAACGTTTTAAAGAGCTCCCGAAAGCAATATAAGTCAGATATGTACAAGATATAGGTAGATAGAATGATTAGGCATAGGAGTAGGGTTAGTTTCCGTGAGCCGTTTAGTTTCTGACAAGCTACCTTTTTAAATTGTGTTTTCTTTATTTCTTCATGTAGATGTAGATTGATCATCGGGAACAATTATAATTTTTCGTTATTACAATACCTCTATTAAAGTCGTACCTCTATTCAACTCGTACCTTCGTGGAAAGTAAAAACCTAAACTAAAAAACTTTCTGGGTGGATACGTATCTTGACAGCGGCCTTAACAATTGTCCAAGAAATTTGACAGTTTATTTACATCATTGAAAAAAGAAAAACTGTAGTTTGACCGTTATAATTTTTCATTCAATTTAAATATGATTAAGAGAACTAGAAGTATTTATATTGAACAGACTTTATGCCTTCGGGTATTTTGGAATGTACGCTATATATTATTCTAGAAGCGTGGTCGAGAGGCTAAGTGCGCTTGAACTTGGCTACTTAGAAGGGGGCTCGAGGTTCGACACCCGACTCGGGCGCCTAAGGCAGCACGAAAAACCAACTCCTAGATACCCCCTCCCCCCCACTGGTCCACAAATGAGATTGGACCTAAGGGCTCTAAGCATGCTATAAGCATGACAGTAGCGCTATATAAAAGCTATAATATATATATATATATTATATATATATATATTTAATAAATTAATGTTCAGGAACATGTTGCGCATCTACTTCTATGTCTAGATTTAAGGGCCTATCACTGGAATATTATAAAGTGTAGTGGATTTTTACATTCATTTAACCAAGATTATTTGGGAAAAAAGGAGTAAACAGTGTAAAAGGGTAAACAATCTAACATTCATTAGTTATTAAGAGCAAAGGAAAATCGCTGTATAAGTTGTTTAAAAGAGATATAGCCTGTATTAAAGTACTTTTTGTGTGTGTTTTTTAGCTCTACCGAGGATATATTTGCTTCATTCATCCATTTTATTCTCGTATTGTATCAATATGTGTCATGGTTTTAGTTCGTACTATTAAGGTTTAGGATAAAAAGGAAAGGGAAGAATGGTTAAAATACTTTAGTCAAATATAAGGATAATAGTGATATCAGAAAATATGAGGATAATAGGGATATCAGAAAATATGAGGATAATAGGGATAAATGGATTTCGTTGAACAACTTCTATTATTTAAACAATTCTATTTGTTTTACAGTCCTCCTTTGCTAATTATATTTACACGTACGCTCACGAGTCTGGAGTAGAAGGCTTACAGAAATATGAAGGGGCTGTACTTGATGCTAGCTTCTGGGTAAGTCATGGAATTTCTCTCCCTTGACTATATACGTATTTAGTAGAGCTTAGTTATAGCCCGTCCATAGGACCCTCTTTTGTTAAGTAGTAAGATCTGACCTGGTCACATCCAGGAGCTTCCGGTCTGGTAATAGAGGTGTACTGTGTGTGGGTGAGGATTATAGATTTTTGTATGAACTCCAAGATCTTACACATTCTGAAATACTTTGAGGGAAACTGAAGGAGTTCTAACCTATATACACAATGGTCAGCTACAATAAGGCTCAGAGGCTCTAAAGTGGAGGTCAAGTTTAAACATCACTCCCAGTCCCAATCAATATACTAATGACTTCATGACTAGCATAACGTGAAATTTATTCCGGTTTCATTGCGTTATGTACCCTTTTATGTGTACCATATGGTATATATCTTTCTTCATGAAAAAAAAAGGCTTTTACTAATGGCCATGATCAAAGAACTTTCCGTGTATAGTATGATAACTCAAACATTTCTGATGCCTCAAGTCACTAAAAAAAAATTTTTCAATATTAGTTTACATTTTTTTCCCTAGCTTATCTGAGAAGTTAATTTGATTATTATTATTTATAATACATACTTTACATTACAACATATAAAGGAAGACAATAAAGTTGGTTAGTCATCTTTATACCTCAGTCATTGGTCACTTCCAATGTATTTACTCACTTTATCAGTTTACTCACTTTATCAGTTTTATTGTGATATTGCAATCTTTAAGCTTTTTAATTATCGTAATTTATTCTATAAAATTATTTGTTATCCTAAAACGGAGTTGTGTATATTAAGCTCTATATCATGGGACTTCTGTTAGATTTTAAATGTTAGCTTGACTAGATCTAAATCTAGGATTACACAACAATGCAGTAGACTCCTCCATTACTTCATAGTGACATAACTATACATTTAAACATATAATGAATCTTTTTATATGGTAATTAAAAATTACAACAATCACTAATAAAATAATAAACTTTTTATTGATTATATAAAGACTTCCAGAGTATTCTAAAAACAACTCAATGATTACATATACTAGAAACTACTCAACATCTACTACTAAAGTAGAAAGCTATGTGGACATACAAATAATATCTTTAGCCCGGCTGTTCAAGAAACTCATTAAACAGAAGCACAGCTGATCAACAAAGTTTACAGGTCTACTCTAGTGGTAGAAACAATGAAAACATTTACTGATAACATAATTATCATTAAATACTTTTATTTAGGATTTAAAAAAATAACAAAAAGGAATCAAATTACAAAAAAAAATGTTATTTCAATGAAGATGGAGAAAAAAAAAATTAATATGTGGAATAAAATTGTACCAAATAAAACCCAGGAAAAACATAGAATGTATGATCAGAAGTACAGGAGAGAGATACTATCCAAGAAGTATAAATAGAAGGTCTCTTTATTCTCTTTTTGTTTTCAACATTTTAAAAAACATTTTTGAACCAAACTATTTTTTACTTTCATATTTAGTATTCCAGATAAATCTATTGATGACAATGAATGTTCAAAAGAGCTTTAAAAATGTTTTAATATCATTTGAAACAAGAAAACTTTCTAAGTATTTAGTTTTTTTTCTTTGTGAAGATCAGAATTTTTTTAGAAATATTGTCTGCAAGTACTAATGAATTAGTAAGACATCTTTCTTAAATTTCTGTTCTGTAGGGAAAAAATGGCACTGGCCAAAAAAGCCAACTTTTAAAAAAGAATTATTGAAATGTAAATATCTTAAAAAAAAGGAAACAAAATGTGCAGATGAAAGAACTTGAGACATACAACAGAGCATTGATAAAACAGCCACGTGACTTGTCATGTGATCAGTTCATTGTCAGTAGCTTGTCATTGTGAAGCCTTATTTCAGGCACTGTAATTTAAAGGCCTGCTTTCCACGCCTTGAGGAACTCTTCAAAATCAACTTTACCATCCTTGTTGACATCCACCTGTTCAATGTATTTGGCTGCTTTGTCAGCCTGACCTGTTTTGGCTAGAACTTTTCTCAGGTCTTCCACAGTCAGCTGTCCTGAGCCATCCACATCCAGATCTTTAAAGACTGCTCGCAATTCTGCCTCTCTATGGAGACGAGACAAACAGTTTCATAAGGGTCAACCTCTTACATTTTAAAGTTACATAAGTTGGACTAATTATACTACATAGGGGAGAAACTATATAGGAAGAAAAACATAAAGGTAGAATTGCGAAGGGTTATATGTAGATATATATGAGCCATGACCTTAATATCATATTGTAATTATTATAATATTGTATATCTTAATGAAGCTCTAACTACATATGTACTGTTTTTGGTATTCACCTACTGGTCTACATACATAAACATGCACTATTAGCTCATGTATATATTCATAGTCTCTACAGAAATTGCATGAATGTTTTTTTTAAAGTATCGAAAAGTGTTTCTATTGTTCTAGTAATTGTTAGGAAAATATGAAAGTTATTAGCATTAAAATATAACATATTTAGGAAAGTTACACTATAAGTTATATATATGTAGTCTACACTTCTTTCTCCAATTAGCATATACTGAGAGGCAGCTCTCAAATTATCGTGAGATGTTTCACTAGCATGTTATCATGCTTTGTCATATCTAGGGGATAACTTAATCACTAAACTGTCTCCAAGAGCCATTAGTGTTATCTGAATAAACCTTTCCTTACTTCCAGATAGAGAATGAAGCGCATTTAAACATGTAATCAAAACAACCCTAGAAGATTTAAATATGTCTAGATTTATATCAAGGTTTTATAATTTTATCAAAGCATGTTTTCCACCTGACCTAGACTAAACTTTATACTAATCAACAGCTCCATTTTTCAGTCAACATTTCTGCAGAGTACGAGAGTTTGTGGTTTAGCCAAATGTGATCTCATTGAGATCTAAGGTGTAAAACAAAAGCAGTAATTTTGTTGTCTACAAAGCCACAACGATGATAATAAACACTTAATACGAAGCAAAAAAAAAGGTTAAAATATACACAAAAGCAATCAGAATTTGGTGTGTACTTGGTTGTCTTACAAACAACTAAGGCTCAAGATATTCACTGTTGTTTGACAACTCTAGTCAAAGTAAGTAAAGTGTATACGACATATGCGATGTATGTAAATATAAAGCTTACAAGTCTAGCTTATAGCATGCTAGTCAGGGGCGTAGCTGACCTTCATTGATACAATAGAGAGTGGAAGTATCATTTGTTTCAATTTTTCCGAGTTCAACGTTTTTTTTTTTTTGTAACCTATCCCGAAATTGATACCTCTGAGAAATTATGCGTTGAATGCTTTTGAAACAAGGTGAATGGCGCCCCTGCCAGCTACGCCACTGAAGATACATTCTATATAGGTGATTTAAAGTTGTCATCAGCCCTCTGTCCTTAGTGGCCGCTACGAAAAAAAAAACAACAGAGCTCTAAAGGAGGTCTTTCCAGAATCAAGATTTGAATATCGGGTGCTGCATCTACCTTAGCGACTAAGTGTTCACCACAGCCCTCTCTAGAGACATCCACAATCTTACCCTATGCCTGAACCAACCCTGCCATGCGAGCTAACATTTCGGCCCACCTGGCCGAGGGCGCCATTTTTACAACTACCGCCTCCTGAAAACATCTGGGAGGCGCCATCAGGATCTTCGTCTTCGTCCTCACTGTCGAAGTCCATTGTCACAGCACCGTGCTGGTCATCTAGCTCACTGTGGTCCGCCGTGGGGGGAAGGAAATGGGGGATGGTAGTAAAACAGAGGAGGATAGTGACCAGTCATCGCCAGGAAGGGAAAAAAATGTGATAGCTCTATATTTAGTCTGGCCATTGACTCCTTATCCCCCCCCCTTTTTTTTTTTACCTCCAGACATCAGTCATTAACAAAAGAACGCGCCCAAACCTCATTTCCGGTGATTGGTGGGACACAATTTAAACACAGGAAATGAATCAAACCAGAAGGCCTTCAGGTCCCCCAGCCAAATGAAAAGCTCGTGACCTTGATATCAAATTGATCAGAAGTAACCTTGCACACATAAAGTACAAAGTTCTGTATTGCTAACTTGAAGCTAGGGAGCTACTAGTCAAGACAAGGCCTGAGTGCATAAAGGTCTGGACGTGGAAAATGTGAAATCTACAATGGTCTTAATGGGAAGTAAAGAGAGAGAGGGGGGCAGATGTAACCATTGAGGAAAAAATTACGCTAAAGTAAACAATGTCAAAGAGATACGAAATAAATGAAATGCGTAATTATTGTAAACACTTGTTCTGTGCTAGGGGCGATGATGAATCATCATAAGGGATTGTTAAATACATGTACATGTATTAGTAGTATGTATAACTGTAAAGCAGTAATTGCTCCCTAATTCTTATAGATATCGTTTATATCTGGGCGCAATCCATTGTCTTCCAAGACAGATAGAGACATGTATGTATATTGCTCCTCTGTCTATCTAGTTTAAATCAGTATAAAATGATGCCGAAAGCTAAATGATTGCACTAGACATGCTATGAAAGTAATCGGACTTAAACAGTTATCAGCAATAGTGAATTTACTCATCTTCGAGCAGTTCATAAATAAACAAATCAAAAAGTGTGATCATCAGCATGAATCTCACAAAAGATTTCCATGTTACGTGTTTCTAAAAGACATCCGGAGTCTGAAGTTACACACTCATTTGAAATTAAATATTTAGCTAATGGGTAGCTGGAATGATGTGAACTAAATGTTCACAGGATAGTTTGTAACACTGTAACAAAGTTAACAGTGAAATGAAATGTGCTGCAGATCTAATTGTTTGCTCTTACTGAACACATTAGTGTCACACTCACACACACTTAATGCACGTGCAAGTATGATCTGTTGAACAGAAGATGGTGTCTGGAATGTTTCTCTAGACTGAACTGCCTGTCATGCCTAAACAAAGCCAATTAAATAAATCTTAATCTTAAGCAATGATTTAAACTCAATACTGTGAAGAGACGACAGGTGAGCTGGTTCGGTCATATTTTAAGGCATGACTCACTGGCTGGACAATACAAAAGAATGGACCAGCCTCTCGATATCCTGCTAAGCTGCTGACCAGAATAACGGGAGGGATTTGACTACTTGAACTATTAGGGCCCCCCCCCCGGCCTATTTGACTACTCGAACTGGTAGGGCCCCCCCCCCCCAACCCTTAAGAGGAAAGTCAAAGGACAGATGATGATGAAGAAGATAAAAAAGTTTTATAGTTTGGAAACCAGAAAACTCCTTTCCACATCCAGTCAACCGCTCATAGACCCACAGCGAATGTAATTACCTGGCGACTAGTAAGTCTGAAGGGTATCAGTCAGCAATAATAATAATAATAAAAATAATAATCTTTATTATCCATAATTGTCTTACAATTTGTACATTACACAAAACAAAAACATTATAATTATAGAAAACAAAAATATACATTTACACCAGACTCACTCATAATTTACATGTGACAAAGTTTATATCAGATTGTTTCTATTTAATGATTTGATTGCCAGGGGAACAAAAGAGTGTTTGTGTCTGTTTGTCTTTGGTATCGGTGTCTTGTATCTCTTTTGTGATGGAAAAAACACAAAATCCTGACCCAAAGGGTGATTTTTTATTTCTAGAATCTTTTTAGCTTTTTTATGGATGTTTGTTTCAAACAGCTGCCCAAATGGGGTTAGTTTTTTCCAATGACTTTGCCAGCAGCATTTAGGATTCTTTGAAGTTAATTTTTATTTTTAATGTTCAGATTGCCGTACCAGGCAGTGATATTGAAACTTAAAATAATGCAGATGTGAGCGTAATAAAACATAGCCAAAGACTTTTCGCTTACATTAAACGAGGACATTTATTCTAAGTAATCATTGTTTTTTTGCTGATATAATCAGTATTTGCAGTAAAATTTAATTTGTTGTCTAAGATGGTACCAAGGTATTTAAAAAGTAAACCACTAGCCAAAGAAATTATCCATTGAAAGGAAGATATGGAACTTGACAGTAAAATTTTGTTGTATAGCCACGTAGACATTGATTGTAAAGAGTTCAAGTGTATTATGTTCCAATAAACCTTGCTTATGGAGAACACAGAACGTTGAGGTCATCAACGTAAGAACTAGAAAGTAAACCATAGGAATTAGTTGTTATCTAAAACACACGTTAGTTATAGATTCCCTTGTTTACGTTCAAAAGCTGTTCTCCCCCAGATATTTTATGCTTATTTTCTATGTTATTTGAAAACGTTTTGTCTCTGAGCCTACTAAAATAACAAATATATATATATATATAAAACTACATAATGTTTCACTTACTGGACTGATCGAGGATCTCTAAGGTTCAAAGCTTTTTTCAGTTCTTCTAGTGTCATACTGCCGTCTTTGTTTGAATCTATTTCATCGAACCAATCCTGTATGAAAAGGGAGGCTATAATTGAGTACAATCTTTTAAAAAACAATTACATGAATTATCTTTCTTGTTCCCTTGTAAATTTCATACAGCTCATTCTTATCAAGTGTTTCTAAAACTTTTCTAGTGACATTCCTATACGATAACAAAAGAATTACGATCGCTTTCCTCCCCCCCCCCCCCACCCACCAACCAGCTTGGGGAAACTCTGTATGCTTTCCTAGTGGGTCCGGATCAAAGTCTTGGCGCTAAGCATTCTAAACACAAGTTATATACTGGCGTCTACAAAGCACTAATTCTGCTCATGCAAAGCAAGACAGTTTGTAGCGGGCCTGTTTTGTTCATGTAAAGACACAGTGACATTTCTTCAAAAAACGTTTTGAATCAATCTCACTGAAGACGCCTCCTACGAACACAAATGAAAATTCCTACTTAGGAGAAACACTATTTAATTTGATAGTTTTAAGCAATGATTAAAAATGTCTATTTTTACCTTATTAGTAATTAAAATATGGATTCAAATCCACTTTTTATACTTGAAATTTAAAAAAAAAGAATTGTCGAATACAATGGTATGATACCACAAAAAACAACAACACTCCACTTACATTTCTAGATCTAGATATGAAAAATGTGTTAGTAATCTAACTTCTTTCTCATTAAAAAAACTCACATTGTCACAAGTCCTCGCCTATAAAAATGTAAGAAAGGAAGACAGAAAATCTAATTACATTAATTTCACAGACAGTTCTACCATCTCCTGCGTTGATCAGCACTTTACAAAGCTCAAGCTTAGAGACAGTTCCGCTGTTGTCTTTGTCAGCCTGTTTGAAGAAGGCTTCAACTTTTTGTTCGAATGTAGACATTGCTGGAGAGTTCTCTGGCTTATAAAATCAAGCAAATTAAAATTCCTGAAAATAAAGAGTTTTCATACATTGTCAATAAAAATATATCTGTCTGGAATTGATCAAAGCAAATGTAAATTTGTTGCATATGGCCCAAAGGCGCTCCGAGGTAGAGGCGAGGCCGAAGGCAGAGCACATCTCATATTCTCTCTCTGTGCCACATGATTCGTGCGGGTGTCCACCATAAAACGGCTCTTTAAGGCACGGAATGTGGATAATGTTGCTTCCTTATTGGAATGGTTGGCTCTCCTTACGAACGTTTCGAAACAGATGCGACTTCGAGGCTGAGATACCCGGCCATGGTCAGCCAACGTTACTCATTGACACTATTCCCATGACTAGCAATATAACGCGACCATAAAAAGGTCTTAAATTCGATGGGCGGGACATGTAGTCCGAACGCCAGACAATCGCCTTCCCAAACGACTTCTGTACGGGGAGTTGTGAACAGGAAAGTGCTCCCAGAGTGGGGGGGGGGGGTCAGTACAAGCGCTATAAAGACACTCTCAGGATCTTCTTCAAGGAGTGTGATATTGACATTCACGGCTGGGAAGCACTAGCTCTCGATCGCTCATCATGGCGTGAAGCTGTGAGTCTCCGAGTCTCGAGATTTGAAGCAAGAAATTGGCCAGCGTGAAAGAGCGCCGAACCAACAAAAGGCTGAGAAAAGAGGCAGGCCTATCTACAACTGACCAAACCCACCCATGCCACGTATGCGGCCGGCTTTTTAAAGGGAGGATTGAACTTTACAATCATCTTGGATTTCATAGGATATGACAAATGTGCTCATCTTTGGTCAAGAAGTACGAGCTATATTTCACAGACTAGCAATATAAAAAAAAGGAGGGGGGGATGAAAAGGGCGACTTGTTTACCTGGAAGGTAAAATGTTTCCTAGTGATCCAAATGTGGTGATGTTATCTTTGATTAAACAATACTTCAATAAAATAAAACATAAATAACTTTCTTCCCCAAAGCAAAGTTTGTTAAAATCCTAAGCGTTTGCCTAGTATATCTTGAACTACAATCGATGAAGGCGTTTAGTTCTTGTGTATTAAACATATCTGTTCTATCTTATAAGATTATTTGAACGCAAGTCTAACCAAACCAACTGTAAATGAAGTCATAAATTAGAAAAGGAGAGAATGTAAATAAAAGTATTGCCTCTGGCATTGTACATGAGAACTGCGCCACTGAAAATGTTTGTATCAAGAGAGAAACAAATATGTATGTGTGTGTGTGTGTCTGGTTCCCAGGTAATGAACTAGAGTGTAGGGAGGAGACCAATAACAGAATTGTACAAGTGACACCTAGAGATAGTATTACTCCGTACAAATATAAAGAGATTTATAAGTGACACTTAGAATTACTTCATACAAATAGATATTGTATAAGTAACACTTAGATAGAATTACCCAATAAAAATAAAAAAGAGATGTATAAATGGCATTTAGATAGAATTACTCCATACAAATATAAGAGATTTATAAGTGGCACTTAAAATTACTTCATACAAATAGATATTGTATAAGTAACACTTAGATAGAATTACCCTATACAAGTAAACAATGTGTAACACATAGATGGACTCAATACCAATAAAGAAGTGTACAAGAGACATCTTGACAGAATTACTCCATACCAATATAGAGATTATAAGAGACAGATTGAATGTAGAACTCTCGAGATGTTTGCATTGACACAGGTGTCTGTATAACAGATCATTCCTCTTGGCGTCCTCCTATTTTCACTCCACTTGCTACATTCTTACTTCTTTTTAGATGTATTTCAATTCAAGAGGTTTTTGTTAAACATGTTCATATATAGGGCAGAACGCCGAGCTAAAACACGTTGGAATTGTTTAAACTAGGTCGACCCTTTAAATCGACGGTTCTCAACTAAGTGTATGGATATGCTTTGTATTCTGGACTCAGCGAACTTTCATAAGACAGGGGCGCACTAACCTTGTGGGGGTAGCTCAATGGTTGACAAAGATTACACCCACGAATATCTCTGACTTGGAACAATGATATAAACAAAATTAAGGGATGTTTAAGATTATGGCAGTTCACAGGAATATCAGAAGTGGTTACAAAAAACAATTATTCTAGCTAAACCTTAGAGAAATTAGGGTTAATAGTTCTTTTCGTAGTCTTTAAAAGTAACTGTCTAAATTTGGCTCATTGTTTTGCAGTCAATAACTCTGATTTAGACAAGAGCGCCGTGAATTACAATCATGGAAACCACTGAGTTGGTTCTGCATCTGAGCATCGCGTTAGTCTGAGCTTAGTTTCTTTTTTAGGTGCATCACTGCTGATCTTTTCAAAATATTTTCTGACCAAATTTAACACTACTACTAATTTGTCTCATTTCTTGAAAAATGTTTCATGTGGGCGTTTATAACTTGCAGCTAAAAGTTTCACAAAAATAAAACCTTTATTATAAAAAAAAACAATCGAACGATTTCTATGTATTTCTTATTACCTTAAAAGGTGTCTCAATTTTTTGTAAATAAAATATGCAAAACATTTAATACTTGTTCTTTTACAAAAAAATAGACATTTATTCTTTTTCAATAGACATAGGTAAGGTGGCAGAAGAGACCCATCCATATTTAAGTAAACAAAACGAAGATATATATCTATTCTTTATAAACAAAAAAAAACAACATAAACTAATAATAATTCCATTCTTTGTAAATCAACACATAGCTCTAAAACTTTAAAAATATAATCAGTTAATATTTTTTTAAGGTCAAGCGGCGTGAGTTTCACAAAGCAAGACGACACTATAGTCAAAGTCTACATTCTTTGTCACCTTACTATGTCATGAGTCATTTAACCTGCGGCAGCAACAAAGTCATGTGATAATGAAGAGCAGGAGTAGTGGCCACCTCAGGGATGTCTGACTGTGGGCGTAGGTCCTTGAAATGTTTACACCTCTACATGTATGTGCTTAAAACGAATCGGTCAATTTTCTAAGCTTAACTCCTATTTTACTGCGTTTTTTAAAGCGGCCTACGAAGCTTAGGTTGGTTCTCAAACTAATATGATTTCAGTTGAATTTGCTCTGTGAAAGTTTAACACTCAAAAGTTAGAAAGAACAAAACACAAAAAGGGTATTGCTTAGAAGGAGTCAGCAAAAATATATATTACAAGACACTAAGCAACCAATAAATCAACACAGACACACAGACAGAATGATTTGATATAAGCTTTGCAAAAATTATTTTATCACCACACTATAATACTCATCAACACACTTTAGGAGACCCTAAATCAATATCATTTACTTTTGTTTTTGGATACGATTGACATTGTGATGTCCATATTGAGGCCTTTCAGGCTTGGGCCACTCTCACCAACGTTGACACCACGTGTAATCACTGTCTGTTAAAGTAATGTCCATTTCACCTGGCCCTTCCATTTCAGCGGACACAACTACACACACACACAACATCACTCTTGGTTCTCCCACAGCAAACATCAAGTCACGCTCGCCAATCAAATTGTTGTGTTTTTCCCGTACGGCTATATTTGTTTTCCGGCTTAGAGAACACCGTAGAGAGGCTAGAGGCTCCCGAAATTATTTTGTAGAGAGAGGAAATAGAATAATAATAATAAGAAGAAGAAGAGTCATGCCTGACCTTAAATACAAAAATAATAATTAAGACAGTGTTTCCCAAACTGCGTTCCGCTGAACCTGTGACGTGGCAACGAGCTATTGGTCTAAACTGCCCCAAGGCTGTGACGTTGCAGGTCAGTGTTAAGGCCTTCTGTAATGATTGGTCTTGATCTGACACCCTGTTTGGCATTGCGGAGCATTTGAAAAAGCACAGCACACTACTTTAGCATGGTACAGCCAAGAGCCTGCAGCTTGGCAGCAATAAACTGGCTAGAATAAGAAGCAAATACCTCCCAATAGACATTTATCTGCTGACTTTAAATCTGAAGTCATGGGAACAAATAAACATTGTCTGAGCATGTGATGCATGGGAGTCATTGTATTGCAGAGCTAAATACACCCCTCTAGCATTCTACGGAAACTAGTCCAGAATCTTGGCTTTCAAAAGTCTCAGTGACTAGTTGTGTGGTCTGGAAAAATTTATAAATCAAGCAAAATATATATTAAAAAATACTTTCAAAAAAATAAAGGCTTATCTGTTGTATTTATGTGTATTTTTCTGTTATGTTGTCTTTACATGAGAAAAGAGTCCTTGTACTCACAACAAATTTCGGTAAAGTTCAATAAAGCAGTCTTAGTCTTAGTCTTAGAAAAGAACCGCAATCTCACTGACATATATCTCAATACTGTAAGGTTAAAACTCCTTTTTATATAAAACAAGATTAATTAATTACTATTAATATTTATTAATGTGTAAACAATGACTCATGTGTGACTACAGTATATAGCTCTGTACTGAAATCAACTGCATTGAAGTCTCTAAAGCTTGGCAGAAAATTAACAAAATGTTGGCCAAGACCATTTCCTCGATGAGCGGGCTAGTTGGGTAAGGCTACATCTAAATACTGAGAGAGAGACAACAAAACAATGACTCATATATTTTATTATACTGCGTGTGTAGGGGAAACAAAGGGGACAGTTGACTTCATTGTTAATGAGTGCAAAATGTTTAAACTTAATTTTTGAAGCCTCTCATAGTTATTGATAAAAGAAATATACCAGCTGTTGAGTGTGTAATGTTGGTGCTCACATTTACATATACAAAAGGAGTTGCTTTTTGTAGGCCTATACATCAAAGTTGTCACGCTTTAATCGTTCAACCATTATTAATTCTAGTTCATTTCTCATGTCTCATTTCATGTCGGGCCTATACATCTATGGGTGTATCATTTGTATTATTGGATTGCATGGTCACTTTGGCCCAATGTCTAAGTTATCCCCCCTCTCTCTCTCTCTCTCTCTCTCTTTCTCTCTCCCATGTGTGCTGAACAAGTTCTTGCAAGGCTACTAGCAGATGTCCCCGAATTTCATGGGAATCAATAACCGACCATGCTCAGTACTGTGTCTAAATTTAGCGATGACTGAAAGGGAGAGAATCGCTTGTCCAAAAGTAAAACAAAAAAACTGATGACACAGACGGTATTTCTACATCACCATTAAACTAGCGCGTGAGTCAGAGCTAATTGGCTTCACAAAGATGCCAAATCATCCAAGGCTATAACGGTTGTGTGACATTTACTGTAAAAATTGCACTTGTAAAGCCTACTCGCGCCCCCAATGAAACGTAGTTGTATTATGTGGTGCATTGTCATCACGTAGTCTTATGTACGTTCATAGTAGTGCACATGCATAGCAATAATACTTGATAAAGCTTTAGTTTTTAAACCTTGAAAACTGTTATCTCCAGTAGTCTAATAATTAGGACAATTAAGTACAAGTTACTTGATAGACTAACAAAAGAAATGTATGCTTGGTCAGTAGTTTGGCTATTCCTAATATGATGATTGTTAGTAGGCTACTTTATGGACCAACTAGAGGTCAGTAGTTTGGCTATTCCTAATCTGATGATTGTTAGTAGGCTACTAATCCAGTAGTTTCTGGTTCTCCTTGTTACGTTTCGGGTTTTCCTTCAACATTGAAGACTATTAAATCCTAGCAGACGATAGGGATGTCGGTGGGCTGGGCTCAATTTTGGGATCACACAGACGACATTCCGAAGCGCATACCACACAACCAGGCAGCATATTGAAACATTACATTAAGGATTTAAAGCAGTTTATATTCCAGCAATGCCAGGGCTTTTGCAAGAGTGGATTTGAACCTCTCAGGCCCTCACTCAAATGAAGTCTGAAGATGATGATATTCTAACAAGTAAAAGCGCTGTATACAAACATAATGTACGCCAACAACAATGGCCACCAGCCTCACGTGCTTTTCTGTCTGACGCCCATCTTCTGTTTGCGTCATTAACATTCACGAAAGCATGCGCAGCGCGCACCACCCCATCTAACCAAAGGAAACGCGTCAAGAGAGTGCAAGTTAGAAATAGGACGATTTTATCTCCTATTCACTGCATTGTATATTCATTCTAGAACAGCGAGAATAAGTCAATAATCAAGTCATTATATCAAAACATATATAAAGAAAAGGTAAGATTAGTTACTACAAAAGGTATGAGCCTAGAAGTTTGTCTCCCAATACGCCCACACATAAAGACACACCTCCCTTAAGACTGGTGTGCCCACACATTTTGTGTTTCCTAACACACTCTCAATCTGTGTCACACAGCATACCTGTCAGAAAATATGTCAGGTAGAAAGTGTTTCACTAGACAGGAGACTTTCACCCTGCTTCATCATACAGTCAACATCCCATTTCTTGTAACGCATTTCTCATTCCACATTCATCATCAAAACCCACTAGGTTTACAACACAGGCTATAATATATATCTTCAGGGCTACAGGGAGTTCTCCCAAAGCCACCACCTCCATTTCTCAAATGTCAGATATGATTAAAATGCAAACATTTTTAACGTGTTAAGGCCTTGGAAATAAGTTTATAGTGTGGACATAAAGGGTTGTCTTTTTTTTTAAAGTCTTCTCAGTTAGTTGGTTGACAGAAAGAGTTGTCTTGTTTATTATAGCCTGATCAATCAGAGGGTTGACAGAAAGGGTTGTCTTGTTTATTATAGCCTGATCAATCAGAGGGTTGACAGAAAGGGTTGTCTTGTTTCGTACAGTTGGCTACATATTCAACTCTTCTTCTTCCCAGACTCCATTCAGAACAGCACGTAAACAGTTCGAAGTTTGTTGATAGAAAAGGTAGCCCCGGTCACGTGATAGTTGTTAGAGAGCGAGCTAATCCAATCGTTTTGTCTAAAGCAATAAAGAGCTTGTTGTGTGTGGCTAAGTCAACACTACCACACACAAAACAAAACATGTGCGGTTAAAACTACAATGTGTGATTCAACTTTTACTTTTATCTTCGAAGTTTATGTAAAATATAGATCAGAAAAGATACGGACCAATCCATGTGACCAGAAAGGTGTACAAAGCAGATGCACAAATTATGCGTACACTTGTCACGTGGTGTAGCTCGAATGTCGCTAGCGTTTATGATGTATGAGCTAGTCAACCGTGAAGCATTCAGCTTGCATCTATAAGGTCATCACTAGAGAACAGCCCACCCCCTCATCCGGCTGTATACAACAGTGACACATCGACAGATGCTTGTGTCGAGAATGGTGGGGGTATATCAGTATATTAGGAGACAATCGGTCCATTTCTGCCTGTTGGGAGTCCACTTCTGCCTGTTCGGAGACGTCCTTCTGAACGGCAGTAACACAAAAGGGGACCCACGACGGTGCTTGGATTCCCTCATGAAATGTGTGTAAAATGTAAAGAAGAGCACACATTTGACAATGCTGATAAAGGTTTCGTAGTTTTGTTTTCGTCAAGGCGGTTTCCTACATATTTATGTCTATTGTATATTTCTTGACAACAATTTAAAGTATCTGATTGCTCTTAGAACTTTAGAAGCAGCGTCTTTATGTCTCTGAGATACACGTACAGGACATTCTTAACACAGGCACGTAAGCGTTGTTAGTTCAAGGATGTCTATGACGTATATCAGTTACCTAGACAGAGTGCACAATAACAACCTGCTTATAAAGAATAAATCTACACATAAGGCAGCATTTCGTTTATTTAGTGTCACATCTTCATGCAAGAATTGTATGAGTCCCACCTTGAAACTAAATAGAGTAGCAGCCAGTTACATTCAGGCATTAATAGCAGGACAATACCGTCATCACACTAGATAACTGATGGAATTTTACAAACATAAAGTATTGCACGGCCCATATTCTATACGATGACCTAGATCTAGATCCAAATAAGAATCTAGATCTAGAGTGTAAATAAAAGATGAGGCAGTAATTCATCATACGACATAAGTCCTTTTCCCAAACAATTTGTCCTTAACTGGATATAAAACTGGGTGTGGCTTTAGAATAAACAACAATAACAAGAAAAAACATCGTATGAATTATAGGGGCAGATGACCAATAAAGTACACTTAAGATTAAAATGAAAACAAGTTGAAAACTCTAGATTTAGACCTAAGTATTAAATGTACCAACCTGATGATATCACTTGTAGAGCCTCTAGTGCAGGACTCACGGAATCAAAGTATATTTGTCAGGTCCCGTAACTCTCCTTTACTCGTTGGTTGGGTCGATAACGTTATGGCGGGCAAGCAGACGTGGGAGGAGGAGAGGGGGGGGGGGTGAGAATGGAATGGCGGTGTCGTGTGAATGTGAGACACAGACGACACAGACTGGAAAGAGAGGTGGGAAGTGAAACAAAAAAAGGGACCGAATTTTGAAAGCCAAAAGTAAAAGAGGAAACCTAAAAAAAAATAAAACAACAAAACGTTGTCACTGTTTGAAGTTTACGGACGCATCTGTAGATACAGACCTAGACATTTTTTGGTTCAAATATAAAAATATTTAAAACATAAATTCAAACCGCGAATTTATGCATTTGAGATAATCGCTTGAAATACTTTGGTCTAGTTAAGTCTAATATTATTATTCACAGGCTATTTCATGAAAACTGAAGCTCACAATTGTATATGTTACAAATAATGAGAAGCAATCCATCGTATGGTATACATCCGTGTACATCTTTAATCTGATTTATTTAGGTTAGAGTGTGACCTATCAATTGTAGTATTCATATGACACAGAAGTTGAATCATAAAAATTATAAAGGAGAGGGGTTAGGTTATCTGATCCGAGAGGAGACCTCCTCATGTTCCTGGAGAATCAAACGTATTTCAAAAAGCTTATATCAAATCACTTTCTCAGTCTTATTCTTTTAATTATTTGTCTATACCTTTAGATCACTTGTTCTATTGACTGTTTCAGGGTTTGTTTGCAGCAGGCAGACTGATTGCCGTTCCTGTGGCTTCCAAACTGACAGCTTCCTTCATGTTGGTCATAAACATTGTAGGTACATTTAATTATTTGGTGAAACAATGAAAAATTAAGTTATTTAACAAAATTAAAGCAAAGATGTAGATTATAGAAAAGTATACTAACATGGATTTTAAGATGCTTAAACAAAAAATCATCTGTCAAAGGAAATTTCAGTTGTTTTTTTTTTAAGAGGAACTGCGAAGGGAGGGAATGATGTTAAAAATTAGAAGCTTTTCTTTGACACGAGTTACAAATCTTGATAGTTTTGTTTTTAAAGCGTTCCGTATGTTCCTCTACTGCAACCTTCTACTGCAACCCTCTTCTGCAACCCTCTACTGCAACCCTTCTACTGCAACCCTCTACTGCAACCTTCTACTATAACCCTCTACCGCAACCTTCTACTATAACCCTCTGCTGCAACCCTCTACTGCAACCCTCTACTGCAACATTCTACTATAACCCTCTACTGCAACCTTCTACTATAACCCTCTACTGCAACCTTCTACTGCAACCCTCTGCTGCAACCCTCTACTGCAACATTCTACTATAACCCTCTACTGCAACCTTCTACTATAACCCTCTACTGCAACCTTCTACTGCAATCCCCTACTGCGTGACTGCTGATGGATCAAACGGGCACAGGTTGACCGGACTCATACCAAACGAAAAATATATCGACGATCTCTTTCAAATATAGGATAATCAAATTATTTTTTTTGGTCAATTTCCACTACCTCTCTAACGCTGTTATGACTTCCTGTGGTTGCAGCTTGGATGTGCGGTGGCGCTGCTTCTTACTATCATCTTTCGCTGGAGTCATGTCATGATCTACATTGGGACATGCAGCGTCGGACTCTTCGTCAGCAGTATGTCACCCACTGTCATGTCCATGGCGGAACAATTTATAGACATTAATCGTAAGTACCAAATATATTAATGAAAAAAAAATAATTTTCCAGGTGCCTTTGCGTATGTGTGTGGAGGGGTGGGGAAAAGTGGAGTCGTTCGAGACAACACTGGTGACCTTCGTCACCAATATGTATAGAGCACCAAACCTTCTCAAGTTTTAGTCACCTTAATACACCTCAGAGCTGGATGGTCAGTACAGTGCATTGCTCTCGCGGTGTACTGTCACCGAGACTCATACTCAAGACTTAGTCGTTAAAACCCCAAGCGTTGTACCACTCGGCCCTCTAGAAATAATTCATAAGCATAATCTTATTTTCACTCTTTGGTGTAAGCCAAAAAAAAAAAAACAACAACAAAACAAAATGTATCTGAAGATTCTATTAGCTAATGTTTTACAACATATAATAATAGCAAAGTCTTCGATTCCGAAGATTAAAGATGAGTGCAGTATTTCACATCGGTACCCAAACCCAGTTGCCACCTGCATATGTTTTCACATCAGATGCAGACAAAGTTTTCTTTACGTTTTCTGCATCTGCTCCGCGGTCTTTGTGTGAGCTCTCCAGATGTCATAGAAACTATATTTGTGATATGCAATACTGTCATGTAGACTAATTTTGTGATATATGTCACATAATTCTTCACGTAGACTATATACTATAAATCTGGTATGCTCTATAGTTCTAACGAGCGTTCTCAGTTATAATTTTGTATCTCTTATTTTCATTTCTAAAAAACAAAACATTATTAAATAACGATGTTAATTTGACATCATCAATCTTTGTTCAAGTGGAGCTTTCAAAGTTGGTTCTCTTTTTGTGTATTTATGTTACAATTCAGTTCACAAACAAGGTGTGAATTGTCAATCAAAATTTTGCATGCATCACCAAAAAATAAAATAACGGGTGTTATGGCTATTTCTGCAATGGGCAACATAAAAAAATGATCAAATATTCAGATAATCAAAGAATTACCTTGGTGTCTCTAGACTCCACAATCCTGATGAGGATTTGTTACTTCATTTAAACCACCTTTCTACTTCCTCACTCCTAGGACGATAATTACTGAAAGCGTAGCTCCAGGCATGATGCTTATTAAAGTTATTCAACCATATATATAAGAATAGTTTATTACTAATACGTCTTGTCAAAATGCTTATTGTAATATTTTGATATAATTTGACGTGTCTCTCTTCCAGCGTCTATAACAACTTGTTTGGTGGTTGTTGCTGCTTTGGGTGAAGCTCTGTGTCCTGTTATCGTTGGCAATGTAAGTATTGCGTTAGAACGACACATTGGTAGGACAAATAGAGCCAGCATTGCATGTCAGCCATTAGGATCGCTCTCTCTTTAAACTTGCTTAAGATTTTTAAATGCACTGGCATTGGTTATATTATTTCGTTTTATTTCGTTTTATTGAAATCGAAACAATAATAACATTAAAGATAGACGATTGTTGCAATAAACATGTACAATATAACATTTAAAGCATTTTTTTTAATTCAACAAATAAAATTTGAATAATTAGTTGTTGACATATTCAATTTTTTATTCGGAAGAAAAGATGTAAAATAATTATCCTTAAATACACAGTTTTTCAAAATCATAACCATAGAACTCATAACCTCCTCTGTGTACGTGGTTTAGTAGGAGTGCAACTAAGGCTCTCCACTCCTGTCTGTCAGCGGCCATGCGCATTAAAGTATCAAAAGACAAGTCTCATGTTTACTGTCGTCATCCATATTTTATTTGTGCTTCTTAAACTTCATTTTGCAGGACAATTTGGGCCAAGGAATCATGTCGCACAGTCAATCTCCACTTTATTTATTAAAACTTCATCTATTGATATCCTAACGAAATTGCTTTACAAACCCTGTTTATACACGCAATTGACCTAATCAGTTTCTATCTAAATAAATTACAGATTTGCCATAACATTAATGTTAATCACTTCTATTAAACATTTCAATTGTATCCTAAATGCTGCTGGTAAAATCATTGGCAAAAACAAACCCCATTTGGGCAGCTGTTTGAGACAAAACATCTAAAATAAAGTTAAAAAGATTCTAGGAATAAAAAAGTACCCTTTGGGTCAGGATTTTGTGATTTTACCATCACAAAAGAGATACAAGACACCGATAACAAAGACAAACAGACACAAACACTCTTTTGTTCCCCTGGCAATCAAAACATTAAATAGAAACAATCTGATACAAAATTTTCGCATGTAAATTTTGAGTGAGTCTGGTGTGAATGTGCATTTTGGTTTGTTATAGTTCTAAATTATAATGTTTTTTGTTTGGTGTAATGCACAAGTTGTAAGACCAATTTTCGTATGGATAATAAAAGATTATTATTATTATTATTATTATTATTATTATTATTATTATTATTATTATCTGCGATTGAAGAATTGGAACAAATGAAAATAGCTCTTGTATTTGTATTCATTTATAATAAGTACTAAAATGTTCCAATCCACTTTCTTCCTTGGCAGCTTGTTGTCAGCAAAGGACCTTCTTCCTTCCTTGTGTTCTGTTTCACGTTCAGTGTAGCAGCCATTTTATTGTATATAGCATTACTGTTACTTGGAAGACAGTCGGACAAATTTAAAGGTTTGTGTCTCAACTAACATTGTTTTAAATAATTACATCATTGGGTCGTCTTTAATTATAGAAATTTTCCTTAATTTGATTGAAAAACTCGGAAAGTTTTGGGCATTTATTTAGAAGATTTTTTTACGCTTGGGAGAAAGGAGACACTGCTATTGGAAGGGAGAAAAGCGAAATACAACTTCAACAAAGTTATTGCCCCTCCTCAAGTAAAGTTCCCCTTTCAGTCTATAATTGGTATAATTGGCATCTTTTGTGTGGCTACGTTTAACGAGGGTGTCCTGTGGCCAGCACAACAACCAACCGCCTTTACTTTTCCCCAACTGATGTCAGGTACCCATTAGAGCTTGGTGGACTCAAGAGCCGCCCAAAAATCCCGAAATTAAAAATCACAGCCTTCACCAGGATTTGAGCCTGGGTTCCCCGATTCAGAAGCCAAGCGCCTTACCGCTCAGCCACCGCACTCCCCCTCGTCTGATTTATCTGATTTCGGTGCCTCGGGCAAAGAAAGGGGACAGCCTTTCCCCTTTTTCCATACCCCCCCCCCCACTACTAGTTTCATCAACCTTTGATGAAGCTTTTGTTTTTGTTTCCCCAGTGTGTAAACAAGAATCTTTTATCTGGTTGTCTGGGCGACAACTTGTCGTAGAAGGGGAGAGCACTTTTATCAAGCCATCAAGCATCAAATACTACAGCCGGATGTCAGAGAGTGATTCCAATATGGAGCTCGGACCCATGGGCTCTCAGGATAACCTGACAGACAAACATGGGGATTGATTGGTCCATTCGCAATATATACTTTAAGAAGAACTAAGTAATTAAATTATTATTATGTTGGTAGGATTGGTATAAATGACACACATTTAAAACTACACCTGATTTAAATATACAAGTCTTTTTAAATTTTCACTCCAACGGCCCACGTATTGATACAATGGGGGGAGGGGTGGGGATGATCACACAATGTACATAAATAGAAAGCAATCAAAGATCAATGTCTTTTAATGATCAGCAATAAGTTCTTTTTATAGAGGCCTCACCATTGAGTGGCTAAATTTGCATTACCTCTTCCATGACACACCGGCTCTGCTAAATGATGGAGAGCTATAATATATAGTTTTGACCGAATCAGGCAATAGGAAGTTGGAATTTTGGTTTTTAAGATTACATTGTATATTATAAAGTACAGACGTTTCTTCAAAACAGAAGGTGCACTACTATGTTACTAGTTACATTCAGTAGTTACTAGCTATCTTCAGTAGTTACTAGCTACATTTACAAGTTACTACCTACATTCAAAAGTTACTTGCTACATTCAGTAGCTACTAGCTACATTCAGAAGTTACTAGCTACATTCATGTTACTAGCTACATTCAGAAGCCACTAGCTATATTCACAAATTACTAGCTATATTCAGAAGTTACTAGCTATATTCAGAAGTTACTAGCTATATTCAGAAGTTACTAGCTACATTCAGAAGTTACCAAACATAAAATTAATACAAAGTACTTCTGCTTGTACTCTTCTTATTCATGTACTTGCTATAAGAAACTATTTATAAGTCATCAACGTTTTCTTAAATCAGATACGTAAGCTATAAAAGTGCTGCAGTTACAGTCAAATGATTATATAACAATTGATGAAATCAATTTTTAGTCTTGCTGGAGTGGTTTTGAAGATAGTTAGTCTTACAATAAGAAACGGTGGACATGGAACTCGAAGGATTAACATTTGCAAATGAGATGAGCAACCAGAGAGCGTCTGGGGTGAACTCTCTTGCTAATATCATCGACAGAGATCCTGCTAATGTGTGTAATGGACAGAGACCCAGCTGTTGTGTGTAATGGACAGAGACCTTGCAGTTGTGTTAATGGACAGAGACTCTGCTATTGTGTGTAATGGACAGATACTCTGCTATTGTGTGTAATGGACAGAAACCCTACTGTTGTGTGTAATGGACAGAGACTCTGCTGTTGTGTGTAATGGACAGAGACTCTGCTGTTGTGTGTAATGGACAGAGGCCCTGCTGTTGTGTGTAATGGACAGAGGCCCTGCTGTTGTGTGTAATGGACAGAGACTCTGCTGTTGTGTGTAATGGACAGAGGCCCTGCTGTTGTGTGTAATGGACAGAAACCCTGCTATTGTGTGTAATGGACAGAAACCCTGCTATTGTGTGTAATGGACAGAGGCCCTGCTGTTGTGTGTAATGGACAGAGACTCTGCCATTGTGTGTAATGGACAGAGACCCTACTGTTGTGTGTAATGAACAGAGGCCCTGCTGTTGTGTGTAATGGACAGAGGCCCTGCTGTTGTGTGTAATCGACAGAGACTCTGCTGTTGTGTGTAACGGACAGAGACCCTACTGTTGTGTGTAATGGATAGAGGCCATTACATGTTGTGTGTAATGGACAGAGGCTCTGCTGTTGTGTGTAATGGACAGAAACCTTGCTGTTGTGTGTAATGCAGTTAAGAGGTCAAAGGTTAACTATGTCAGGAAGGATGGTTTCTGACTTCTGATCATTCTGATGAGGTCTCGACAGGTCTTGGAAATCACAAACGTATTGACCTGTTTGGTGACATATATGCACTACATATAACAGCAGAGTTTCTGTTCAGGGCGTACACATGCGGTGATTACAACTTCTTAAGTCCTCATTCAAATGGAGTTTCCAGATGATGACGTGTTGTGGCAAAAGCCTTCTCAATTGTATAATCCAACAACTATTTAAGACCCGCTTGTAGAAATGCAAATTAACCAGGTATAACCTTGAGCATCCATCAACACAGTGATCTCCAAAGTACAGAGCAGCAGATACATGCGGTTTAATTGGACTGTGACTAATTGTCTACAATAATGTGTTCCCATAGGGAGATTAAATTATGGACAGTACTGTCAGGAACAACAATCTAGACGAAATGATGTTAAACATTAGGCATTTATCTCGTGTCATGATGTCGAATGTTAAAATGCAGGGCCCCTAAAGAGGTCAAGCCCCCCGAACCCTCAAATGTTGGCAAAGTCCTAGCGACGCCACTGCCTAATAGTAAGTAAGGTTATCGCATCTTACAAAATAATCTTCTACTGTGCATGGAAATCGTTTGAAGAAACAAATGAAATAGTAATACGCTTGGCTCCTCAATGAAGAGTAGGTAACTACATTATTTTAAACATAAAGTTTTTATTATCATTTACCTCCCTGGATAAAGTAAATAGCTAGAGAGGAATGGATTTTTTTGGGACAATAATTGGCTAGTATTGTCAACATAGATATTGATCGAATGTACAGGCGATTTAAGGACTAATTTGATTATCGACTTATTTTTCCATTTTTTAGTCCAATGTACACACATGTATGTTTACTGTGAACATATTCCTTTGTGATTTTATGTACACAGCGAAATATTCATATACAGATTTGAAAAGTTGTTTATTTTCGAAATGTTGATAAAATACTTTAAGTATTTCTATGTAGGTATCTTATGTTTGATATAAAATGCATTTTATTTCGTTTATTCGGTTTATCTTTCTATATACAGTATTGCTGTCTGTGGAAGCCAAACAAATCAAATCAAAAACCCATTCTTGACTGTGATAAGTTCCAAATCTGGACCTTCTAATGAAATGATGGAATTAATTGAAATAACATTTATATTTTATGCTTTCATTTTTTCTTTGTTGAAAAGACAGATCTAATCTATTTAATTATACGTTTGTCTATTAAACTCTTGAGATCTGCAAGTCGGTATTCTAAGCTTAAACATCAGACTTAGAGGAAATGAGTACATATCAAGAATAATCCCTTGTCTCAGAGCTGTCTCAATGAACAAGAATACAATATAACTTCAACACAATTTACTTGCAATTATCTAAATATATATATATAAGGTGACTTCCATATTTCTAGAACGATTGTCAGAAGTAGTCAAATATTGAAAGATATTTCAGACTTCTCATTACGTTAGTGACCCAAGTGTTTTGATTGGACAGTATCCTTTTGTGCATTCCAGTGTTTGTGCTTTTCTGTTAAAAAAAATAGTTACTGAGTGTGTGTCTGTATGCCCCTATTTCCCCCCCCCCCCCCATCTCTGTTATAATTCTTACTTTTCCGAGTTGAACTTTTTTATTTCGATTCCATTAGCTTTCTCCTTCATTCAGACTCAGACAACTTTTAGTCAGGCATTAGTCACATTTCTTTCAAAAAAACTCCTCATGTCCTCAAGTCAATTATTTGGATTTATACTTTGGAATAAAATTTATTACATCAAATCTGGTTGTTTTTACCCCTCCATTCTTTCTTTCGTCACAAATGATCAATACATTTAGAAATATTGAATTGAAAAAAATTGGTCAATAAAGTGAAAAAAAAAATAACCCTCCTAAAGCATCACACCAAGCAACATATCGCATCTCTTCCCTACATCTTTCTCCGGTAATAACATCAGCTTTAAAAACTAGGTCAATGAGTCGATACTACAAGTTACCGGAAGTAAGAATAGGGCAATACTCCATTAAAAAGATGAAGAAAGATTTAACAAAATGTGATGCAGTTACAGTCGTACAAATACTAAACATTAAAAAAGGAAGGTGCAGCTTTTTTAAAACATATAATGCAATCTAATATATAAGACAAATTTTAGGTTTCATGTCTGTCCGTCTGAATGTTATTTATTGAAATCAACACCGTTCGACTAATAATATTGCTTAGATCTTTACCCAGTCCTTTCGATTAGTTTGAACCCCCCAAAATTAACAGAGGAGCTCTAAATTATTTGTTTTATTCGTATACTTCTTTGCATTGGCTTTTATTGACATTCTAAAATCAATCTGGGCAATGCCGGGCATTTGTTCTACTAACTTCCTCACCTTGGAGTATATGGATTCATGCAACTTTGAAGTCTGCTTACCGCACTACCCTATGTGTAAGTGTCTGAAACAATTTGTTGTCCTTGTATTATTACTTACCGTTTACCTAAAGCCCGTTCCCGTGATTGTGCTATACTTACATTGACTATATATACTTTGTAACCGAGTCTATTGATGCTTCTATTTCTATATGTATTCATATTTATTGCTTGTTTTCTTTAACCAGTATTCATGTTTTGTAGATCGTAAGGTCTGAAAGGGGAACATTTTTACTTTGACATGTCTAGTAACTAGCGTGTTTTCTCTTGAACGGTTTACATTTTGAATTACGATAATATAGACAATGATTTAGTAGAAATATATTATGTTCCATAAGTTTTGTAATATTTATGTTCTATTTATTCTAGTTCATATTTTTTCTATACATTCTTTTTTTTATATTTATGTATCACATTAATTTTTAGAGACGACATTAAGAGCTTGTCTATGAATGTTCACTAAATAAAATACAAACATTATAAATTAAGATGATTGCGTTTATTATAGTGGTAACTTATGGAAGCAAACTATCTGTATATTGTCAATGTCTAACACAGTACAATATAAAAAGGATATGATTTAAAACAAAGAATATGTTCTATTTTATTAATTTGTTATCATTTATGTTTTAAGTTTTAAAAAACCAATTGAAGCATGTATTTTTTTTTCAAATATTGGTGTGTTTTAAAATATCTATGTTGTCCATTTTTAAAAGCAATGCAGTTAATGAGAATATTGAGAAAAAAAACAACAAATTAAACTTGATATTATGTTAAAACTTATGTCAGCCACAATTAGTTGTACAACGAGCTCTCAAGCACGTAATACAATGTGTTTATCTAACGCAGGTTTACCATGTTAACATAAAAAGCACATAGAACATTGCCTAGATGTCAAGCATGTACCATAGTGGCTAGATGTCAAACACGTACCATAGTGGCTAGATGTCAAGCACGTACCATAGTGACTAGATGTCAAGCACGTACCATAGTGGCTAGATGTCAAGCACGTACCATAGTCGCTAGATGTCAAGTACGTACCATAGTGGCTAGATGTCAAGTACGTACCATAGTGGCTAGATGTCAAGCACGTACCATAGTGGCTAGATGTCAAGCACGTACCATAGTGGCTAGATGTCAAGCACGTACCATAGTGGCTAGATGTCAAGCACGTCTTCTAGAAATTTGATGAGAGCCTTGGCTACTAAGGCTGAAATGATTGTCCAATCTGAAGAACTAGGGAAGATAATGCAACACAGGCTTTACAAAATGTTTGCTTTCAAAAATGTTTATGGAGTTAAAAGCGTTTAGTTCGGAAACAAACAAACATGACATGTAACATATAATAATAGCAGCATTGGGGTACCAAGATTATTAAGAGTACAAGGTGAGGAAAAGATGTTGAAAAATAAGCCGACCCATTGCCAAGCATCGACCAGGTACCAGTGTAACATCGAATTTGACTATCCAACTCTAAAAAAAAAAAGAGCCCATTCAAGTCAGTGTTGTTATCTGGCCTCCGCATCGCTACCCAGAATGACATGATTACCCGCTCCTCCCAGAACCCGCCCACATCCCAGTCCAAAATCGTCCTCAAAAGCAATTCTATTCAATTCAACACATATTGGAGCCCGAAACTTCTTCCAAAGACGAACATACATCCTAATTTGAAATGTACATACTGCCGCTGTGGTACATTGTACATGCTCTCTAATATTAAATTAAGACGACTTTAATAATTACATATTGGTTTTAGAAGTGGTAGTAATTAATCAAAAGAAAGATAAATGCATACTTGTTTCTGAAACCATTTGCACTGAACACTTTTTACTTAAATAAATCATTGAAACATGTACTCATGAAATGGCTTGGACAATTAATGTAGGTCACGGATGGGCCTGCGAATGAACGTCAAACACTCTCTATCGCAAATTTCGGACACGTAGGCGTTCGCCTTATTAGTAATAGTAAAATGCTGAGTTTGCTCAGTCGCATGAACCACCAGGGGGTTTAAGTTTGAAACCCGTCTCAAGCTGAATTTAAGTTAGCTGAACACATAAAGGCAGCACGGAAACCTTCTTCAAGATACCTCCTCCCCCCTCACAGTTCCACAAAAGATTTGGGACCTTTGCGCATTGAGCATATCATAGGATGAAAACTGCGCTTGGTAAAAGCAATTAAAAACAAGCACAAAAAGAAAAAAAAAAAAATCTTAAGAACCGCACAATTACTGCAATTTCCATCTTCATTGATTTATTTCACTTGTTTATATAAAACAGAAATAATTAATAACCAGTAATTAATGAACTCATTGGTTAGTGTTTGTTTTTTTATTGTTCACTATTGTATGAATGTCATAAACAGACTTTACAGGTACAACAAGAGTGAGAACTTATGATCCACTACTAGAGAACTATAGGCATTACAAAGAAGAAAAAGAACAAATGCAATAAACAGTATTCAAAATAAAAGTACAAATGACAGCAGAAATAAAACAAAAAAACTTCCTAAAAGAAGTAAAACGAACGTCTTCAGATACTCTCTAAGACTTACAAGCAAACACACATACACACATACACACACACACACACAAGTTTTACGGAGCTAGTTTGTGATGTCCGTCCCGATGAGCCGAAGGTTGTGGTGCCCCACTGACCTTGTGGGCATTCTCGTGGCGTGGCCCTGAACATTCCCCATGAAGATTCTCCTTATCTGACAGAGGACAAAACTACTTCAGACCTGCCATATTATCATCATCATCATCATTATCAGCAGCAGCAGCAGCAGCAGCAACAGCATTTCTTTCAATAGCACTGGACAGAATCCTACTGCTGTGCATATTCAACTTATGTCACCATACAGGTGAAGAGTTTAAAGCTTTATGGACCTGTTGAGATGAAAATCAGTTCAAAAGAATTTGAGACACGTTTTACCTTTCTCCAGGAGCACCATGAGTCGACGTTGAACCCTGCCCTACGGAACTGAGGCCCGTCCTGCACTGTGATTACAGCTGTTCAGGCCTGGTCAGCCTCCATACTGTTTTTCCAGACTCCCCCTTGGCTTTTGTTGTTTAAACTTGTCCCATCACTCAAACCATATTTCCATGTTGGTAACTCAGAGGCTCGTGGTGCTATTTCTCCCTGGTGGGTCAAAGAGTATGCAATCACACTGCCCCATATATATTTTCATGTTGAAGTTATATTTTGAATGGGTTATAGCGCTATATCAATCAGACAGTTCATCACCCGTAATGGGAGGGGGCTATAATGAATTTGGCTCACATTAAAGCGCAAGAAAATTGGAAACATCTTCTCAAACAGGATTAAAAAACTCGTCTACTAAGAGGTAGCAAACAAAAACACATTATTTCTTTCATAGTTGATCATTGAATACAGATAATAAAAATGCTAAGAGACTCAAGTATTCATATTTTTTTGTAACCTGCATTTAGTACACAAACACTGAAATCAGAAAAATGGAATAAAGTTGTTTATAAAATCAAGTGGGTCTCACCAGTCAGTCACTGCCTCTATGATTACAGTTAGAAAGCAATGGTTAGCTAACACTCCAATCAAAACTTTATCTGGAAAGTTAAATCTACAGTGTCGATCACCAGATAATCAACACTGGTAGCATTCGCTCCACCGAGAAGTGAAAGAAAGAAAATAATGGAGAATGTAAAATCTTGAGCTTAAGACTTCTTAGCGCAATTAGAATGGAGATATTATCTGGCAGAATCTCTTCCTCAAGACTGGAACTTTCATGCTCCACTTCTTCTTAAAAGGTGTCCAGATTTAGCTGCTGCTTTCCCCCATTATTTCCCCGAGGACTCAGTGTTCATGTCCATAGCTAGATATGAACGTGTTGACGTCTCTTGAAGCTAGCAGTGATCCGTGCCTTACTCGTGCTCCCATAAACGTAAACGTCTTGCTTGTCTCTGGCGATGAAAGTACATTGCAACCATGCAATTAAAAAATGCGACGATAAAAAGGCTGATAGGGATGAAATATGCTAATTGGTCTAAAGGGGTGTCTTCTGGCTCCGTTACAAGTGTGTGGTTGAAGTCCAAAAGTTGATCTGGAAAAAAATGAATATTCACATTTGGCTAGAGTAACATAAACATAACAGAAATACTCAAGTACACTTATATTGTTATCGACTGGTTACATCTTTTTCTACACTGAGAGATTGGCCCGTTAAACAACAATGAAATAAATGAGGCAACCATTTACTAACGTCAGTTAGGCCAAGTTCAAATGGAACGATATCTTTACAACTATCAGGGCATTGGTACCAGTAATAAATCTTGCAAACTGTGGTAGTATGTCCTCAGTGGGACTAAACTATATTAGTAACAACAACAATTTCGAAACGTACAAGTCTCTTTTGTTTTGTAAATTTACGGAGATAGGGTAATGGTTATTGAAAGTCTTTAGTGCATAGATAGGGTTATGGTTATTGATAGTCTGTAGTGCATAGATAGGGTTATGGTTATTGATAGTCTGTAGTGCATAGATAGGGTTATGGTTATTGATAGTTTGTATTGCATAATTTCATTTGATTCATGTTGAAACTATTGGTACCTGCCTTGTTATCCGTATGAGTGGATAACATGTGGGGTTGATTTTGAGTTTGTGTTACCAGCTCCAGTTGGAATAACGTGCCCAGTGTGCAGCCAAACTTTCCGGACTTACACACAGAAGGCACACACACACACATATATATATATATCCATGACATATCTACATATATGATTCTCTTCTTCCCTCATCAGTTTGGACGAGCAAGAAGTAAAGAAGTAAAGGAAAGATCCACTCTCTTATTTCTGCGGATAGTCACCCCACGAAAAAACAAGAACTGGGGGTATTCACACATCGCTACGGATGGCTTCGCGCTGGACTGTCAAACCCTGCCCGCTCCCATCCCCCTTTGTCCTTCGGGAGGTTTGGACTAAGACTTAAACTATCTTCAACTCTGAAGGAACACCCGAAACATGTAAAACATTTAACAAACAAACATTTTACAAACACTAAATAGCAGCGCCGGACTTAACCATTGTGATTAAGAAGTCATGGAAAGAGAACAAGTAATCTACTATGTATATTCACCCATCACTAAAAAGCAGGGACTTAACCATTGTGGGGCCATATGCGAAATGAATTTCGCGGGGCCAAGTTTGGGTAGAGAAGCGGATTATAATTGAAATTTTTAGAGTTTGTATTAGAAAATAAATTCGTCTATGCATTTTATTCATTCTTTACTACGTACAGAATTACTTTACGAGCCGTGCGTGTAGCAAAGTCATAGAGTATATCATAATTCTGTTTCCTACATAGATCACGCTCAATGGCAAGAATTACCAAATGTTTCAATCTATCTTTGAGATTTGTTGACCTCTAGTAATTCTTCATTAATTTGAGGCGTGAGAAGCTTCTTTCACCAGATTACACAATTATGACTAATGAATAATGCAGTTTTTATTTATCGCGCTTAGGATTGGCGTTTTCCATATTGAATGACACCCCAAAATGAAAATTTGTGTCTATATATGTCCGTATATTTTAAGGACTTTTTAGTATATTTTGCAATTTCGGGAGATTTCCAGGAGCTCCTGGTTTAATTTAATAATTTATACACATAGAATTAGCGCGGGTCCTATGACATTGCGGGTCTTATGAAAGTGCGGGCCTAATGCGGTCGCAAAGGTTGTAGTGGCCTAAGGCCGGCCCTGCAAAATAGCGGCGTATGCTACGCCACCGGTCGACTAGTATAATATATTCTTCTTAACCTTGTTGGATTATAGCTCAGGTATGGTTCAGTTACGCTATTTAGTGACTTACCGTAAAAGCAACTCTTTTTAGACTGATCTGGTAAAAACCCTGGTTTACATTTATCACATATACCAGACTTGTTAGAGCACTCGCTGCAATATTCTTGGCAGAAGCAGTTGTATCCATGGCTGTTGTTTAGACATTCTGTTTGCAAGACACATATATACATTTTTTTAATGACAGTAAATTTGTCTCGCGATTTTCTGTCGGCAAATTGTTTTGAAGGTTGATTGTCATAAAGGTAAGAGGTAAATAACACGCACGCTATTGTATGAGATTGGGTCATGTACTACTTGCGCTGCGTATCCTGAAAGTCACGTGAGAAGGGTGTAACACCCAGACCATTTGCTAGAGAAGGCCTCAACACTCACCTATAGCGTCTTAACCTATGGGCAGTGGAGACCAATAGCTTGTTGCTACTTCGTACAGACGTATGACATGGCAACGAGCTATTGGTTTCCACTGCCCACAGGTTACGACGTTGCAGGTCAGTGTTCAGACCTTCTATGACGATCGGGCTCAGTAAAAGAGACAGTCGCTCGAACTGGTCAACTCAGACATGAGAAAGACCCTCTAAGTCCACCC
This sequence comes from Biomphalaria pfeifferi, assembly GCA_030265305.1. Lineage (NCBI taxonomy): Eukaryota > Metazoa > Mollusca > Gastropoda > Planorbidae > Biomphalaria > Biomphalaria pfeifferi. The sequence goes on from JASAOG010000022.1 coordinate 695,461, forward strand.
AGCTCTATTGGGTACCTTACAGTTGGGGAAAAGGTAAGGCGGTTGGCCGTTGTGCTGGCCACATGACACCCTCGTTAACCGTAGGCCACATAAACTGATGACCTTTACATCATCTGCCCTATAGACCACAAGGTCTGAAAGGGGAATTTTACTTTTTCTTTTAAGCACATAGTGTAAGCTAAGCTTGAAATGCTTACTATACGAAAGCATTGAAAAATTCAAAAAAAAAAGAAGATGATTACGTCCTACGCGTCATGCATTCAGTCATGCATTCAGTCATGCATTCAAGCATGCATATTAACCAATGACTTAAATTCTGCCAAGTCACTGGTTTTCCTGGCTAGCTCAGGCAACTCATTCCATGCTCTAATAGCACTAGGGAAGAAGGAGTATTTGTACAAATTTGTCTTAGCATATGGAACGAGAAATGTGCCTTTATCTTTGTGTCTTTCTTAGTATTTTATTAAATTTTGTTTTTGTATTTTGTATTTATATTTCAGTGTTTTATGTATAATTGCTACTTTACTTTTGTGTCTTCTGTCCTGAAGGCTTTCTAAATTTAGTTGTTTAACTAAAGGTGTTACTCTAGTCAAATGTGAATATTCGTTTGTTATGAATCTCACTGCTCTGTTTTGTGTCTGTTCCAGCAATAGGAAGTACTTTTTATTAAACCTATTTCAGAGTAATTAAATAGTGTCTAGAGTAACAAACAATGCTTTCATGTTTAAAACAAACTAGTAAAATAATTTTTCTGCTATTATTAAACAGGGGAGCAAGATACAGTTATTTGTGCGCTTGGGGAATAATAAGAACTGACATTTGTTTTGACAATTGATCGCGGGCAAAGTTTCTCAGCATGGCGACCTGGTGAAATAGTCCTTAATGGAGACAGTTTGATAGGGAAGCAAAAAAGAACCCTAATTTGGGTACCTTAGGAACAAGTTCATTGCACAAGCGGGGATGGAAGTGCTCCCAAAAGTCCTGTCATTATCTACACTCGTTCCTCACACAAGTATATAATTAATACATTAGGGAACTAGAACATAAGTATGTATCATTCATACATCATGGAACTAGAACAGAAGTATGTATCATTCATACATCATGGAACTAGAACAGAAGTATGTATCATTCATACATCATGGAACTAGAACAGAAGTTAATTATTCATACATCAGAAAGATATTATTTATACATGCAGCAACTAAATGAGCAGTTTGTGTATCACTCATACATCCTAGAACTACACCAAAAGTATATCCTTCATACATATTGTAGAGAAAAACATGTTTACCATGCGTACATTCGGGAGGGTCATTGTAATCCTCACATCCATCCGTACATTTCCCGGTGGTAGATTGGCACATGGACTGGTAACAGTTGGCGCTACATTTCTGCAAGCAATTCAACCCATATAACGTTCGAAAGCATTCTGAAAAAAGGTAGAAATACTTTAGGGGGTTCACCACCAACAGCAGCATCTTTAAAAACAAAATATATAAATCTGTTGGATATTTAGCGCTATACCAATGACTCTATAAGTCAAAAAGTTTTATTTGAATTTAATTCCAACTTTATGAAGCTAATGGTGCTGTTTAATTGGATTGGATTGGAACGAATAGAATTGGAATCTGATCAAATCAAAATCGCATACGAATATGATCTTTGTGGATCATACCGAATGGAATCTTATTAGATCAGATATTATCCAGATAGTATCAAATCAGTTTTTGAATCTGTATTTGAAAAGTTCGGATGATTATTAAAAATGGTCATTAAGTTTATCAATGAAAATATAATGGCATGTGTGGGAATCGAACCAACGATATTCGCGATAATAGCGCGACTTTGTATCAAATTCGTTTCCAGTTTCATGAATTTGAAGACTTCCGCCCACTTAACTATTTCCTTCACCTGCGTATCCAGATTGAAGGGGTTTATGAGAGAACAAAAAATGGGAACCACTGACATAAACTCGGTTATAAGTTATAAAGTCGGCCTTTTATTATGGTGATTTGGATTGTCAGTGGGCCCTATAAAAATGTCAGCAATTACTCTGATAGTGAATAATGCAGAGCTAAAATCATTTCGTCGCAATATTACTTTTACAAAAATGTATTTAAATTCATCCTACTTTAATGTATTTATAGATATATAGAAAAAATAAAAAGGGAAAGCCATTTAATTCAAAATAGGAAACGGATCAATTACTTCAGACTACCCTATAAACATGCTTGTTAAGGGCCCATCATGATTGACACCATTTGCTAAGCTGCCCTTACCATGTCGTAATGGGCACGCCTGCCGTCTGCACATCTCGTCATAAACATTTCATTGCGACTTATTCGTGGTGGTTGGGGGGGGGGGGGGGGGTTAGTATCTTCATACTTATTTTTATTCTATTTATTAATAGCGACTGTTTGTCTGGAGGACTCCGAATGACCTCTGTTGTGAATTACTCCTCAATGCGAGAATGACCAATGTGTAATGCGCATATAGAAGGCAAGTAGCCTTCTAAAGTGCTATTGACTGTTTGGTCTAATAATAGATGTTGTCGCTGTTGAAAAACAATTGTCATCTATCCACTTTTAGTGGGTACGTTGATTGTATTTTTTCTTACATTGTTGTAATTGTGGAGGATATTCTTTAATTGTTATAATTAGACAATATCAAATGTTACAATAGTATTGTTTTAGAGCCAGTGTCAGTCTGGCTTGAAACCCTATACAGTGACAATAACTGTATCGTCAAGAAGATAGACAAGAAGATAGACAGAGACAAAGGCGTAGCTAGGAATTTGTTATCATTTGGAGGCCCGGGGGGGTTGACCTCTTTGTGCCCCCTGCCTTTTGAGTAATATTTAGTATAAAAAAAACACTCATTTGGGGCCCCCTCAAGTGGGGGCACGGGGACATTTTTCCAATTCTCCCCTTCCCTCCCCCCCCCCCCCCGAGCTACGCCTCTGTAGTGAGAGTTGGTAAGAAAAACGTGCGGAACTAGAGATTGTAGTGTGAGATGTATTTTACGAGATGATACATGTACTGCCTTACAGAAGGTCATAGAGTTACTACATCCATGGGGACCATTATTGGTATGCAAACACGGCTGTATGTTAATATAGATATGTTTTATTTTGTTCTCTTTTTAAGTACACATTTTTGGTGTGTGTAATTTTGCATAACTGTTGAACTTATGAACACTGTTATTGTATAGAGTACATTTGAATGCCTTACATTTTAATTTCATGTAAATAAACTTATGCTACGTTCATAGAAACATCACTGAACGTCAGAGGCTACTACAGTAATTAGTTTCGAAGTTCCTGACAAGGGTTACAGTGGAACAATCGTAACATTTAACTATTCAACACTGTATATACTTGTGATGCAATGAGGTGGGTCGGAGTATCCTAAGCATCCAAGTGTACATTGTCCTGAGCTCGGGTCACATAGGTTCTTAAAGCACTCTGGACACTTCTTATTGCAGTTGTTCCCATAAGTGCCTTTCATACAAGCTGTGGAGACAATGTCACATTGCTTACTATAAAAAGTATATATATATATATATGTATATGTATGTGTGTGTGTGTGTATGTGTGTGTGTATGTGTGTGTGTGTGTGAGTGTGAAACACTGACCCATCAAAGTAGCGACGACAAAATAGCACAGAAAAAAATATTTTTCAGTTTAATTGCATTATCATCGTCTTGTCATTTAGTAGTAGTGTAAAACTGGGGGGGGGGGGGGGGACTATTCAAGCATAAGGGAATAAGCAAATAGGAATAATTTCAATACATATGATATGTATTTATAGTCCAAAATACACTTAAAAAACACCATGCTTCCAAACTTGCCAGATTTATAAAAAAAAGACTTCACCAAGTTACATTGTATGCAATGTCACTCAAACACTTCATCAATGGCTTGTTTTCGTACATTGGCAATATATCTGAAAGACGTCTTTTAAGTTAAGAGTTACATTATCTTGTTTGCAGCCTTACTTCGTTCTCCGCATTGTATATAAGAACCTTGTTCTCTTTGTACTTCTTTTCTAAGTGCACTTCTGTTCTAAGTGTACTTCTTTTCTCAGTGTATTTCTGTTCAAAGTGTACTTCTGTTCTCGGTGTACTTAAGTTGTCAGTGTAATTCTGATCTCAGTGTACTTCTGTTCTCAGTATACTTCTGTTCTCAGTATACATCGTTTTAAGTGTGCGTTTGTTCTTTCTGTACTTTTGTTCTTTCTGTACTTTTGACAAATTATGTCTAGTTTTGTGAATCTGCTATTGTAATTTAGTTATCTCGTGTGTTTATAGTGTATATTTCAAAACATCATGATCTCAACTTAATTATTAAAAATGTTTTATCTCATAGAGCGTAGTTCTTCACTGAAACAAGAGTCTCAGAAAGCACGTGAGAATTCACCGGACATAATTCTGATAAGACCAAGACACACTCATCCAGACATTCCATCGTAACTAACTATAACAAATCAGCTTACTTGTGTTGCAGTGAGGAGGATTAGAGAAACCCACGCAGTCACCTAGACAAATACCATTAGCACTGCAATTAAAATTTAGGCACTTGTTGCAACTTAAGCTGCAGTTAGCTCCGTAGTTTCCTTTGCTACACGCTGATGAAATAAAGCAACAAAAAATAATGAATCAGGAGATTTGTTCCTAATTTTTTTAAATTTCGCAGCAATATTTATGATACACATAACGTTGTTTCGTTGGTTAAAAAAAAACTATTTACATCAAGATGGTCATTCTTTTGAGAAGTATTTTTTACAGACTGCTAAAACTTCCATTGAGCTGCAGTCGATAGTTCAGTGTTGCAGGAGACATTGGACATTTCTGCACAAGCTCTAGACACTAAATAGTTACGCCGAGACTGTTTCTGCATTAAAAATTTCCGCACAAGCTCTAGACTCTAAGTAGTTACGCCGAGACTCTTTCTGTATTAAAAATTTCTGCACAATTCTAGACTCTAAGTAGTTACGCCGAGACTGTTTGTGCATTTAACATTTCTGCACAAGCTCTGGACTCTAAATAGTTACGCCGAGACTGTTTCTGCATTTAAAATTTCTGCACAAGCTCTAGACTCTAAATAGTTATGCCGAGACTGTTTCTGCATTTAAAATTTCTGCACAAGCTCTAGACTCTAAATAGTTATGCCGAGACTGTTTCTGCATTTAAAATTTCTGCACAATTCTAGACTCTAAGTAGTTACGCCGAGACTGTTTGTGCATTTAAAATTTCTGCACAAGCTCTGGACTCTAAATAGTTACGCCGAGAAGGTTTCTGTATGAAAAATTTCTGCACAATTCTAGACTCTAAGTAGTTACGCCGAGACTGTTTAATGTTGCATACATTTATATGTCTATATGTGTTACCGGAAAAATGCGAAATCAGGCATTCTATAGAATGCCTAAAAGTCCCAGGCAAACTGAGTAATGATTTCCCCATTTCCTACAGTTGCCAGGCAATGTATAGAACGCTTAGGTATTCAATAGAAAGATTAGTATGGCTTCGGGCATTGTGTGAAAAATTGATTTAAAGTTTTGGTTCTCGAACTAATATTTCTGTTCGTCAGAAATCAAAAATTTTAAAATCTCTTTTTCTATTATGTTGCACTGTGTGTTTCATTTTTTAAAAATGAAATATAAATGATTGAAAGTCGGTCTAATATTTGATTAAGGAAGATACGAATGTTAAGAAGAACCCTTTGATATAATATCGATTTAAAAGCTGATAAAATATTTTGTTAGGAGGATCGTGGAAAACACAAGTTAATTGATCATGTTAAACAAATTAGTTAACTGATCATGTTAAACGAATTAGTTAATTGATCATGTTAAACAAATTAGTTAATTGATCATGTTAAACGAATTAGTTAATTGATCATGTTAAACGAATTAGTTAATTGATCATGTTAAACGAATTAGTTAATTGATCATGTTAAACGAATTAGTTAATTGATCATGTTAAACGAATTAGTTAATTGATCATGTTAAACGAATTAGTTAATTGATCATGTTAAACGAATTAGTTAATTGATCATGTTAAACGAATTAGTTAATTGATCATGTTAAACGAATTAGTTAATTGATCATGTTAAACAAATTAGTTAATTGATCATGTTAAACGAATTAGTTAATTGATCATGTTAAACGAATTAGTTAATTGATCATGTTAACAAACTTCATCTCAACTCATTTTTTTTTGTGTCTGAAATATTGACACATATTTCGCAATTTAAAATTGTGTAATAAACTCGTATAGCAATAAATCCTTATGATCAACACATGAGGCTATTTGACTAAATCTATTGAATGCTTGGACAAAGTAGGACATGGACAATCATTTCGTACTGAGGTAAAAACGTGAAAGTGACAACGATACAGAATGTACTTAAAGATGAACTGCCGTAATTTAAATATGTAAGCCTTAATCCCACTAGCTTAACACAAGTTCATCACATATTAAGGCAACATACCTTGTCTGCAATACGGGAAATCCTTACCGCCTATACATCCTTCAATGCACAGACCAGTTGAAGGGGAGCAGCTTGAATGTAGACATTGGATACATTGATGAGAACAGTTTGTTCCATAGTAGCCGGGAGGACAAGCTGTAGTGAAAACAATAAATCCTTTGTAGGCTTGTTAAAGAGTTTCGGCGTATAAAGCCAGAGCGCTCGCAGTCAGGAGAAGTGTGTCGTATGGGGCGGAGCAGGAGGAGCATTTCTTACATCATCCCCACGTTCAATGCTTGTTCTTTGACACAAACTGAGCCACCTAATATCGATAATGAGATATACTAGCAGCACGCACCGGCTACAACCGTTGATTTGTTCCCAGGTGTTTTATTGTTTAATGTGGCCGGGTTTGTTATATTTTTTATTATGAACGGAACACCCATTTTATTTTCCCATTTTTTTATTTTAATAGACGGGCCACATTTTAATGATCAACCTAACCTACATTTTTAGCCCGTGGAACCAGTGTATATATGTTATAATGAAATCTCACGGCCCGGTCTCCTTCTTTCTCTCTTTTTTGTTCGTTCTCTGGAGCCCCCATTTTTTTTTTACCTGAGCATCGTAATTTCTCCCACATAGACTTGATCTGGAAAGACCCGCTTCACAATTCGCCCTCGACACATATAAGCTCTCATATTTAAGGCCCGTTGATTGTAATAGCACTTTGACTTATTCCCCCTCCCATGCCAACAACAAATGAGTTCGTCGTTCGTGCACATTCCTTTTCCCCTTTTCAACATTTCTCTTTTGGTATTTTGTTCTCTCTAAAAAAAAAAAAGAAATTTCAAATTGGTTTTATTAATTGTAATAGTTTATCTCCCCCCCCCCCCCTTTGAATGTAAGACCTATTACAAAATAAAGAAGATTTAGGTCAAAAGACAAAAAAAAAGGTGATGAATGACGGACTTTGTGACAGATTTCTTTAGTTTCTAATTAGACTTCTGCCTTTTGGAGAAATATCGAAATTAAAATATAAAGGTTTGATAGAGTTTGCGGTTTTTCGCGAATTTCGGCGATCAGGTTGTGTATCTGTCGAAAAGCGTGCCTTGTGAGATTCTAGTAGATAAAAGAAACCTGTGGTGCGGATACGTACGACAGTTTAAGAGATCTCGCGATCAATGACTGGTTTGCCAGTGAGTGGTAACTTACAAATATGCAGTATATAAATAAATAAATAGATAGATAAGATAGATAGATAGATAGATAGATAGATAGATAGATAGATAGATAGATAGATTAGATAGATAGATAGATAAGAGAAAACATCAGCTTTTCAATATGCGACAGGCCAACAGACAGAAAACAAAAAAACTAATAGCGGCCGGGGGGAAGGGAGGGATATTGGCTACTACCCTAGCCCCCCCCCCCCCGATGCATGCTGCTGTTAAACAAGTTTACCCACTAGACATAGGTAACGATGACGATACTTGGTGGGCTCCAACTAGAAACTTGCCAAATAAAATAAACACGTGTATTTAACGGAAAGAAATGCACATTTGCAGACTGTAATACTGTAAGATGTATTTACCTTTTCATACACCAAACAAGCTTAATTAATTATCACTATTTAAATATATAATTGGTTATTTTATTTTATTGATTTATATTTTATTTCTTACAATGAATAATTGCTCAAAGATTCAATTTGATCCGAGAATTCTACTTGATCCGAGAAATCAACTCATCATCATCAAACTCCATTTGAGAAAGGGCTTGAGAGGCTAAAATCTTCTCTTGCAAAAGCCCTGGACAGAAACCCTGCTGTCTTGTGTAGTGCATACATGTCGCCATACAGGTCGAGAATTTTGGGTTTCCCAGACCTATCGAGACGGAGATCAGCAAGTTTGGGGCAGTCAAATAGAATATGAGGCACGGTTTTCTCTTCTTCTCCGCAGCGGGGGCACCGTGGATCGAAATTTGTCCATAGCCGAAGAAATATAAGCCCACAGAACAATAGCCTGTCCTGCTCAATGGCCTGTCCATTTCTGTTTTTTGAGAATTCAACTTGATCCGAGAATTCAATTTTATCCGAGAATTCAACTTGATCCGAGAATTCAACTTGATTTGAGAATTCAATTTTATCCGAGAATTCAATTTTATCCGAGAATTCAACTTGATCCGAGAATTCAACTTGATTTGAGAATTCGACTTGATCCGAGAATTCAACTTGATCCGAGAATTCAATTTTATCCGAGAATTCAATTTTATCCGAGAATTTAATTTTATCCGAGAATTCAACTTGATCCAAGAATTCAACTTGATCCGAGAATTCAACTTGATCCAAGAATTGAACTTGATCCGAGAATTCAATTTTATCCGAGAATTCAACTTGATCCGAGAATTCAACTTGATCCGAGAATTCAACTTGATCCGAGAATTCAATTTTATCCGAAAATTCAACTTGATCCGAGAATTCAACTTGATTTGAGAATTCGACTTGATCCGAGAATTCAACTTCCGTGAATGGGAAGTGAGAGAAAAAACGTGTACAAATTTTGCACCAAACTCATAGAGAATCACAAGTTCAAGTACAAGTTCTTTTCGACCTAGCTCTCTGTCTTTCTTTAAGACTCTGTCACCTCATCCACTACCAGACTGACCTATTTTAAACGTTGGATATGTCCACCAAGGAATAACTTTAGGGTCAACTCAGACACACGCTCATTACACAGCTACACTTATAACACTGTGTACGCGGAAGGTGCGCCATTGCAAGAATTAGTGTGCGATTGATTCTTGACCTTAAAAAAATGGATATCCGTTTCTACTGGATATGGTCGTACACTCAGAAATTTGGTAAGTTGAAAACAGGCCCTAACAAGACTCTGGCCCTATATACATTCCTATGAATGAACAACTATAGGGGTTAGGGTTAGGGCACTGCCTGATCTGGAAATCAATGAGCGGTTTTTTCTACGGTATAGGATAACTGACCTGAGTCAACCAACATAAACAGATAACAATAAGGAACAACAATAATTTCTTTTCGGCTTTCTTTTGGTATATCGCAACTTTCATACAAAATATAAAAATACTTAAAAAAAATAACCAAAGGGAAAAACTCCACACGCATAACTGTATTTCTCAATAATGTAGAAGTTATTTCCTATTACGATATGAAACAATATCAGCATAAGGATATGTGCCAATTGATTACTAATAAAAATTAGCTTATTAGGTTATTATTTAATTGATTAATTTTTGGTTTAGGTGCAATAAATATTTTTCTTAGGGTTTCCACTTGATCCAAAACTGGATGTGGGCGGAGAAATGACGTGTTAAGTTATCTAAGGAGACATAACACTATATATTTAGCCATATCCACAAATACTGAAGGATTAATTTCCCTTTTTTGGTATCAAACAATATAATTGATTACCAGTTATTAATTGACTAATTGGTTGATTTGTTTTATTTATTCATTTATTGTCTTCGCCAATGAATATTTGTATGCAAAGTTTCAGCTTGACTCGAGAATGGGGTGTTAGAAAAAGAAAGCGTGCTCAAAATGTTGACTAGACAAAGTGAGTTGATACAGATAAAACAGATCTACTTACTAATGTTGCATGTAGGCGGATTTATATACCCTAAACAGCCGTAAGCACAGGTTCCATTATAGAGACAATAATTACCAGAGCATCTATTACAAGTCTGTGTACAGTTCAGTCCATAGCCTGTATCACATGCTGAAATAAAACCATAGTTTAAATAAATTGCGCTATTTTTAGTTTTTTCGCTGTTTATTGTTTCTTTTTCTATTTCAAGTTGGGGGGGGGGGGGCTCCAAATTCACTTTCGCTAGGGCCTCCAATTATCCAAGGTCAGTGGTCGGATCCTGGTCATTTCATCCCACGGTCATTTCATCCCTCGGTCATTTCATCCCTCGGTCATTTCGTCCCCAGGTCATTTCATCCTCTGGTCATTTCATCCCGTGATATTTTCATCATCTGATCATTTTATAAAACAAATAGTAATTGTACAAATCATGAAATGAGATAAATTTAATGTTTTCATTTTTTATTTAAATGACAAAAACTGTAACATGTTACATAAGAAGGAAATCTACATTAAATGCCATTAAAAACTAAAAACAAAAATAACATGTATAAATATAGAAGTATTGTAAAATAGTGTTTTGTATTCATCTAGACTCTACACCAATAAAATAGATAAGTTACCGATTGTAAGTACAGAAGACGATCCATCGATTCCTATTGCTGAACAATGTTTGTTATTCTCTTAGCCAGTGTTGCATATTTCTTCCTTGGACGTTCTTCAGTGCCGGCGCTAGCCTGTAAAACTGATGCCTTGAGCAACTGACTATCCTTACGTAGACCATCTAGAAACGTCAATGGTCGTACTTCCACCACAACTTGGCCTTTGACAATAAGTTATCAGCGGCACGGTCATAATTATTCTAATCGCACTTCTATCTCTCAAATGATTTTCACTACCTCCACCAAACCTTGGCCATTGATCATTACGTCATGCGCAGGATAATATTATAATATTACATCCCCCACATCCAATAGAATCGCTATATCGAAGTTCACACCCAGATTTACAATATAGTATAAGATTTCTCATCAAGAATACAAAGTGGAAGAGGAAACACTATAAACGCATTAGTAACATATCAAAAAGTGTCAAAAAGGATTCTACATAATCCTATTTATATATTAGATGAAATGAGGGCTTCAAATAAAAGCTTTAACAGCACAATTAAACAATGAAAAAGAAAAATATTTTATTGGGGATGAAATGACCAGGGATGAAATGACCAGAGGATGAAATGACCGGTCACCAAGGCCAGTCCTGCTGTTATAGTTCTAAACATATAGTGGCAAGAGAATGTTTCTGACACACAAGTTTCCCAAAAAGCTTCCACAAAAAATCTGATGCAGTCTCAACTTCGATCGGCAGGCCACATCTGCCGAATGAACAATTCCCGCATCCCTATAATGTTCCCTTAAGGCCAGCTAATGATTGTAAAGTGAGCTGAAGGTGGCCTAGAAATCACTCTAGGGGAACGCTCAAAGCCTCTTTGGTAATCTCTCACAAGGACCCTGTCACCTGGGAGAGGGAAGACACTGATAGAGCACATCGTGTGGGGCCATGCGCGTTGAGAACTGGCTTAAGAAAAAATAGCCGCAGACAAGGGCCAAGAAAACAGTGCCAGAGAAGAAAAATCAAAGCAACTCGCACAGGCTTGCCTAGTGTACAACCTAAGCATTCCAAGCTCACAGATGTCTAACAAGCCACATGAGAAATTATAAAACATTGCAAAGCCCTTAGCCCCATTATCTTATCTTCTAATCTTATAAAATACAGACGTTACTTCAAAAAAAAAGATGACAAAATTACCACGCTAGACAATCGGTTGGAAGATACGTTGCAATAGTATCTTGTCACAACAAAGGAAATTCTTCATAAACATGCATGAAAACAACAAAGCTAAACGTGCGTCCGGGGCATTATGGTACATTAGCGGCACCCCCCCACCCACACACACACCAATTTTTCCTGAACGTCAAATAGAAATATAGGCTGTGTGAGGCGCCCCCCCCCTGAAGGTGGTGCCCGGGGCTTCGTGCCCCTTGCCCCCCCCCCCCCCACTACGACTCTGCCACAGAGTCAAACACGTAGGAGATGGGGGTGAGTCGGGGATTTCCTTAGTGACGCGACGGTACATAAAAAAATAGAACAGAAATAGACTAAAGACAAGACTAATGGACGAGAGAGACCGCTGGTAGTAATACATAAGAAATGACGTGTCTTCTTTAGATCTGACTACAGGGCACTGTGCCCTTCTTGTTTGAATACCTATTGTAGTTCGAAAGAGGCCGTGTTGCTTATATCTGTATTACTCTGTTGTTAGTGTTGTCCATAAAAAGAACTTGAGACTACAAATAACATCATCTCAAGTCAGCAGACTGGCAACCTTCTCACCAGAAATAACAACACCTCAACAACCAGGTAACAAGCCTCAAGTCCAGTTCAGAAAGTCTGACAAAACTGTACGACAAGAGGAGGTTGTCTCGACAGTTTGAGAGATTGTGGCTGGAAACCCAGGGACGAATGCACCAAGGAATGACACATCGTTAAAATGTTGTTACTTAGCAAGGGTTTGGAAGAACCCTCTGATAGAAGCATGCACACAAAATCTTTATTTCATGGCTGACCGCTGTGAGAACTCATCATTAGTGACTAAAGGGACAGGCGTTATCGCTCAATTTCAACTGGCCTCGTCACATCTTTCGATGCAACAAGCACCCGTCTTCTCTAGGACAAGCCGGTGTCTCCTCCAGGACAAGCAAGTGTCTTTTCAAGGACAAGCCAGTGTCTCCTCCAGGACAAGCAAGTGTCTCCTCCAGGACAAGCGTTTTCTCAAGGACAAGCAAGTGTCTTTTCAAGGACAAGCAAGTGTCTTCTCAAGGACAAGCTAGTGTCTCCTCCAGGACAAGCAAGTGTCTTCTCAAGGACAAGCAAGTGTCTTCTCAAGGACAAGCTAGTGTCTCCTCCAGGACAAGCGTTTTCTTAAGGACAAGCAAGTGTCTCCTCCAGGACAAGCAAGTGTCTTCTCCAGGACAAGCAAGTTTCTTCCTCCAAGCAGTACGATAACTAGAAGTTGTTGTTTTTACAAATTGGAGTATAAATTTAGAACAAAATGCTGACAATCATAATGAGAGGTTGAGTCTTTAAAAAAATGGAATGCTACAAAATACGAGTTTTTTTTTTTTTTTTTTATATTCCCTAAGAAATGAAGATTATTTCACCCAAGCCCAAACCTCACGCAGGACAGCGGGAATGTGGGGGATGGTGATGCCGCGACGACAGGTCAAAAGCGCGTACCTCCCCACCCACATGACATGGCAACCAGTACCTCTTTAGGCTTATTAATTAATTTAGTCAGGAGATATTCATTAACAAATTTATCTGACCCATTTATTTCTATTTCAACGTGTGTCTAAACATTCTTTTCTTCCATTCCCCACCCACTCACAGTCGCCCGTACTCTTCATGGCTAAAAAAATGATCTTGAATTGTTTCCCTTTTCAACCACTTCTACCACTTTCTCCCTACTGCCGTACTTACGTAGAGTACATTCAGGATAATTAGTAGCCGAAAAACAACCAATTTGGCAGACTCCAGTTCTATCTCTGCATCGACTTTCAAAACAATTACGGCTGCAATTATTGGCACAATTCACACCGTAAGTTGTTATTGTGCATGCTAAGGAGAAAAAAGAAAAATCCATCAACATTTAGGTCGTCCTGGGAACAGACACGAATTGTTTAGTCATTTCATTACAGGTAGATTTCCTTCATCATTTTAAATTGAACAGATATCACGGAATAGGTAAGACCCAAAATCTTAACAGTTCTATTTTTCCGCTTAGAAAAATCTTTCTCGTACCCTAAGAAAAGAAGGGTAACTCTGAATTATAAAAAATAAAAGCTTTTTGAAAAAATAATAAAATAAATCTAATACTAATAAATAAATATTAAAAAAACAACTGATAAAACGATGTGTCTAGTTTAAAAAAATATTTACTTTTAATCCTTTAGAATTTACAAGCTTTAAAAAAAACTAATTTTCCCGGGTGGGGGCTTATACACTGGGACTATGGGCCTGTTCGTTTGAAAAATTGTTTAAAAAATAAAAAAGCGATACATATTACATTTCAGAATTGAAAATAGTCACCACACTCTAGTTCTCGTTCGAAACGAGACATGATGACCTCTTTGTATAGGGAAAGTTAAAAAAAACAACCTGTCTCTAGGCGTCCCAACATATCAGCTTGTTGTCGGTCTTAAACGTAGAAGACGTAGGCCACATTAATGCAAAAATCTCAAAGTCAATCTTATTTTTTTTAAAACGATAATCAGGAATATTACCAAAGTGTTATCAATTAAATAAATAGATGATTCAAGTGTAGTGTTTCCATAGCATGGCGTGTGAACCAAGTTCGGTTCGAAGAGAAGATATTTCTGATGACTACTCTTCCATCTGCCGTCAGTAGGCCTAATGTCACAGTGGTTCTCGACACTACTGTTGACGCCTTTTATGTAGACATTAGAAAAACAGGACCGCTTGCAATCATGCAAACCCACAACAAACATACATGCTCTACTTAAGTTTTAAAAAGTTCCCCTTGCGATCTAGGGAGGGAGGACAGATGATGTAAAGGTCATCTGTTTCTATGGTCCACGATTAACGAGGCTGTTATGTGGTCAGCACGTCGGTCAACCGCTTTTTTTCCCCCAACTAATTTTAAGTAATCATTAGAACTGTGTGGATTCAGATGAGTCCCAAGGATTCCGAAATTAAAATTCCAGTCTTGGCCATGATTCAAACCCATGATCCATCGGTTCGGAGGTAAGAGCTTTACCACTAAGCCACCGCTTCTGCACATACTCTACTACTGCCTCGAATGTCTCTCACACCTCAGTATAGTCTCTTTTCACATTCACCATTTAACTTTGTTTGACTCGGGCTTTAGGAGAAATAGTGCGCTCAGAATAATGCTTGGAACCGGGGCTCCATCCCAGATCCCGCTGTAATAGCTTACAGCGCTCCTCCTGACCTTGTTGGCTAAGGGGATGCGAATGTAAGTTTTTTGATTTTGGGAGGTGTCATTAATAAAAGTTCGACAAAGACTGATGTAAAGTGTTTTCCAATCACTGATTTGATAATAAACTTCCTTTGTTTGCCTGCTACTGATCTAGTAATAAACTTCCTTTGTTTGCCTAGTACTGATCTAGTAATAAACTTCCTTCGTTTGCCTACTACTGATCTAGTAATAAACTTCCTTTGTTTGCCTACTACTGATTTAGTATAAAATTTCCGTCGATATAGTGTCAACGTACAGTGCATAGCCACATCCAAATGTGTATCGAAACTAAACAAATTGTTGCAAAAAACTTATCTAGCTGCTACTTTCACGAACCAATTAAACTTACGTTTATCACATTTTGGAGGGTTTGAAAAACCCAAGCAACCGATTAGGCATAGACCTTCATGTTGGCAACGTCCTTTGTTACAATAATCACAGGATCTTAGGCAACCCTCACCATATTTTCCAACTGGACACGCTAAAAATACAGCAACAAATATACAAAATATTAAAAAAAAAACAACAACAAAGCTTATATTAAGCATAGTTGTATCAATTAGTTTGGATCAGTCATATAATTAAATTTTAAATAGATTTACACTAACAGTAATAAATCTGTGCGATTAGAAGTATTTTGTTTTACAATAGGTTTTGTTTAGCGCAATCTTATGCTTTTTGGCTTTCTCAATACGCTATGATCCTATCACTTGTCTGAACCAGTTGGAAAAAGGGTGGTAGGAGAAAGAAGGGGAATTTGGGTGAATATTGCCGTGATCGATTTTTAAATGCATTTATAAAACAAACAAAAAATAAAAAGTTGAACGAACTGGATTCGAAATCGAGGGCTCTAGCCTCCTACAGCCTCCTCACTGTGCTTGCTTATGAAATTGAAGGTTTTACAGTTTTTATTTATTGTTAGCTTGAAAATTTAAATCGGCGAGATACATAAAAGGGGCAAATTCAACGATTACCACCACATCAGCCAAGTACAATTTCTTTTCCTTGTTTGATGCCAAACAAAATAATTAATTACCAATAGTTAATTAACTAATTGGCAAATTTATTTTTATTGATTCTTGTTCTGTTAGATAAAAGAAATAATTGTGCAATATCTCAGCTTTATCCAAGAGTGTTAGAGAAATAACGTGTACAAACTTTCTACCGCATATTGTGTACCGCTATTGATTCGATACAAGATTTGTAATAAAATGTCAATTTAAATGTAACAGATTGTAGATGGGACACCCTTAACAGCTTTAGAATGAATATGGTCCATCTCCAAGCAGCCTATGTCTCCAAAGAAGCGACAATGACCCTATTCAGCCTGAGAGCAGCGCGTTGCAGGATCTGCCAGTATGTAGCACTGTGTGCTGCAAGCTACCTAAGGGTCACCAGCTTCTGATTTATACTAATGGTTGACTTGGAACTCGTTCATATGTTTCAGGTTAACCGCAAGGTACCAAAAGTTTTTGAGTTTTCCTTCTCAACATAATAGAGGATGACGTTTAGCACAACGCAATTGTTGTGTTGCGTACAATAGTTAGGGTTTGAAGCTGATAAAATGCAAGATTCAATGGAACACAATGTTGGAATGAATGTGCTAAAATATAAGTTTCAATGAAACAGAATGTTGGGTTGTATGTGCTAAAACGTAAGTTTCAATGAAACAGAATGTTGGGTTGAATGTGCTAAAATGTAAGTTTCAATGAAACAGAATGTTGGGTTGAATGTGTTAAAATGTAAGTTTCAATGAAACAGAATGTTGGGTTGAATGTGCTAAAATGTAAGTTTCAATTAGATAGAATGTAAGCATTAATGTGATAAAATGTAAACCCAAATGTAGGCATATGTAATGGATTATGATCTTAAATGTCCATTGTGAAATGAGGGCGATTTTATTTCATATGTGAAGATAACGTTGACTTTGAAATTAAATATACTCCAGTTCAATCCTATCCATTTCATACATGAAGTCAAAGCCATAAATAGCAAGCTTCTAGGTGTAACCGGTGTACAGAATACGCAAGTATTGATAAGCAAAGTATTTTAATAAACTGTTTAATAATGAAGGGACTCGTCCGTAGACTTTAATGAAAGCAGTTTTTCTGTCTGATAGGAGATCCAAGCAGACACTTGTCAGACTTGAGGATGAGGCCAAAGGCCGAGCACCAAGGAGGACTCTCATTTTCCTTCCCTATACCACATCTAGATAACCTAAAATAATGGGCAAGACTCTCTCTTGATATGCTGCTAAGAATGGCTGCTTACCGGTAAAGGTGTAGGGATTTGGTTACGCGAGAAAAAGGTCAAGGCACACAAGATGATCTGCACGCTTTCTCCGAGCGACCTTTGTCTGCCTTTATGAAGTGTTATAGAGGATTTATTTGATCCCAGTTTGTGCAATGAACTCGGTTTTTTATTATGTTTCTCTATCAGCCTATTCGAAAATAATAAATAATTCAGGTCAAAATAACGCTTCTAGGCAATACATTTGCTCAATTAAAACTTATATATGATGTACGATAAGAAATATGTTTTCTATGCTTACTATCTCAATGAGTACTTATGCGGTGTAGTATATCTATATTGGTCTGACCATTTAATCATACTAAATAAATTGTGTTTTAAAATTAGATTTGTCCATCTGAATACTTAAAAAGTCATGAATTTAAATAAATAAAACCTTACTTAAGATAAGACCAGTTTCATTGTCCGCAGAAAAGTATTTGCATGCTCCGTCTATGTCGTGGCAACGCGAGCCGCATTCCTTATCACAATCAGACGAACAATCTAATCCATACTTTCCCAATGGACACACTGGAAAATCAACAAATGAATTCTAAAAGTTTTATTGAACTAAAATAAGAATATTTGTTAGTAAATACACAATTTACTTTCGCAGCCATATTATATGAAACGGTAAGCAATTTGATTTAAAAGACAAATTTTGTATACTTTTGAGTAGAACGAGCATGGGATTCAAAATATAATTCAATAGAATATTTTTCGTGTGTAACTTTTTTTTACATTTGGATACGTCAATAGCGAACTATCATAATAGTAACAGTTCATACACTGAACTAAAGGTTAACAAAATGATACAGCGTGGATACCAGAAATAAAGTACAAACTGTCAATAACTAGCAATAATCGTAAGTGCCCATATAAATTGCACAAGGATTGCAAATATTACATGGTTTTCTTGCTTACGGCCTGTATGAAAACCGCAGATTAAACATCGGATGTTTTTTTACAAAGCTCATATTAAGTCATTGCGTCGGTCTGTCTCGGTGTAATCCAGTACGCGTTATTTCTCCTATTTCCTATTCTCTGATCAAGTTGAAACTTTGCACAATTATATATTGTCGCTGACAACATACGTGTCACTAGAAAATCGATAAGTTAATCAATTATCAATTAATCAATTAGTTTTATATAGAGAATGTATTAAGCTTAAGGGAGATAAGTCTTTTTAGATAATTATTTATTAGCTAAAAATTTAACTTTGGCTTTATTAGACTATAACGGCTTCAATGTTTATTAGTACTTAGGTAGCCCAGTGTCAAACACTTCGGCGTTTCATTAAAGAGCCTCAGGGAGTCGAGTTCAATTTCGAGCTTGAGCAACTATTTTTTAAAATAGCTTTTTAGCTTTTCAAACAAGAAAAACATTTCTAAAAATACTTAAAAAAAAAAAAGTTTATAAGAAGTGTGATTGTGTCAATTAGTACGAGCATATATTGCATGACTATTCAATAGATCTAGACCAACAAAAATTAACCTGTGCATGCTTTTAGTTCTTTCATTAGTTGCCCCCGATAGGGAAATAGCCACTTTCACTTTTTATGGTCTCTCCATCTGTCTGTCCGTCCTTACCGTTCAAATCGCAGAAACAAGAAAAGATATTGAAAATTTGATATCTTTTTTTCAGATTACACTTGTTGAATAAAGGAAAAGGTGAGCTTACTTCTGCTATATTGAGATATATGACAGTTATTTCTGTGTTTCTACCTGTTAAATTATCTTTGTTGTTGTTTTTTAAAAATATTTTGCTTGTTTTAGTTTATAAAAAAATCTTAACAGCCTGACACGTAACCTTTGGTATCTGTTCAATTCAGTTTTCAGTATTTTTTTTATTTGTCTCGTGACTTCGTCATAAAAAAATATCTAGGTGTGAGATGAAACAAACCCGACGGCGAAATGATTATTTAACTATACCCCTGGTGAACTAAGCTATTATATATTTTAAAAGACCTTGATACTGGGATATATCTATTTTGAATGACAAGACGGTGGAGTTCAATCGCACAGATTTACTGCTTATCAGCAAAGAAAAAAAAAATCCGCAACCATCATTGACAGCACTGTAACACTATCTCACAATAGAAGGACAACTTACATTGAACAACAAAGAAAATATGAAAACCTAATCTTAGGGATTAAGAGATTATCGATGCTGTCTAAAATTAACAGTGTTGTTATATCAACCGCGTGAATAGTGACAACTGACCTCGCAGACCCATTCGAAGCCCCAATCATTCCTAAGAGGATCTTTACTACCTGTCAAAGGGCAGAGCTCCTGCAAACGTGCCACGTCTTCAGAAAATATTCTCGCTAGACACTGTTGAGAGGACTACAATGAAGTGCCAGGTGATCGAGCCTCGCTTGGTTGAATCATTAGGGATGTCTTTTTTTTTGGAAACACTCTTGTCATGACGAAAATGATCGAGCGATCGGGAAAAGAAAAGAATAGCAATCCGCAGAGTTGCTTTATGTTCTGTTAGTTCTAAATGTCACTGTACAAGACGATTTGAATAGAAATGACATGCGCCTACAGTCGACAGAAACCCAGCTCACGTAGTGTCGTTTTACATTGCATCCTTGTGTACAAACTATTGGCCTATTATTGGCTTGGAAGAAAGTTACTGCAGTGTAATCTCTCAAATGGTTACGTTCAGACATTTAATATTGAAGTTCATAATGGCTTTAGAACGAAATACTAAGTGTTATAAAATCTCTAGATTATACGGTAAAACAGGGACTTGTATGCTTAAATATAGCGTTAGTTTTCTAAAGAAAGTCACATTAAATCCATTTTTGGACAAAATGTTGGAGCAGTAAGGTTTAAATGTTAATTTAAAATTTCTTTTAATGTTTGAGTTTATATGTATAATGTAATAATTAACCTGCAAGCTAAATTTTAAGCTGTTTAATAGGAATATGTTAATTATACTAAGCTATATAAATTGGAATAGGCATTTGCTTTGAAAAGAATACTTGACCTATTAGATTTATGACCTCTGCAAATTTGTCTACGAGGTCACAACAAATTCTAATAAGGCTTAAACTGCATTTGGAAAGTTGTATATAAAGGTGAAGGTAGTTATCAATTAGTACATTCTTAAATAATTTAATTAAATCAAACATAAGAATATTCATATCTTTTTGTCGAAATTTAGTGACTGATTTTTTGCTTTGATTTTGTTTATTTTAGGTTAGATTTTAATACTAAACCATCACTTGCCCTAGAGCAGTAAATGGGTTTTTGCAGTTAAATTCCTCTCTTCTATAAAACAAAACAAAAATAATAATGCAAACGACAATCCCCATATTCCAAGAGCATGGATAAGGAAGATTTTGATTTGAAAACCCCACTCCGAAATTAACGATAAAACCCCCTTCTTTAATATAAGACTATCCATTCATCAGACACCAGATTCTATGAGCGTAGCCAAGAGGGGTTTTGTGTTTAAAACACCACTCCAGTGGAGTTTCCAGCTAAAAAATAACCTATTCAATTAAAAAAAAAGCAAACGACACACATAAAATTCTATAAGCGTAGCCAAGGGGGTTTTAAGTTTATCCCCCCCCCCCCTTTCAGCATGCTTTGAAGCTAAAAAATACCTCTTCAATTTAAAAAAAAGCAAATTTGACACTCAAAATTCTATGAGTGTAACCAAAGACGGTTTTGAGTTTAAACTCCCTTCAGCGGGATTTGAAGCCCAAAAAAAAATACCTCTTCAATATTAAAAAAAGCAAATTACTCAAAATTCTATGAGCATAGCCAAAGGTGTTTTGAGTTTAACCCCAGCTCCCTTCAGCGGGCTTTAAAGCCAAAAAATATCTCTTCAATATAAAAAAAAGCAAATTATTCAAAATTCTAGCCTAATGGGTTTTGAATTTAAACCCACTTCAGCATGATTGAAAGCTATACAATCCTCTTCATTTAACAAAAAAAAAAAGGAAATTACGCACTCAATATGCTATGAGTTAGAAAACCTCTCTCTTCAATATTATTCTAAATTTAAATTATAATTTAAAAAAACAACAACTCCAGAGATTGTTTTAGTTTAAAAGCCCACCAACAGATGATGTTGACGATAAAACTTCCCTTTTCGATATAAAATCTAAAGCAAACTACAGTCACCAAATTCCAAGAACGTAACCAAAAGAGGTTACAAATTTCTACCAGTGCCTGGGCTCCATTACTAAATTCAGTGAATTGTCATCTGCCAAAAAGCCTAAATGTGTGTGGCTCAACAAAGATGGCTGAGACGGATTTTAGGAGACAGTTAAAAAAGAGATCGGGTCTCAATCAAGGAATCCTATGCCGAACTGGGAGTCGACCCCTTAGTAAGGTTGTGACAGAGCGTCGCATGAGGTTTGCGGGACATGTTCTCCGACAAAATGAATTACGCATAATAAGAGTTGCGATGGCATTAAGGCCATTAGGAGGAAAGCGCTAACAGGGACAACTTGGCGCCACACTTTCATGGAGGTCCTTAGAGCAGGTTGGAAGAGGCTTCAGACATTACCAGCGACAGAATTTTGTGGAAGCAGCTTGCCGCCCAAGGCGCCGAATGGCGGGGGAGGATCTAAATAAGTAAGAATATCTTTAAAACATAATAACGTGATTGAAAATATATGAATATACACCAAGCATATTTCATTATAAGATAATTGGAAATGAAACTTTACATTATAAATGCACTTTATATACGCTGCAGCAATTTCCGCATATTTAAAAAAAAATTATCTTCACCTTTGAGTGTGTTAGTTAACAGGGAGGGTGTGGATAGTTGTCCTAATTCTCTTAGATCTATATAACTGTAGATCGAAACATAGATCTCAATTATAGCCCTACAGACTACAATTTAATCTATGCTTCGGCATCATCTACGGTTGATGCTATAAATAGGTGTACTTGCATGTTCCTGTTTTTAATAAAATATCGTTTGCCGCAAATGAATTAATCTAAACCACTAAATATTGACCTACAACACTTCAGGTTCTAACTATAAGCTAACAGCTATTAACAAGCCCTAGACGCCAGAACCAGAGAAGGTCCGAGATGGCATTTAAAAAACAAGCTTGACGACTCAGTTTGTTATTGCCCTATCTGTTAAAATATGCTGTTAAGCTTTAATTTATCATTTAGTAATAGTTTAAAACAATCTGCCGAATCACCAGAAAATCCCTCAGTGTACACACAATGAATGTAGTTTCTCTTTGGCTAACCTCGACCCTGGCAGTGCCAGAGAATGTAGACTTGTTCGTTTGTGACATGATAATAGTAATAATCATTACAATTACAATGACGTGTCATGAAGAGGCAAGACCGCACTACAAACAGCTATGTCCTTGCGAACGCCGATATGGACAGTAGCCACGGGAAATATTGCACTCTTCATTAATCTTCAGACTCGAAGACAAGCCTTATTATAAATAATAATAGTACAGTATGTATGTATATATGATATGATATGTAAGTATGTATGTATGTATGTATGTATGTATGTGTGTGCGCATGTGTATATGTGTGTATGCAATTATGTATGTGTGTGTGTGTGTATGTTTTTTGTGTAATAATGTATGTGTGTGTATGCGTGTGTGAGAGAGAGACAGTGAATGTGTGTGTATGTGTGTGTGTAGATAGAGAGAGAGAGAGAGAGAGAGAGAGAAGCTACACTATCTCTGGTTGTTGAAAGCAGTGTTACTGAAGATTCAGAGCAGTTCGTACAAATGAAATATGTTTCATGTTGACTATGTTTATGCTAAATATTTGCCTCGCTGAGTTTTAACGTTATAATGTAGTTTGTCCTTCAAGACCTACCTCCATAAGCCTCTACCTCACAGATATAGATGGGTATGTATAAAGGTGTATTGTCTGAAATAAATCTGATCTCAATGCGTTTGATGAGTTCACCATGAATCAGCGGGAATCGTGCCACTGCACCGGTCGGGACTCTTTGGATGTAATTTAAAATTATTGTTTCGTTTTTACTGATTGCTCTTAAAAAAAGGTAGAGAGGAATGAAATATCTTGTACCTGAAAGGAATTTTTAAAAAGGAAATATTACTTTGGAAACGAGACTTAGAAGTAGAAAAAAATATACTTTAAAAAAATATTATTTTTAATTAATCCTGTGATTAATTTTTAGAAAATTTAGACTTACATTAATATATTTACGTGACTGTAATTTAATTTTTAGCGGCCCCCGAAAGGGGAAAAGACGCTATTAGTTTTGTGCGAAATGTCTGTCCGTCCGTCCCGTTTAGATCTCGTAAACTAAAAAAGATAGTAAAAATCCGACATCACACTATTTTAGACAATTCAAAGTTCTGATGCAACGGCTACTTTTTTTTTTCTGAAAGCAAAAAATCTAATTTTTAAAATCCATTATGCAAGCAGTTTTTTAAAGAGAAAAAGCTAATTAGTATGCATTATGCTAGACCTAATTTAAAACGAATAGTAATCTTGTAAACTTCATTTTCCTAAACAATTTTATTGCGGAATTTGTTGTATTTTCTTTTGAGGATTCAAATAAGAGATTGAGCCTTTTCAAAACAATGAGATCAATTATAAGACATCAGTTAGGCCAGGGGATGCGCGGTGGCTGAGCGGTAGAGAGCTTTGTTTTCGAACCGGGGGTCCCGGGTTCGAATCCTGGTGAAGACTGGGATTTTCAACTTTGGAATCCTTGGGCGCCTCTGAGTCCACTCAGCTCTAATGGGTACCTGACATTAGTTGAGGAAAAGCAAAGGCGGTTGGTCGTTGTGCTGGCTACATGAGACCCTCGTTAACCGTAGGCCACAAAAACAGATGAACTTTACATCATCTGCCCTAAAGGGGCCAGGTTCACATCTAACTTTATATACTCTTTCACCTATCCTTTGATCTGCGGAACCGTTAGGGCACTACACAAGATCTGTTAACCTTCTTTCTCCATTCATATCTCTCATTTGTCTTTGATATAATTTCATTTGGATGTTCTTTGTGAAAATATTGAAGCCTGCCTGGGTGGACCACCTCGGGGGCCGATTTTGAGTTTGTGTTTCCACACAAACTGTCTTTTGTAACCTTGTTTATTTTTAAATTCACGTTGTAACCTTAGCGTCGCATTATTTTTGCGGGACAGAATGAATTACGAATATCAAAAGGTGCACTTCTTCTTATTATTCCTGGTTCTAATTTTCATGTTGGAGTGTTCAGATGTCTAGATCAATATATGAGATGAACTGCGCAGTGGTTTCCAAGTCAGGGAGCTCTCCATATAGAGTAGAGTCACTATTGCGGATCAGTTTGCTGCTACTTTTAGTTTTCAATTTTTTGCTCTGTAATGGTTAGACCTATGGAAAATTTAAAAGTATCCAGGCATAGCCCATCCATTTTCCGATAAAAATACATGCATTGGTTAGTTTAGCAACACATATTTAAATTTTACATTCAAATCGACTGTGATATTGTCAGTCACAATTATAGAATAGAATTTTTTAAGAAGTCACAATTGCGGAACACTGTGAAAAATGTCGAACAAAGCATATACAAAGAACATATTTTATTGGTCTTATATAATACTTGAAGTCCTTATCCTTTACATTAATTTTATTTTATTAAAGCTTAAGACACACATTGTCACTTTTAGGTCTCTACCTCTTCTTTAGTTGTAATTGACGTCACATCTGATTTTCCTAACAAGGTTTCTTTTTGTTTTTACATGTTTCGGATGTTCCTTCAGAGTTAAAGATATTTACTTCCTAGTCCAAACCTCCCGCAGTTCGACGGGGATGGGAGCGGGAAGGATTTGAGCCCTCGACCATCGATAAATCTGAACAGTCCAGCGCTCAAACCGCACGACCAGGCAGCCATTCAATATGATATGATATGTTTATATTTTCCACTATTCCTTAATTCTATTTTGTTATATTAATATTATATATATGATATTTGATAGTAGGCCTATGATTTGTATTCAATTGTAGAAAAAGGAATAATATTAACAAATAAACGAACAAACCAAAAGAAAAAAAAAAGAAAAAAAAACTTACTAACAAAAAATTAATTAGACCTACATATTTGCAGGCCTATACAGCGGATATTTACATAATTATATACAAAAAATATTTATACACAAATTTTGTTTGGATTGAAGAGATAATTTCTCGCAGTCCTATAGCAGTTTAAGGCTATCTCAGGTGCGGCCACTTTTCTCCAGATTTTCTTCAAAACCCCTCCAAAGAACTCTATAGATTAATCCCATCGCCGGTCATGGAAACGTATATGCCTCTTGATGGCGTCTGTCCAATAGAGCGCTTTTAATATGATTCTAAATGAAAGCCTGATCTTGCATGACCGTCAACTAAGAGAATAATAGGTTTTGGGATAAGGATGGTAGCAGAAAATAAAAAGTGTATCTATTAAGCCATGAATAGAATATGGAAGTAGTTATCCAACCCTTTTCTAACATGTTTAAAGGCATCAGGGAAGTAGATTTTTACAGCGACTACATTTGTAGGTATACATTAACAAAGGATGGGTAGACTGTCTTGATGCATTTAGGCCTATACAAGTTCGCACCGTCACCTGTTTTATAGCCTGAGGTAACCGTATATAGGCTTACGTGTTTACTGCTTTTTCATGCAAAACACACCGCTCGTCATTTCGGATCAAATATAAACCCGCTTTCATCAGCTGGTTGGATCATTTAATAGACAAGGGTCATTGCTGTTGATCTAGTCTTAAAGCTCTAGGAACCATTTTTCTATATCAGTACGTGAAATAGCGGCTCTTTTCTTGCCTAGACTAACCATACAGCCATAACATTGTCTTGTGGACGTCTTATGATGGCTTTGAACTGTATGATCGCTGCAAGCCATTATAAAGACCTTTAGTGTCTCATCAACTTCAGAATTTGTTTTTTTTTCCAAACCCATGGCGATAGACAGATAGGTAAGCCAGTTTACAAAAAAATTCTCTACCTCATCATCGGTCAAAAATTCTTTCTTGAGATAATGGAATGCTTCCCACAAAGCTTAAATTGTTAAGGAGGGTGGTGACTGGTATATTGAAGTTCCTAGATGCTTGTCGAAGTGAAATTTCCTTTAAAGCAACACTTATAATTTCTGAGTTGTGATGCTTTAATTAGATCCAACCATTTTTGTTATTAAAAATAAACGGAGGACACGCTATAAGAAGGAGGACATCTGATAATCATAAATTCTATATTATATGTTATATTATTCTCTAAATGTTTTTAAATTTATGTATACTAATACAGACTCATATTAAAATTCCGATAATCTAAATCAATAAGTATATAATAAGCTAAATGCGCATTTAAAATATATAACATCTATAGTGTTTCACAAGTTTGACAATCTTTAAAAAGATAAAAAACTGGGTGAACACATCCGAATTTATTTTAAATTCAATTCCTGGTAGATGGCTATGTAATGAAGCTTTTCTACATCCATTCATAAACCGATAATTAGGTGTATCATGCAGGTGATAGGTCATTATCATTTTAAAAAAGCCTTAAGCCCTGACCTATGCTGTTCTCCTGGCACGTGAAAAATAATGGACGATTCTACACCTGTCTACTATAACCTGGAGTCAAAATGAATCTTCTGCTGTGAAAGCAAAACTCGTATATTGGAAATGTAGAAAAATGGACCATGAGCAGTACCGTTACAGTAGTTTAGCAGAAAATGTCAAAATAAAGTAGATTTTAACAAATTTCGACAAAACATGTCTGTTCCGCAATAGTGACTCTATAATAGTTTTATAGTTTTCTTTCTATTGGGGTGCAATGAGACCAGTGTCTTGTACGGGCCTCTTGGTACAGAGAGCTGTTTTGAAGGGCACGGTCAGCATTTTCAGTTGACACTCCACATGGGCACATTTTACTGGTTCCAATTTTGAGCTTCCGGTACATGTGTTGTTGCATTCTGTTGTGTCGGTCCTGAGTCGAAAGATTAGAAGTTGATCTATGTTGGGATAGCTTATAATAGGCATCATCTTTCAAATTATGCTGATGAAATAGTGTAATACAGATCTTTGAATTAAGATAGGTTTGTAAAATGTTTTACATGTTTCGAATGTTCCTTTAGAGTTGAAGATAATTTACTTCCTAGTCCGAACCTCCCAAAGAATGACGGGGGATTGGAGCGGGCAGTGACCATCGATAAGTCCGAATGACAGTCCAGCGTGCAAACCGCACGACCAGGCAGATATGAGTTTGTAGATGTGGGGTTTGGTCGTTGTTTGCAAAATCACGATTGATCTGAATGAACATAACACAAAAGTAAAAGTTGGTTTTGCATGCAGATATCACATTCAACTGGCAGTAAGAATCGGCAACTAAATATGTTGTTTTTTGTTGTTTGTTTTTTGTTTTTTTTTTTGTTGTTTTTTTGCTCCAATGCAAGAATGATTTTAATTCTTGAAATCTTCACTTTTTAATGAAAGGTTTGTGGATTTTCATTTGAGGATTGAAGCACCGCCTATCTGTTTGCCACCGATGTGCCAAACTCCAGAAAAGACCTGACGCTGGATCTTGCTGACCAGCTAAAACGGGTATCATTTGACAAAATTTGAGCGTCCCAAACAATTAGTTCGCTGTCTGGAGCTACGATCCAATAGACCTATGACAACAACAAAAGATTTTGCAAATTGTCAACAGGGGGGGGGGGGGGTGGCTCAGTTGCCTCGTGGAAAAGGGCTCGACTTTGAATCCCGATGTAGGCTGCAGTTTTAAATTGGGATTCAAACTCGAGCTGAATTATGTTTCCAAATTGAAACTTTCTCGTAGATAGCAGCTTCAACCAGATGTATACAAAAGCAAATAGAACCAGATCGTACTTAGCATGTTTCAACATGCATTTGCATGAAAGATTGACCCTATGAACACGCGTGTAATCACCTTCTTTGTCAAAGTAACGTCACACAATAACATGAATAGAAGCACACTCCAATAAAGCTTTTAGTCCCAACAGAAAAATCTTAGGAAAACGTTTTAGTTTTAAACTTCATAATCGGCTGAAACTGTCACATTGTGTCTTTCTTTAGTCTGACTGATACTTACTATTTCTGCCAATGTACAAGTAAACGGAATCAATATTGGTATTGTAGCGCGCAGTTAAATCTATGACGTGCATCTCCTCATTGGGGAAAAGTGCGTTGCAGCCACACAGATTATTAGTATCAGAACACCCGTCCGCCACCTCTTTGAAGGATTGATACTGTGGTCCGGAACTTGTACTATTAGGAGCAGATATGTCTAGTGGCATTAGTCGCCCTATACAGGGATAAATGGAAACATGTAGTTAAATACGTTGGAGAGCTTGTTATGCTTTATGTTTCAGAAACAAAATCTATCTATCTATCTATCTATCTATCTATCTATCTATCTATCTATCTATCTATCTATCTATCTATCTATCTATCTATCTGTCTGTCTGTCTGTCTGTCTATACTCTATCTGACTTTCTGTCTGTCTGTCTGACTGTCTGTCTCTGATCTTGACGCCTCTTTAATTTTAACGCATAGAAACGGTAACGAACTTTTTTTACTTCCAGTTTTTTTTTTGTTCTTGATCATGTTTTTAAGATAAGTTGTCCCACGATTAGTTTGCACTACAATTCGACAAAGCGAAGCTTTTTTTCCGTATCGATTTTCTGTCTTCGTTGTTCCTTTCCATTTGTTAATGTTTATTCATTATTTAAAGATGAAATACTTTTTTGTTTCTTCTAAGACCTTAACAAACAAAAAAGAAACAACAATACTTGCAAAAAAAAAAAAAAAAAGGAAAGAACTGTATATTTACAGTCATTAATCACAATACTGTAAGATTTATTCCCTATTCTCTAAATCAAACAAAATAAATTAATAACAACTAATTAATTAATTAGTAGGTTTATATTTTTTTTTATCGATTTACGTTTTATTACGAACGATGAATAATTGTGGAAAGTTTATAGTTGATCCAGACTCTGGGAAGTGGCAGAAATAACGTGTACAAAAAAAAAAATCATCTAAGGGAAAGAACCGCTATTTAGTGTCAATCATCATGAGATGGCAGGGTTTAGCTCTCTTTATGCAGTTCAAATAAAAATTAAATTATTACTTCTAATTCATTAGCTTATTGGTTAAATTGTTTTATTGATTTGTGTATAGTTATCGACTATGAATAATTACGCAAAACATCAACCCGATCTGAGACTGGGAAGTGGGAGAAATAACGGGACAAAACGTAATAAGGGCAATCATTCCATGTATTCATCCACATCTCTCATTAAGTAGCATTTATCCCCCTTATTTTGATATCAAACAAAATAATTATTTA
This sequence comes from Biomphalaria pfeifferi, assembly GCA_030265305.1. NCBI lineage: Eukaryota > Metazoa > Mollusca > Gastropoda > Planorbidae > Biomphalaria > Biomphalaria pfeifferi. The sequence continues at coordinate 725,238 of JASAOG010000022.1, forward strand.
TCTAGCTAAAATAACGATTTTTTTTTTTGTTTGTATAGAATCATATTTTATCGGTTACAATGAATAACTGTGCATAGTTTCAACTTGATCCCTAGGATGGGAAGTTGGAGATAAACAACTAGTTCAAACTTTTTTACCAGACATAGTGGGTGTGCGTGAGCTTTGTAAAAAGCAAAAGTTCATGCATACAATATGAGATCGTGCTTACTTGTGTGTGGTGACAATGACGAAAGGGAAAATGCTTTGCTCTGTAGGACACAAAGCGAATCAGGATATATATAAGGGCTAAATCTAGATCTGGAACAACAAATCCAAGAAGTGTAAGATAAGATAAGAAAGATAATTTTTATTGATCCAATCAAATGGAAATTCAGTTTGACTACAATTGACAGTAATTGACAACACACACATGAAACGCATACACACTCACAGCAAGATCAACATAAAACTGAGTCAACTGGAAAAGATTTAGAATAAAGCAAGTCATTTGACGAGCTAAACCTGCCCTTGTGGGGGCATCACCAGAGAATGCTAGCCATGTCCTTCAAAGCTGCATACTATATCGAGAGGCCCGAACAAGACTCTGGCATCAAAACCGTCCTATAGAAAAAAAACTGTACGGAGAACTGTCTGATCTGGAAAGCACTGTGTTTGTTTGTGGGTACTGTTTTCTTTTTACTCCTAAAATTAATCAATCACTGTGCGTTTCTTTGTTTGTGTATGTGTGTTGGGAGAAAAAAAAGGTGGTGCGGAGAATTTATTCAAGTGTATTTCCTCTAAACTCTCTTTCCATCAAATGTAGCAAAGCGAAAGTATTTGTATACAGAAATGCTAAAACCGAGGGACCAAAAGCATAAATATGAAAATGTTACAAATGCTGCTAATTTCAATGCTTTTTTTTTTCTTTTTGCAAGCATATTACTCACTTTAAAAGAAATGCAATAATTAAAAAAAAAAGAATGTATTGGTAACCTGATATTTTTTATTGGGGAAGAAAATAAATATGTCCAATCAGCCAAGAGTTGAACTCGTTCTCCCTGTCAGTATTGTTCCCGTCTCGAAAGAATTCTTCATTTCGCTCATTACTATTTCCCTACCCGGTTATCATTATAAGGAAACTCCAATAGTTTTGACAATTTTTGATATAGTGTGTGTTTTGATTTACAGATAATTAATATATTATTGTTTTTTTTTTAAATTTGCAATAATAACTTAGTAATTGATGTTTTTCTGACGTAGTTTTCCTGCGCATCCAAAACAGTCAGATATTCACCGGATTTCTATGTGACGTCACACTAGCCGAGTCAGAAACCCCATTGACAACGAAAAACATGCTGAGAATTACTCCCTTAGAGCACGTGAGAGGAAGCGAGCAGTGAGTCTTAAGGTCGCCTTATCCCCGTACAAGGACAACCTATGTGTCGGCCATGAACCAGTATTCTCTCTATCTAAACCTTGTCCCAATCGTCCTTCGTGCAGAACTCTGCATTCGTAAAGAATGTGTTCTATTGTTTCATCGTCCTCCATGCAATGGCGACACCGTGTGTCGTAATTTTCCTTCCACCGTCCGAAGTAAGCACCAATTGGACAGTGGCCGACCCGGAACTGGGCTAGGACTGCCTGTTCCGCACGATTAAGTTGCCACCATGCATCTCTTTTGTCTGGTCTACTCATTGCTCTGTGGTACTCACGACCCTTATCCGAAGAATCCCAGCCATCGTGCCAAAGTGTCAACATGCGTTTGTCGACTAGGGATCGTACACTTTGATATGTGCACGGTTCATCATGTTCGAGTGCCGTTGCGACCGCGGTTTTCGCGAGCTGGTCAGCCAAGTCGTGGCTGACCACCCCACAATGGGCGGGCACCCATTGCAAAGTAACGTTCACACCGAGTTGTAGGAGACGCCCCACGACCGTTAGGACGTCCCCTACCCATCTGACACCTTCATCCAGCCGTTCTAGGGCCTCTAGTGCGGCTACCGAGTCCGTGAAAAGGACTATGTCGTTCGCTGACGCAGTCCCGTTACGTACTATCATAACCGCCCAGTCCAGTGCGTGGAACATTGCTTCGAGTTCAGCCTCGAGGCTGCTTTTCTGCTGACAGGGTCCACTGAGCTCGTCACTTTCGGGATTGCCAGAGAGTCGGACTACCGCCCCGTACCCAGCTTTCACCGTTCCCTCGAGCGTCTGCACAGAGCCGTCTGTGTAGATGGTGGTTACTCCGGCTGGATATGAAGCTATAGTCTCTCTGGCTGCTTGAAGTAGCCGTGTGGGATGACTCTGCCTAGTCACCACTGGGTCAAGTAGGTTTTTCCGGATCGTCGGCATGCCGAGGGCCTCCATCGGGAAGATAGAACCGGACGGGGATAGAGCAGCCCGCTCCACCGGCAGATTCGCCTCTCTGACCAGCCCACGCGCCACATGCATGAAGCAGGGCCGGTTTTTGAGGCGTCTCCTGCCCTCCCAGTTGTCGACCAGACTTCTGAGTGGGCATCCATCCTCCAGCCGCATATATCTCTCGTGAGCTAGTATGACGGCTCGCTCTCTGCGCAATTTCAACGGTGGAATGTTTGCCATAATTTCACCAGCGGCAATTGGCGTTGTCCTAAAGGTACCACAGATTAGTCTTATGGCTTGGTTCTGAACAGAATCTAGGCCTGCTAGAGCAGTTTGCGAAGCCCAGACCTGAACAGGAAGACTGTAGTCCATGTGAGAGCGTACTGCACCCATGTACAGTCCTCTCAGCACATCCGCTCTCGCTCCCCACTTCGTTCCAGCTAGTTTCTTCACGATGTTCAGCTTCTCGGAAGCTGTTTCCTTCACCTGTTGGATATGGTCGCACATATTCAGTTTCTGATCGAGAATTACTCCTAGGTACTTGGGCTTTTTATCCCATTCCAGAGTCTTGCCATCCATTCGTAGCTCGACAGGTTCCTTCAATATATCACGGCCCAGCGTAAACCATGAGTAAACCGACTTCGAGTGGTTTACCTCAAGGCTCCACATTCTGGCGTAGCAGGATAGAGTTGTTAATGCCTGCTGGAGAGTGCCAATGAGCTGTTGGCGATCCCTCCCTGACTCCCACAACACGATATCATCTGCAAACAACAGCTTCTGACATTTCAAAAGAGCCGGCAAGTCGTTGATGTAAACCAAAAATAGCGTACAGCTGAGTGCCGATCCCTGTGGCACCCCCTGCTCAAGTGGAAGTTTCCCCGACACGTGCTTACCAACACGAGTCTGTACCGTTCTTTCCGTGAGGAAACTTTGGATCCACCTAAGCATATGTGAACCGACACCTAAGTTCATCAGTTTCAACAACAGACCGGGCCTCCATACTTTGTCATAGGCCTGCTTGAGATCGATAAATACCGCTAGCGTCGACTGACCAGGTCGATTTGTGTTGCCCCACTGGAAGCCATCCGCCACTTTCTGCATGAATAACGTCACTTGATCGATCGCATTTCGTTGCCTCCTGAACCCGCCCTGTTCAGGAGCAATGAGACCTTTCGTTTCTAGAAACCATGTGAGCCTTCTGTTGACCATGCGTTCGGCCGCCTTCCCGACGTTGGACGTCAACGAAACGGGTCGGTAACTTTCTGCACGATCTGGGACCTTCCCCTTTTTGAGCAGGGGAACAATCGTTGCCACTCGCCAAGCCTTAGGAATATCCCCCTTAGTCCAAGTACGATTGACTAAATCCAACAGTTTTCTTCTGCCAATAGGACCGAGATGTTTCAGCGTTTCGTTGCTGATCCCATCTGGCCCCGGTGCCTTGCGTAACTTGCACTTCCGAAGTGCAATATCTAGCTCTCCGTAGGTAAAAGAGTTGGTGAATGTGCTCGTCTCGTCCTCACCGTAGACATAACTGCGTTTCGCTTTAGCCTTCATGATGCCGTCTAGAGCTTTCGACACTCTGCTCCTCTCACCCGTCCTTGAGATGGCCGCAAAAGCATGGTTTAGAGCGTCCGACCAGTTAGAGTCAGTGACCACCAAGCCTTGAGCCGTTTGCAGGGGCGCAGCTGCTTTTGGTTCTTTCGCCCTGGTTAGGTTGTTGAGAAGTTTCCATGCCTGTCGTCCGTCCGCAAGATCTAGGTTAGCACATGTCTTGGCCCACTTCAGTCTCGTACCCTCCGCAATGGCTTCCTTTACCTCCGCCGTAAGCTTGTTGTAAGCTCTCCTGGTTTCATCGGTTTTTCGACGACTGTGCTGCCTACGTGCAGCCCGCCTCAGTCGGATTAGGCGTGCCAAAGCAGGAGACCAAAAGTGCCTAAACTTGCGCCCCCCGTAGGACCTTGGGATAGCTTTTCGAGCGGCACCTAAGATGGCTTCGACAAAGAGTCCGTAAGTCCGGTTAATGCATTCTGCTTGGATATCCAATCCGTCCAGAGCTACATCCGATGCACTCCTGAACAGATCCCAGTTAGCACGATTGTACACCCATTTTGGTTCTGTGTATGGGGTACTCACGTTGAGCTTTTCGAGTTCGATTGTGACCAAGACCGGCAGGTGATCGCTACCGACGTCGTTGAGCACGTCCACTCTCGACTGTGACCTTAAGTCAGTTGACACCAGTGACAAATCTGGCCGCGACAAGCCCCCATGCCCGGTGTGCATAAAGTTCGGGGAGCTGTCTTTGCCCTGCAGAACAACCAGATTTGTTTCGTCACATATCTCAAGTAGCCGACGCCCTCGGATGTCTGTTTCCTGACATCCCCACGCTGGGGACTTAGCGTTGAAATCACCTGCAACGATCATCCTTGTACCAAATGGCTCACGCAGTTTGAATTGCAACTCAGACTTAGGTGGATTGTAGAGGTTTACGCATGTGAATCGCTGACCATATTTGTACACCTCCACTGTCAAAGTGTCAGTCCCACCGGCTCCCGCAGGGGCGCTGGATTCCACTACTCGGGCCGTAAGCGTATTTCGTACAAACGTTACTAATACCTGGCACCTCGAGCAGGAACACCGGTAAGCTGTGAAGCCATAAAGAAGAGGTGGCCCCTCGTCTGAGCGTAGAGTTTCTTGGCACATTAGGACATCTGCCTCGTATTGCTCTGCTATCGTATAGACCTCGATCCGTTTCAGTGAGAACTGCCGATTCAGATTGAGGTGGATGATCCGAAGCTGTTTGCTACGGTCGTAACCGGGTGGGAGTGCACCACGCTCCCTTGCCTTGCCTCCTGGTGCTTTCACCTTTCGGGTTTTGGTGAATGAGGGTGTACCACGTCCTCTCGCCTTGCCTCCTGGTACGGTCACCTTTCGGGTTTTCGTGGGGGGCACAACTCCCCCGTTTGTGCGTGAGGCCATCGTGGCGCTCTGGGACAGTGGGCTGGGCCCAGGCGTCGCGCCTGGGGGATGCTGGCCACTTGACTCACATCCTAGGGTAATGCCGGTTTTTAGGGGGGGCACGACTCCCTCGTATGTGCTTGAGGCCATCGTGGCGCTCTGCGGTAGTGGGCTGGGCTCGGGCGTCGTACCCGAGGGATGCTGGCCACTTGACTCACATCCAGAGGAATCCGTTTCCTCCCGCGTTACGTTGTCCGATAGTAGCACATTTTTCGACCACAAACCTATCGAAACCGTTGTGTGGACGGGGCCTGTTACACCGGTACTGCCCATACCCGCGTTTTCGTATTCTGACATTTGTATAGATAGAGAGAGTTTTGCCCCAGGGGGGGCGGACTGGTTGCATGTTAGACACATAGGCTGTCCCCATTGTTGAGACAGTAGCTGAGTGTCTTGGGCTGGTGCCCAAGACCGCTGAACCCATTGTCGGCACTGCGAGCTTGCCCTCGAGAGAGGGGAAATTTTGGAGACCGTTTCTCTCAACGTTCGTTACCAATGCCGTCGGCGTGGCGGCTTAGTGCGATGCCGGTGTTTCCGGAAACACTGGCCCCGAGGTCCCCCAACGTCTATGGCGCGCCGTATCGTAGCACGTTAGACTCCGATCTTTTCATCCCCGTACTCAGCCTTGCGAGCCGAATACAGTGACTACTAAGTTAGCCATGCTCCCCCACTCGGTGGGAGGCGGAGACGCGTCACACTAGCCTACTAATTTAATCTATTGACTTATTGTATAACGGGAGACCATACAGCAAAGTTAACATTCTCCTAAAAGAAATAGATCTTCTCTTCTCGTTCTGCAGTTCTAGGATCTTGTAAGCAAAGAAAAAAATGCGTGTAGATTTACATGCTTGACTAACCACAGCAGATTGTATTTTCTCGCCAGACCACTCAACACACAACAAACACTATCGCTTGGTTGTCTTGTCATGACCGACTATAAGTAGTCTAGACTAGCCTTACACTGACCAGTTTGTTTGAATCAGTCAGACACACGATCTCAATAGATCGTGTGTTTGACTGATTTAAACAAACTGGGAAAAGGGAGAGGCTTAGATGAAAATGTTACTTTTTTCTCGAGTTCGTTGTCCTAATGCTTTTACATCTACCTATACATGCATTTATAACTGTACCATAGCTCAGGAATAGGCCGTCACTAAGTCCAAGAGCCTGTAAGAATGAAGCGATACGATTGGTTAATTCTAGTTTCCTTTTCAGTATTGTTGATGGAAGTGACGTATGCCTAACCTAAAAACAAAATCTCAAAGCACCCCGTTGTTTTGGAGATGTCAAGAATTTACTGTCTAATTTATTAAATTTAAAGGTTTCTTAGCATTTAAATAAAATTGGTACAATGTTTACTATTACAACTTTTTACGCAGAATTCAAATATGTCAATAACTCAAATTTGAAAAACCATCGGAGTTTCCCTTTAAGCTTCAATAGCTTTGTCGTTTGTTATCAGGAAATGTTTTATTTGGTATAGAATTAAATAGAAATGCACACTCTTTTTATATAACACAAAGTCGTGTTTATAAAATTAAGCAATAAGTTAATTTAATGAGGTCAAATAAACGATGGTATCATATTTTCGGAGAGAAAGAGATTAGAAAAAAAAAAAAGAATGAGCTTCTTCTTTGCCTATTTTTAAAGAGGCGCGTGGGCTTCGTTACACAGATCAGTGAAATACATTAATTTAGTAAAATACATTAATTTAGTAAAATACATTAATTTAGTAAAATACATTAAGTCAGTGAAATACATAGGTCAAGGAAATACATTAAGTCATTAAAATACATAGGTCAGTGAAATACATTAAGTCAGTGAAATACATTAAGTCAGTCAAATACATAGGTCAGTGAAATACATTTAGTCAGTAAAATACATAGGTCAGTGAAACAACTAACCTTTGTTAATGTTAATCATACACAATGAGGTGTTCGAGGTAATGCTGTAACGTATATATTTAATCAATTCGTTGGCTTGGCATGTAAACTCAACGGAGGTAGATCTGTTAGCAAATCGCAAAAGTACTTCATTGTCACAGTTTGTTCTGTACCCATCATAGCCGATATATTCTATGGATATGTTCAGGGGTGGGCCTTAAAACAAACAACAGAAGGAAGTTGACTGCCGTGAACTGGGTGCTACTTATAGGTAGAGCACACTTTTCGTAGTGCAAACTAAGGTACACGTGTACAAGAACGGTTAAATTCAGTGGCCTGGCAAGGTACCCATAGGCCCGGGTATGTTGATGGGCCCCCCCCCCCCTATTCGACAAATTACTGTGTAAAAAAAATCCGATACATCTTCTAAAAGACAAGCCCATGCAAGTAGTGTACTTTTTTTTTTGGTAATAGATAATGTCTTAAAGGTTGATTCAATTAGGAATATGTACTAGAATGTCTTAAAACTCAATGTTTGTACAACTTCTGGACATAATAAAATGACTTATAGGTGTTTCAACTGAACAAACAAATGTGTTCATGTTCCTTTTCACTCTTTTTTTTCTATTTTTTTCTGTTAATATTCCATGTATTTTGTTACTACTCCAATGTTTCAATGGATGTGCACTGTGTCTTTTGAATTCTAATGTTGGTATGGATTTTAATTTATGTGGAAACGTGTATTTCAGTGGAGTTTTGTGGTAAGACGCTTGACAGTATGGACAACACACCCGCCATCTTGGAACCTAATACCGAGCCTAAGCTTAAGGCTCTAACCGAACAAATCCCTAGCGCAAAACGTAAGAAGAGAGGACGTAGAGGAGGAATACAAGTTCAGTGTAGAAGAAGAGGACAAAGAGGCTTCCTTCCACCCATTGTAACAGGCAATGTTAGGTCTTTACAAAATAAGATGGAAGAATTAACATGTCGCTGTGAACATCTGTATCAATTTAGAGAATGTTCCTTAATGTGTTTCATTGAAACCTGGCTCAATGATATGTTACCCGACTCTTCTGTTGATCTCGATAAATTTCACATTTATAGAGCAGACAGAACAAATAATAGTGGGAAGTCAAAAGGAGGAGGACTCGCACTCTATAAAACAAGGAATACTGCAACGCCAATAATGTGAACATCAGGAATAAACTTTGTGACCCTAACATTGAACTTATGTGTGTCACACTTAGGCCTTACTACTTACCTAGAGAATTCACCCAGGTGTGTGTTGTTGTTGTGTACATACCACCGACGGCTGACACAGCGATTGCGTCGGAAATAATTTTTGATGTGCTTCACAATGTAGAATCAAAACACCCAGACTCTGTTTGTATCGTAACTGGAGATTTCAACAACCTGAATATTGACAACACACTCAAACTATTTCCAGTATGTCTCCCTCCCCACAAGGCAGGGTAGAACGCTCGACAAATTCTACGTAAACATTAAGCAGGCTTACAAATGTAAAAGTTTGTTCCCACTTCGAGAATCTGATCATGAATTAGTCCATCTTATACCAAATTACAAACCTAATCTTACATACAAAGAGAGTTATAAAAACGGTCAAGATGTGGTCTGAAGAGGCTGTAGAAAAACTACGAGGATGCATTGAGAAAACTAACTGGGAAATCTTTATTGAAAACTGTCCAGACATAAACGAACTAACAGAAACTGTTAACTCATATCTATCATTCTGCGAGGAGTTAACAATTCCAACAAAAGCAATACAAGTCTATGGAAACAATAAGCCCTGGATGACCAAAAAAATCAAATACCTTATTACTGAAAAGAAAACAAAGTATAAGGCTAGCAACGAAGAGTTTATAAATGCTAAAAATAAACTGAGAAAAGCAATAATTGAAGGGGAAAAAACATACAAAGAAAAAATTGAGAATTTCTTTGCAAATAACTCAAAACAATGCTGGGGGGTGATTAAAGAAAATAACAGGCTGCGCCTAAAAAACGAGAACAAATTTCAGTGGCTGATGATGAGAAATTCGCCAACGAACTAAATTATTTTTATTCTCGTTTTGACAAAGAAGATTTTGTTGATCTACACAAAGAACTTTTCAATCCTCTGTCCAAAGGAAAATAAGAGCCCTACGTCAATTTTGTAACTGAGGATGAAGTGACCTTGTTATTTAAAAGAGTAGACGTAACAAAAGCTTCTGGACCAGACAAAATTAGTGGCAAGGTGATCAAGCTATGTGCGGAGCAAATCTCCTCTATCTTCTGTCATATCTTTAACCAGTCATTGCAAACGTGCATAATTCCACACATCTGGAAAACTTCAGAGATCATACCTGCGCCTAAGAAACCAAAAATAGATTGCTTAAATGATTTCCGCCCAGTAGCACTAACACCTATTGTTATGAAATGTTTTGAAAAATATATGCCTAAACAACTTGTAGCAAAAGTCAATAACAGCCTAGACCCTCACCAATTTGCATACAAAACTGCTAGAGGAACTGAGGATGCCATTCTATTGCTTTTGGACCAGCTTTATAAGCATCTCGATATACCCAAAACATATGCACGAGTCCTCTTCGTAGATTTCTCCTTGGCTTTCAATACCATATAGCCACATCTAATGATAAACAAACTGAGTAACTTAAATGTAAGCCCTTACTTACAAGCATGGGTTCTAAACTTTTTAACCCAACAGCCCCAGTATGTTAAAGTCAACAACACAAAATCGTCAACTCGAGTATTATGTACGGGTGCTCCACAAGGCTGTGTACTTTCTCCTGTACTATACACTCTTTACACTAATGACATAAGAAGCATCTATGACTCAGTTAAACTCATTAAATTCGCTGATGATACTGCCATAGTCGGTCTTATTTCAGGAGACGAAACTCAGTATCGAAGCTCGATAGAAGAGTTTACAAACAACTTTCTAGAACTGAATGTAACAAAAGCTAAAGAACTTATAATAGATTTTAGAAAGAAAAAACAAACTATACGTGAACTGCAAATAAACACAACATCTATAGAACAAGTAAAGGCATAGAAATATCTAGGCGTTATCATCAACAACAAGCTTTCATCGGAAGACCACCTTGGAACTCTGACAAAGATAAAAGCCCAGTGACTCTTTTTTCTATACAAACTCAATAGCTTTAAACTAAACAAGAAGATCCTTGAGACATTTTACGGCGCGACTATACAAAATCTGCTAACATACGGAATAACTTGTTGGCATGGCAACGCCTCATCTAAACTGTTGCGACGTCCAGAAAACATCATTAAAAAAGCATAAAAAATTACATTTACAACATTACCACATTTAAAGGCACTTTTTGAACAAACGTGCGTAAGTAAAATCGAAAAAATCTTGGAAGACAACGGCTACCCTCTCCATCAGAACTACGCCATGTCGTCGCGAAGTGGGCGACTGCTGTCAATCAAAACAAGAACGGAGAGGTACAAAAACTCGTTCGTACCTCACTCGGTCAGACTCTATCACCGCCACTCATTGATCAGGGAACATGAAATGCACCAAGATACCTGTGTGTAGTCGCTGAATGAACTCTTTATGTTGTCTGTTGTATTTATGTGTATTTTTCTGTTGTGTTCTCTTTATATGAGAAAAGAGTCCTTGTAATCACAACAAATTTCCGTAAGGATCAATAAAGCAGTCTTAGTCTTGGTCTTAGTCTTAGTCTTTTCCCCCTATTTCAAAGCTCATCAATGGTAGAAATTAGAATCTAGTTCTATGCCATCAGTTCAAAGGAAATATGTCTTATATTTATTTACTAACATTTCATTTTTCTGACCTTCTGTGTAGCAAAGTCAGAAACAAGGGCTTTTTCTCTTTTTTATGAAAAAAACAAACAGTAAGTGAAATTTACCTGCTCTGTGTCATTGATTACGTTCTCTATAGGTCAAAAGGTTAAAGGTGTTGAAAAAACGCTGTTAAAAAAACTGCAGTGATTGAACTTCTAAAATAATTTTTTATCAATCGCCACTTCTTGAATGATAGCTCTACTGAACAAACTGTCACAGGCCATGTGACTGGGCATTAACGACTGAGACATGTTGACAATTTTCTAAATGAAATCTGTCTTTTGATTGAAAAACAATGACATCAATAATTCAGTAAACTGTGTTTATTTTGAGAGTCCTCTCTGGGTCTTAAATTTTCTCTTCGCTGTAGTCAGCTCATCAATTAATCCTTTAACTTTTGGCAATCGCGAAAACCTTGATCAGCAACTAAAGCAGCAGCCCCATTTCTGACACTTTCAAATCCATTGATCAAAGGACTTCATTCTAAATCTTCTCCAGTTGACTCCCAGTTTTATGTAGATCTTGCTGCTTACTTTCCATACTTTTTGACAGCTCGTTGATTGCCCTTAGAGCTCTGTACTCGACAATAAACATCATTTATTTATTCTTAACCAATGGTTTATCTTATGAAACAGATGCTACTTTACTTGTTTTATGAAACAGATGCTACTTTACTTATCTTATGAAACAGATGCTACTTTACTTATCTTATGAAACAGATGCTACTTTACTTATCTTATGAAACAGATGCTACTTTACTTATCTTATGAAACAGATGCTACTTTACTTATCTTATGAAACAGATGCTACTTTACTTATCTTATGAAACAGATGCTACTTTACTTATCTTATGAAACAGATGCTACTTTACTTATCTTATGAAACAGATGCTACTTTACTTATCTTATGAAACAGATGCTACTTTACTTATCTTATGAAACAGATGCTACTTTATTTATCTTATGAAACGGATGCTACTTTACTTATCTTATGAAACAGATGCTTCTTTACTTATCTTATAAAACAGATGCTACTTTACTTATCTTATGAAACAGATGCTACTTTACTTATCTTAAGAAACAGATGCTACTTTATTTATCTTATGAAACGGATGCTACTTTACTTATCTTATGAAACAGATGCTTCTTTACTTGTTTTATGAAACAGATGCTACTTTACTTATCTTATGAAACAGATGCTACTTTACTTATCTTAAGAAACAGATGCTACTTTACTTATCTTATGAAACAGATGCTTCTTTACTTATCTTATGAAACAAATGCTACTTTACTTATCTTATGAAACAGATGCTACTTTACTTATCTTATGAAACAAATGCTACTTTACTTATCTTATGAAACAGATGCTACTTTACTTATCTTATGAAACAGATGCTACTTTACTTATCTTATGAAACAGATGCTACTTTACTTATCTTATGAAACAAATGCTACTTTACTTATCTTATGAAACAGATGCTGCTTTACTTATCTTATGAAACAGATGCTACCTTAATTGTCTAACGTTAAATGAAGTAAGATAAACCGTGTTAGAGCCAGTAGGCAGAATATATTATCAGTTCTAAAAAGCAATAACGGAATCAGCTCGTTCTCAAGATAGTCAGAAAGATTTCATAAAGCGTTTCTAGTTATAACTGTTAGGCTGTGTTTAAAATGATAAAAGCCAAGCTGTTAAACAAATTTGAAGTGGGAAAGCTGTTATAACATGATATATTTATAAAACATTTTAATAAAGCTATCACAGTGGCAATGCTACATAATTCTTGGTATCTTTCACAATGATGGCCATACTAAAAAAAAGTGTGTGTACCTTTAGCTACCACGAGTCTTAATGACAAAACTTTGATGTAAAAGTCCAACGTTAAGACCATAAGAATCGGACTCTGTATAGCATGGCATTCTTCGCCGTTTCTAGTGACTCCGCTATCTATTGTAGGCGATGAATAGAGATGTGAAATCAAGGCGCCATCCTCTGAAACAAATAAAGAAATATAATGTTTGTTCAGTTCCAATGAACTAAAACTAGACAGTTAACTCTTAAGGTGCTGAGCTTTTTTAAATTTCACAATGAGCGCATACAAAGTGGAATTAGAATTCTAGTGTTTAGATTTTAGTTTAGAGGCTAAACAACCACAAACGTCTAAAGGGTTAAATACAATATTTGACCAAGTCTTGTGGTTTTTACGAAAGAGAAAAAATAGATCTGTTAGCTCCATGATATCTGTTTAAGCGTCGCAAATGTTCGTTGGCTCTGTCAAATTTTTTACTTATCTTTTGGTTTAACATTTTATCCTAATAAGGCCTATATAAAAAAAAAAAGCAAAATTCCCCTTTCAGACTTGGCTGGACTTGGTTCCTGTGGCTCGATAGGGGATTGATAATTGTTATACAATTAGGATCAATTACTATTAAACATATTTAACTCCAACTCCAGAATAACGCTAAATCCATGGAATAATAATGATACTTTACTGCTTAGAAAATCAAAAAAGAGCACAAATAATGATATCAAACTTCAATGTATAATTTATACATACAACACCAGTCCAGGAAAATAATACTACTAACGAACTACCAATTCACTCTATCAACCAAGGGAAAATTCCCATTCAAAGACATCAAGTGTATACTGTTCACATTCATGCCTGGGGGGGGGGGGGGGGGGGGGGGGGGGGGGAAGAGAAGAAATAAACAAAGGGATATAACTCTTTCATACTTAAATAGTACAAAGAAATAACACAATCACTCTCGCCATACCTGCCCCTGACAGATCTATAAGGCAGATGATATGAAGGTCATCTGTTTCTTTGGCCAACGGTTAACAAGTAGGGTGTCATTTGGCCAGCACATGACGAACCGCCTTGACTTTCACCTAACTGAAGCCAAGTACTCATTAGAGTTTGGTGGAATTTAGAGGCGCCCTAAAAGTTCCTAAATTCAAAATCCAAGCCTTCACCGAGCTAATAGCGCCGCAAATGTTCGTTTGCTCCGATGTCAAATGGTTAACTTTTCTTTTTGTTATAAAATGTTATCGTAATATATAACTTTATTTAATTATTAACATCATTATTCTCAAATTGTGTGTTACTATGTTAATGACTTGGATTGTAATTAGGTTCTAGATAATTGGAGCATGTCTTTCCACCCAGAAAAATGTCAGTTGTTAAGTGTAACAAAAAAACTAAAACAAATTAATTACACTTATCTTATTCAAGGCAAACCAGTAACACAGACTAAAAACGCAAAATACCTAGGTGTTATAATAAATGAAAAACTGTCATGGAATCCACATATTGATGAAACTATAAAAAAATCAAACAAAGCATTAGGATTTATTAAAAGAAATTTCTATAAATCAAATAAGAATATAAAACTAAAATGTTATTTAACCTTGGTTAGGCCAATAATAGAATATGCATCCACCGTGTGGGACCCCTCAACTCAAGAAAACATTAAGAAACTGGAACAAACACAAAATAGAGTAGTGAGATTCATAACAAACGAATATTCACATTTGACTAGGGTAACACCATTAGTAAAATCACTAAATTTAGAAAGCTGTCAGAACAGAAGACTCAAAAGTAAAGTAGCAATTATACATAAAACACTGAACCATAATCTTCAAATACAAAAACAAAATTTAATAAAATACTCTGAAAGACACAAAAATAAAGGCACATTCCTCGTCCCATATGCTAGGACAAATTTGTACAAATACTCCTTCTTCCCTAGTGCTATTAGAGCATGGAATGAGTTGCCTGAGCTAGCCAGAAAAACCAGTGACTTGGCAGAATTTAAGTCATTGGTTAATATGCATGACTAAATGCATGACGCGTAGGACGTAATCATCTTCTTTTTTGAAGTAACGTCTGTATTATATAAGATAAGATAAGATAACCATTTCACTGTTTGTGAATCGCATTGTTTTGATAGTTTTGGCATTGTTGTTCATTATCATTGTCATTGTTATATTTTAAATACCAATTCATTATTATTACTTTTCAATTATTTTCATCTGATTATGTGTATTATATTTGAAATTATGACTGACTTTGTGTGGCACTTGTGCTTTGTAGCAAAACAAATAAAATTATGAAATTGATCAATTAAATTGTTTTTCAAATAGATCTCCGGAGATAGAGCTTTCATGCATTTTTAAGTCGCAGAAATGTAATTTACCCGACGGCTGAGCGCACTGTGTCTCTTATTGAAATATAAAGCGCAGGTAAAAAAAAAAGTGAAATAATGAACGAGACTGGCTCAGTCAAATATTTCATTGCTAAGAACATTTCAAAAACTTATGGGAGACTTGGACTATAAACTTAACAAAGTCACGGACACTTACCAACTTAATAAAAAGAATTTAGACAATTTTTGTTTAAATATCTCAATTTTTGGCAGTTGATCTTTGTATCGAAACTCCTTTTTTGCCGCTATTTAGTATTTATTTTATAAAATACAGGCGTTACTTCAATACAAATGATCACGTCATGGAATGAAAGTTTAATGCTTCTTCCGTGTTGAAATTGGTTTATGCTAGTAACAAACAAGCCTAGAAAATGGGATTCTGTGCACGAAAATAATCATAGACCAGGCATGTCAAACTCGCTAAGGTGTATGGGCCGCATACAAAACTTACTATGGCCTGAGGGGCCGCAGCCAAAATTCAGTTGCAAAACAGCCTACTAACTTTATGTAAATTAGAAACAATACAATAGAATGCTATAATTAATGGCATACCTGTCCCTTAGATAAATTAGTAGTAATATTTGATTATTAAAAATTACTATGATTGCGCATTTTATTTCTTAGTCCTGATGCTTGACATCCTTCTGGGATACAAGTTTATTATTGCCAATGCCAGGTTGAAGTTTGTTTTCCACTGATTCTTTCATCACTGATGACAACATTTGATCAGATAATCTCGATTGGTGAGGTGATTTTGTAGCTTTCATTATAGAAAAGAACTGCTCACAGAGACTTGCAAACATAGCTAGAATTCTGGCTGCAAATAAGCCAATTTAAAATTAGCATTTGTCTCTCTTATTTTTGCAAGTAGCTTTGCATCAAAACCATTTCATAATGGTTAGTGCGCCATCCGTTGTTAGACTAGCTAGCTTTACCAAAGGTAAATTGTACTGCAATATCAACTGTTGTTTCTCAAAAAACATCCTCGCTTGTTGTGACGTTATGCATAGGACAAGTTGCTCCTTATGTATCTCAAAATTCCTGTCACAGGCCCTTATGAATATAGCCAACTGTGCTACACTCGTTACAACAGTTGACTCATCGAAAGCCAATGAAAATAATTCAAAATCTATTTTGTTCTTTAATCGTTCACGCGAGCTGATTGGCTTGTCATTTATTCTTTCTGCCACAGTGTTCCTAGTTGATGCTATTAATTTGAATACTTTCACCTTTTCTGGACAAATTACTTCGGCAGCTTTAACGATACACTCCTTCATAAAATCCCTTTCACTAAATGATTTTCTATGGCTTGCAATTTTTTTTTGGATAATTTTTGAGGTGGCCAAGTGGGCTGAATGCAAGCTGGTCGCGGGCCGCATGCTGCCCCCGAACGCCGTGTTTGACATGCCTGTCAAAAAACCCTTTAAACTAATAGCTTGTCAATACTTCCTTTATTGTTTTTTTTTGTACACCGGATACACCAATAGGGTATCCATTTTAAATTTTTCCGCCATGTATGATAATATGCAAATGACTGGTGCGCTATTTGGTAGCACTCTAATTACTATAAGATCATGATTATGTAAAGCATGAGATCATGTAACAATCCTATGGGTTTAAGCAGACGTCGTCAATATAATGATGATGAACGCAAAATGTACAAAACTAGAAAAAGAGACTCTTTATGAGCTAAAAGAGAGGCATTTCTTTTTACAGAGTAAGGACCTACAATCCTAAGTGTCATGAGCAGAGTCCACAGTGTGCATATTTGCCTTAACGATGAAGTAGATCGTAAGGTTTTACAAAAGTGATTTAATGTACTGGTTTTATAGCCTCTGATTTACAAAAGTGTTTTAATATACTAGTTTTGTAGCCTCTGATTTACAAAAGTGTTTTAATATACCGGTTTTATAGCCTCTGATTTACAAAAGTGTTTTAACATACTGGTTTTATAGCCTCTGATTTACAAAAGTGTTTTAATATACTGGTTTTATAGCCTCTGATTTACGAATTAATTTAAACCCAATTTTTAAGTTTACGTTGGCATCTTGTTCCCTCCTTTTTAAGGGCTTGTCTCCCTTTTTTTAAATTTTGTTGTGTAGATGTCTGGTAACCCTATTAATATTCAAATATAATTTCATGGCAATTTCAGGAGCCCGCAGACAGATTTCTCTATAAATAAATTTTAAAAAATAGCACGTTCGCGTCCCTTTAAGGACCATCGCAATAGTCATGGTAGCGATCTCCAACCATTTGAGAAATGTTGACCTTAAAGGTTTTTATCTTTGATGCCGAGCCAAGAAGCCGATTCCCAAGTGGTCAGAGCTACTTACTGTACTGGCATAAGGGGCCAAACCAGCCTACTTGACAGTCAGAATCGATACACTCTCCACTCTTATCACACTGGCCAAGGCAGCGACACTGGAAGGCACAGTCTGGACCAAATCGACCCATCGTACAGGACGACTCTGACGAAATGCACAAAATCACTTTATATAATTAATAAGTGTCAATACTAAACTCGTAAAATACTAATATGAACACACACATGATGTCAATATGAATTCGACATGAATAGAAGCTTTTCGTAAACACCGAGCACAGGTTGGGGTGACATTACGACGGTAACTTAAATTTACTCACCGAGATAAGTGGAAATTCCTTTCCGGATTAAAGGAGGTACAAATCCGACCAGGAACATTGACCGTTACGTGGCAGCATTTGGGATGTAACAATGATCAAATTATTGCTTTTTTTTTTGTTATGCCACGCTGATTATTTCATTAGACAAAAGTATGAGAAAATTAGGCTTTTATTTGATGTAAGCATTTAATAGATAATTTTTATGAATTATGAAGACAACATTGATGTGTTTAATACTTTTTCCCCACATTGAAAATCGGGGCGGAAACGCCGTACAGGTGCGTACCGTCACAAAAAGCACTGTGTATATATATACAATATACTTCCAGTGTTGAACACTCGACCTGCGGGCCTTAGTTTGGGTTTTGCTTATCTAGTGAATGGGATTTAAATCGGTGTCAAACATGGAGAATATTCCTTTAAACTTTTCAAAAAGTTTACCACGAAACTAAAAGTAGAGTGTGTAAATGGGTTTACCCGATTAGCCAATTTATCCATTTCTAATATATATGATTGAATGCAAGACTTGTATTGTATGTAAGCATGCATGTATATATGTATGCAACTATGTATATCATGTATATATGTTCGCCCCCCCCCCAATTAAAACCGCTTGATCAATCTTGATTACACTTTGCATAAATGTTCCTTAGATACAAATGGTAACCCTAACATATGTAAACTCTATCACAAGCTAGAGACCCTAAAAAACGGCTGCCCAACTCTAGGAACCACTAGCGCCCCACTCGGCCGACCCCCCCCCCCCCTTGGGGGGAGGCGGACTAATTTTAGTATAGAATTCACACAATTTGTATACGAATTTATTACTTATGTTAATAATATATACTAATTATTTATATTTCAATCTATTTTTAGATTATTTCGCCCCTCCCCTTCTAGTATCTATCTATATTCTATCTAGTATTTTGGCCGATTTGGTAGGGTCGGGAGGGGGCGATGGCATCAATCCGCCCCCCCCCCCCACCATAAACTTTCGAGTGGCGGGGGGGCCTATTTATTTGTAGAAATCACAGATTGCTAACAGAATCAATGAAATATCTATATTATTAAATCTTGTTATTGGTATTTTAACCGGTCTTTATAATATGTCGTTCACCTGTTGGCCGATTGGAAGGGGGGGGGGGGACAAGTACCTCTACTGCCCTTCCCATCTAAATCCTTTGAGTGGGGGGGCCGTCCTGCTTTTATGGAGAAATCATAGTCTGTGTGTGAACAAAATAAGTCCAATATCTACATAATATGAACAGGTGGTAGTGCGATACATGCAATCACCTTCCCCCCATCGGACAAACCAATACTTTTTCTTTTTGTATTATAGTAAGAAATTAAAAAATTAAAAAAATCTGTCACTAATATAATTTATATATGCTATAAAGTAAATTCTTATATCGAGTCGCAAAACCCCTATTCTTTAATGCGAAATGCAAACATTAGGAGAAATTATAAAAAGGAGCAAGGATTAATCGTTTTCATTTTACCGCCCTTACCTAACTTTCGAGACAGAGTTTATGTAATTTCACATGAATTTATCATAACTATTTTAAGAAAGACTTTCCTTTGGAAAAGTTATAATTCAAACGAAATTTTTCAATATAACAGTCACGGTTCAGATGAGTTCAAAAGCCATATAATCTTTTCCTAGTCGCCTTTTCCCAACCTTTATTCTATCTCATATTTTTCTAGTTAAATAAATTTAGGACTAAAACTCACAATTTATACTTGAATTGTATTGAATATTATTTATCGAATATTTTTTTTCGGCGGCGATCCTCAAAGCCTTAATCTAAATATGTGGGGTATCTTTTCAAAGAACGAATCGGTTTTATTTGCAGTGTATTAAGGGAATATAAATTCATATTAGAATATTTTTCAACATTATTCAAAAGGCACTTTATAATAGAATGAATAATGAGCTGTAGGTCAGGAGAATGCGTTACTGCAGTGCAGAAAGCCAGAAAACGCTTTTAGCGTCGAGGCTTCGCCTCGAACCTCTCTGATGAATAATAATGCGTTTTTGCAGTGAAGAATGCAAGAAAATGCTTTTGGGTGTCGGGGCTTAGCCCCGAACCCCACTGAGGAAGCTTATAGCACTCTCCCAGACCCCTAAGCTTGCAAGAGAAAGGCTTCAACATGATGGGTTTTTTTCTTCGCCGAAGATTGAGAAACAGTCTTATTTTATTCTCATATATCGAATATATATGCTGTACGCGCGTTTATGCATAGGGTTAGGGTTTACTGGGCGTTATGGTTAGGGTTTGGAAAAAAATCGCCCCCCCCCCCACTACAAAGTTCTGGATCCGCCAGTGCTAGGAACACTGTACACTTTATTTAATTTAAGTCATTAGCTAGTTTAATTGTTCCATACATAATAACGCGCGCATTCGCAGCGCTGTCTTACAAATCAAATAAACACATTTCGATATATTTTAATTTTCAAAGGCTAGATCTGTTTGTATGGATATCTTCAGTGAATTTTACTTTTTATGAGTGTTGTAAGCGTCATGCGATACCGATTTTACAAGGTCAAGGCCTTTCAACCCTCAAGGAATTAACGGCCAAGTAATTGTCGTGGTAAAGCCAGTATGCTTTTACGAAGTAACTAGGAGGCTCGGTGGCTGAGAGGTTAAACGCTTGGCTTCCAAACCTGGGATTCTGGGTTTGAATTTCCGTGAAGAGTGGGATTTTGAATTTCGGGACTTAGAAATTAGGGCGGCCCTGAGTCCAGCCAACTCTAATGGGTGCCTGACTTAAGTTGGGGAAAGTAAAGTTGGCTGGTCGTTGTGCTGCCTTATAGATCACAATGTCTGAAAGGAGAACTTTACTTTTTCGAAGCACCAATTGGTTTTCACCAAAGAATAGAATAAAATAATAGAATGTTTGAATATTATATTTCATTACCATATTGATTAATCTAATGACTAGCATATAACTAGGCAGACTCTTGTCTGGCGATAATCTATTATCTCGAAAGATCTCCATTAATCCTCAATGCCAAAAGGTGTAACAGTTAGTTTGGCTGTACCACCACGATGCCAAACGGAACAAAAATCTTTTCAAAAGGTGCATTCATTTATTTATGCTCCTCAGACACAGCCCATATTATGTGTCATGAAAGTAAATTGCGTAGCATTACCCTGTTTTTAGAATCTTCTGGCATCTTTTCTGAGCGAGTGGACCCAATGAGAGTGCCTGAAGCAGTTCAAGTCATAGTTAAGACCTATAAAACAGAATGACTTTTATCTTACCTTTGGCTAAAGATAGGGAACAAAATAAACCCAGAACACAGGACATCAGGATTACTTGCCTACACCAGGGTAGCGGAAAGAACTAAGAAAATAAAAAAGGTGAAAAAGAATTAAAACCTTTTAAGGACATATTTGCAACATCAATATATATTTATTGTACAGTTAACTAAGAATCGTATTTAGATTGTATGGACTTGTAAAGAAAATTAGTAATTTAATTTACACAGTGTTGTTAAGAGACATAACGTAGGCTCAAGGCGCTATGATTTCATAAGAGATATAAACACCAGAGGTAAAATGACTAACTAATCTAAAAATAAAAGTCATGAATACACGTGTTGTTTGTTTGAAATCAAGGGTAGCCAATTAATAGGGCGTGGTTGCCAAACCTATGGATTACAAGGTCGAATCCCTGGAGTTTAACACTTCCGTATTTTTATGAACTCCACCAAGAACAAATGGATACCTCACATTCGTTAAAGGGCGGCTGACCAGACAGACTGATTCAATTGATGCAATTTTTGTAATAAAATAACTTCCACGGGAAAAAAATTTTGGTCAAATCTCAAGTGGGTTTTACACGTTAAAATAGAAAAAAAACAACATTCATATTGTCATAGTCTTTGGCGACCCATGGTAAATCGTAATCACCCCTCAGGGGGTCGCTACACACAGAACCTGTGACGCCGCTGACCCCAAACTTTATTGACATCGCCGTTCCTTTGGATACATCAGCTGCGTGGAGAGGAAGGAACTGATGAGTTGGCGACATCTTTTTGACCACAGCTAATACCCAGGCATTCGTCTCACTTCCATGAGATGATCCCTAGTCAATTCGTGACTGAAGGAGGCCGTTATCTGAATCTTATAAAATGACATTTATCTGGACTCTATAGATCTAGGTTTTTTTTTAATTAGTGTAATAGAGTTTTGAATATTAGTTTTCATTATCATATAGATTACTCTAATGACTATTAATACTATTGTATAATTAGTAAGACTCTTGTCTGGCGATAATCTATAATCTTGAAAGATCCCCTTTAACATGAGATGTGTGACCCTACATATTTATAACAGAGACAACAACAACATCATACCAACATGATTCAAACCGAAATACGTATTGCCGACTCTTCTAATGGCTATAAAAAAATTGTCAAACTAAAGACGAAACTTCTTTCCATGTAGCACATGAAGCCAGATATAGACAAACAAAAATTGTCTTCTATGCGCTAATGAATGGAAAACGAATTTCCGATAAATTGCGCAAATGAAATACTAATCAGATAATGATTTTTGCTCTTTAAATCTATATTATGTTTCTAAGTTACCATTTTGACTGACTGATCAAGAGATCTCTTAAACTGTCGCACTGGTTCGTATGAAATTTTGTACACTGGTTCTTTTTACCTCTTAGGCGCTCGCTAAGAACTAATTCACAACCTACCCATAGAAATCAGAGAAAAACCTTTGTATTTCATTTTCTGTATTTACCCAAAAGGAAGAAGTATATAATAATAATAATAATAATAATAATATTAATAACAATGTGGCGAGGTTTTAATATTTGACACCACATTTTGGCGGGGCGAGGGTATTTTGCTGGTGCAGTTGCTTGCGTATGGTAACGCTATGGATGTGCCTGGTTGTTAGAATGTTGGGTTGGGTTGTTTTTCTTTTGGGAAGAGTTAGCTTTTGGTACATTAGGTCGAGGTTTCCCGTCTTCGGTTTTTGTCTTGGTGTCTTGTCTGGCAGCTATGTATCGGTCTGCGGCGCTTGCTAGGTCAGAAGGGACAATCGCCTGCTGTTCGTTTACATATATTTGACTTCCTGCGTCATGCAGTCTCTAAGCTGCTCTGAAAGAACCAGATCTATGAGACCCTCAAAAGTTTCGGGCATTCGGCTCTGGGCTAACCACCTCCTGAGATATTTGTCCAGCCTGTCGCAGATATTAGTGTATGTTTCTCTGCGTTCGAGGCGGGACCCTCGAAACTTTTTATGATAAGGCTCTGCAGTCAACTCGAATTGAACGAGCAGAGCCTCTTTCAAAGCCTCATAGTCATCCCGTTGGAAGTAGGGGAGCTTTAGGTATGCCTCGTAGCCCATGCCTTTTTGAGTCTTTCATGTTCGATTTGTAGTTTTTCTGTTTATAATGCTAACTCAAATTCCCGTTCCCTGGCTACCCTCTCCTCTATCTCCCATTCATCCAACTTTTGTCGGATTTAGCCAGAGCCATCTTTCCCCTCTAACCCTAGCAATGCTGCTGTCTCCGTCAACTCATGTATTTTGAGTCTTCTGTCAGAGTCTGTTTTGGACCTTGTATTGCTGGCCATAATGTGTTATAGGGAATTGAATGAGATATTAATAGAACTAAAGGGAGAGATGACACGAAGAGATATATGATGCCCGTATTAAAATCTTGTTGACCGTGATAATAATATTAAGTTAATGCTGAGCACAGGGATATAATTTCAAAATACAATTTTAAAATAATACTGCTATACAAAGTTAACAAAGTGAAATAATCTAAATAAATTAAAATTGACATTAAACAAAATCTAGTAACACTACCCACTCTATTTGCAATCTGACAAAGTTTTTGGTGGGATAGTTCTATTGTTGCTTGCAAGTGCCTGTATAAATTTTGGTTCTAAAATCTCTTGACGAGCCCCCAAATCTTATGTAGAAAGGTTTTAATATTTTAAAAGATCTTTGGTTCGTTACTCTAGGGGAAGTAATTTTGAGTTTCCCCGCTCACATAAGTAAATATTGAACAGGCACACTACGAGCAACAATTAGAACAAATGAACTGACTATATGTTGAATAAAAAAAAATACAAATTTATTTAACAACAACAATATCACTACTAGCTTAAGTAGTGAGTCAACAATGATTCAGGTGGATTAATTTCATCATTGACTGCATATGAAGGAGTGGATAAGTGTTTCTATTTTGTGTTCTTAACTTTCTTTACTGGGTGGTTGGCCGCTGGGCTTGTCTGGAAGATGCAGGAAGGACTCGGAGCTGAATCTTCTTGTAGATGGATGATGCTTGAGTCGAACAGGAGTATGTCTGTAGCGAAAGGTGGGAAGGGTATTCTCAGGACCGTAGGTAGTGGGTAGTGGATATTGGGCAGTGGACAGCTGAAGCCTGGACTGGGCAGTTTAAGCTGAGCAGTAGGCGCTGAACACTGGGCAAGTATCTGGGCACTGGACCGTAGGCAATTGATAGTGGGCACTGGGCTTTAGGGCCGTTTGTTGTGGGCACTACTGAGATTCCTTCTCGCTGACAGAAAAGGGGGGGGGGGTTTGGTGACGCTGCTGATCCAGTCGAAGCTGACGATCTAACAGCAGGTGTAGACAGTGCAGATCTAGTGGTAAAAAAACTGCTAGTCTAGTGAGCGTGATATTGCAACACCAATAACAACCAGGCACGGTTGTTTAAATTATAGGGGGCTTAATGAGAGAAACTAATTTCCAGTCCTCGCCTATTGAATATAGAAATCTGTCTGGCGGGTGTGAGCGTGGGTTGGATCCCGCGTCCCCTCTTATATAGACTGGGACTCGAACTCATTTGCATAGCCAGAGGTGCCAGGCCCAATGGATTTGTGGGATTTGAATTTTAAAATAATATTCGTGCTATGATCCAATGGGATTAAAGTTGATTAAATTTCTAAAATTACCACCGTCCCAAACCGATGTGCGCCCCCACCTCTTTGTGTGTGTGTGTATGTGTGAGTGTAGCAGAGCGACCGCAGTCCACGTGGGACAGGTTGAGGAATGCTGACCTGCTGATCCTTAGTCCTCCATCCCGGTATGAGTCATAGTGGAAAGTTTTTCTTCCTTACATATCACGCGATCCGGTGACTCAGCCCATACCATGGGCGGGGTGACCTGGGAGGGGGGAAATTTCGGACTGGACTTCTGTCTCCTACTGTTCACCATACTATTCTAATTTAATAAAGCGAGACACTACATGTTGTAACTATTAGGGTGTTGAGTTTAATATGTCGAATTGATCTAACTTCTCTCTCAAGCGTTTAAGCACAAATGAAACTTTTATATGCAAGCGTTCACGTATCGTCACAAACAATAATAATAATAATAATAAGGCTTGTTTTGGAGTCCGAAGATTAGTGAGGAATGCATTATTTCCCGTGGCTGCGCATCCCCAGCTTTGACCTACATATTTTGCCAAGACCAAGGTAAGCATAACTATTGTCCGCAGGTGGTCGATTTAGATTTTCTTTTCGCCGTCTGCGTCTTTCCTCGGCCTCAGAACGAGACAGCTGGAGGTCACTCACAAAGGAATCGGGATATATATATATATACATTCAGAATTTACAGGCCGAAAGCATATGTGTGTCTGGAGTCAAGTCTGTGTCGGAGAAATTTGGATGAGCAGGGTGAAAAATTTAACAAAAATGTGAGTTCCAAAAAGAGAAAGATTAAATGTAATTGTAACAGACAACAATTATTCATGGGCTAAAAGGTAATTATTTTAGGAGGATCGTTCAATGAAGTTTAAAAAAACAAAAAGGAGGTGTATTCCGGTCATACCTTAACAGCCGGTGTGTACTGCTAGTTTCACGTAAATGATTCATCTGCTATGGTTTAGCATTCTTTAGTTCTAGATATATATTTTATATATGTTTGTCCTTGTGTCCAACCTGATAGCCCACATTCCATAAAAACAAACAGAATCAATTATTCGGGACGATACAAATAGTTTTGTTTATTCATATACTAGGTCCTACTAGGACAATGTCGTATAAGTTCACTCTTTACTAGTGCCTTTAGTGTTCTGTTGTCACAGATAGATATTAATATTAACATACTGTAGACATTAATTAATAGCAATAATAATACTAACGGAGACTGTGATTATCAAAGTAAACATAGAAGACTCTCTTTTTCTTTCCGTTCCTATCCTTTGCTTTCGCACAAAAACATAAACAACAAACAATGACGTAATATTAGCCCAATTAGAGCATGAATCAGGTGGATGAATCAGCCAAGAATACCAATGAATTAGCAGAGTTTTAGTCACTAACCAACAACTAGATTAACACATAGATACGCGTTAAACGTATTTTAATTTCTCTGTAAGACTATATTTACAAAGTATTACACTGCCATAAAACACAAGACAAACACTGACAATGTTATTCTCCACAGAGAAAGCAAGGCGAATGTTATTCATTACTTGTTCTTTATTTCTGGTTAATTAGATTGTCCAAAGTTCTAACTGCAGACACTTCCTTACAAATTTAATGTCGCAAATATTCCGAGAAGTCTACATAAATCAGCTGTTATCCATAAACGATGTCCTTTGATTATGTATCGCTAAAGAAACAAAGTTAATGCCCAACCACCAGTCTTCACAAAGCTTCATCTTACACTACGCCTACTTTCTTGTCATTTGTCTGTTTCACATTGTATGTAGGCTATGACTGATTATTCTAATTTATAAGTAGAGAAACGTCTGAAAGTTGACAGTACAAACTTTATTTTCCAGATGTCCATGATTGGGGTTAAACAACGAAGCTTTCAGCTCATGCGGAATTCAGTAGCATTACGTCATAATTGATGGACTTGATAAATTAGTAGATTATGATAACTTGCATGTCTACTTTGGCAATACTTTTTCTCCCAATGAAAAACCTGGACAATCAATCTCCACCAGTGGACACCAGAGGTGGACTGGCTATATGGGCATTTGGGCCAATGCCCTCTGGGCCGGTACTCAAATGGGCCTAAAGGGTCTCATGAATGCCACTATGGCACGCATTATATTTTTAAAGGTTTTATAATATTATCATATTAATGGGCTATATGTGCTTCATGCTAAAAACATCTTTTACACACTACAGTGTAAAACTAATTTAATCTAACACATTTTCAAAAATAATGTAATAGCCTACATCCGTAGACAGTGCTATTAGTAGGCTTCATCATTTTAGGCCTACAAACATAGCGAATAAAAAGCAACATTAGGCCTATATATTTCTTATATAGATAAAGAGCATTCATTCAGTTATCAGTACAGTCTAAAAAAATAACATAATGATTTTAGGAACAGATAGGCCTACAAAAGGAGGCCCATCATCTGATATACAATTTATGAGCTGTACTGTATCGAAATGCCTGGGCCGATTTTGACATCCAGTCCGCCCATGGTTGACACCGAGAGGTTCTGGGGTTGTTGTTTTTTAAGAATCAACGCTAATCAAAATGATATAAAATAATTATCTCCTCGTTTAAAGGGACATCTATACCCCATACATTAAGACAAGAAAAAGGATTTTGGATTATGTAGATATGTTTCGTTATCTTATATTATTACAGATATTACTTCAAAAAAGAAGATAATTACTTCCTACACATTTCGTGTGTCAGTCTAGTCATGCATGTTAATCAATGACTTAAACTCTGGCAAGTTGATGGTTTCCTGTCTGATTCAGGCAACCCATTCCATTCTCTAATAGCTTTTGGGAGGAAGGAGCGCTTGTACTAATTTGTCCTTGCATATGGAATAAGAAATGTGCCCCTATCGTTAAGAGTTTAATGGGACTAAGCACGAGTGAACAGATTTTTATACTACAATGACTTTTAGCGGTAAACAGAGAGATTGGTATGCCCTATAATGTTGGGGCTACGCTAAGCACAAAGTCGCAAATAGAGACTTTTGTAGTTAAAGTCCTAAGAGACTGTACAATGTGAAAATCTAATTGTAATTCTCATAAAATGTTCTAATTAAAGAAAACATTGGCAACATTAACTAAGTGTGAATGCGTTAATTAAGGTGACCACATATCGATTCATTCAATGTTCAATGAAATCAATGCAGTGCAATGGTTCTCACTAAGTTCACTAAGTGAGTGTTTAAACACTAAATCTTATCAATTCAAATATTAATGCTGATACATTACAAAAACTAAAAATTTGTTGGACTCTTTGCGCAGTGACTAAAGTTCCTGGCTCTTAGAGAGTTGAATTTGTTGTAGTGAAGACCTAAAAGTTCAACTCTTTTTTGGTTCAAAGCAAATGATGGTACTTCAAATTATGGTACTTCAAATTATGGTACTTCAAATTATGTTACTTCAAATCATGGTACTTCAAATTATGGTACTTCAAATTATGTTACTTCAAATTATGTTACTTCATATTATGGTACTTCAAATTATGTTACTTCAAATCATGATACTTCAAATTATGGTACTTCAAATCATGGTACTTCAAATTATGGTACTTCAAATCATGGTACTTTAAATTATGGTACTTCAAATCATGGTACTTTAATTTATGGTACTGAAATCATTGTCCCTCAAAGCAGCCTTCTAAACGGCAATTTATTCTGGTTACATGATAATAATCAAGTTTGTGTTCGAGTCCCATGAGAAGGAGTACAGCATGATAACGCTGTCCTAGATATGACACACAAACATCAAGTGCACATAATACCATTGTCTACCGCTGGTCAATTAGGGTTCTCTCGAGCCCTCTACGCATGCCTTCGAAAGTAGCTTTCCTTTTGATCTTAAATGTGTATCCCGCAGCCCTCGTGCGAGATTTTCATCAGTCTCTTTGGAAAGTCAATTTCTGCTAGGTTTTCCTTATATGAGTTTATGCAACATGATCTTTAAAGCGTTCATATGGGGCATCACTGTTACGTCCTCGTTTATTATTTTCAATTTTAAGTGTCTAGGTCTTTTGCAGTCCAAATTTTATAGCCAAGTTCCCCTTTCAGTCCGTGTGCTCTATAGAGCAGATGATGAAAGGTCATCTGTTTTTGTGGCCTACGGTTAACGAGGGTGTCATGTGGCCAGCACAATGACCAACCCCCCCCCCCCCCACTAATGTCAGGTATCCATTTAGAGCTGGGTGGACTCAGAGGCGCCAAAAAACCCCGAAATAAAAAATCCCAGTCTTCATCATGATTAGAACCCGGTACCCCAAGCGCTTTACCGCTCAGCCAACGTGCCTCCCTTAGTAGCTAATGAATACAGAATCTTTTTTGTCATACATTTGAGGAGTGACTTTCAACTCAAACATTGGAGCTATTATTGCTTAAATAATTTTTAACTCTTTTTTCCTACAATTAAATACAATGAACTTTTAAACTAGGATAGGGTAAAAGGTTATTTTGAGTCGAGATATACAGACGTGCTGCTTAGATCTTACTCTTAAAAAAAAACACTCCTAGTGTAGTGACTTGAGATGCATTGATACTAATTGAGGTCTATATTGACGCTCACGCACTGCCGTGTTTAAAGGTTTTCCTTTGTCAGCTTAATCTTCACGAGAAAATGTCTGTCCTACATTTGGTGGTTATTTGTATCTTCTGTGGCATCTCTTCATGTAATGTATATGGAGGTATTTATACCATTAAAACTATTAAATTGGCTTGTGTAGCTTTTCATTTTAAACAGTAAACAAGTTTACATGTACAAAAATGTCTTTGGTATCAAACCACAGACTAGAAAGTTGATCTATTATTACAAACGCAATCAACTTATGCTTTTCAGATTATTAATTCCGGGCTATACCAATGTTCAAACTATAATTTTAACATTTAGAATATAACATATGTTTGTAATTGTCACTGGGCATTAAAATATTGATTTGTAGCAGTCTGTGGACAATTATCGAAGAATCACACAAGAAATTTAAACTACAAAGCAACAACTTGCAAAGCCCCTTCTATATGACACAATAACAAGCTAATAAAAACAACACACACACACAGTGCTGAATTTGCTAATAGCGGAACTTTCCTCGGAGACCCCCCCCCCCCACTCCAAAAAAAAATAAATAAAAGTGCCAGAGATATTTTAATCATTTTAAAGAAAGATCACAGGAAAATTTGCCAGATGTTTCTTTGAGATATTTTTATATGAAGTAGAATCCCATTTGAACAAAGAAAAAGGGGATCCTGAATGTAGTAGTATGGTCCGTTCTATAGACGAATATCGAACTAAATATTTAAGTGTTTTGCATAAAGTTGTAACTTAGCCATGGTCACTGGCTCGGTAGTATATAAATATATTTATGATTAATAACTAATCTACTTTGCTGCTATTTACGTTTCAACATGGAAACCTAGATGGTGGCTACCAAAACTCGAGACCGAACCTTTGTTGGGCAATGAAATGTCAAAATGGAGGCAAGTGTGTCACCAAGCTAAACACACCTCACTGTGAATGCCCGGATGGCTTCTATGGACTCTTCTGTCAACGTGAGTCTCTAATTATTAAAAGTTTTCTCATTAATTATAATATAAAATCATATTCTTTAACATATGACTAAAAGATACCCGTGTAAATGTATCATTTTACTTATTCTGCTTGTCTTACATTGTATTCTTTCCATTTGATGACACTACCATTGTTCCATTTATCTCGTTACTAATTACATTGTTTTTCTTGTACTTTTTCCAGTTGCCTTATCAAGTGTAGACTAAATATACCTTATTTTGTAAATGATCTATATTAATTGACGGTATACATTCTCGATCGGTTTAGAAACCACAAACAACGAAAATTACCGACTCGGCTGAAGATTGTTTTGCGTTTTTGTTTGGAAGTATGCATACTTCGCGCCTATTGGAATTTTTTTTTATAAAATTCAGTCAGTTATCTGCTCTTTGTTTACACATTCTTTTGTAAGATCCCCGTTTGGTTCTTTAAGTAAGAGAAGTACAGCCATTGGAACCCCGAGATGATCTTTTAACTACTCTCAAAAAAAGGAAAAGGAAAACTCCATGGCCGTATCACAAGGCCCTCAGGGCTCTCAAAGACATTCCTTCAGGGAACAGTACCAGGAAAAAGAAGAAAAGGCAGACAGAGAAAGCGATGTCAAGACAACATAAAAGAATGGACGGGCCTGTCATTGAGATTCTATTCAAGACAATAGACAGAAAATGGAGAAAGACTGTCAACAGATCTTGCATGGTGCCCCAAGGGATAGGTGAAGATGAAGGTATGCTATCTATGTTGATGGAATGTTACGCCGCCTTTATTAACGCACCCTTGTATGTTATCCCCCTTTTGGTTATGTTATATATGCTATGAAGAGTTATGTCCATACATACGGAGAACTGTCGGAGAGCTAAGAAAGCTGACTAAAGAAGCTAGCTACGTGTTTACGATATAAAAATGTTTGCCGTTTCATTTCAAGTATCTATTTTTACAACCTGTATAAGTCAAAGTTGTTTTCACACACTAAATGTCGCAAAAGTCGTGGCCTTGACCAATTGACCTTGACCTAGTAGAGTAGAAACACAATTGGATTATACAAATCACAAGCGGAAATTAAATTAGGCTAGACTACAATGCAACGTCCAAAACTAAAAATAACATTCTAAAAAGTATAAAATTATGGAAAAAGTATTTACTCTCAGACGTTGCGATTTCCCTTTGCAACTTCTTGTGTGACTAAAGAGGACAATCCTCGATACACAGCTGCTATCGCAGGTTGGGCATATGTGATCATCAGGCGCCATTGCATTATCACCCTTCTTTCTACTTCTGAGGTAAATGGCATCTGCAATCCGAGACCCTTCCTTTATGCTCTCTCTCCATGTAGATCTATCCAGTGCTACTTTTTCCCAGCTGCTTGTGTCGATTTTGAAGAGGTTCGTGTCGCGTTTGCATACATCCGTATAACGTAAAAGTGGGCGACCAGCGGCTCTCCTGCCTTCTATTAGATCGCCATACAGAATGTCTTGTGAAGTCGACCTACTGGCATTCTACGAACGTGGCCAAGCCAGCCAAGGCGTCTGCTGATAACAGAGCGGATGTCCTGTCATCCTGCTTTTCGTAGCACTTCCTCATTGGGTATCCTATCTTGCCACCTTATTTTAAAGATCCGCCTTAGGCATCGGAGGTGGAAGACATTCAGCTTTTTTTCCTGCTATGAATAAGTTGAACAAGTTTAACTTACGTATAGCAAGGTGCTCAACACACAGGTCCGGTAGACTAGAGCTTTACTATTGTTAGTCAGCAATATATTGTCCCACACTCTTTTCTGCAACCGTGACAAGGTGGCCATTGCTTTGGCTATCCTGTTGTTAATGTCTTTATCAAGAAGAGTATTGTTGGATATGATGGAGCCGAGATAGCAAAAGTGATCCACAATTTCTAGTGGTTGGCCATTAATGTTTACTTGAGGTGCAGTATTTGTGTTCTGGACTAGTATCTTAGTCTTGCTTTGACTAATGTTTAAGCCGAATTTCTGGCAAGCAGCAGATAGTTTGTCAACCAGGAACTGAAGCTGAATATCAGAATCAGCCACAATAGCTGCATCATCAGCATAAAGGAGTTTCCTGATGTATTGGATGTATCAAACGTAGAATTGAAATGTGTCAGTGTGACCATAGATTAACTTGTTGGAAGCAATTGGTAACTAACTCATTTCTGAGTCAATTCCTTACTATAATATCAGTCTTTTCATACTCAAAAGATGGACTTTGGACGTAAAAAATGGAATAATTTATTCAAGTTAAAATTTTTCATTTCTGGTTAGCTCAGTTGGTAGAGCTTCACGCTAATAACGCACATGTCGTGGAATCGATCCCAATATTGACCAATTTTTAGTTCACTTATTAATTTTATGTGCGCGGTAGCTGAGTAGATAGGAGCTTGGCTTCCCAACTTGGGGTCCTGGATTCGAATCTCAGTGAAGACTAGGATTTTGAATTTCTGGATTTTATGGCGCACTGAGTCACCCAACTATAATGGGTACCTGACTTTAGTTAGGGAAAGTAAAGGCGGTTGGTCGTTGTGCTGGCCGAATGACACCCTGCTCGTTAACCATTGGTAAAATAAACCGGTAAAATAACATCATCAGCCCTATAGATCGCAAGGTCTGAAAGGGAACTTTTTTTTACTTTTTATTAATTTTTAATGGCAAAACAAATACGAATATTTAATTTACTATATTATCTGAACGTGAGATAAGCAATGTTTTAAACATTTTACCTGTTAAATTGTAAATCTTAAGCAATACGTAAACACAAACGTCTTTTTTGGGAATATAATTTAATATGTTGAATATTTCAGAAAATAAAGATGTATTCATGAACAGCAAACTTTCTGGTGTATCTGAAAGTATTGATAAACTCTTCTAGCTCCGTAGAATCCATATATAGCAAAGAATCCAACTAAAACTCCAAATGTAGACAAAGAGCAGATTATTGTGAATGTGATCAACTTTTAGTGTGGAACTCTCCAATAAGCAAAGATTGTAATCGTTGCCGAAGGTCATTATTACGTGTGTGTAATCATTCCCTCCTATAGCTCTAATTTGTTCTTTCTAGTCAGTATTTCTCATTACTGTCAGTTATATATATATACATTCTACTGATTCTACACATCTATTGCCTTCACTTTCATGGTTTCAGAATAATTAGCCTGAAGTCTTTAAATTACAGTTTAGCCCCCAAGGAAAAAAAATTAATTAATGTTTATTCTATGAAACATTTGTTATTTAAAAAAAAATAATAATTAAAAAATAATTTTTAGTTAAAAAAGTTGTTGACCCATGCTCTGAGTACACATGTTTCAATGGTGGGATATGTGAAGCCAAGAACAACAATCCAGTCTGTAAATGTCCGCCTGGCTATAAGGGAGAACACTGTGAATTAGCACCGATATGCCCGGTAAATATATTCTCTAGGAACTGCTCAAATCTTTTATGTAATATTTAGAAGATATTTTTAAATTGATATTTATATTTATTTTCTATTTACTGCTCTTGGTTTTGTGTCTATCCCAATATTATTTATTTCTCAAACAGAAAATTGGAGATAAAAACTGTCTAGGAAAGTTTTGTTCCGAAGATTCCCATTGTTCTGATGGAGATATCTGCTGTGCTAGTTCATGCGGTGGTGGTCGCTGCACGACTCCAGACTACGGTAAGAATATTCATTTACTAAAACTAATGAAATTCATTTATTTCAGTAGTACAAAACACAAGGACTTGTAGTCCACTTCTTGGACTACGATTTTTATTGCCACCTGTTGAGCAAAGCATGCGAAAGCATTCAACATAGCACAGTGGTGGCCAAAATGAATAGTTAAAGTCACACACAGAGAAATACTCTGCGGATGTACATAAATAGAATTATAGATGACAAATCATATCATACGTATATGAACTAGCATTATTACAAAATAATTCATATTACAGAAATTCTATGCAATATAAGAAAATTGAAGCTTACATGAGAAGAAAAAACAGGATTCGTGGTTACATTAAACTTCACCGGGGTTACAATTGACTTCCTTGGGTTTACATCAGACTTCCTCGGGGTTACAATTGACTTCCTTGGGTTTACATCAGACTTCCTCGGGGTTACATCAAAATCTATTCGGCCTTTAATTAAAACCAACTAAGCCACCCAGTTTTACCACCGAAACATGCACACACTCCATAACAAAGTGCTAACCTAGTTTATTCTACTGCATTCTCTTTGTAGAAGACAACATCGATGCCTGCACTGAGCTATGTTTCAATGGGGGACAATGTTTGTATAATGATCACAAACTGTATTGCAAGTGTAAAGACGGGTTCTTCGGAGATCGTTGTCAATCAAGAAATAAAACCAATCCTGGGACATGCCCGGATGTTACTGTAAGTTACTAGCTTACTGATCTTACTGTAGAATGTTAATCTTAGTTACTTGCATACTGATAATGTAATTAGAATGCTAATTTTACTGAAGATAGTGTACTCTAACTTAGTTTCGTATGTGTCTTGTAATGTAAGCAATGTAACTGCGAAAGTTTTATCTACCCTTATAACCGAAGAAATAATATGAAGTTGCTGTTTTTTTAAAATACTAAACAGAGAGAAAAATTAAACTGTTACGCAAGAAATAAATCATAAAGATCTAAACTCTACCTCTTGGTCTTGTAAAGAGTGTAGGCGTGTGGTTTAGGTAAAGCTAGGTCAGGTAATGTACAGGCCTAGTTGTCATGTCTCGTTGAAGAGATCAGAATCTCGCGAGGAGTTCGCCTTGTGTTACTAGCAAAACTGTTTTAGAAATTTGGAAACCTAACAATAAGCCTCTTTTAGATTTAAGTATAACTTGTGTGCGTGTTTGGTGGTTAAAGTCAATACTTAAAATATGACAGGTAATTGATTTTGATATTCTGGCCTCATGTTTTCATGGGGTGTTGTATTTAGGTGGATAAAAGACAACAATGCTACCACGGTAGAGATTGTACAAATGACGGAGATTGTTTCAACCGTGAAAAATGTTGCACTTCTGAGTGCGGAGAGAAGACATGCCAGAAAATTGGTGAGATACTTTGTTTTTTTTATTTGCAGAGCTTATATCAGCTCACTCTGTTTTTCTGTCTGTCTGTCTGGTCAGAAGTTTGTACACGTTATTTCTCCGACACCCAATCTCAGATCAAGCTGAAATGTTTGCACAATTATTTCTTTTACCTGACAACACAAGAATTACTAAAAAAAAAATAACCAATTAGTTAATTAACTATTGGTATTAGTAACTTGTTTTGTATTTCGAACAAGGAACATATTTTTTCCTTGACTGATAAAGTGGTATAAGTTAGATTAGTCCCCTTTGTTGTTAGCGGGGGAGAAACTATAAAAAAACTTTAAAACCGACTTTCATAAGCAGCTCCTTGGCACAGTGGTTACCATGCTTACATCAGGAGGCCTTAGCTTGAGGAGGCTTTATCTCGAGGAGGCCTTAGCCCACGAGTTCGAATTCAGGTCGCTCTTTTTTAAAATATTTTTTTTAAAAACACTTTTAAAAGCGATGACGTAATCGCACAGATTTATTGTTGTTAGTCAATATCTATTACAAATGTAATTACATGACTGTTCCAAACTAATTGATATAACATACTATCAGCTTTTTTTTTAAAAGAATTTTTTTTTATTTTGCTTGTTCATTTCTAGATTGTAATATCATATGTCAAAATAAGCTAATTGGTTCATTTACTCTTCTTAAGGCTGAGACACACATTTCTAAATCTAGATAAATATATATATATATAGTTCTCCTTTTAGACCTTGCGATCTATCGTTCCTTTCTTTGGCCACCATCGATGAGCAGGGTGTCATGTTTTATAGATCAAATATCCAAATTATTTTACCCGGGTGTTTTATAGATCAAATATCCAAATTATTTTACCCGGGTGTTTTATAGATCAAATATCCAATTATTTTACCCGGGTGTTTTATAGATCAAATATCCAAATGATTTTACCCAAGTGTTTTATAGATCAAATATCCAAGCTATTTTACCTAAGTGGTATATACATCACATATCCAAGTTATTTAAACCCAATTGTTTTATAGATCAAATATCCAAGTTATTTTACTCAGTTGTTTTATAGATCAAACATCCAAGTTATTTTACCCAAGTGGTTTATAAATCAAATATCCAAGTTATTTTACCCAAGTGGTTTATAAATCAAATATCCAAGTTATTTTACCCAAGTGGTTTATAAATCAAATATCCAAGTTATTCTAGGTGTTTTCTACATTGAAAAAAAATATACATTTTAGAAACTAACAGTACATATTTTAATCAATCATTTTTTTAATGTATCGTTTTGTGTAAATCTATTTAGAACTATCGATCTTTGTTTATTCTATTCGCAGATCAATGTCATAACTTCTGTCGGAATGGCGGAGATTGTATTGTGCTAAACAATGAACCAATGTGCATCTGTCCCTATGGTTTCACTGGCAGTAACTGTGAGTTAGTCATACCACCACGGGATGGACAGTGTCCAAACGTTAGTAACATTGATAATTTGTTAATTTGTTAAATAATTT
This sequence comes from Biomphalaria pfeifferi, assembly GCA_030265305.1. Taxonomy (NCBI): domain Eukaryota; kingdom Metazoa; phylum Mollusca; class Gastropoda; family Planorbidae; genus Biomphalaria; species Biomphalaria pfeifferi. The sequence continues at coordinate 762,255 of JASAOG010000022.1, forward strand.
ATATTGTCAGTCCTTGCTAAAGGTTTATAGATATAGATATATATAAATTACAAGTCATACTACCAAACTTCAAAAACATCTTAATCAAACTTGTAAAAGCACTAGTATTTTTTTTAAATGAGTAAATCCCTAGTCACTTCTAGAAAAGAGTAATTAACTCAAATATGTTTTTTCTTAGTAAAAAGAAATATGAAATACCATCAACATTTCCACGATAAAGAAAACTTACGCCTTTTCGAGTTCTTGTTTGTGATGCGCCGATCCTATACCGCATAAATATATAAAGACTCAACATTATTAAAAGAATAATTGTCAAGGAATGCGGAATCAAGGCTATGACTGCGAAAAACTAGCCCGCGATCAATGCTCATGACACCTGGACGCTAAAATCGAGGCAAGGTGGACAGATGCAAGCAAAGAAAGAAGACCTATTGTCAAAAGCTGAAAAAACTGTAATAGGTTCAGCTTATCTGTGCTTTAAGTGTAATCATCTGTAAGTTAATAGAAAAAAAAACGGTGCTTGTCTTCAACCACGAGGAAGGAATTATATACACCATGAATTGAAAGTCATCCGTTTGTTCATAATATACCTTAATAATTCTCAATAATAAAACTTAGAGTAATTTACACTCTACATTTAAATAAGTTGTTTTTTTACATCGACCGAAGCAAAATTGTAACACTTTAATAACACTTTAAGTAGAAATATTATTGGCATGTAAAACTACATGACCAGTTGTCATTCATCCTGCACTTGGTTTATTCTTTCAGCCCAGGAAGTTTTCCATCTGTCTGAGTGAGTGTCTTGTTGATGACCAATGTCCACAAAAACAAAAATGTTGCAAAACATCTTGTGGAGGCAGCGTCTGCAGCGACCCAGGTACGGTGTTAAATAAATACACAGAACATATCATTCTGGGTTAAAAAAACACTCTATGATTAATAAAGTTTGCATCAATTAGGACATAATGAGTTGTTCAACTAAAGCTCTGCAATAGACTTTTTCTCTACTTTGAAATCTAGACTAGAATTTTTCTCTCTAAATGTGTCAACCAATCAAACGATTTCAATGACATGTACGTCAGTAAATATATAATTTAGTGGCACAAAAGTAACAAGTTAAGTTATGAATACATTTTTTACGAGTGAGACGTGAAACTGAGATTATCTAAAACGTGTCAAATCTGTTTCACTTATTTTATATTCATCTGATAATAATAGTAATATAATAATAATCTTTATTATCCGTTGATGAAATGTGTTCTACAAAGGGTGTATTTTAATGCTTAAAATTTTTATAGCTTTTTTAGCAATGTCTCTAATAGGTGTTTGATTTGTTTGTTGCATATTATCTTACTAGCTGCTAGAAAAAGCTAGTATTTTACTATTGACAGTTCCCTCCTTTGATTATTTTACATTTATTTTATACAAGGTCATTATTTTAGAATTTGAGGTATGAGGTTTAAGGTAGAGATCTTATTATTTTGTTTTTATTTTTAAGAATCAGAGATTAAAAATGAAAAGTAGACACAATCAACTTTACTATTTTATGTTGTAGTTACAATCCCAGATGTTGAGCAACCTTGTCTAACTACTGCCTGTCCTTTCGGTCATGAGTGCCGTGTAGTTGTCTACAGTGACACTCTTCTGCCAGAAGAAAGATGCGTTCCAAAAGTCAGTGTACCTAAAGGTTAGTTACTTACATCTGATTTTTTTGTGCTAAATGCTAATATTTTGGTTTAAAATTATCATGGCCTATAAACAATTTAAGGCTTTTGACTACAAAGGGTTAATGTGGGATGTTCTCTTCATTAAGGTTGTTTTTTTAAAATTATTTCTAGATTTTTTTGCATGACTTATTGGCCTTTCAATTCAATTCAGATTCATTGTTTAACTTCACTGCTATTACTTTAACTCCTAAACGACGATACCATCGTTGATTTGACATCTATAAATTAAATTAATGTTTAATTTTTAAAACTTTACTTTATATTACATAGAAGGAGCATGCATTCCCCTTTAGTTCTCTACCAAATAAAACATTTTCTGATCACAACGAAAAAGCTATTGAAGCTTAATCATAATATAGTAGTGAAATATTAATGAGCAAAATGAAGAATTCCGTCTGAATGTACAAAAGTAATTACGGAGGTAAATAGTTAAGTTTCTACAACCTAATAGCGCCTCATGTTGTCTATTATCACACTGCTTGCAGCTATAATCCTTGGTGAGGGCACCTTAACCAAAATAATTGTGTTTACTTTTACATCTAATTATGCAACCTAATTTATTTATTTTTAATCCAATAGATTCCGATACAGCTTGTCACAAACTCAGTTATCATAACTCTCTCCTCGTGGTACAAGAAACCGACCCTGAAACATACAGGCCTATGAAGTGTGACGGCCCGCGACCTGTTCATAGGTGTCTTAAAAATTCTTTTTGCGTTGACGACGGTTATGGGGGTGCCACGTGCTGTAGAGGACGACCTCCATCTGTGGACCCCATCAAGCCTGGCTCCTGTCCGAAGATGTCTTTAATGGTAAGAGACAAAGATACAAGTTAACTGGCAAGACTGCGGACTTTTTTTTTAAAGATATGTAAAAAGGCAATTTTATATGCATGTCTTTCACAACGAGATGTATTCCTGTGCCAACTTAATATATTTTCGCTTCAGTGTAACATAAACGACTCTTTAAAATATCTCTGTTCAATCAGAACTTCATGGAGAAACTTCCTGGCTGGAAAAACATGAGAGGGTGGAAACTGGACACAAATTAAAAAAAAAGACTACAGATTTTTCTTAAGATCTAACGCTTGATGTATCTACCTGAGAAAACAATGACTAGCTCGTTGGCCACACGAAAACTCTAGTTAGACCGTTATAATGTTTCAAGTAAAAAGAGTACATTTTAATTTGGCTAAATCAACCGATAACTGAGCTGTGTATCAAATTTTACCAAAGTTTAATGATTTTAATAATGGTGTTACTCTAATGAAACATGATTATTCATTTGATCTCCTTTCGAAGGGTCTATTTTGTATCAATTATAGTTTCTTTATGTTTTTCTTGAGCTGAGGTGTCCAAAATAGAGGATGCAATTTTTAATATTAGTCAACTTAGGTTAAATAGCATTTTAGTTTGTCGTTCCAGTTTGATTCGCTAAAGATTCTCTTAATATAAACTAGACTAAGAGGGCATGTCATTGGAAGAGGTTCGATCCAAGCAAAGGACATAGAGGAATGGAGGAAGACTGTCGACAAATCTTGCGTGGTGCCCCAACGGCCCAACAGACTAAGGAATAGGTGAAGGTGAAGACACGCAATCGGTGCTAGAAATGTGTATTACACATAAACATTATACTTCGAGGTAGTTTTCATTAACCTTTTGTATAATACGCATCAACTGCCAACATCCTCTGGATGTCTTATCATCTACTCTCCCATGTGTTTTGACCAGGCCAAGGTAAATCTTACCTCTTCACTATTTTGCCAAGTAGATGATGATTGCAAAGGTGACATGAAATGCTGCGACTCTCCATGTGGTGGTCACGTGTGCAGCACACCAGTGAGAGTCCATGATAAGTGTCCCAAGGAGTGCTCAAACGGTAAACAAAATATATTCTCTAGAGTCTAGTACTATGGACAGAAATGAGGGTGAATGTTGACAATTTAGTAATGCAGATTTTGAATTCATTGCGGTGTTAAAGCCCTTGTATAACAAGCTCTTTTGTGTATTCAGTGTTCACAATAAAGATGGTTTGTTAACTTTAAAAAAAAACATATACACTGTACACTTTTTAGCACTCTGGTATCTTATCTTATAGATTATAAACCTTACTTCAAAAAGAAGATAATTACATCCTATGCATTTCATGTGTTAATCTAGTCATGCATGTTAATAAATGACCTAAACTTTGCTAAGTCGTTGGTTTTCATGGCTGATTTATCAAATTATAAGTAATATGAAAATTAATTCAAGTCTTTGACTTCAGCTTTGAACTATTACAACTATAATTGATAATAATTGAAAAAAAAAACCCTAGTACATAAAAAGTTATTTTAACTCTTTAAAGAGAAGTGTCCAAATTATGTCTGATATATACATTTTTGTCTCGTCTAATATAACAAAATTGTCCCTAAGTTATAAATCTTTAAGTAAAAAATAAATAGAGCTTTGGTGGGAAGAATTAGAGTTAAAGTTTATTGTGAGTTGCTCACAAATTAATTGAAAATAACATTATGACGATTTATTAAACTAGTGTTATTAATAATAATAATAAAATAATTTTCTGATTCAACAGTGTATTGTGACACTGTGTTGTTGGCAAAATTGTATTTATAAATTAATCATTAAATTTAGGTTATACGTCTGAGCTTAGCCCTTTTCATTGTCACCATTATGCCAAGATGCCAAATAAGTCATGTGACCTTGATCCCATTCCAACTTCCTTGCTCCTAGAATGTTTAGATGAGCTTGTACCCACAATTACTAACATTGTGAACTCTTCACTGACTCTAGGCATCGTACCACAGCAATTTAAGCATGCACTTGTCAGGCCCTTATTAAAGAAATCCAGTCTTAATCCGGAATGTCTAAAAAAAAAACTATCGCCCAGTATAAAATTTTCCCTTCCTGTAAAAGCTTCTGGAGCGCATTGTGTTAGCGCAAATTCTTTCTCATCTTGAACAGTACTGTCTCATGGAAGAATTTCAATCGGCGTACAGGAAGTGCCGTAGCACAGAGAAAGCAGTGGTCAGGGTACTAAACGTCTCACTTCATAATCCCGACATAGGCCATATATCAATACTTTCCATGCTTGACTTGTCCGCAGCCTTTGTTACACTAGACTACGAAATTATGATGGCCAGATTCTCTGCCACTTTTGGTTTAGCAGGAATCGTCCTAAAGTGGCTTTGATCCTACCGGATTGAACGCACCCAAAGTGTCATTGTTAATGGGACAGAATCAACAAGCTTACTTTTGAAGTACGGAGTACTCCAAAAATCAGTTCTAGGCCCAGTACTTTTCACTATGTATATATAACCACTCAGCGGTGTCATACAGCCGGCAGGTATACCCGATGACAAAATAGCCAAGCTGCAACGTATTCAGAACAACGCCTTGCTATCAGGTATACCCGATGACAAAATAGCCAAGCTGTAACGAATTCAGAACAACGCAACAAGACGAGATTCTGCTATTACGCTCTTGCGCACGCCCCATTGGGTTCCTGTGAAAGCGAAAATCGACTACAAGGAGACGACACTTTGTCATCAGTGTATCTACAACAAAGAAATGCCCTTGTATCTTGGAGATTTGATCCCTCCATATGTCCCTCTGAGAGCCCTGCGCTCAATGGACTCAACGCTTCTAGTGGTGCCACGTTTCTCCCTCAAAAGTTTTTTTTTTTTTTTTTTCTGTCCACGGACCAAAGATTTTGAACTCACTCCCCATTGATCTCAGACAGACAACATGCTACACCACTTTCATGAAGAACATTAAGACCTATCTGTTTAAAACTTATTTAGATTAGTTTATCATTTTTAGCTGTAGTGTTTTTGTTTGTAATGTTATGACAGCGCCTTGAGCCTACATTTTGTTTGTTAACAGTGCTTTATACTAAATTATTATTATTATTATTATATCTCACGTTCACAATATGAAGCAGTGCAATATTAATATATATATATATATATATAAGCTTTTATTGGGTGAAAGAGTTCACCTTTTAATTTATGCCATAAATCTCAATGTGCAGGGCCGGCCTCAGGCCAGTCCAACCTATGCGACCGCAGTGGGGAGTGGGACCCGCACTTTCATAGGACCCGCGCTAATTCAAGGTGTATACATTATTAAATTAAATCGTTTTATAACTTAAAACAGATTTCCCGCGCCCTCCTGTCGATTTACCAGGAGCTCCTGGAAATCTCCCCAGATTGCAAAGTATACGAAAAAGTCCTTAAAATATAAGGAAGTATATAGACAAAATTTTCATTTTGGGGTGTCATTCAATATGGAAAACGCCAATCCTACGCGCAATAAATAAAAACGGCGTTATGCATTAGCCGCAATTGTGTAAAAAAAATGAAGAATTACTTGAGGTCAACAGTTCTCAAAGATAGCGGGTAGGTTTTGATAAATCCAAACGACAGTCCAGCGCGCAAACCGCACGACTAGGCAGCCATCCGTAGTGACGGGTGATTACTACTTGTTCTCCCCTTCCTCTTGTTTTTTCGTGGCTGTAACTCTATCCGCAGAAAAAAAAGTGTGATCTTTCCTTTACTACTTCTTCTTCTCGTCCAAACTCTTGAGCCATTAAGATAATTATATATATTTAGATTGAAATGTTAATCCCCCCCCCTTTTCTTTATAAAAGAAACCTAATTAATTGCTACTTATAGATGAACTAAGTGGCTACTTACTGTTATCGATTCGTGTGTTCTCAACCACAATGAATTAGGTAATTGTGCAACATTTCAACTTGATTCGAGTAAGAGAAGTGTAAGAAAAACTGTGTCCAATAATCCAGACAGACGGAGTGAGTTCATATAAACCCATGTCCAATAATCCAGACAGACGGAGTGAGTTCATATAAACCTGTGTCCAATAATCTAGACCGACGGAAAGAGTTCATATAACCTGTGTCCAATAATCCAGACAGACGAGTGAGTTCATATAAACCTGTGTCCAATAATCCAGACAGACGGAGTGAGTTCATATAACCTGTGTCCAATAATTCAGACAGACGAGTGAGTTCATATAAACCTGTGTCCAATAATCCAGACAGACGGAGGGAGTTCATATAACCTGTTTCCAATAATCCAGACAGACGGAGTGAGTTCATATAAACCTGTGTCCAATAATCCAGACAGACGGAGTGAGTTCATATAACCTGTGTGAAATAATCCAGACAGACGAGTGAGTTAATTTAAACCTGTGTCCAATAATCCAGACAGACGGAGTGAGTTCATATAATCTGTGTCCAATAATCCAGACAGACGGAGTGAGTTCATATAACCTGTGTCCAATAATCCAGATAGACGAGTGAGTTCATATAAACCTGTGTCCAATAATCCAGACAGACGGAGTGAGTTCATATAACCTGTGTCCAATAATCCAGACAGACGAGTGAGTTCATATAAACCTGTGTCCAATAATCCAGACAGACGGAGTGAGTTCATATAACCTGTGTCCAATAATTCAGACAGATGGAGTGAGTTCATATAAACCTGTGTCCAATAATCCAGACAGACGGAGTGAGTTCATATAATCTGTGTCCAATAATCCAGACAGACGGAGTGAGTTCATATAACCTGTGTCCAATAATCCAGACAGACGGAGTGAGTTCATATAACCTGTGTCCAATAATCCAGACAGACGGAGTGAGTTCATATAACCTGTGTCCAATAATCCAGACAGACGAGTGAGTTCATATAAACCTGTGTCCAATAATTCAGACAGACGGAGTGAGTTCATATAACCTGTTTCCAATAATCCAGACAGACGGAGTGAGTTCATATAAACCTGTGTCCAAAAATCCAGACAGACGGAGTGAGTTCATATAACCTGTGTGAAATAATCCAGACAGACGAGTGAGTTAATTTAAACCTGTGTCCAATAATCCAGACAGACGGAGTGAGTTCATATAAACCTGTGTCCAATAATCCAGACAGACGGAGTGAGTTCATATAATCTGTGTCCAATAATCCAGACAGAGGGAGTGAGTTCATATAAACCTGTGTTCAATAATCCAGACAGACGGAGTGAGTTCATATAACCTGTGTCCAATAATCCAGACAGACGGAGTGAGTTCATATAATCTGTGTCCAATAATCCAGACAGACGGAGTGAGTTCATATAAACCTGTGTCCAATAATCCAGACAGACGGAGTGAGTTCATATAACCTGTGTCCAATAATCCAGACAGACGGAGTGAGTTCATATAACCTGTGTCCAATAATCCAGACAGACGAGTGAGTTCATATAAACCTGTGTCCAATAATTCAGACAGACGGAGTGAGTTCATAAAAGCCTGTGTCCAATAATCCAGACAGATGGAGTGAGTTCATATAACCTGTGTCCAATAATCCATACAGACGGAGTGAGTTTATATAACCTGTGTCAAAAGCTGAGTGTAGACCTATACATAAAGCAAGTATTTTTATAGTTATAATGTTTTGCTTGGTGTAATGCACAAATTGTAAGACAAATTTCCTTACGGACAATAAAGATTATTATTATTATTATTAAAAGAGTTGTCCCGGATAGCAGAAACAGGAACAAGGTTTAAAAGCTGCTGACTAACGTGTGACCGTGTATGTGTACTATGATTTGGGCTCTTTAGTCACGTAAGTAGTTACCATATGGGAAAAGGCTTATAACGAGACGTCTCTCCAGACGTGAAAAGTCTTACAACAAGAGGTCTCTCGAGATGGGAAAAGGCTTATAACGAGATGCCTCTCGATACGTGAAAAGGCTTATAACGAGACGTCTCTCGAACGTGAAAAGGCTTATAACTTTTGGTTGACACTTTGCTTCAAACTAAAGACCAAACTATTGTTCTAACATTGTTGCTTTTTCTTTTTTTTTTTAACCCATCAAGGTTTTTTCTGTGACAAAGTCCAACGCCCGGCCCCATGTCCGTCATGTCTGCCAGTGTCAGACTGGAGGTGCGTGGCCTTGGATTGCAGCTTGTGTTCCAATGATGAGCATTGTGTTTACGAGGGAGAAGTCTGCCACAACAAGCTGCTCATTAGCGCAATGGAACTGGCTTTCTGTCGCAAGGTTTACAGCTGCTCTCCTGTAAGGAAACAACTCAAGCAACATGTAATGGGATAAAAACAAGTATCTTATCTCCCCTGTGCTGCTTCTTGTAATAAAACCCCTGATATATTTTTTTTTTAATTACACGGTATCTTATAGTTGCAACAGATTTATACAATATTGATAGCTCTTTAAAGAAGCCATATAATTGCTGTTTGTGTTTCGGGTTTGTAGACGTTTTTCTTGATGAACGCCACACAAGTAACTCGGAATTGATATTTTGGATTCACAAGCTCACATTTATTTACTTAACACTGTCGTCTTATGGACCAAAGCAAACCAAGAATATATAGATATTGTTGCAACACAGAAATCAATAATAATTATACTAGAATACTATGACCTTTCAAAATATTTCCCAAAGCTTAGCATTATTATTTTTACACATGATAACTTTGACATAGCAAAATAAGACTGGTCTTCCGATCACATGATCAAACATACATTATGTTCTTATCTTATCTTATCTTATATAATCGTACATTACATTAATATTGATTCTTTTTTTTTCAAAGTACGAGTCATACTCAATATAAATAGCATAATTTGTTTCCTTTTTAAAATTCCTCTATTCAGCTCGCAAACTCTTCATTGAAAAAAAAAAAAAGGTCGGAAATGAAAAGGAAAAACCTGGGTGGACACGGATCTAGAAAACAAATCTAACGATTTTTTTTTCAATTTGACAGTTGATCTTTGGAAAAAATAATTACTAGCTAATTGGCCACACTGGAAAAACAACAACACCAAGCTTAAACGTTTTATATCTTCGAAATATATTCGAAAACTAAATTTGGTCTAGACAATCTTTATCTTGAATAGACATAAGCCTACGTCAGCGGGTATTCTCAATTGAAGGCCATATTCATTAAATAGTTTAATTTAAAAAAAAAAGACATTCACGAACATTATGCTTACCATCATCTGACAAATTTTTTTACTTGTTTATTAAGTTAAAATTGTTGCATTTTCCAATCATTTACAATTTTTATCTTATTTTTCGTAACTACCTTTTTATAATTAGATTTCAACATTTCTCGACAGATTGACCAATGTGGAGGCTGTAAGAGAAATGAAGTGTGTGTAGACACAAAACTGACGTGTTCAATGGGCAATTGTAACTCGTACACGTGTGTGCCGCTAGATGAGTGTGGAGGATGCTCACCTGAGCAGACCTGCACACCTGTCTCGTACTCCCAATGGAACTGTGTGGACAAAGTTCTTGATTACATCCTTGTGGTAAGTCTTAGAGAACAACATTGTATATCTCGAATTAGTCTCGAGTTTCGGTTGTACTGCGACTATTTCTCAATGAAATTAGAGACTCATCTCATCGCCTCTCCTGTAGTCCCGTCTGGGGAAAAACGCCACCATCCAGCTGTCTCCCTCTGCTTGGCATTTAAACTTCTGCGCCAAGTCTTTCTGGGCCGACTTCTCTTATGCTTCTTGGGGGTGGGGGGGTGGGGGGTGGGGTTCCAGATCAGGACTTGTGTTTTGTAATGTCGCATGCAGGCTTGTGATGGGTGTGGCTTATCCATCTCCATCGTTTCTAAAGGATGCCTGTTTCAATAGGCTGCTGCTTAGTTCTTATCTACACATATTACAAGTAAATATTCATGTTGAAATACACACAATCAACCCCAGGTAAAGAGATGTAGCTACGTAACTATGGCAGAGCAGGACTCACCATTGGCTAACAGTGCCATATTTCATGCGCGCTTAATTCATCAAAGTAAAACCACTCTCCATAATTTAATAACCAGATGAATGACTACGTGTCCTAAACGTGTCATAAACCGTCTGATAGCCTCAATGGACTCGAGTTCAACTCCCGAACTGACAAGAAGTGTATAATTAGAGATTGTCCTTGAGAAGGTTTGCTGAGCACTTAAAAGCAGCACGTATAACTATAATAGATAGCCCCCCCCCCCTCATATGTCACAAAAGAAACCATCAAAGTGCATGTTATAGAAATATGGAAGGCGCGCTATGCAAAAGCAATATTAATATTTATATCTATCACAGATACAACTTGAAATATCTCTCATATATATCACATATATCACATATATCTTCTACAAGAGACAACACAACGCAGTCTGATACTTTGTATTGACTGAAACACTATACAAATAGTTTGTATTGACTGAAACACTATACAAATAGTTTGTATTGACTAAAACACTATACAAATAGTTTGTATTGACTGAAACACCATACAAATAGTTTGTATTGGCTGAAACACTATACAAATAGTTTGTATTGGCTGAAACACCATACAAATATTTTGTATTCACTGAAACACTGTAGGCTACAAATAGTTTGTATTCAGGGAAACACTGTAGGCTACAAATAGTTTGTATTCACTGAAACACTGTAGGCTACAAATAGTTTTTATTCACTGAAGCACTTTACACAACGTTATTGATATAAAGTTACTTTGACACACACCACTTTATTCTAATGTTAAACGAAAACTCCCATAATTCACAGGCTTAGCTTAGCTATACATTTTAAAACGTTCAGTAATAAGGTTTTAATAATACTTATAACATATCTCGTATATAATCTGACATTTGTCTACCATGTGAGTATTACAAATTTCCCGAGGGGGGGGGGGAAGGGGTATTTTAAAATCTTTTTAGTTTTCTTAGAAATGAATTTTCTCGAATAATTGTCCTAATTAACTACTGGAGTCCAGGGATGTATAAAATATAACACAATTTGTTAGAGCACGTATTTCAATAGATCAACATGACCGACAGTATGAGGCTCCAGTAAGTTTTAAATATCTTCAAGTTTTAACTCTCCTCGGCCTTCATGGATCCTTGTCAATAAGTTAAGTGTATGACATTTTATTTTGTTTGTTTTCCAGCCTGAGATTATTTGCCAGAAATGCCAGCAAGATGAAGTATGTGTTGATACCAATATTAAATGCGTCACAGAACCTTGCCCTTCGTTCAAATGTCTCAAAAAGAACCAAGTCCCATGTCCCTTGAAATGCAACAAACCTAAAACTTGTCAGATTACAACGCCAGGCTGCCCTTACAGTCCACATCAGCCATGCAACCTACAACCTACGCCACAATGTGTACCAGGTTTTTATTAGAAGAACGCTAAACTACTGATTTAGTGTGGAATTTTTTCTGCTGAAGTTCATTGTTCTAGCTTTTCATTGCTTGTGACAAATACAAGTTCCTTATATTACTATCAAACAATTGTTGCTTTATTTTATGTAAGGATTTGACTTATGATGGTTGATACGTCTTAGTCCCTAATGTTTACATTTGAAAATATTAACTACTGGCAAGTGTACACGATAGTGCTCGTGTTTCTTTAAAAGATAACAAAAGTAACACACAATCTACATAAGAAGCCAAAGCTTTTTAATATAAATATAAGCTTTTCAGCCTGGTAGAAAACTGATTAAAATATTTTACGGCCTTCACAACGAGTTCATGAATTTTCATACGCTTCATCGATATTGGTCTATCGATTGGATCATTGAGAGAAAAATAACAAGGTTACAAAGACAGTTTGGTGGAAACACAAGCTCAAAATCGGCCCCCGAAGTTGTCCACCCAGGCAGGTAAAAAGGCAGGTTTCACTATTTTCAGAAAGAATATCAGAATGAAATTTTATCAAAGGCAAATGACAGAGAAGAATGGGGAAAGTAGGTTGACAAATCTTGTGTGGTGACACAACGGTCCAGCCGACCAAGGCATAGGTGAAAGTAAATGTGAAGTTTAATGTGAACCTGGCCTAATTAATGTCATATAATGAATTTCTAATCCTATACTCTTAAGCGAGCAATTCTTGTATATATATTTATAAATATTTATATATATATAAATTTTATTTCGAAAACGGCTCTAATGATTTTCTGTAAAATTTTACGGTATATGCATAATAGTGAGAAAAAAATTCTCAACTCATTGGCCACATCGGGAAAACTCGAAATCGACCGTTATATCGGTTTGAAAATGGCTCATTATCTAAAAATTAATTTTGGCTAGAATGTTTTATGAATGAAATTTTCTATATGACGTCAATGGGAAAAAAACTTGAAACCGCTTACGTCACTAGGCTCACAGCAGTACACTAAGATATTTCTTCGCAAACAAGAAAAAGTTTTAATGATTCAATTGGCGTTATTAAACATTTGCGCACCATCTTATTGTAGATTGATCCATTATGAAACTAAGGAAGAAAAATAATGAAATTAAATATCTTTATGTATGTATGAGGGCTTTATAAATTGTTTAAACTTTGAGTGCGTACACCCGTAGGTAGCTTTTACTTTGTTATTTTGCTGGTGAATTATTGCAATGTGTTTAAGCTTCGAAGTCTACTGTCCCATACCAAAACAAGGAAATGGTCATAACACAGCTTATCTATGCCTTACTTGCACAACCAGGGCGGCCCTAACATTTGCGAGGCCCTATGTGAAATGGATTGCGCGCGGACCAGTAAGGGTTGGGATAAGGATAATAAAAACAAATAAAGATTTTCTATTAGAAAATAAACTCGCATTTGCATTACATTTTTATTAAATGAAAGCTGACGGGGCCGTTTTTTTATATATCACGCGTAGGACTGGCGTTTACCATATTGATTGACACCCCAAAATGACAATTGTGTCTTTTTAAGGACATTTTTATGAGGTTCAAGAGATTTCCAGGAGCTCCTTAAAAACAAGGAGACCACGGGAACCCTATTATAAATTATAATGGTTTAATTTAATATTTTACACCTAGAATTAGTGCGGGTCTTTTGAACCTTCGGGGTCCACTGCGGCAGCATAGGCCTAAGTCTGGTCCTGATGATATCCAGCTCGAAGTCAACGAATTTTCATAACGCTGCTGCTTTTTTTGGTTAACCTATAAACCTCGGTTAAACAGAAGTCATGTTCCAGAAGTCACCCAATAAAACCTACTCAGCCCTTAGATCACCGCGCATAGACATCTCTTAAAGTGGTAGATAACTTCACATTATCTGGGAAGTATAGTATCAAATGACGCATTGCTTTAAAGAGAGGTTGATATGTGACCAGGGATAGTCGACGCCTCCAAGCGAGAGTGTGACGAAATAAATCGCTCCGCCTGCCTACAGAAATCAGTGTCAACCAGTGATTCTCTCAACCCCTCTATGTGGATCTGAGATATGAGTACTTTATAGAAAGCAACTAAGACTTCTTAAACGACTTCACCAAAGACCGCAATACAAACAGCGATATTCTTGCAAAATGGTAAGAACTTCTTATAATCCGACAGTCACCCTTTGCAGGGCACTTATCCCGTATGGGGGACGAATATATTTTTGGGAATCTTTTATTTTAGTAAGCTGAAAAGTTGTCGGAGTAACAAAGATGCCTCACAATAACGCTTCTTTAGAACACTAACGCAATGTTTTTAAGTCTCTTAGGAAAAAATTCGCGATTTTACTTTGTTACTAGGTGCACGTTTTACACTATAACGTAGAGATTTTGCATCACTTGATGATTCTTAGTAAAGCCATAATAATAAAGCTTGTCTTCGAGACCGAAGATTAGTGAGGAATGCAGTATTTCCCATGACTGCGCAGCCCCAGCTGTGACCTACATATTTTGCCACATCCAGGGCAAGCGTAACCATTGTCCGCAGGTGGTCGATTTAGATTTTCTTTTCACCGTAGGCGTTTGTCCTCGGCAGCAGATTTTCTTTTGGTCTCAAATATGTATCGTGACCCCCAGCTGTTCGGAGGCCACATACAACCAGGTGCTCTCTTCAATGTCAGGCAAGGAAAGTTGACGCCTTAGCTGGTTTTTGAAGCGTTTCCGTGGGGCGTCTCTGTTACGTCGACCACCTTTTAGCTCACCAAAAAAAAGACTGCCTTTGGCATACGTTCGTCTCCCATACGGGATACGTGCCCCAGGCAGTGCAACTGTCGGACCATAAGAAGTCCCTATAATCTGTCTATACCGGCCTTGGTAAGGACATCGCTGTTTGTAGTGCGGTCCTGCCACCGTATGTCCATGATGGAGCGCAAGCATATTTGGGGAAAGCACTCAAGAAGTCTTAGTTGTTTTCTGTAAAGTGTCCATGTCTCAGAGCCAAAATGAATATATTAATTGCAATATTAAATTTCAGAAAGTAACCATTTTAGAAGTTACACTGCAAAGACTTTCTTCCAAGCCTATAATAGCCCAATAGTTTTAAGCGAAAGAAGCAATGTAAAACGTTAAGACGTGAACTGTGGTTTTCTATAGGCCTACTGTTGGGGGGACCTTCTATTCTAAACTATTGAAAGCCTCAGGAAAAAAGATGAAAATTTTCGTATAAATCCTCCCCTTGCTTTCGTTCAGTGTTTAGTGTTTACTGTTTGGTACCGCAATTCACGCGATAATTATGAAAAAATCTACTTACTAATCTGCATACTAAATAGATTTTTTCTCTTTAAAAATAAAAGTGAATTTAATTTTTTTGTGTGTAAATGTAGTAGTTCGTATGACAGAACTTACTAAAGCTTTGCTATACGATTGTTTAAAAAATATTTTTGACAAAAAATCTAAAACGCGTGCATAAATGTGTTAAAAATATGGTAAATTGTCTTCTCCCTTACTAAATAGCCTCCCTTGTTTGTTACTATTAATATTGAATACTTTCAAAAATGGTGTATTTTTATAAAAAAAAATTGCTTACATAATTAATTTTAAAAATTCAGAAAAGAAAAAAGTAGCCGTTGCATTCGAACTTGAATTGTCTAAAATATGATGATGTCGGATTTTTAATATCTTTTCTAGTTTTCGAGCCCTAAGAGGGACGAACGGACAGACGGACCACACAAAGCTAATAGCGTCTTTTCCCCTTTCGGCGGCCGCTAAAAAAATTACCCAATTTTATTATGTTAATTTTTTTTTGGTTGTATAAAATCTTTAAATATGCTCCAATAGATGAGAAATTAATTTATATTAATTATCTGCGTCACTACTCAAAAAACAATTGATGTAGGTCAAACTTCAAAATGACGTAAGTAGCTTCAAGTAAAAAATAGGCTTATTTCAAAGGTCTGCCTTAGAAAATAATAGACCCTAAATTGATATGTTGTCTCTTAAGCTCGTATGAGGTCTCTG
Organism: Biomphalaria pfeifferi; assembly: GCA_030265305.1. Lineage (NCBI taxonomy): Eukaryota > Metazoa > Mollusca > Gastropoda > Planorbidae > Biomphalaria > Biomphalaria pfeifferi. The sequence continues at coordinate 778,190 of JASAOG010000022.1, forward strand.
CAGGTTAGTTAAGACATTTATTAAATTCTTTAGCCTTTACTTAATACGAAGAAACATATGGCTACATGTCAATGACGTTGAATGGTGTAATGTTGAAGAATGCGAATGTCGTGTAATGCTGGGTTCTTGCCTCCTGAAGTACTCTTGACACGTGACAAGACAAATACTATAAACTGAGTTAAGTCCGTCTCAGCAGACAAATGTAAAGTTTATTTTACTACAATAATAATAATACTGCACTCCTTGTTAGTGCTACAAGTCAAGAAATAATAAACAATCCTATCCGCATGACAGCGGTATCAAATGTATCCAATATATGTTAGTTACAAATCACGTCCGCATCTCAGCGGGTAACACTGTACAGAATAATCCTTAATAATAATAATGCATATCTCAAAAGGAGCACTGGCAACAACTGCCCACAAGTTACTTTCTAACTGCAATTACAACTCGACTTTTCTAAGTCGCTACTGTCCATCCTGGACCAAAATATACTAGACTGCCTCGTACAGAGGAAAACACTTTTCTTGACCACCCGGTCCAAAGTATCTCACTTGACTTACTTGACTGAACTCAAAGTCAACTTTATTCATTCTACTTCCTGTTTTCTAAATCAGGAGTTTCACGTGTCTTTTAACCTCTTAACATGACGTGAATATTAGATCATGCAATGTCAACTGAGACTGTGACAGTACAGTGCGGGGGTACCCGCTGATAGTGTATTCAAAATTTTAAGATGATTATATTTTGAAAAATTAAAACGATCAGACCAAAGTTTTCTGGCCAATTAACAAATATTTTTTCCCCAAATATAAAGCATACATAAACTGTTAAATTTCTAGGAAAATCGTTAGAGCCGTTTTCGAAATCTGTGTTAAGGTTCTACCCAGTGTCCTGAGCTCATGAGAAATGTTCTAACGATTTCCTTAGAAATTTGACAAGTTATGTATATCTATATAACAACTAACAAATCGGCTACACAGAGAAATCTCTGTATTCTTTTTCTTCTTCTTCGTTCTCATTGATTATGTTGGAGTGTTCAGATGAGTAGACCAATACATGAGATGAACTGCGCAGTGGTTTCCAGATCAGGGAGCTCTCCATATTGTTTCTTTTCTATTGGGGTGATTTGGGGCCAATGTCTTATTCGGAATATAATGATGTGGAGGTTAAATTTGGTCTGGAGTTCAAGACATTCTATATCTTGAACACACAAGTCAGCGGGTATTCCCGCATTTATCCATGCTTAAAGATTTAAATAAATTAAAGGACCTTCATTTCACACACTGTCTTCTAAGTCTATGATTAGGGCCTATAGGCCTATCAAATGAATTATATATTTTTAAAAAAATCTATCATTCATTAGTTATTACGAAAATAAATCGCTTTTTACAAAGGTTGGTCAGCAGTATAATGGAGAAATTGTCTTTAAAAAAATTAACAACTTTGTGCTGTTAGTTTTTTACTATGTTGAATGTAAACTATTTGTTACGATTGCTACCTGTGTCCCGATGTCTCGATTTAGTTCAGCCATGGTTAAGCCTTTTATTGTTAAACTTATAAGACTACGATAGGTCTAAAAATGAATACATATTTAATCTGTGTAAAAACGACTACTAATCAACCACAACTATTGGTTTCATCGCTTCAAGGTTTCAATAAGACTTTTAGTTTCAGACTTTGCACTTATTGAGACATCTTTCAAACTGGTCGACTTTGCAGTTGGAGTCATCTTGACATTTACGAGTGGTACCTGGACACTTCAACGTCTCTGCTTCTATGCTAGGCCTTGGGCGATCGGCCAGCTTAATGTTACACCTGGACAGTAGGCTATTTTGTTTTTGAAGTCCTTATATTTTATTTAAAGATAATAATAAAAAATTGTAATGAACGCTTGAGTAAAGACATTCAATCTTTCCCCACCCTCTTTTTATGTTTAGATCTAGTTTAAATGTTTTAAAAACTTTTTATATTCTTATCTTATCTTATATAATACAGACGTTACTTCAAAAAAGAAGATGATTACGTCCTACGCGTCATGCATTTAGTCATGCATATTAACCAATGACTTAAATTCTGCCAAGTCACTGGTTTTTCTGGCTAGCTCAGGCAACTCATTCCATGCTCTAATAGCACTAGGGAAGAAGGAGTATTTGTACAAATTTGTCCTAGCATATGGGACGAGGAATGTGCCTTTATTTTTGTGTCTTTCAGAGTATTTTATTAAATTTTGTTTTTGTATTTGAAGATTATGGTTCAGTGTTTTATGTATAATTGCTACTTTACTTTTGAGTCTTCTGTTTAGTGATTGTACTAAAGGTGTTACTCGAGTCAAATGTGAATATTCGTTTGTTATGAATTTAACTGCTCTATTTTGTGTCTGTTCCAGTTTTTTTTAGTGTTTTCTTGATTTGAGGGGTCCCAAAACAGAGGATACATATTCTATTATTGGCCTAACCAAGGTTAAATAACATTTTAGTTTTATGTTCTTATTTGATTTATAGAAATTTCTTTTAATAAACCCTAATTCTTTGTTTGATTTTTTGATAGCTTTATGCAATAAAAAAGATACAATATAGAAGCAATCTTGATTGCATATCATTAGAGAAAGATATAATGGTAATTTCGGGGCCAATTTGTGAAAAACAAAATCTGAATTAAAAAGTTGTAGACAGTGTAATGAACTGGTAGGCCTAATAGATCAAATTATTAACAGCACAAATTATGAAACTATTACTTCTTCAATTCGGTATAAAATATAGCATATTGATTATCGGTTTAACAAAATCAAAACTGCAAAGGTCTTCCTTCCACTATTGTAAGAAGTTCGACATGAAAAGGGAATTAAATGTATACTACATTAAAAATTGAAAATTATTACCCCTGTTAAGTCCCCTACAATTAAACATTTCAAAATATTTTAAATCCTGCTTTCAACAAAATTAATCTACATAATAAATGCAAGCACTTAAAAATATTTACACAAGAATTTTAGATGTAAATTTCAAAATTTCTTAACTTGTAGGAATAAACTGATTTATTAAAAATTGCATTATAAGGTTTTTAACACATATGAAATGTAGAAGACATAAAAGGCGAAACTTTTATTTCATTCGTGCACGAGACAAATCTAAATAATTCACATTCGAATTCGGTGCATTCTTTTGTAAACAAACCAGCAAAGGGAAGCAAGAGGAGAATACAAAGCAGTCTTGTTTTGAAACAGCACACATTGAATGATTGATACAGAGAAGATGGATGAAATAGATCTACTAGCATTAGCGGAAAGTATAGCGCAATCTTGTAATTTAAATGATTGGGACAAAGCCAAACAATTCCTCAAGAAAATAATCACAGATGAAAGCGGTCTAAAGTAAGTTTAAAGTTAAAATAATTCTTAAGTCTTGTTATTAGATCTCTTAGTAGTCTTAGGTCTTAGTCTTAATAAATATATATTTATACTAGATCTATATAGTCTATAGTATACTCATTAGATTAGATAGATTATTATTATAGATTCTATAGAAGCGAAGATTAGATTGAATTATAAATAGGATCTAGATCTATATTAGTATATAAAAAGTATATAGATCTTTTCTAGACTCTACTGACTATTCACAGTCTATTGGTCTATCTATAGTCACTATAGATCTACTGTATGCATGTATGAACTATTGTATGATGTATCACATGTATTATTTATTTTAAGTGTAAACCTGTTAGTTGCTATTCTCATACTTATAGTGAAATTCACAAATACACAAAAATCTTTATAAAAATACATTTCAACAAGATTTTAATATTGCTAACAAAGCTTACCTAAACTAGGCTAAACATAGATAGATCTAGATGTATAGATTGTCAGAATTACCAAATAAGTCACAGATGGCCTAGGTATTGTAAGGAGATAATGAATGATGAACTTCAAAAATGGTTTTTGAATGGAGAACCTGTTTTCCGCCGTATCTAGTTCTATATAGATCTACTGTTGGGTGGACTTATAGGCTAAAGATTAAACAACCCAGTAAAGGCGGTTGGTTGATATGCTGGCCACAATGCACCCTCATTAACTAGGCCTATGCCATAGTCTATGGTCTTTAGAAATAGATGACCTTTACATCATCTGTCCTATAGATCGCAAGGTCTGAAAGGGGAACTTTACTTACTATATACTGTGTAGGTCTTTTACAATCTACTTTTTTTCTATCTAGTATTGATTGATTATTATGTCACTATTACAATAGATCTAGATCATAGATCTGTAAAATCTAAAATCCAAAATATTATTACTTAATATTTGTTTAAAAATTGTTTTACAGAAATGTTAGCCAAGGATTATTTCTACAATGTATGAATGAAATTCTTAAAAGCCTCAGTGAAAAAATCAACCACAGTGATGACAATATATTACAACCTGTTCAGGAGTGTGCAGCAGAATGCTTTCGATGTTTGCGACAGTCATGTGCTCTCAATTCCCAAATCCAGAGTGGCCTTTCTTCTTTTATGGATATTTTAGAATATACAAAAATTATTACAGAAAAAATAATTTCAGTTGATGCACAAAAAGACTCAGAGAATGTTTTAAAATGTGCCATTCAATTTCTTGGGAATGCTTGTGTATCCAATGCAACAAATCAGAAAGCTATATGGGAACTATTCATAAATCAATTCAGGTCAGTTAATTGTGCAAATTTGTCTTCCTTGTTTATTTGGAACCTATAATGTGAAGTTTAGTTGGCTTGCCTTGATGTGTTTGTGTAGCATCTGATGAAGTTGTATGTTGGACAACTCTTGTACTGACCACAGTCAAATTCTCTCAAACTCATAAGGACTTTTATATTTCTGACATGGTGATGAAGGTTATCCAGAACTGCTCATCACCCAAAATGGAAAGATCTATCAATTATTCACAATCTCTTTTTGGTTTTAATTTTTATATTAAATGAAATTTTGTGTTCGGTATTTAAATCTGCTAATAAATAACCTCCACACATCCACTATAGACACTGCTTCCACCCATGACAAGATGTCAGGCATATCTTTTTAGAGTGTTCCAATTTATTCCACCAGATACAAACACTATTATCTCAACAACACTACAAGACCATGTCTCCGTACAATGTGTATTTTGTATAGTGTGGTGGGTCCAAAATGTATTGAGATGATTCATTACATTCTGTGATGAACTACTGTGTGTTTAGTTGCATGTACAATACAAAACGTACCTCCAGTTATAACATTTATCTAGTTGACAGAAACAGTAATTTAAAATAATTGAAAAGTTATATTTTTTATAAATGTAGTAAAGCTTCAAGGCCTAGTTCCCAACTCAATATTGTACTTTGTAACTATATAAACATAGCCTAACATTGTCAAGTCACGTTTGTATGTCCTTCTTCATGTCTATGAACAAGATGCCACTTTCAATTAATAAGTACTACTTTTTAAACAGTACAATAGTGAGACAATTGAAACAAGATGAAACGAACAACTCGCTACTTTTCTTATCTTCTTCTTATATAATACAGACGTTACTTCAAAAAAGAAGATTATTACGTCCACTGCACAGGCTTCAACAACTGAATAACAAACAAAAAATCCTGTTTACAAGAATATAGTTCTAGATAACATGATGTCTATCACCCAATTTATTTGAGACAAATGTTCACCCTAAAACTTAAATAAAGAAAAAAAAAAATTAACATCACTAGCATTTAATAAGATCAAGTGATCACTACTACATTCTGATATTCTCTGATAACTGGTATGGATGACTCATCGTGTCACTCCATAATGAAACAATATTTTACAGAAGTTATCACTTGAACTTCTTCAGAAAAAAAGCACTTTGAAACTTTTTATAAATTCTGCCTCACTGTGGTCTAATTTCATTTTACTTTGGTTTTAGGTCATTTCTTCATCATGCTGATAGTAAAGTCTGTGATTGCACATGCATGCTAGTTCATACATGTTTGACAACTGTTGCCAAAATTGACCAGTGCCTATTAAACAATGCTTCAGCACAAGACATTGTTCTTACTTGTATTGAAGCCACTGCACAAAAAGATATAGAATGGGGGTAAGCATTTGTTACTTGAGGTTAATGTTAATGATTTCAATATTAATATTCTTTTTAAATTTAATCTTTTTTTTTCTTTTTAATGACTTGAAGCAATATTAATACTCCTTAATTGCTTTGTTTTTACTTGTTAGGTAAAAAAAACGACCAAAACTAATGACTAAAGGTTGTAAACAGATTTTATTTCAATTATTATTGAAGGTTGGAAGCTGAGTGGTAATCTTGGTGAAAATTGAGATTTTTAATCTCGGGATCTTTGGGTGCCACTGCGTCCATCTAGCTCTAATGGGTATCTGACGTTAGTTAGAGAAAAGTAAAGGTGGTTGGTCGTAGTGTTGGCCCCATGACACCCTCATTAACCATTTGCCACAGAAACAGAGGATCTTTAAATCATCTGCCCTATAGACCACAAGGTCTGAAAGGGGAACTTTACTTTTTTTTAAAAAAATTATTGAAGGTTGAATTCATATTTATATATCAGATACTTAAAAAGAAATGGCCAATCTCAACAATTGAATTGGCTATTTTGTTAAGATTTAATTTAATCTTTACTTAGTTCAGCATATTTTCTTAAAGGAGAGACCCAAGCCCAATAAATCTTGCATCTATAAAACTAATGTTTAATGTTAATTTACAATGAATTCAATGTCTTAAATGACCTGTGATCAGTATCATCACAGGGCTCCACTGACTTTTTGTTGTAGTAATATTATGAGTAAAGTTATACTTCCATTTCTTTAAAACCTTGTTCCCTGAACTCATTTGTTTGTGGCCTTGTCACTTAGACATTGTTGAATTAGGTCATACCTGTATGTTGAGATCTGTCTCTGCTTAATTAAACTAGCAGCTGGAATGCTCCTGTCAGTTTATTTACAGTAAGCTTAGCTATATTTAATTCAGATTACTCTAGTGTTGGGTCAGTGTGGACAAGTATTTGAGGAATACCTTCTTGTTGTAATGTTTAAGTTGTCTGCCCTTTGTTATTATATTTTTTTTAAATTTACCAATGCCCTAATATTAGATAAAGAAAAATTACTACTAGTATCTTGAGTACAACTCCTATTGTCTCTACCTTATCCTGACCTTTTTCAATTGACACTGTCTTTTTTTTTTTTTTTTTTTTAATGATTCTAAAGTTATATCATATTTTGACAAAAAAACAATATTATAATGTAAATAGTTATTCAAATAAACGATGGAAGAAACAATCTCTTATTCTTGGACACCGGGAGAAATTCTTTACTTTGGCCAAGAGCCTCAAGGACGCTTGATTAGACTCCTTATTAAATACATCTAAAGAAGTATTGTTGTAGAATGTGTGTTTCCTAAGGAAGGGAGTATAATATTAGGTATATATAGAGAACATTCATTTATTGTTAGTCTTGTACAATGAGCCACACTGCCCTTGTGTTAAGTATGCCAGATGACTCTAGAATGCCAGACTGTAAAGATGTGTTTTGATAATGAGTTATTATTTTGTTCAAAATATGTGTTTATTTCTTTCATCTCAAGTTGAATTTTTCGCTATATTGTAGTTAAAGTTATATGTATAGTTTCACAAAGAAGTTATTCAAGTTTTATAAGTTAAAATATTATACGCCTACACTGGTTTTGTTCTCTACAAGTCGTTTAATGCTCTAAGTCAACAAGTATAAATAATGGTTTTATGCTGAAAATTTTCTATACCTAGTGTGTGCATTGTTTAAGAGTGTGTTTGTATGTGCAATGGAGTCAATGTTTGTCTCTTGAATTTTATTTGTATTTAAAAATTATCTTTTAAATTGTGTAACTTTTGCATATGATCCGAACCGGTAGGTCCTTTGGCCCACAGAAACCGATAACATTTACTTTGTCTGTTTATTGTATGGTCTGAGAGGGGAACTTCACTTTCTTTCTTTTTTTTTTTTAAATTTTGTTCTAGTTTTAACTTGCTTGTTGTCTGATGCAACCATTTTTTTTTGTTGTTTCTTTTACAACTTTGACACACAATTTGCATTATATTAATATTGATATTGTTTCCTTGTCTATTTTTTCAGTTTTAAAAAAATGTATTTCAGATTGTATGTTTTAGAGGACATGCTGAAGAATGATTTATTTCTCCCAAAGCTGTATTGGAAAATGGGACATAAAGAAAGGTATGTCCAAATTTGAGATTTTAAAAACAAATCTCTTGACAATGATTATTTGTGGAGAAATAGACACAGTGGGAAGGTTTGTGAAATGTTATTGTAGGTATATGGGTTATGCAATTGAAAATATCCTAGTTATTAACCTTTTATGGTTGTTTATATGTTGTTGTTTTTTTGTCTTGTAAATATTTTTTAAGAAAACTCTTATGTACTTTAAAAAAAATGGAGCTTCAATGGAATTCAATTTTTTTTTTAAAACTTAGGTGTTGTTAGGTCTAGATTGTAGACCTGTTTTTATTTATATTATTGAAACTTAATTTTTAGACTATTTTATTTGTCTGTCTCAGATTGGTCATCTCCCATTTAGTAGTTTAGTAGCACATTTACTACATTATGTTTACTTTGTTCTGTTTCTGTACCTGCTCAGAAGTCCTTCTCCTGTATTGTGACTTCAGATAACTACAGTTGATTAACATTTCTTTCTAGTGGTGGTCTTTCAGCTTGTTCTTTTTGTTCTTTCATGATTTTGGTGACAAAGAAAAACAAAAAAATTATCCTCCTTTTGTATTATTTTTTTTTTACCTTTATTGCTCTCCCCTGGCTATATGGATGTTTTTTTTCCCTGGCTGTACTGAAAGTCAAATTATAGAGTTCACGGAGACAATTTTAATGTCAATCAGCTCAGTGGTTCACACATTTTGATGAATGGCTCATTTGTGGGAGACGGAGGGGGGGGGGAGGTAATCATTTCTTACCAGAGTCACTTCTGGAAAAAAAACAATGGGAGGGGGTGACATGGAGAGAAAAGAAAATCCTGCACTGATGAGTGATAGATCTCTCTGTCTCCTCTCACACTCAAACTTGATGGACTATGACTGGAATGGGCTTAATGAAGTTATCTACCGCCAGTAGGAGAGATTGAATCTGACTTTGCACCAGATTGAGCCATGGAATGGCATTTGGTTCCTCTTGGCCTTGGTTTGTCTTGATATTGTTTCACAATCACTCACTAGCAACTGTTACAGTTTAGTTTACCTGTGTGTGGGAGGGACCAAGTAGTGAGTAGATGAGTGATGGGGGTGTGTAAAAAGATACAGTGTGTGCGCTTTTGTTTCTATGCTCCGATGGGAAGCCTGAATGAACAGCGACGTGACCCCTTCGCGTTCGTCAGCACACGTGAGATTGTGTTAGCAGCTCTGAGAAATAGATCTAGATAGAAACGAATGAAAGGAAAATAATAATTAAATATGCACATACATATTAACCCTAGGTTATAGACCATTTACGTTATTTAAGATCTGCAACATTACAATAGAAGTCCATTACCAATGTAAACAGGAAAAACATTAAAAAGACTATACCTCCATTGTACAACTTATTATAAAATATACACACAAAAAAATCTATGCTCAAGCCGGGAGGGGGGACTCATGTTTGAACTCTTTCTTCAGCACAGTCAGCTGAGTGTCCCAAAGACGTAGATGTAGGTAAGCCCTATTATTATTTATTGATGCTTTCATTATACAGACATCTAGATCTACCTGTACTTCTATTTAAGATCTAATCTAGATCCAATCTATATTAGATTGCATAAAAATATAACCGAAGCTTAGGTAATCTATCAATAAACTGAAAGCAGCATTAAATTTAATAAACAACTCAGTTATTGGTACACCTACGGCTGACTGACGCCCTGTTTTTTGTTATAGCCAAATTTAATATTACTTTTTTTTTTACTTTAAAAAATTGTGACGATCAAACTAGGTTTTTCCCGGTGCGGCCAACGAGCTATAGTATTTCTTTACTCGGCGATATACAACAACCATAAAATTTCTAGGACAATCGTTTGAGCCTTTTTGAGGTTCGTGTCAAGGTTCCATCCTCAACCCAGGTTCCATCCTCCACCCAGGTTCCATCTTCCACCCAGGTTCCATCCTCCACCCAGGTTCCATCTAGTTCTTACTTAAATAGAGGTATTGTTCAAAGAGAAAACAGACAATTATGCCACGTTATTTATTTAGAAGTCACTTGTGAATGCTTTTTAGTTTGTGAGTTTAGTTTGTGTGTGTATAATTGACCCACTAGGGCCGCCTAAAAGTTTGTGTTGTCCTTATGTTATCAAACATTTTCTTTTTAATTTACAATCGAAAACTTCACTCATGAGCTTCCAGACTTTTGTAGGGACTCGAGATGTTAGCATCTAAAATCTGAAGAGTTTATTCTTTAAAAGACGAGCTGGATTCTTCCACATGTTTCTCACATTAGAAGTGACACACTGAGTGCACAAGACAGCATAGTGCTTTCAGTGTCATTTGTCTTCATGTCTGGCAGTGTTCAATGGAACCTGGTCAGCCCATTGTATTGAACAAACAAGTCAGTCGCCACGTAAATAGATCGTTTCAGAAGTGGAACCGTAATGAGTCCATTAGTGTGGACATAATGATCTAGCGGTCTTGTGGTTAGTGTTTCATATCTGGCTCACATTTCTATTGTTCTCAGTCTTCTATTGACATTTCTTTTCTTTATTTCACATGTTGATTTTAGTTCCCATGTTGCTATTCAGAGGAAAGAAAAAAATAATGTAAATACTTATTTTTGTAAATAAAGGCAACATTTAGTCTAATATTATTTTTGTTCTCTTCTTTTCTTTTAAAAACATGATTAGGCTCAGGGTGGGGGGTAAAAGAAGTCTATGGTGTTAGTAAATTGAATTATTGTTTAAAGTTTTAATTGAATACGAGAATGGGTGATGGAAAAATAACGTGCACAACATTTTTTCCAGATAGAGCGAGTTGATAGAAGATTTGTAAAAAAATTTTTTTTTTCATTCTAACACTGTACATACAATTTTAGCTTCGCTAATCATTCTTCATTATAGGTAACACACAAATCACACAAACACATGATATCAAACTATTGTCTATTGTTATTTGGTATACGTGGGTTTGTTCCCTTGCACGGAATGTTCATGTAAATACAATGTGAAACGGGGTTAATCCTGACCGAACTAGGACCTGTCTGACATCTTGACGTTTACAATGACATCGCACGAAGAGAGGGCCCCAATTGCTGTGATTGCATATTGGCGCCAACACAAGAGTTTCTTGTTTTACTAACTTGGTCTTGATAGAGGTCCTCTTGTCCTATTGTGGGCTTTCTCAGTGCTGTCCAGCTATTCGAATGAGTGCCCTCATTTAAAACTAATGATGTTCTATTTGAAAGGCTTATAAATTATCTATTTTTTGCAAAGCTTATATCAACTCTGTCTGTCTGTCAGGTAAAAAGTGTGCACACATTTTTTCTCCCTCACCCATTCACGAACCAAGCTGAAACTTTGCACAATTATTCATTGACATTAACAAGACATGAATCAATAAGAACAATTAACCAATTAGACAGTTTTTAACTGGTAATATATTATTTTGTTCAATAGCAGCAAGGGAAACTTATACTTCAGTATTCACATATATGGCTAAATTTGTTGGGTTTAATCCCCTTGAATAATTATTAACGCTATTTCTCCCCACGCTTTCTCCGATCAAGTTGATACTTTAAACCATTATTTATTTACCTAACAAAACATGAATCAATAAACAAAAATACTCAATTAGTCAATTATTTTTTGGCAATTAATTATTTTGTTTCATATCGAATAAGGGAAATAACGTGTACATTATCGGTACATGTAGTTTTAAGGACGGAGTATTTCCACTTTAGATAAGTTTGTTTTTTTAAAGCATATATATAATATATATTTATTATTATATATTTATATATAATTCTCTTCATGGCCCAACCACGAGGGGCACCACGATAAAGTCATGGAAAGATAACTCTTTTATTTCTGCAAGTCGGACTAGACTTACCCACGTAACTTTCGCAGTGACAGAGAGCGAGGCTCAGAATAAAAAAGAGGGGAAGGGGAGAACAATTAGTCTTTCTTTTTGTACATTCTACATTTGACTACACTTATGTGTGTATTTTTTGTACACACGTCATTATCTGGTGTCATTAAAATAGTTGCATTTTTTTTTCTCTGTAGTTTTGTTTTAAGTTTGCCCCTTCGCTCCCTTACCATGGCCACGGCTTCACATATGTTTCATGGAGGCAACAGGTCTTTCAATGTAGTCAAAACTCCTGCATCAGTCAACTGTTTATTTCTATCAGTCGCATATTTTCTGGAAAAATGTCACAGGCGAAACTGTTGCTCTAAAATTTCACAAGATGGCTGTAAGCTTTGTTTGCGAACATTGGGATCACTACGGCGACGCCCTGTCCGTTGTTCTTACTCACGGAAGCAGAGTCATACACTCTGATCAACACTACGCTGCCTACATGAACACTTCCGGCGTTTATGGTGGCGAGGCTGAAATTTTGGCGATGTCTTAAATACTTTCCGTGTCAAACTATTGGGCGAATATTGCAACATACCAATCTCCAAATTTCAAAACTACCTAAATACATAATAAAGTAAAATAATAAAAGTATGGCGCAACAATTGAAATATATACGGCCTTGATCCTAATGAGATTTTAGCTTGTATGTGGTCTTTGGTAGTCGATTCAGCTGAATATTAAATAAATACGCATTAGTAAGTGGGGATATACACCTATACACGCGGTTCAGCAATCGTCGTAGATATGTGTAACGGAAGCCATACTAGTTGATAATATAACAAACTATTAACAACACAAATCTACCACATCTTTTTTCTTCCACTCTAAGGATTCTAATTATAGTTTACAAATGTGTACTATGCGTGTAATAGGTTGATATGAATTAGGCATGGTGGGAAAAGAGATTAAAACATATTTTGGAGATGTTTTCTATAGATCGCTAGAATGAGACGTTAGGAAATTAGAGCAAAGGAACGTTCAAGACAGTACTTGTCATTTGTATCGCCAATAATACAATACGTAGGTTTAGTTCCTTTTATTATTTTGAACGTAAAGTAGATATTGATTATATATTATTTAGATAATACCTGTTCAATCGTCAGACACGTTTTCTTTTCTGTCCATGTCGGTCAATTATTGATTAGTTGTAAACATTTTGTTCTCTAAATCCCTAAATGAGCTCTCTTCCCCCCCCCCCCCCCCCCCCCCCCCGTGTTGGACAAAACTGGGAAGTTAATCCTTCGCTTCCACCTTTTCTCTGTCTTGTATTACTGTCTACTTGTCTGCCATTCATTTCCTAATAAAAAAAAACAACCTTTCCATCATTTTGATGACCTGATGGAAACCAGGAGATGGTCTATAGAGAGACAGTTATATATGAACTTTCAGACCAAATATCCCAAATCTGAGACAGTTTTCATAATGAAGTGAGCTTACGTGGAAATAAAAGGTGAGAGATGAATATAATGTTTAATCCCCTCGAAAAGAAAATTGGGGAGGGGGCGTCATTCTTTTCTCTCTCATACCTTGTTTAAATCATCTGTTAATTAATTGCTGTGATGATCTCATGTCATAGAAGTGAATCTCACCTTTTTGATAGCTCTTTTAGAATGATAATGTCTTAGGCTCTTGACCAACACATTTTCGACAGTTATTTCCATCCGAGTCATTGAGTCTTGCTCAATCTTTTGTGTAGATGCAAAAACATCTTAACTTACTAAACTACTCTGCATAGTGTATATGTAAATGTATATTTATAAAATGTGTTTTACAGACTACACATACGATAAAGTAAAATCTCGCTTGAGTCTTCTGTAGCACTATTCTTCAATGATTTTTAGAGGTCCACCAAAGTAATAAAACTCCTTTAGTACTTGACTATTTTGTGTTCTTTTCCAGGTTATATTGATAGTATTATATTTCTGTATTTTCATATTAACGTGTTCCTATTGGACTCAATGACTTTAGTTTACCCACCCACTCATGCTGAAACTCTGTAGGACCTTGCCCAATGTTTGTTCCATTGTAATGTTGGCCTATTGCTCAATCCGCATCTCTTGAGTCACTAAGGAGACTTCCTCGCTCTCTTACCCAGGAGCTGTGGACCCTTGTATTCTCCAGAGTTATTGTACATTATTCAATTTCATCTGTGCACGCCCACCTGCTCCCCGCCCTCCAGTTTTCACAGCCCTTCACTCCTGGACAAAGATCTATCTCAATTATGCTTGTGTATTGGCTAATTCTAGCTTGTGTGTTTACATTTTCCCATTCTTTTCACATTATTCTCTTTTATTTAAAAATAACAAACCAGAAAAAACAAAATTCTTTTTAGTTGAACATGGAGTCTCAATGTCCATTGTCAAGCTGTCTTAGATTAGCATCTCGATGCCACAGCTTTGTTATTGAATGTATATTCTATCTAAAGGATGGCTCATATTTTTTTATGCAGAATACATGTTGCCAGATTCCTTCGTTGCTCGTGACGTTACATCTCTACCCCTCCGCTCTCTCTACCCCCCCCCCCCCACAAACACACACACGTCAGAGTTAGATCATATCTGGGTCTTTAACAGTTAGACTCTTTTATCTCACTCATATTGCTTGAATATTGTCATGTCATTTAACTTTGGTCTCGTGTGTCCATTTTGTAAGTTAAAATATATCTCTACTTCATGAAGGACCTCTTTTCCTCAGTCAGTATCTTCTATCTTCTATTTATCTTTTATCTAGTTTAGACCTTCTTACAGAACATCTTTTTTAGAGTCAATATTTATTTATCTTCCTCTAGCCCTTCGTTTTGGCCATCTTTTGCTGAGTGAATCTCCTTTATTTATAGTTTGTCTGTGCATTGGTATAGGACATCTATTTCACAGTCTTATATCCATATCTTGTATTTATCTTTTGTCGAAGCCTTGGTGTACAACATCTATTCTGCTGTCTTAGAGCCATATCATTAATTTATCAATATTGTTATGTTTATCTTCTATCTAGGCCATGATGACGTCGTGTATGCAAGCCATAAGTCAAACGCTTGTTCGAGATTTCTGCAAACAATTAACAAGGAAAAATCAATTCTCAGAATTTTCCCTTCTTCTATTTATTTTTACTCTCTGCTGTCCTCCACCTCACTTCCCTGATCCCCTCTTGTTTTGGGTCCATCTGATGCCGTGAACTTATTTAGAGCTTGGACAGTTACAGTAGGAATTGTGTAGCCCTGTACAATATCATGTCATGTACCATTCAACGGAAAAACTAAATGGGTGAAAACTGGTTGATTAAAACAAGTTCCTTTCACCATTGTTCCATGTGTCAATGGTTCCCACACTCGCGGCTGACTCTGCAGTTCCTTAACAACGTCGCCACCATCTTTCCGAAACCATTTCATTCAAACACTCCCCCCCCCCCCCCACAACGCTATTTCTTTTCAACTAATATTGTGTGTCTCTGAAATTCTTGTTTCTAAAATGCAGCTGACTTCTGTTTCAGGTTATAGTTTGCTTGGAGGTATGTCATCCCAGAGCTGAATGGTAAACTGAGGGTATTGAAAACATTAAAATTCCACAAGGAACATAACAATTTCTTCCTTGAGATCCCATATTCTTCTCAATACCTTGACCATGCTAAGCCAGCGAATACTACCGTGGAACTGAAAATCAGAATGTTTAGTTTCTATATCTTCCTGTACTTCTTGGAACAGCCTATGGTTAAACCCCTTCGCTCTGATAATCTTAATCACTGAGCTTATAGGGTCAATATTGATATTTAATGCAGCTTTGCACAGACTTTCTCATTTAAAGTTTATGGTTGGTATAATGTTTCTTAAATTTGTATGAACAAACCAATCAAAGAACCATCACGATCAGTTTTTCACTCGCCATCTTGTTCAACGCTTTGAACAGAGTTCTTCATAGTGTTGCATAAATACTGGCCTTAGTTTGTGTCTTTGACGGAATGTTTCGACATATTATCAATAAGAATAAGTCTTCGTCTACTTTACACTGTTTAGAATGACAATGTTTCTTTCACCTGTCCATCACAATAATCAGAAGCTTCAATAATTTATACAGATATTTAAAATGATTTATTTTTAATACTTATATACATTTTTATATGTTACCGGCAAAGTGCGAAAATGCATGTATTCAACAATCTGTGTGCAAATATGATATTTGTAGATGCTTCGGCGGGCCGCATGTGGTCGTGAGTAAACTGCCCACCCCTGCTCTATTCTATTGGACTTCTCGAGACTGTCTCTGTTTTATCACTATATCCTAAAGAAATGAATTCAATTCAGTTTTTAACCGACTGTTTGATGCTTGCATAGCAACATGTTTTTGAGCATGTTTAACTTCTTCTTACTCTAGCCATGGAGTAGAGCCTCTCTAGTTAGCTATACATATATACCATTTACACTTCTCGAAACCAGACAAAATCCTTACACCGCTAACGATAAAAGAGCATTGCACAACTCTTGTGATTTTTGTACCGGTACAATCTAGGAAAATAGTTTCCACGATTGATTACGACGAGGCAAAGGAGACACCAACTACTTTACAGTCTCTTAATTAACCCAATGGCCACTTAGGTCACAAGGTTAACCTATTGGAAACATTCGATTTTTTTTAATGTTGTTGTTCAAAGGGACTTTCCTTTTGTTCGTTTTTTGCTATAAGACAAAAACAAATCGATGTTTTTTTCCCGTCTGATACTATCGGAGACACATTGAATCTGCCAAATCTTTGGCTTGATGCTAGAAACAAGGGGGAAAAACAGTCATCTGCAACATGGCTGACACAAGATGGGAAGAATGTTTCTTGTGCTTTTTTTTTTCCTCTCAAAATGAACTAAAGATGTACAAGTTACAGGACATTATCATTTCAATATGTTTCTCTAGTGCTTATATGATAAATCACACTTTCTCTATTTTGGTTAGTATATATTTGCACATAATGAAATCCTGTTTATCTGGACTGTTAATAAGGACTTATTACTTCTGGTAAAAAGCACTCCTTCATTTCTAGTTCAAAATTCACATCACACATCTTGTCAAACATTAACAGATTGAAGTGAGGCGTATGTGCAGCTCATTTGGAAATATTGGTCTTATGGAACATACAATTGGTTTTGTCCTGCCTTTAAGTTCCTAAATAGGAAGTCTATCCACATTGGATTACATTTTTATTTCTGTTTAAATTTTTTTTTTCAATTTTGTTAATGACCTTTTCCTTTCATAATCATTGACAAGTACTAATGTAGATATAATTGGCGATTTGTACAAGAATGTCTTTTGTGTAAACTTTCATTCTCTGACTATGTCATCACATCGGCACGTCCTGTGTGAATCCCGATTCTACTGAGCAGCACGGGAAAGCCTTCTCCCAGATACCCCCTCCCCCCACTGGTCCACAAAAGAGATTAGACCATAGCGCTCTGAGCATGCTAGAAGCATGAAAGTAGTGCTATATAAAAGCCATAATTTATTTCATAATTTAGTGTTAGCAAAGTGATAGTGTGTTGGGTCTATGACTATTTTGTATGTTATTCATTTCCTCATTTTTCTTTCTGTTATCTTTTTTATTTTACAATGTCTGGTGTCACTTCCTGCACACTTTGTCAATTACGCACATTTCGATCTTGATAATTGATAGCTCTTTGTTTTTCTGAAAAGATGTTTTTTTATAAACAGGTATTTATTTTTATATGCATTCATGCTACAACTATCAAACATTGTCACATCGGCACATCTTGTGTGAACCTTGCTTCTCAGACTGCATCGTCACATCGGCACGTCTTGTGTGAACCTTGATTCTCAGACTGCATCGTCACATCGGCACGTCTTGTGTGAACCTTGATTCTCAGACTGTATCGTCACATCGGCACGTCTTGTGTGAACCTTGCATCTCTGAATTATGACATCGATTTCTTCCCATTATATTTCATTGTTTGATTCACTTCCCAAGAAGGAACTTATTTTGTTTTCTTTTCTCATTGGTAAAGACTTGAAGCTGGAAACTCTGAGCACACTTCAATTAGTGGAGCCGGAGAGGAAGAGGAGAGAACTCTAAGCTGGCTATGTAATTACCGTGAACTGTTTTTTAATGTTCCTTTTTTTTATACATTCTAGTTTGAAATGTTTTTTGTTTTTTTCTAGCGATTACTTTTGTTTTTAACTGCAATTCTCAGAGGCTAATTGTCAAACAATGTTACAAAGGGGGAAGAAAGCCTCACAGATTTTGCTGAAATTTAGTGATTGAAAAACCTAGATCGAAGTTAAAAAACAATATTGTTGCTATGTGGATTTTTTTTTCTTGTTGTTGATGACGTAAGTCTTGTGTAACGTGACAACATATTCAACCACAAACTCCAAAAGAGATTTCAAACTCTGTTGACACATTCCTTAAGGGAGAGGAGCGGGATGAAATAAAAAGAGGGTGGGATATATTTGTTTTTAATATTCCGAGTGTTCGTCCTAGTTTGTGTGATGCTGCTAATGAATTCATGTTTTAAGCTTAATTTTGTTTTCTGTATACACTAACGAATCGGTATTTCTTTTTTTGTTTTTTGTCTTTCGATTTATGTTTATCTCCATATGTCCTCTTTGTAAATACTGACAACTTTATGGCTAATATCCTAACAAGTCGTTGTGAGAGGACAGAACACAAGAAACTGTTTTAAAGAGGCATACAAAAAAAAAACAACTGTCCTTTTCCCCATTTGGTATCATTAAGAAAGAAATCTCCTAAGAACATTTGAAGACAGGTCTCTTTAAAACCATGTTTCCTAACAATCGTGTGAGCTAAGACACTAACATATATAACACATGCATGCATTTACGAGAAGGGGCAGAAGTAATGAGTGATTCTCAGACACATGGATGCTTCATCGTGACAACGCTCCATGTCACACTGCCCTGTCCGTTTCAGAATTTTCGACCTGAAAAGGCAATCCTATAGTTACTCAGCTTCCCTCTCCCTGTTGACGATTGAGTTTCTTGCATGGTTTTAATTTTTGAATTCAAACTTATTATCTCTTTTATTTCATGATCTTGTCCCAGTATCAAACTAAATATATAGTAGCGTTCTCTTTGCCAGACAGTGTTTTGGACCTTTAGTGATACATTTCCGCATCCCGAGACATGACGTTAAACTGCGCTCCTCTTTCCTTAGCACTTTTGGAGCTCAAAAGTGCCCTACTTCTTTTCTATCATTGTGTCTGCCTCCTCTTTTCCTCAGTCTGCCTTCATTGATCATCACTCTGTCTCCTTATCTCTAAATATCTCACTACGTCCTAGACCAGTCCGTTTGCCGTGGACTGCGACGGGTAAGGGGGGATAAAGAGATCCTGGTGTTTGAGTGGTGGATATCTGAGGATAAACCACCACAACACAATACTTTGGCTCCAAGTTCCCCTAGACCTGAGGCCCAGATGGCCCGCTCTTGGTCAACCGGCTGGTCATGCCGAGCTACCAGCATAGGACTTCCTAATGGCCCGTCCCTTTGTAGGACTCGATGGCGGGTGGGGAGCACAGGTGCCGAACTAACAAGAATATATATGGACAAAAAACCCCCCAATAAACTACTTGCCCCAGATTTAAGTCTGGGCAAGAGACGCCGTATTGAGGCAATACTGGTACTGGGCTTTATCCGGGAAGTGGGGTTGTCTACGAAGATCTGACTTATGAATTCTGTAGACATGTACTATTTACATTAGATTTTTACCAAATTATTAAATTTTTACTACCTCTACTATTTTAACTGTGAATAGACCTTGATTTTAATGATTTGACTGTATAAAATTTGGCCTTTGCTGTGTGGAGGGAGAGTGGCCCTTGAGGGACTGCAGGCACGACATGGCCTAAATTGTGCCGATGTGCCCAAAATCACAAATCACCCCCGCTCTTGGTCAACCGGCTGGTCATGCCGAGCTACCAGCATAGGACTTCCTAATGGCCCGTCCCTTTGTAGGACTCGATGGCGGGTGGGGAGCACAGGTGCCGAACTAACAAGAATATATATGGACAAAAAACCCCCCAATAAACTACTTGCCCCAGATTTAAGTCTGGGCAAGAGACGCCGTATTGAGGCAAAAAAGGTGGTCAGGTGCACAGAGGAGGGGAAAAGCCTGACAAAGCTGAGCCCTTTCCTTATCTATAAGGGACTCAAGTCAGTAGTGGGAGAGCCCAAGAGTGTGTCTAAGCTACACAAATCAATGGAACTTCTTGTAGAAGTAGATGGCAAGACACACTCTGATGGGACCTACTGGAATGTTCCGAGAAGGAAGTAGTGGAGGGCATTGAAGGAGTCACCCATGCCCGGCGCATTACCAGGCGCATGGATGGTGAGGAGGTCAAAACCGCCACTATTATCCTCACATTCGGAACTAGGACACCGCCCGAGTATGTGGAGGCAGGATACCTACGAGTTCCAGTGAGGCCCTATATACCTAACCCCATGAGGTGCTTCAAGTGCCAGGGTTATGGACACGGCGCGCAGTCTGCAAGAGGAACACTGTGTGTGCCAGATGTGCTGGAGAGGGTCATGAGGACAAAGGCTCACAGCCCAGTTCAAATGCCCAAACTGTCACGCTGGCCACTCAACCTACCCCAAGGACTGCCTTGTGTGGAAACAGGAGGTTGCCGTGCAAGAGTACAAGGCAAGAAATGGATGCACCTTCAGCCAGGCGAAATCGGCTGTATTGGCCCTACCCAAGGGCCAATTCGGCTTGACAAAGACCTACGCCCAGGCTGTTGCTAAGATAGGAAGATCCATAGCCACACAGACTGACACATTAACCCCACCACCCCCTCCTCCAACTCAGAAGAAAACACCGCCAAAGAACACACCTCTGAAGAAACAAAAAAGCCCTGTTGTCATGCTAAAGAACAGGTTCTCTGTGCTCGCTGATGAGAGCATGGAGACTGAGCAGCATGTCAAAACGAATACTCCGGGAGAACCCGGAGACATCATGTCTGACACAGGTTCTCCTCAGAAAACCCAGCCAGACACCCCAACCTTTACCGAATTAGAGGTTGACCAACACCCTAAGGGGAGAAATCAAAGCGGAGAGGATGACCGAGGTGAGCGAGGAGGAAATAACCTCCGCTCTAACCAGAGGGATCTCCCCTCTCCAGAGAGAAAGACTTCCCCCAAAAGGGGGTTGTCCTCCTCTCCATCCAAACCCAAGAAAAAAAAATACCAAGGTCACTGGAATAAAGGGAAACCCCTCCGGGAGCCTCCCAAGGCCAAATAGCTCCAAGTAGGTCATCTAGAATAAGCCATGGATTCCAGAATTGTACAGTGGAATTGTAGAGGCCTCAAGGCCAATTATGAGGAAATGCAGTTACTGATGGACTCTGAGACTCCTGCAGCTGTCTGCTTACAGGAAACATTTCTAAAAGATAGCATCAGCTTCCAAAGCTACAGTGCTTACAGCAAGAATGTTGAGGATGCAGAGAGCATCAGGTGGAGTCTGTATCTTTGTGAAGGATATCATCCCCCATGAGAAGGTAGAACTACAGACCACACTACAGGCCGTAGCAGCTAGGATAACCCTTCACAAGGTTATCACTTGCTGCAGCCTGTATCTACCACCAGGCGTTCCATTAAACCAAACAGACATGGAGGACCTATTGAAACAACTTCCCCGGCCTTAAATAATCCTTGGGGATTTCAATGTCCATAACACCATGTGGGGATCCAACTATACCGACACAAGAGGCCGTATGCTGGAGGATATCTTCCTCCAACATGATTTATGCATACTTAATGATGCATCACCGACCTACTTGCAGCCAGGAACTGGATCTCTCAAGTGCATTGACCTCACCGTATGCGTCCCTGGACTTCTGGACGAGTTTAAATGGTCAGTTAGCAATGATCTACGGGGAAGTGATCACTTCCCAATCATCATTACTAACAATCTCCCCTCATTGGGACGACCTCAGCGGTGGAAACTGAATAAGGCCGATTGGGAACAATTCCAAAAAAGATGCTCCGAGGATATCACAGAAAATATCCTCGATGAACAGAACCCAGCTGATAACTTTGCTAGCAAGCGACATAAACAAAGGTGTGTTTCTCCATACAAGATCCTCTGGAAAACTATTTAATGTATAAGTCTGCGTGCAAAAACCAAGGTTAGGAAGCTACTCGTCAGGGAACTCCTGTATGCTGATGATGGAGCTATTGTGGCTGATTCTGATATTCAGCTACAGTCCCTGGTTGACAAACTATCTGCTGCTTGATAGAAGTTCGGCTTAAACACCAGTCAAAGCAAGACTAAGATACTTGTCCAAAACGCAAACACTGCACCTCATGTAAGCATTAATGGCCAACCACTAGAAATTGTTGATCACTTTTGTTACCTTGGCTCCATCATATCCAACAACACTCTACTGGATAAAGGCATAAACAACAGGATAACTTAGGCAATGGCCACCATGTCACGGCTGCAGAAAAGAGTCTGGGACAACATATTGCTGACTAGCAGTACTACTCCCTAGTCTACCGGACCTGTGTGTTGAGCACCTTGCTGTACGGAAGTGAAACATGGTCAACCTACTCATGGCAGGAAAAAAAGCTGAATGTTTTCCACCTTCGATGCCTAAGGCGGATCTTTAAAATAAGGTGGCAAGATAAGATAACCAATGAGGAAGTGCTACAAAGAGCAGGGTGCCAGGACATCCTCTCTGTTAATCAGCAGCAGACGCCTTGGCTGGCTTGGCCACGTTCGTAGAATGCCAGTAGGTCGACTTCCACAGGACATCCTGTATGGCGATCTAATAGAAGGCAGGAGAGCCGCTGGTCGCCCACTTTTACGTTATACGGATGTATGCAAACGCCACATGAAGCTCTTCAAAATCGACACTGGCAACTGGGAAGAGGTGGCACTGGACAGATCCTCATGGAGAGAGAGCATAAAGGAAGGGTCAAAGATTGCAGATGTCATACACAACAGACGCAGAAAGAAGGGTGAAAATGCAACGGCGCCTGGTGATTATTTATGCCCAACCTGCGATCGCAGCTGTGTATCAAGGATTGGCCTCTTTAGTCACACAAGAAGTTGCAAAGGGAAAAGATCGTCTCTCGAGACGTAAAATGCCAGAGACTTAGTATAGCCAGGAAAGTTGTCCCCCTAACCTCCGCAAATCCAAAACGGCCTAACAAACCATGGTTTGATACAGCTTGCAAACGTGTTATTGGCGATAGGAAAAAACGACTGGCTGCATTTATAAAGAATCCTTCCCAGGAATACCTAAAGCTATTCAGGATAGCTAGAGCAAAGGCTAGACAAACCATACGGCCAGCCAAAAGGAATACCTGGAGAAGTGTTGTCGGCAGTCTGGATGCCAAAACTTCTCTTAGAGCGGTCTGGAAGGCAATAAGGCGAATCAAAGGGAAAGAATCAAATGCAATAGGGCATTTGAAAAACCAAGGACGAACTGTCACGTCCCCCAGAGAAATAGCTGACTGCCTTGCATCCACAATAGCAGAAAAGTCATCCACTGCACACTACACGCCAGAGTTCCAAAAAGTCAAAACCAGGGAGGAAAGACACTCCATTGATTTTAGGTCAGAGAACAATGAAGACTACAACAAACCGTTCTCGCTTGAGGAACTGAGGAAATCGCTAGACAAGTCACATGACACAGTGCCTGGAGAAGATGAAATCCATTACCAGTTCCTTAAGCACCTTCCCGAACCCTCATTGGCAGTCCTGCTAGGGGTCTATAACTGTGTGTGGCAAACAGGCGCTTTCCCAAACAGCTGGAGGAAAGCCACAGTTATACTGATACCTAAATCGGGAAGAGACGGCTCTGACCCAGCTAACTATCGACCAATAACACTAACAAGCTGCATCTGCAAAACCATGGAAAGAATGATTAACAGTAGGCTGGTCTGGTACCTGGAGAGGAATAAAGTGATCTCCAACTACCAGTGCGGATTCCGGCAGGGGCGGACAACTACTGACCACCTGGTAAGGCTGGAAGCTTATATTAGAAATGCATTACTAAGAAGAGAACATCTAGTAGCTGTATTCTTTTATATAGAAAAGGCATATGACACAACCTGGAAACATGGCATTCTACGTGACCTGGAGCTTATGGGGCTTAAGGGACACCTTCCCCTTTTTTGGGGGGAATTCCTGAAAGATCGAAAATATCAGGTTCGAGTGGGCAACTCCGCTTCTGACACTCATGACCAGGAAATGGGTGTACCCCAGGGCAGCATTCTGTCAGTCACCCTGTTCAACATTAAAATAAATAGCATCATAAATGCTCTGTCCCCTGGCATAGAGTGCTCTTTGTATGTTGATGACTTTGTCATTTTTACTTATGGGAAAAACATGAACACCTTAGAAAGAAAATTACAGTTTTGTTTAAACAAAATTCAGGGTTGGGCAAACGATAATGGTTTTAAATTTTCAGACTCCAACACAGTTAGTATGCATTTTTGTAATCTAAGGGGATTCCACCCAGACCCTGAACTATTTATACACAAAAAGAAGAATCCTGTCGTGAAAACTACAACATTTTTAAATGTATTAATTTGTGCATATAAATCTACACCTTGTGTTTATAGCATTGAACAGTTAATTATCGCTAGGTTTATTTCTTGGGAAACTGCAATTTAAAAAAAAAAAAAAATCTTTCACGCTAAGATTTAGTTTTGACATCATTGTCGAGAAATTGGTTACGCTAAAGTCATGGTGGCAGGCTTTATGTAGGTAACAAGTATGGTGGGGATAAATCCAGACCATAGTTAGTCACACACACACATTTGCTGAAAGTGGGGTATTTCTTTGTATTGTATTAAAAGGTTAATTTTTTTTTATTTAACTTCAACCTATTACGTCATCAAAAAGATAAATAGGCTGGTATTAACAGACAAAGGATATGTGCGCACACAAACACAGACGAATGTGGTTAATCGGACCACCAGTTAATCGATTGCGTTCAGATGTGGTACGATTAGCTGGATTCGAGAGTATATAATTTTGGTTGTGTAGAGCAAGGTAGACACAGATATAAAAAATACACAGTGTATCTCCATTAATAGTAAAGTAGCGTAGAGTTATGTTAAACTAGGGACGTAAGGTTAAAGGTCAGTTGCTCCAGTCGTAATACATTATACATACCTAAGTGGGGAAAATAGGATGACTTATTTTTGGAAAAAAAATACGCTCTGGCAAGACGGTGTAGATCTGACCCTTTCTATGACCTACACTTGTTAGGTTCCAAATTTAAAACCAATTGCCTTAAATTTCACCAGAACTAGCTTTGATTCTATCTCACTGTATTTTCTTGAAAATCTGAGTATTCTGAAACCTCAGTGTCTGTAATTCATTTCTAAACCGTTATCTCTTCAAATTTGTGTGTTCTCTACCCCAGTCTCTCTTTCTTTTTCGCTACCATTTTTCTCATCATCACGTTGAACATTCAGACAACCAGTCACAAAGATTCAGACAACCAGTCACAAAGATTCAGATAACCAGTCACAAACATTCAGATAACCAGTCACAAAGATTCAGATAACCAGTCACAAACATTCAGATAACCAGTCACATATCTAAGACTGTATACTTTTACAATCCTTGCTTAAAACGTCGGCTGCAGTATCAGAAGAAGTTTAATAAGCAAATCTTTGAATCTGTATCATCGTATGTATGTCTAGCGTGTAAGGATGCACTATGAAGTCAGTGCCTAACTTCCTCCCCCGTGTCTGTAGCTCCGGGACAAAAGTTTTAGGAAACTGCACCGGTGTAGAATTAAATGACAAGGTTTGTTTGTAAAATGTTTTACATGTTTCAGATGTTCCTTCAGAGTTGAAGATAGTTTACTTCCTAGTCCAAACATCCCGAAGGACGACGGGGGATGGGAGCGGGCAGGGTTTGAACCCGGGACCATCGATAAATCCAAACAACAGTCCAGCGCGCAAACCGCATGACCAGGCAGCCATCCAGGTTTCGATGGTAAGTGTGTTAGGTACATGGGAGGGGGTGGGTCCATCTACCGTTTTTTTTTTTTTTTATAAACACGACTACAAAGTCTTTGCGAATCGGTAGGGTGTTAAGTGGCTGGGCTTAACATCCACTCAGAAGTAGAAACCAGACTGCAGCAGGTAAGATGAGTGAACTGTCTTAAGGCTAGCACTTTTCGTCTCAACAACTTTAACGAATGACTATAAACGTTTTTTTTTAAAAATAGCTAACGGTTGCATCTTCTCTTTTTAAAAAGCTTATATCAAATCACTCTATTAGTCTATCTGCCTAGGCTATTTCTCCGAAACCCATCAAGCTGAAAATTTGCACAAGTATTTCTTTTACCTGTCAACATAAGAACCAATTTAAAAAAACAACAACAATTAGTTAATTAACTATTGGTAATAAATTATTTTGTTTGGTATATCAAACAAGGGAAAGCATTTGTACTTGACTGAAGTGGTGATATAAGCTGAATCAGTCCCCTTTATAGATTGTAGTCTTAGGCTTAGTAAACACAAACATGAAATAGAAACAATAGATAACTGTATAATATTCCATGTTCATAGACTCTTCGTTAGTAGAGTGGTTACCCCGTTGGCTTGAGAAGCCTGAGAAGAATTTAGCCCACAAGCTGGAATTCAGGTCGTTCCTTTTTTTTTTATTTAATACATTTAAAAAGCGATCACTCAGATAATGTTTTTTTCTCACCCTACCCCATTCCAACTGGTTCAGACAAGTGATAGGATTATAGCGATTTGAGAAAGTTAAAAGCATGAAATAGCGCTAAATAAAAACAATTAGTAAAAAAAAAAAGAATTGTAATCACAGATTTATTAATGATAGTCTAGTTCTACTACAAATTTAATGACTGATTGATGACTAATTGATATACTTAATATAAACTTTTTTTTTTGTGTTCTCTGTTTTCTGCTTGAGATGATAATTAGTATAAATAAGGATAATGTCTTAAGTGTTTTGCATTAGTAAATGATCATAACTGCGCCATAGCAGCAGAAAAACTCTTGTTTTTCCACTAAATATTTGGAGCTAGGAACTTGCTGGTGTCAAGCTCGAACTACCAAACAAGATTCTAGTTACCCAGAGAAATAGTGAGTCAAGAATGTTGCGCTTCACCTATAGAAGGGAATGATAGCTTTGTCAGCGTCCTATCTCGCTTTAAACAATTCTTCCCTCTGTACCCGTATATTTTTTAAATATTTTTTTTATGTTAGTTTTTTTTTTTTTTTTTGTCCATCTCTTAATCTTTTGAGATGGTATTATTTATACCAATTATAGCCATTTTTTATTTGTAACATTTTTATCTAATTCGAAATAATGTTACATAACCATATCTTGGGGATGTATGTACACAGGCTGAGAACCACCCCAAATTATAGTGTTCAGTCTCTCATCTTGAGATGTATGTACACAGGCTGAGAACCACCTGAAATTATAGTGTTCAGTCTCAAATCTTGAGATGTATATACACAGGCTGAGAACCACCCCAAATTATATTGTTCAGTCTCACATCTTGAGATGTATGTACACATGCTGAGAACCACCTGAAATTATAGTGTTCAGTCTCACATCTTGAGATGTATGTACCTAGGCTGAGGTAATTACATGAATTTATCTTAAAAATCTGATTGTGACCCCACTAAACGTAATGCTTTATTTTGGTCTATTGATTAACTCAACATATCACATACCTATTTCAAGGTTTTCAGTTATGGAATGATCACCTGGCGCCTCTTTACATGTTTGTGTGAATATGTGTGCGTGCATGTGTAAAAGCACCTGACTTTCAATGTTTCTTAAACTGCCGGTCTAACGCCATCTGGAGCATTTACAGTGGTGAACACGTTATTCAAGTGAACAGCCAATACCATTGCAGGTGTGCTATCATACGGAGATTGAGACAGAAAGTTTAAGCACTTTTAATACTACTGGAGTCGAGACCCGATAGTCCAATATATTTGGGACCGGACCCATTTTGGATTAAAGAAAATTTCGGATTGAGCGAAATTATGACTAAAATAAACATAACTATGAAATGTAATTACATAAACTGATAGGGGATATAGTGGTAAGCACAGTTCATTGTATCTCTCTGAAACCAATTCTGTGTAAGAAGTGCGTGACAAAAGAGTGAAATGTTTCTTATACAGTAGTCACAGTAGTCTTCTAGATTACTGTATCAGTGTTCTATTTGGTTCACTACACTGCCTATCTTTCAAACGTACTGTTTTTTTTTTAGTTAATAATTGTGACAGGTTGGGGAAAGGTGACTTGTGTTTGGCGTGTTTAATGTCTAGGGGATGATTATTTTTAAAAGGGGAAGGGTTTGTATCTATCTCTGATCAATAATATATCTAATCATCACTCTTGCACTTAATAAGAGAGTATGTCACTTTGTCTTCTGAACTTAGCTGGTTGTCCTATTGATGTCGCAGCTGGCTGTGCCCTGGCTTGAGGTTCTGCAGCTGGAGGTGGCGCTCTAGCGGGTAGAGGGACGCCGGTGATACAGTTCTTGTGGAGTCTCAATCCGAAGTTCTGATATCTGTAGTGGGCACAGTAGGGCGGGAGGCCGGCTACCGTGGGCACAAGGGTACTGCTGGCAGAGCTGATCTGCCGTGGGCAGCGTAGTGAACAGGATAAGTCCAGTGAGTTGCGGAGGGTTTGGCGTAGCTATGACGTCTCGCACAGATCTGGGTCTATAGGGACGTCGCACCTAATAAGTTGACAGGTGGGCTGTCAAATAGGCGGGCAAGTAGATCCGATAGTGCCAAGTAGTAGAGTTGAGTAGATCCACGCAGGCAGTAGATGATACTCAATAGCAAATAGGCAATTGACCAGGCAGACAATGCCAAATAAATAGGCAGGTAAATAGGCACACACCTGAGGGAGGCTGCGGATAAATAAAGACAAGTTAGGACATGTCTCTCATGCATCTTATCGATGCCCTCGACTGAGGTGCATTCGTCAGATTGGTGAAATTGCTTCAGAGCACAATGGGGAGCTGATGACAAATGGGATTTGGAAAATAGACGACTGAGAGTAGCAATATACAAATGTACATAAAAGGGGAAATAATAATCTCAAATAAACAACACAAGTTAAAAGAGAAAAAAAAGGGGGGGGGGAATGGGCGGTGGTCAGCGACTATGACGGTTTGTTTACATACGACCGTCGGCCGAGAACAATGGAGTGTTCGAATGGGGAGAGCGTCCGTTCAAGGGACGCAACTCTCGTCAAAGTAGAATGACTAAAGGGGAGATAATTTATATCTCTCTTCTAAACGCAGTATCAGTGCCTAGTAAAATTATCAAGGCGGATAGCCGAGATAAAGGAAAAAAAAAGATGTACAAATATATACATGGTTGCATCAACGATCAATTGAGCAACGTAGCATTAATAGATGAATGCAATACATAAATAAATACATATGCCATGTTTATGTTTTCTACTTACGACAGTGAGAAATACACAATGCACTAATTAAATATAAATGAAGTAATAAAATACAGATGATAATCCAGTGAGAAATATACACAGACTAATTAAGATGGAACTTATGATTAAGTTCGGCCAACCACCAGGTATTCCTCTAGGAGTAAGAATAAATGATATAGTCTAGACTCGATTGCTCAGATAGAATGAGGAATGAGAGAGTGTCTATTCCGCCTTATTCTACCTTATATAGGCCGGGAGATATGGGCGGAAACAGGAAATGTCCTAGGCTAAGAATTATCTTACACGTGGCAAGAGTCGCACCTTGGAGTGTCACGAGGTGTGTTGATCCGAGTTATCTCCTAGATCAAAGAGAGACGTGGGAGAAGGGGGGGGGGGGAAGGTGACTTGTCTTAATAATACAATTATTCACTGTTGTTTCTTAGTTTCTTTTAATTCCTTAAAATATTCTATATTTATACCGAATATATTTCGGTATTGGAATGAGCGGTAGTTCGGATTAACGAAGTTCGGATTATCGGGACTTCACTGTACTACTAATTTCGCCATACCTCAATTCTAGTTTCCATATATTGCCCTTACCTTAATGCTGACTCTTGCCACAGTGGTACAACTCCACACTAATCTTTTTTACAAAATAGTTGATTTGAGTGATACAATTCAGTTCCTCCTTTTCTGAAACTTTTTTTTTTTATAACAAGTTTTGTTTGTTTGTATTTCCTGTATTTGTAATAAGTTCTGTTACTATTACTTCACTCTGCACTATGTTACAAGATCTTCAAGTGACACTATTAGCTTTAGATTTCTATATGTAGAGAAAAGTGTTCAGAAAAGAAGCCTCCCATATTTTGGAAAAAAATTTGTGGCGTGCCAATTCTGCCCTGATGTTCAGTAAAATGTTGGAATCTAGAATATAAATTCTATTTATAGATATATATGAAATCATCGTGGCTAGATATTTCTTTTAAATTCCTTATGAAATGAGATCTGATGAGATCATGTAATCTAATCTAATTTTGTTTCTTAGGGGCGGGGGATTATATATTGAAAGAGAACATTAACTTACAAAAAAAAATCTAGTGTGAGCATCTCTTATCATGAAATCAAAAAAGGATACATTTTGAACTCTGATGTAATTAGACTTTGATACATTTTGAACTCTGATGTAATTAGACTTTGATACATTTTGAACTCTGATGTAATTAGACTTTGATACATTTTGAACTCTGATGTAATTAGACTTTGATACATTTTGGTGTATTTGGCATTGAAAACGAGACCAGAGACATCAGGTCACCAATTTAAGATTTGACTTCGCTGTTTAGATACTCTGTTATACTTTCTTTTCGGTGTTTTTTTTTTTTTTTGGCACTTAGCTTTCACACCCCTATGGTTTATTTATCAGGAACAGACTAATCACAAACATGCAAGGTGTCGATAAGGTGTAGTAACTTAGTGTATATGTGTGAACATGTGTGTGAGCGAGAGAGAGAGAGAGAAAGAGCGCGCACGAGAGAAACAAGAAGAGATAAGCTATCAGCTTCTACCTCCGGCATGCCTTCGTGTATTTCCTCTACCAGGACCCAAAAGCTCTTGGCATCTTAAAATAAATACAAAACTAACTATACATCATTGTATAGAACAACAATATCTATATTATAAACGCAAAAAGCCCTGACACACTCACTCACCTATCACTACTTCTCCCCTTATCAATGGACGAAAAAAATACTTTGTGCATGTCTATAACAACTAAGCTATTCACCGAAGCGGTTACATTTCCCTAAATCGATTTTTTTATTGGCATTTTCGACCTAATATGTTTTTGAAAGCCGACATATGAGAAAGTTTTCGACTAGTCCTTCTGTTTTTAAAGCACTATTTAAATCTTTGTGTGTGTACATTTAAATAGCGCTCCTTGGCGCGTAACTTTCTTTTGTAGACATTGTTTAAAAACATCCTTTTTTTTTTGTCAGTCAAAACCGGGACAGCTTTCCATGTTTGTATATTTCCGACATTGCCGTTTTTTTTTTCTGTGTAAAAAGTTTTACAAACAAAATTTATTGTAATTGTAAGGAAGGAGAACAATGATTCTAGCATTCAGAAGCAAGAAGTGTTTGAAGGGCGTTGTAAAGCGGGCTGTTCCAATTTAACTTAAAAGATAAATTCTCGGGCAAATATGAGAGAATAAATAGTAAAACAAAAATGTTGACGAAGCAAAGTAAAGATTTACAGAAGTATACACAGAAACAACGAATACAAAGAAAGAAACAGTGAATGGAACCCTTTTCGCTTTTTTTTTTTATATAGTTTTCATGCTGTTTTCTCTTTTCACATTAACTCACTACTGAAGACGTGTCTGACTGTTTTGGAGTTGTATGTGCATGTTTCTAATTTAGCCTAACCATGAATAAAGATGAGCGGATGGTTTTGGTTGTGTACTATAAATAGATTCTGTCGTAGTTCAAGTCAATTACTGGTGTGAAAGTTGAGGCAAGAACAAGCGAGAGACGCGTGGCAGAAGGGCGCGTATTTTTAGTGAGTTAAAAAATAAATAGTGAGTGTCATTTTTAACTCGTGTTTCTACACACCTCTATAATAAATTTGAAAGCTGTTTATATATCTAATACATAAAGTAGAATGTAAGAAGCATGTATGTATGCCTTTTATAGAAATCAAAACCATTTGACCATTCTCAATAAAACAAGAGAGTTCATTAGCTTTAGATCAATGAGGCATCTTGACGTAGATTATTAACAATTTAAACAAAATAAATACCTTTTATTATATAACGAAACAAAAATCAGAAAGAAAACACCAGAGCAGAGTTGGGTAAAAAAAAATAGTTAGTTTATCAATAAAAGTTATTTTGAAGTTTGTTTCTACATACATATATAATGAAGTTGAAAGCTATGTATATTTATGAATAAAAGTTATGTTGAAGTTTGTTTTAAAAAAAAAGTCTGTTGAAGTTTTATTTCAAGTTTCTACATTAAGAATATAATACCTCTGCACCGACTGAGTTGTACTAGATGTTTGGAGCTACAACCCAACGACCGATTATCAACACTGACACAAAGACCCATCTAGCTAATTAGTCTGCTAGGTGGGCTGAGTTAGTACTCCAGTCGGTGAGACGCCCTAGAGTTCACGCTTCCAATCTCGTGGTAACGTTTTCTCATAAAAAGAAGAAGAAAAAAAAAGGTCGATACAAGGGTGGGAATAACTCTGTCGCCTTCTTTAAGCCGGATAGAGTCTTGGAGTTTGACATTGTTGGCTAATTAAAGTGACATTTGTGTGTTCGCCGTCTAGCATCGCCGAAGATGGAACTTTGCTTGGCTAACATTGGCACTGGTGGAACGTTGGTTTAATACTGGACCAAGACTTAGAAACTTGGTTTTCCAATGGCTCTATTGTCAGTATTGAAACCACTTTTGAGTTGAGATTGTCTTATTATTTCTTGTATTTATTATGTCCTTTTAAAGTTGTTTGCAATTTAAAGTGGGTGGCACTACAAAACTGTTTGCAAAAAGAATTTTATAGACAGATGCTCAGAGACGCATATTATATTATATTATACATAAGTAATCCTTAATTTAATTTGAGAAATCGCATATTCTGAATGATTATATGCCATGTGCTAGATCCTATAAATCCTACATGAACTCTTGTGTTGCAAACATCATTCTAAAAAAAAATGATGTCATCCAGTGTATTTTTCTTCCATCCATTCACCCGCAAGTCGGGTTTAATTATTGTAAGATAAGCTAAGTTTGTTATTAGTAACGTAGGTACGTCAGGTCTGATTCACGAAGTTATAAACTTTCAGCTTAATGTTGTCCAGAAAGTTTCAATCTACCAAGCCATACTTGTCTGTTGAATGCAGGTATTATATACTGTCTTCTTTCTGAATGTAGTTTTTGTAATGGTATAGGACTAGTTCGATCCCATCTAAAGATGTTGATTTAATACTAACTCCAGATGTACACAAAGTTGCAAAAATAAAAGTTCAAAATGTCTTGCAGATATAATACTGAAATGAAAGTCAGCTAGTGCCCTTTTTAATGATTGACCAATGACATTTTGTTTTGGGAAATTAACAATAAAGAGACTGCTTGTAATACGTTTACAAACTAAAATCACGCTTGTGTCTCAATGTCCAGTTGATTGGCTTGTGTCTCAATGTCCAGTTGATTGGCTTGTGTCTCAATGTCCAGTTGATTGGCTTGTGTCTCAATGTCCAGTTGATTGGCTTGTGTCTCAATATACAGTTGATTGGCTTGTGTCTCAAGGTACAGTTGATTCTGTCATAGTTTTGGAATAAGGAATGAGATGGTTGAGTAGTAAAGCGCCTTGCTTCCGAACCTAGGGAAAGTGGGTTCGAATCTCGATGAAGAATGGGATTTTAAATTTTAGGAATTTTTGGCCGCCCTTTATACATCCAACTCTAATGGGAACCTTTCATTAGTTGGGATAAAGTGAAAGGCGGTTGGTCATTTTTTTTTATTTCCCCATTAGACCGTTGTTAAATTTCGGGCTTAGAAATAAATGAACTTTACGTCACAAATCTTGATTTATAAGAAATAGAAAATTAAAGAATTTGAATGGAATAGGCCCTCAAGAATCGTTCAAAGTTGACAT
Organism: Biomphalaria pfeifferi; assembly: GCA_030265305.1. NCBI lineage: Eukaryota > Metazoa > Mollusca > Gastropoda > Planorbidae > Biomphalaria > Biomphalaria pfeifferi. The sequence goes on from JASAOG010000022.1 coordinate 812,389, forward strand.
TTTTCATTGATTACGTTACTGCTGTACATTTGGGGAGGGCAGAAGGAGGTGAGTGGTTTCTAGAGCCATACGTTCAACTTCTATATCAGCGTACTGATAATTGTTCACTTTACACTGCTTGGTAAGAACTTAATTATCTTTCTCCAGTGTCTGTCACGCAGAGAACTCGAGTGTCCACACTTGTCTTTCAGTGAGACACTCTCTCTGTCTTTGTCTCTCTTTCTCTCTCTCTCTCTCTCTCTCTTACTGTTTCTTTCAAGCTCTGTGACGTTTCAGTCTGCTCCGCTTGCTCCAGCACTTCAAACTAATTGAGCAGAAGAACAAGATTGCCTGGACCTCCATTAATGGATTCCGTTGTGTCTTCTCAAGACTTCCTGCTTGCTGCTGATAGAGAATAAAAGACCTGACCTCATGAAATATTCAAACAACTTTTGTAAGACATATTTCGTCTTTACGCTTAGAATAACAATAAAGTGTAGAGAGGGTGACTGGGAGGGAACCTCTGCAAGAGGATGAACAGAGAGTTGGAACGCAGCTTTAAAAGATATTAAAATTGTTTGAAATGCTATTTAATGTTTGTAAGCTAGGTCTCATTGTTTGCCTAATTTCTGATGTATTTTTTTCTAAAGAAAATTTTGTCGTAGGTCTGAATTTGAATGTAATTTGTATTTTGATTTTTTGATGGTCTAAGTTCATTAACTCGTACTGTTCAGACCACGTTCAACTGCTCTAGACATTCTAAGACTGCACTGCAGCTAGCTTAATTACACAGTCTACGAATAGAGATCTTAAATCAACTCACCGCAGACAATGACTTCATCTGCGTGAGTGCGACAGACGATTTTAATTAAGCCACACTTGGGTCTGCCTAGTCACATAGTAGAAATAAAACCTAAACAACTCAAAGGAAAAATATACTTTTGACAATCATGAACTAATTTATTTCTTAATGTCTTTCGAGGCAAAGACGGCAAGATATTTAATGGTTTTGTATTTACTAACACTTCTCAGCACGAGACAAATGCGAAATATGTGCTCTACGTTCATAGCAGTTTAATGGTTTCTGGTTTTGTAATGAAGTACAATGAAGTTATCTTGGGCTACCTAGTTTTGCATGAAATATTAATTCAACTGAATCGCTTAGCCACTATAGAAAAGTAAAGTACCCCTTTCAGTAGGCCTTGCGATCTACATGTAAGATCATGTTTGCAGGATCCATGGTTAACCAGGGTGTCATATGGCCATCGCAACGACCAATCGCCTTTACTTTCTTCAACTAATGTCAGGTACCTTTTAGATTTTGGGTGGACTCAGCCACGTCCTGAAATTCCAAAATTTTAAAATCTCAGTCTGCACCAAGACTTGAACTCGAGACTTTCGGCTCGTAAGCCAAGCGCTTTACTACTCAGCCAAGTTGCCAAGCTATAAACACGTTTATGTTTTCAAAACAGCAATTACGTTCAGTTGGCATTATTACGACATTTCATCTTGTTTAGTAGAAAGCTGCTAATTAGTCTATCAGCCGTCGCGGAGTCAAGGGACGTTGCTGGGGGTAGAGAATCACACTTGTAATTTTTTTATTTTTCGGTCTGCCCAAGCCAATGACCACTTTAAAAATACTGAACGCAGGCTGGAAGAAACGCAATATTTTATTCTTAAGACTGTTTAGCCACGTGAAATACTCCTCCTTAATTTTCGGACAAGCCTTATATATATATATATATATCTTTGAGATTTCGTAGCATGTAGTTGTACTTTCTTCCTTCGGTGCTACCGTTAAAACGCGATGAATTAAGCTTTCGATTTTAAAAAAAGTAGAAAAATTTAAAATCCATTTTATTTCGAATTTTTTTCTTTTTTTTTAAATTTCCTTTACGAACTTATCTTCGCTTTAATTGCTCTGAAATAATTTGGGACCGAAATATTTATTTACTCGGTTCTCAAAGATCCTTTGCATGACCAGATGTGATTTAATTTTAATGAAATTTTTTGGGTTAGAAAATAATTGTGATTGAAAGACATGCGGATTAACAGAAAAGAACAATTTGATACAATCACACATGTCTCCCTATCGCTCTCTCTCTCTACTATTCATGTTACTCTCTCTCTCTCTCTTTCTCTCTCGTCCTCTCTCTTTCTTTCTCTCTCCCTCCTTCTCTTTCACTCAGTCTTTCTCTCTTTCTACCATTAGTGTTTACGTTCAATTTCTCAGTAATCAAAGGTCACCGTGCTCTTGTTCAAAATCCAAAACCCTTCCATTTCCCCTGAGATTCAAACCTGCTTTGCCCTTTCTGACCATTATTTCATTACTCAAAGTTTCCACCGGCGGTATTTTTGTCTAAATGGGGCCCACATTCCTGGGCTGGCAAGTCTTTGGTCCGTGTAATTCATCAGAAAATGAAACCATTTTTTTTTACTCCACTTTCTCAAATAGCTTGAAGTTTCCAGCTTGTCACTATTTCTCGGTACTGATTTGTTCTTTATGTTGTACTCTTGTTAGTTCTATGAGATTCTTGAAGCTAGACGTCACGAGTTAGGTTTGTTAGTTGACTTGTGAGCAGCCAAATGTGAATTCTGAAATGAAATGGGCCTTGGGACTTGTCTTTAACTGATATCAGATATGAGACTTTTTTTCAAAATAATGATTTGTTTTAGCGAAATAAATTGCATTATTGCCCAGCTAAGAACTTGGTCCGAATGAGTTTCTGTATAACTAGCAACCGATTTGTTCCAAATGCTTCTTTAAGAAAAAACAAAAAGTAGTTATATTGAACTACAAACAGTAAGATAGAGTCATATTCTGTTCCAATGTTTAACTTCCCGGTTGTTGTTTTTTTACAAAGCTTATATCAACTCTGTCTGGTAAAAAGTGTGTACACGTTATTTCTCCCACACCCATTCTCGGATCAAGTTGAAACTTCGCACAATTATTCATTGGCATAGACTCAACATGAATCAATTAAAAAAACAACAACACAAGTTAGTCAATTAAATACTGGTAATTAATTACTTTGCTTGATACCAACAATGGAAACTAATAATTCAGTATTCACAAATGTGTCTAAATTTGTTGGGTTTAGTCCCTTTAAATAATTGTAAACGCTCACGCATTTTCCGAACAAGTGAATACTTAAAAGAATTATTTACTGTACCTAACAAAACATGAATCAATTTTAAAATGATACCCAGTTTGTCAATTAATTATTGGTAGTCCATTATTTTGTTTGATATCGAATTATATCTCGCTTGTGCATTATTAGAGTATTATTGGGGACTCTTGGCCTGTATTTCTATAGTTGTATTTGTATACTAATAAGAAAAAAAAAAGGCTTTTGCTACGATTTAGGTGTTCAGCATTTGAACTTTAATAGATTTAGAAACTATTCCAGAAATTGCACAATCTTAACATTACAAATAGCAAGCGTTCAACCCGCACGATCTTTTAAACCTGATTCTCATCATAGAATTTATCAGAAATTTGAATCGAAGCCTTACACGATAATAATGTGTGTTAATTCATAAGTGTTACTTGAGTCTTTGACCTGTCAATACTTGACTTTTGTTTTAAGCGTGACATAATACCTTCCCAACCACTTCCCGAAGATAGACTTTTGTCTTTCAAAATCTCCTCTTTCTATTTGTATTAGTTTGACTAAAAAAAATGTTTCTAGGCTTCCCAATGCTATTCACAGATTTGCTTGTCATCTTTTAATTTAGACATGTATCGGAAAAAAATATTTCGCGTTTTAAACCTCCGTGGCTGTCGTAGTATTGGAGATTTTCACGATAAACTAGACAATGTCCAGGACGTTTTACTGCTGCCAATTAAGTAAAAAAAAAGATAGAGTTGTAACTCAACAATATTTCAAGTTTTGGTAGTTGGTCGTCGTATCCAATCTCCTTTTTTCCCGCTAGTTAGTTGCCCATTTGTTTTGAACTAAGTTTGAAGTCCCAGAGGGAAATTCTCCTACTTCCTCTGTAGTGAAATTAGTTTGTGTTACAAACGAAGAGCTTCTGTCCTCGGATTCTGCACTGCTCAAATATGCACAAATAGTAGAGCAGTTTATAGGAAAACAAAAACATTTAGCTTATCAACACTTCCTTTATTTTGTACACCGGATACACCAAAATATCGAGCTATTTATAGTTTTTTTCTGCCATATGAAAATCTCCAATAAAGCAAGGCCAAGAAGAACGTGAATACATTTGTATAGGTTAACAAAATGTTTCTTTTTTAATGAATCAAAGTTAGTCAAAGTTGGGTCAAACAAAAATTCATAATTTATATATTTCTTTTTATTTTTTTATGGGCTCTAATTTGATAATACACACATTAGTCTACGTGACGGACGTGAAGGCGTCCAATAATTCTTTTACTCTGAATACCAAGAACCTTTTCAGAGGGTCATTAGTACCCCTCGTTAAGAATTGGCAATCCTTGAACTTTCTTCAAACGTGAATCAATGTGATTCTTGCTAGTGACCTTGCTCCGAATTCCATTGGTTTTTTTTTCCTTAAAGAAATCTCTTTGCATCTGATGATCGCATCGGAAACTTCTTCTCTCCCCTCCCCCCCCCCCCCCCAACTGTACACTGGCATCTAATGGAGCCCTATAAAGTTGTGCTGAGATAGTACGTTACGATAGCCTCATTGATTTATCTAGCACGGACTCTTGGCCGCAGCGTAGATACATTGAAACAGAGTGGACCACTTAGTCGCTTTCTCTTGGCACTCATCACTAGACATCTCCCCCAACCCTGCCTTTTATCTCCCCTTACTCCTTCGCTAATCCTTTTTTTTTGTCCCCCAGAATTTCTCGGTTCTCTCTATCTCCCTGTAACCATGGGCTTAGCTCACTTAACTCTGGCGGACACGGAAACAAAGTTTTACCGTTGGATAGTAAATGGGCTGACAATGAAGAAATTGGTTAGTCCCAGACGTCCACTGGCTTAACGTCTTTTGTGAGCGCATGCATTTTATCAAAGGGATAACTCCTTACGTTTCCTTAGGTTTACCAGACGTCCGGCAAAAGGAGGACATGTCTTACTTTTGGGGGGTCGTGTCCTCCGTCAGCCGGCGTTAGCCTTAAGTGTGAAAATGTCGGGCATTTTCGCTTTGTTTCCTGCAATGGCGTACAATCTCTTAAACGAATTATACTCTTCATATCTTCTGGTTTAAAAAAAAAAGGCTACGAAGACGTAAACAAGGCAATGCGTCTACGTGTCCATGCGTCTACCTTGCTATGCGTCTACGTGTCTAAGTGTCGGTGTGGCTATGTGTCTACGTGTCTATGCGTCTGCGTGTCTGTGTAGCTATATGTCTACGTGGCTATGTGTCTACGTGTCTATGCGACCACGTGTCTGTGTAGCTATATGTCTACGTGGCTATATGTCTACGTGTCTGTGTGGCTATGTGTCTACGTGGCTATGTTTCTTCGTGTCTGTGTGGCTATGTGTCTACGTGGCTATTTACATTACAAAGATGTGTGGACTATTTGGACAAATGGATGTCATCCTTAGAGAAATTCCAGTGCTTTCGCTGGATGTTTTATTTAAATACATTAAAAGACACTACATTCGATGATCTATCGTCATGCTTACAGTACCTAGTGGAAAGCTATATTGTTGTGAATGGTGATTAATTGTCTGACTAGTATTGCAATATAAAATTTAACATTCTACATTTTTTATGTTTCTTTAAGAACAGTTGTATGTGTTGAATGTAGAAAGCTTCTCTCTTGAAATGGTTACTCAAAGCTTCTCAAAATGTGTGCAATTTTCTTTTGTATACCCGGACATAATTTCAACCTTGAGAAAGTGTTTCTAATGATAAATATACATTGGACAAAAGAGAGAGAGAGAGAGTAATAAACTCTGCCTTGACTCAGAGTGAGAGACATTCTGCTCACAAAGTACAATTGGAAGAAAATGCCCTACGTATGCTAGCGCGAATGATAGACTACTTCGAAAAGTGTTTTTTTCTTCTGAGAAATATGTTATGTAAAAAGGCTGCGTTTATTATATGTTAAATCTACTAAATATTATTCCAGTTTTTAAACTTTACTTATGTTGTTGTTTTGTCATTGTTCTTTTCTTTTTGTCCTCTTTTGTAAGGCTTTGTCTTCCATTTTGTCCTCCCTAGGGTAAGTAAATGTAACCCTACGTTTCCTTGACTTGAATAAAAAACAAGCTTGGCTATTGGGAAACGATGAATCATTTGTACTTATATAATTATACGAAGAGGCTTTACTTGTGTACATATATAAAATGAACGCATATATCCATCATTGCTTAAAAATAACATTAAAAAATATGTGCACAAAAGAAAAATTGTCTTCTATTATATCATTGATAAAATTTATTTTATATTTATTTTTCATTGATATAAAAAATTTTAAAGCTATCTTCTCCATGTATAAATCTCTAAACACTCTCTACTGCTTTGTAGTTTGGATATGGGAGAGAGTCTTTTCAAGTTTATTTATACAAATCTTATATTAAATCACTCTGTCTGGTACAAATCTTATATTAAATCACTCTGTCTGGTACAAATCTTATATTAAATCACTCTGTCTGGTACAAATCTTATATTAAATCACTCTGTCTGGTACAAATCTTATATTAAATCACTCTGGTACAAATCTTATATTAAATCACTCTGGTACAAATCTTATATTAAATCACTCTGGTACAAATTTTATATTAAATCACTCTGTCTGATACAAATCTTATATTTAATCACTCTGTCTGGTACAAATCTTATATTAAATCACTCTTTTACAAATCTTATATTAAATCACTCTGTCTAGTACAAATTTTATATTAAATCACTCTGTCTGGTACAAATCTTATATTAAATCACTCTGTCTGGTACAAATCTTATATTAAATCACTCTGTCTGGTACAAATTTTATATTAAATCACTCTGTCTGGTACAAATCTTATATTAAATCACTCTGTCTGGTACAAATCTTATATCAAATCACTCTGTGTCTGGTACAAATCTTGAACACGTTATTTCTTCCATATTTCATTTCCGGATCCAGTTAAAACTTTGCACACTTATTCATTGCCCTTAACAAAACATAAATCAATCGAACATTTCTGCAGTTATTTTATCATTTAGTCGTAATTAATTAATTTCGTTTGACATAAAGACAGATACATAAAGTATTCTACTTGTACCATAAACTCTTCATCTACCACAACAAAATCGACTCGGACCGTGTTATAAAATGCTCTCTCCCTATGGAAACATGATAATAATAATAATAATACAAGCTTTCTATGACTCTGTCAGAGAATCTTTCTAATCATTTTTTAAGGCATAGGTTTATTTTTCTTCGTTTTTCTCTATAATATCTTCAAACACGGCGTTGAGGGTGTGTTCGTATGTGTGTGTGTAAATAGCAAAGGGAGAGGACAATAAAAAAACAAACATATTTCCCGTTTCGATGATATGAATACTTATCTCGCTTTTTTGATGAATGGGAAAGAGGCTGTGACGAGATAAGGTGCACAGGGTACATACCTAGCGGGCACTGAGTTCTTTGAATGGCTGATGTCCATAGTGTGGGTTGGTAAGATTGAATACGTATACCTTCCTCTTATTGACCGTTGAAATCAATGCATGCGTTTGCTGCAGGGTAAATTGCTTTCTTTTTCATCTTGTTTTAGAATCTAAGTTTTTATTGAGTTGAACTATTAGGGTTTTAATATTGCAAAGTTGATGTGGACAGTGTTTATATCATTGACAGTGCCATTTCTGTCTGTCTAGTTGTCTATTCTTTTTACCTGCAGGTGTATGCAAATAATATACCGACATTTTTTCTTTATTTTAAGAAACCCACCTTTCAAAAGGAAATTCGAGCATTCTAGTATCGCCCAAATAAAAAGAAATGTTGTATTTTAACTCCTCCCTTAAACTCTATTTTTATTGTTGAAATGTCAAGGTGCTGGCTATGTTACGATAAAAAATATGTCAATTAAGCTGTCAATTAAAAGGAACAAATAATCTGCATGTGTATGTGTTTGTGTGTATCTTCTTTATACTGGAACAAAATTGATATCCATGTAGTACTGAATTTATATGAAATCTCCATATATATCTTCCTAATATTTCTTCTTTTATATTAAGAACAAGCAAAATTTGTTTTAAAAAGTCCTTTAAAAATAAAAGCTTATCTAAAGGAGAAGAGCTTTGTCCTCAAAACTATTTCTATCGATAATGTACAAGATATGTCTCGTATTCAATATCAAACAAAATAATTAATTACCAATAATTAATTTATTAATTGAGTATTTTTAATTTATTTTTGTTAGGTACAATATATAATTGTATAAAGCTTGAGGGAGAAATAGCATTAACAAATATTGAAGGGGATTAAACTCAACAAAGTTAACCATATCTGTGAATAATGAAGTATTAGTTTCCCTTGTTGCTACTAAACGAAATAACTAATTACCAGTAATTCATTGTTTAATTGGTTACTTTTTTTTTTAATGATTGATTCATGTTTTTTCTCTGTCAATAAATAATTGTGCGAAGTTTTAACTTGATCCGAGAATGGGTGTGGAAGAAATATCGTGTACACACTTTACCAGTTAGGCAGATTGAGTTGATATAGGCTTTGTAAAAAATCATTTCCTTGAGTTTAAAAACTGTGTTCGTTATACACCTATATATAAAGGAAAAAAATCCCCAGATTGTATCCATCCTATTTTATCTGGTGACATTAAATAATATCGCTCTTTATAAAGCAGGAACTGTCTGGCTGCAGCGTATTGACATTTTTTGTAAGGCTCAATGATGTGTATGCTAATGTGTTGTGTGTCAGGTTGACCGTTGAAAGTGAACAAAATACGAATGGCATGGAAGTGTACAGGGGGGGGGGGGGGGGGCTAATGAAGTATCGGGATCGAGCTGGCCAGCATGGCGTGCTGCACTTTCGAATGAAAAAGAAGGGTATCGACTCACCGATTTCTTAATTTGTTTGTTAAGCTCACTCGTGTATCGGGATCGCTCCTAGGTGTTTATTGTTTTGTTCTATGGTAGTGTAGTCAATGGAACTTTGTATGTTTGAATGGAACTTTTAATGTTTGGTGCATGAAAGACTCATATATGGTTAATCATTTACCTATCCTTTAATCTTCTAACAAAGACACAATAGTCCATAGCATGGGCGTAACCAGGGGAGGGTTTTGGGGTTCAAACCCCCCCCCCCCGGGTGAGTCGGAGTTTATTGACTGATTTTTTGCTTTTATTTTGTTTATTTTAGGTGAGATTTTAAAACTAAACCATCACTTGCCCCAGCACAGCCAAGAGTTTTTGAGTTTAAAACCCCTCTCCTACAGATGACTATTTTTTAAAGTTTAAAACCCCTCCAGATGGTTTTGAGTTTAAAATCCCCTTACAGAGCGTTTTGAGGTGGAAAACATATATCTATATATATTATTCTAAAGCAAACTACATTTTCCAAGTTCTATGACCGTAGCTAAATGGGTTTTGAATTTAAAAAAAAACAACTCCAGATATTTTTTAGTCTAAAACCCCCAACAGATGATTTTGAAGAAAAACTCCCCTTTTCGATATAAAAACTTAAGCAAACTACAGTCACTTAATTCCAAGAGCGTATTCAAGAGAGGTTACACATTTCTACCTACCAGTGGCGGGGCTCGATTACACAAGGCAACACAATTTTTGTGTCTCTGAAATAACTATGATTTCCTGTTAGCTTATACATCCAAATGATCAAAAATAGTATTTGTTTTTCCAAAAGTTTGGGTTTGTGGTCAGGACATTGATAGTTCAGATCACGTATTGGATAGCATTATACACCGTTTAAAATACATGTAAGACTTATAATACACTTATGTTGTTTGACAATGTCTTCACAAAGTCCATACAGATGAATAAAAGTCAAAAATTGCATGTTCTTTTAGACTGACGATTATAGACTAAATCACTATCACGGACTAGGCCCCAGATATAGTCCCCCATCATATTCTCGGTATACTGTCCTTGGTATCGACGTTCAAATTCCTTCAGGTCTTGATGGAACCTTTCTCCTTGTTCCTCTGAGTATGCTCCCATATTCTCCTTGAAATTACGCAGATGAGCATCTAGGATGTGAACCTTAAGCGACATTCTGCATCCCATAGAATGATAGTTTCTCACATGTGTCTCCACCAGCTCCACATAATTCTCGGCCTTATGATTTCCAAGGAATCCCTGAACAACTGCGATGAAGCTGCCCCAAGCTGCCTTCTGGATGTCTGTGAGACTGTTAAGAAATTGCTGAGACTCCATTATTTTCTTTATTTTTGGTCCCACAAAGATCCCAGCTTTCACTTTGGCCTCTGATAACTTGGGGAAGAATTCTTCTAGGTATTTCACAGCTGCCGACTCTTTACCCAGAGCTGTAACAAACTGCTTCATGAGCCCCAGCTTGATGTGCAAAGGAGGCATTAGAACTTTCTTAGGATCCACTAGAGGCTCCCACTTGACATTGCTACTCCCAATGGTAAAGTTGGTCCGTTCTGGCCAATCCCGACGATGGTAGTGTTGCTTGGTGTCTCTGCTATCCTAATGACAAAGATAGCATGGAAACTTGGTGAAAACCACCCTGAAGACCCATTAAGAATGCCACCATCTTAAAATCACCAATTACCTCCCAACCATATTTTAGACCATTCAAAGTTCTGATGCAACGGCTATTTTTTTTTTTTCTGAAAGCGAACAATCTAATTTTTAATGCAAGCAGTTTTTTAATAAGAAAAGCTAATTAGTATGCATTATCAGTTAGACCTAATTTAAAACGAATAGTAATCTTGTAAACTTCACTTTCCTGAATACAATTTTATTGCGGAAATTAAATAATGAGGATTCGAATAAGAGATGGAGCCTTTTCAAAACAATGAGATCAATAATAAGATATCAGTTAGGCCAGGGGATGCGCGGTGGCTGAGCGGTAGAGCGCTTGGTTCCGAACCGGGGGTCCCGGTGGGGACTTTGATTTTCGACTTTGGAATCTTTGGGCTACTCTGAGTCCACTCAGCTCTAATGGGTACCTGACATTAGTTGGGGAAAAGTAAAGGCGGTTGGTCGTTGTGCTGGCTACATGACACCCTCGTTAACCGTAGGCCACAAAAACAGATGAACTTTACATCATCTGCCCTATATAGACCACAAGGTCTAAAAGGGGAACTAGTTAGGCTAGGTTCACATCTGACTTTATATTCACTTTCACCTATCCTTTGATCTGCGGGACCGTTGGGGCACTACACAAGATCCGTTAACCTTCTTTCTCCATTCTTATCTCTCATTTGTCTTTGATATAATTTCATTTGGATGTTCTTTCTGAAAATATTGAAGCCTGCCTGGGTGGACCACTTCGGGGGCCGATTTTGAGTTTGTGTTTCCACACAAACTGTCTTTTGTAACCTTGTTTTTTCCTTGTGTCTGAGTGCTCGGAGATACTTTTACAATACTAACATCTACGCTACGCATTTCTTCACCGGTCCTTTACTGATCGTATTCATTTACTTTTCTTTCTTTGTGCACTATGGAATGTTAACTCTGTTAACAGCTGAAATACGTCGGAGAGGTCACATGACAGGGAGCCGATACAATCAATCAATACTGGGTGTTTATCTTGTGTTTATCTATGTGCACTTCTTCAGAAAGTCTATGTTGTTCAAACACCTACTCACTTTTTTTTTTTTAGTATATTGGGGGGGGGGGTAGCTAGATTTAGAGAGGAGTGTTTTATAGTCTCCGAGGATTTGCTCGGCTGCACTTGACGGTGTTTTCAAGAACTAAATTTGTGACAAAGTAACATTGTGTTCTGGCCGTGCTCACTAAAATATTTGTATCGAGACAAACAAATACATAAAGAAAACAAGCAAAATATAAAACTAATACCAACAATAATACTAATAATAAAGACAATACCTCTTATGGAGCGATTGTTTTTATGTTAATAAGTAATGAATGGTAGATTTAAGAAAATGGATTTTTTTACTTGTTATCTAGCCAAATTTTAATTAATTTATTTTCATACTTTGAAAAATTATATGGTCAAACTATAGTTATTCCCGATTTGGCCAAATAGCTAGTAATTCTTTTCCCAAAGATATACATCTACTGTCAAATATCTAAGAACATTTTTAGAGCCGTTTTCGAGAACTTGTCCACTTAGGTTCCAGGTTCTATTTGTATTTTTGTTTGATATTTTGACGATGAATTTGAGAATAGTAATACGAATCCAATCAAATAAAACTGAACAAGAAAAATATAAACATACTTTTAAAAAAATAAAGCTTATATTAAGCGTAGAATAGTTGTATTAATTAGTTTGGATCAGTCATGTAAATAAATTTGTAATAGATCTAAATCTAGATAATAAATCTGTACTATTAGAAATATTTTTACCAAAGTTATTGATTTGTTTAGGGCAATTTCATGCTTTTAGCTTTCTCAATGCCCTGTGATCCTATCACTTGTCTGGACCAGTTGGGGAAAGGGGTTGGACGGGGGGCAGAGAGAGAGAGAGAGAGAGAGAAAGAAGAGGTTCAATGTTACCGTGATCGTTTTTTAAATGCATTTATAAAAAAAAATTGAAGAACCTGAATTCGAACTCGAAGGCACAAGCCTCCTCAGGCCAACACGCATGCCACTGTGCCATCGAAGTGCTTATGAAAATAGAAGGCTTATAGTTATCTATTGTTAGTTTCGAACTTTAAAACGGCGACCTATTTCTCTCAACAAAATAAAATGGGGACTAATTCAACTTATTCCACCGCATCAGTCAAGTACGATTTCTTTCACTTATTCGATAACGAATAAATTAATCAGTTACCATTAGTTAATTAATAATTTGGTTATTTAAAAAAATGATTTTTTTTGTTTTGTCAAATAAAAGAAATAATTCAGCAAAATAATTTCAGATTGATTTGAGATTGGATGTGTGACAAACGCGTACAAACTTTTTACCAGACAGACAGTCAGAGCGAGTTTGCATAAGCTTTGTATAAATGAATCTGAAAATTAAATAATGGGGGCGTGGATTTCTTTCTTCCTTTCGAAACTTATTATCAGTCTCAACATTTTTGTGTTGTCATTCTTTCAAGTTCATGTTTCTAAAGACTTGGCATTTACTTCAGTGTAAGCTCTGTTTATAGTTTTATTTTCTTCTAGACGACATTGTCCTGCACAAGTTCTTATATCTCATTTCTTATGGCTGTGTGCCTCCTATTTTCTCTCTCTCTTTCTCTTGTCTTTTTCTTTTTATCTTTATAAACTATACATCTTGCTTAAAACGCCCCCTTTGGCTCATTAATTCATTTTTTTTTTGGGGTCTTTTTCTGCACTCTCTTTCTCACTCTCGCGTTCTTAGGTGTATGCATGTGTGTATGTATATATATATATATATATATATATGTGTGTGTGTGTGTGTGTGCATGCTATCACTTCAGTAGAAGCAACAATTTAATGCGTGATGCGTTTTCTACTTTGTTTTTTGCTCTAGATCAGATTCAATACAAAAACATTCAGGCGCCAGAGTACAGAATTCATGGCCACCCCAAACCTTTCCTTGTTCTTTGAAACTTAAAGACATGTTACAGAAAGTAGACAGGACACAACGTAATTCTACCTTTACCAACTGACCTATAGACCGACTTGTATTTGCATTTTTAGTTGTTGTTGTTGTTTTGTTTTGTATTAATTCTTAGTGTTTATTGATGTATGTACAAGATTTGATCTCAGGTGGTTTACATCCGTTTTCTAAAATAGATTATGTAATGCGATATCTCAAACACGGCACCCACCCCCAGCCCTTTTTCTCAGCCTAAGACCAGCAACTCTTGTTGGAATTTCATATTTCAGAAACGTGAACTCTTGGTGGGATAGTTTGCTCGAAGGCATTTGCTCTCAGTTTGAAGGCCGCACTCAGTTTGATTGGCCTCTTTCTTCACTTGATCTCTGAAATAAAAAGAAAAAAAAAGAAATATTGAGTTGGAGTGTGGCCTTTGGGGGGGAAAAATTTCTTTTTCAATCACCCAAAACATATCCGTTTATTCTAGCCCCATTTGTCTACTTTTTTGTTTTGGAAACACATTTGTATTACCTAAATATTGTCTTTTGTTCTCTTCCAGTTCTCTTTGTAAGAATGGCCATTTGTTTTAACACAGCAAACATACAAACATTCTTAGTGTTCTAGGGCTAGGTCTCCAGACCATACTGTTTCAATGTTTCATTTCAGAATGTCAAATATTGTATCGTATTATTAACCCTTTTTTATTTTGTAATTGACCTGCTATATTTTCCATCACGCCAGTATAGATACACGATGTAAAAAATTATTTCGTAATTACCCGTTTAGTAATATCGTCTTTATTGTTTAAATATTAAAAAGTAAACAACTTGGAAACTAAAATAAAACATTAAAAATACTTTTCAAAACAAAGAATATTAGTATAAAGAGTTAGTATACTGTGCAGTTTGGATCATTCATGTAATTAAATTCGTAATAGATCTTGAGTATTCTAGACTGACAATAATAAATCTGCGATTATAAATATGTTTACAAATTGATTTTGTTTAACGCAATTTCATGCTTTGTAGCTTTCTCAATGCGGTATCCTATCACTTATCTCAACCAGTAGGAAAGAAGGGGATATCTGTGTGAATGCATCGCTTTTTAAATGCATTTTTTAAAGTTGTACGACTTGAATTCGAACTCAAGGCTCAAGCCTCCTCATGGGAACTAATTCAACTTGTACCACCACCTGTCAAGTACAATTTATTTTCTTTTTTCGATGCCAAACAAAAGAGTCAATTGCCAATAGTTAATTAACTAATTGATTATTCTTTTAAATTCTTACTTTGTCATGTACAAGAAATAATTGTGAAATTTCAACTTGATCCGACACTGGATGTGGCAGAAATAAGTGTACTATTTGTTTTTTTACCAGACGACAGAGTGAGCTTTGTAAAAATAAATATTTTACTATAAAACTTTTAGAAAGCCACAAGAAGATAAAAATAATGTGTCTTGAAAGCTCTGTTTCTCAGATTAAACCCTACAGGGATTTAGGAATGCTTTGTCCTGTGTGTAAAACCTTTTTGTCAAGAGTTGTTTTTTTAATCATCACTGTAACGTTGAACGTTGGTGGGGGGGGGGGGGGAGCTGTTGATGATTTGTAAGGTGTTTGTCTATAAATCGTGTTGGATCGATACGGCCCAATAGACAACTGGAAATTTCGTAAGACTTTGTTGACCCTCACTGTATCTTTGAGATAGGCCTTAGCTTGTTTTTTTTCTTAACCCACTTGTATTTGGCAATACCCATAATATCTATCCACCTCCCCACTCCCTCTCTCACTCTCTCTCTCTTGTCTCCCTCTTCTCTATTTCTCAATCGCTTAGGTTCCTTTCCCCATACCAACTTCATCTATTTCTCTCTGTCTCTCTCTCTTTTCTCTCTCTATTATCTATCTATCTATCTATCTATCTATATCTGTGTACGTACCTACCTACCCACCTATCTACCTACCTACCTATCTATCTATCTGTCTATATATCTATCTATCTATCTATCTATCTTCATTAGCCTCCTTCAGTCGTGAAACGACTATGGTTAATCTCAAACACTTTTTCATATGGCTATGGAGCCCTATTAAGGAGAGACACTCCTGTCCACATATATTGCATGTCAAGCTGAAAGGTGGCTTTCGCTTTGGTGGTAGAGTAGTTGGCCATTTTCCGTGTGGCACGCTTCTCTTCAAGAGCTGAGGCCCATGTTTTCTCGCTGTATATAGCTTTCTTGGTCACCGTCTCTCTTCAACTAGTGCGGTCTAAGGTTATGTCTTCCCAATGGTCAGTATCAATGTTCACTGATTTTAAATCCCTTTTTATCACATCAACGTAACGGAGGTGGGGGCGACCAGTTTTTCTTGAACCAGGCGCAAGTTGCGCGTACAGAAGGTTTTTCGGGATGCGATTGTCCTCCATCCGGTGAACATGTCCGAGCCAGCGCAGGCGGCGTTGCCTGAGGACCGTAAAGATGCTGGAAGGCCTGTTCTCACACAGCAGTTACCCCTCCTCACACAACAGTTACCTTTCCTCACACAGCAGTTACCCCTCCTCGCACAGCCGATGTATCCAAAGGAACGGCAACCACTCAATACTGCATCATTAGCGTCGCATATTCTGCCAGATGTAGTTCTGGGTGCTGCAAGCTGTCTAAGGGTTACCGGCTCCTGATTTAACTTATCTATGTTTGGGTATTAAAGCAAGGCAACGGAGGTTTGGAGTTTTCCTTCTCGTAGCCAGCTAAGACGAACAAGCTTCTACTGTACAATGCCAATTGTTTAGACTTTGGTTTCTCGCTTTAGCCCCTACTCCTATCAGCGATAACAGTTTCGCTACACACGAAGGCCAACTCAATTCTTACTAGTCTAGTAGCTTTCACTTTTTTCATGGGTCTAAGGTGGGTGGAAGAATGAAATTGTAGCCTATGAATGTGTTGCGTCTTTCGGAAACGTCGTTTACATTTCCATATTTTGTTGGCCTTGACTTTCGATAAAAATCGACTATGGCATGTACATGGACAGGCAATGTTAGAAGAACGCTTTATTTGAAATGAAAATGAATTGAAGAAATTCAAGACAGTAATTGTTGGATTCGTCAAATATCACTAAAAGCTATTTTGTTACGTATTTGTGTTGCTATTATCATCGTGTTTTCTCATGTGTAGATTTATTTTATATCTCTTTTTTATACAAAGCTTTAATCAACTCACGCTATCTGTCTGGTAAAAAAAGTGTGTCACATTATTTCTCCCATACCCATTCTAGGATAAAGTTGAAACTTTGCACAATTATTCATTGGCACAAATAAGACATGAATAAAAAAACGAGTAACCAATAAGTCAATTAATTACATGTAATTATTCTTTTTTTTTTTTACCAACAAGGGAAACTAATTATTCAGTATTCACTTAGATGGCTAAATTTGTTGAGTTTAGTCCTCATAAATAATGAACACTGGAAACAGGAATCAATAAATACCCAATTAGTCAATAAATTATTAATAATTAATTATTTTGTTTGATATCGAAAAAGGGAAATATCGTGTACATTATAGATATAGTTTTGAGGGCGGAGTTCTTTTACTTTCCACAATTTTTTTGTCAAAAGAATTTATTTAAATATTTTGCTTTTTTTTTTTTTTGTTATTGTTCATTAGTTTGTGTTTGTGCATTTTATTTGAATTTCTTGTTTTTCTTATCTTGACCTATGACCTAAAATCCTGTTGGGTGTGTGTCCTAGTTGCAAATATCAAAGACTCAGTTATACTACCACATGACCTCCAGCTTTATGAATGTTCACATCATCAACCAATATAAAGGCTCTATTCATCTGCGACTACGAGGTTTAAGATCTTTGAGGTTAATTACGAAATGTATGCGCCATGTTATAATCTAGTTTAGACACATCGCAGAATTCGATACTAAAATTTAACTCATCATTGCCTATAGCAAAAATGTGTTTCGTTGTCTTACTACGAATTTAATTTGATCTATCCATAATTACGTCAGGCATGAGAGGGTTAAACAAGAAGACCCATTACTTTTTGTTCATTCTTGGCCATGAGGCTAAGCACATTTCGGGGTAATACCTTTCAATTAGTGAGGACACGATACCGTAGCCTTGCAGCCAGTCTCACTTAACCATTTGGCCGAAGTGTTTTCGATAGTGAACGTGATTTACGACACCATATCGAATGGTATTGAGATGAGTGTTATAGTGCTATGTACTCTTCTGTGTGACCAATGGGTGATACGTTAGTCTGTGTTACGTGCCGTGCTGTTTGTTTTGCTACATGTGGTTACTGATCAGCTTTATAAACACACCTATACAGAAGTACTTTCAATGTTTCGCTGCGTAGATACAATTTTTTCTGTTGAGTATTATTCATGTCGTCTTGTGTCTTTGTTCCATAGTTTCTGAGCCTGCAAATATTAGTATTCTATTCTTTTAGGGGGAAGAGTTAAGGGAGATAATGCTAGTCAGTGGAAGAGTTAAGGGAGATAATGCTAGTCAGTGGAAGCGTTAAGGGAGATAATGCTAGTCAGTGGAAGAGTTAAGGGAGATAATGATAGTCAGTGGAAGAGTTAAGGGAGATAATTATAGTTAGTGAAAGAGTTAAGGGAGATAATGCTAAAAATCCCGCAGACCGTAGCTTTTAAGGGAGAAACGTGGCACCACTAGAAGCGTGGAGTCCATTGAGCGCAGGGCTCTCTTAGTAACATATGGAGTGGTCAGTTCGCTAAGGTACAAGGGCATTTCTTTATTATAGATACACTGATGACAAAGTGTGGTCACCTTGTCGATTCTCGCTTTCACAGGAAGCCATTGGAGCGTGCGCAAGAGAGTAGTAGCAGAATCTCGTCTTTATTCAAACTCTGTCTTGATTTAAAAAAAAACAAAATACGTTTTCTTCTTCCACTTTTTATTTCAAAATCTCCTTGTGGGTTCAATGTAGCGTACTAGTGCAATAGTGCAACGTCCATGGGATGATCTTGGCATTTCTGGTATCAGCGGTTAGGTCTTATTACCACCGTCAGCCAGGTCAGGTATTCAC
This sequence comes from Biomphalaria pfeifferi, assembly GCA_030265305.1. Lineage (NCBI taxonomy): Eukaryota > Metazoa > Mollusca > Gastropoda > Planorbidae > Biomphalaria > Biomphalaria pfeifferi. The sequence continues at coordinate 831,037 of JASAOG010000022.1, forward strand.
TTAATCAATCATTCTTTGATCGCACCAAACTTCAAACGAGACTTTATTCCTCCATTAGCTTCCAGTCGCGCTCTCCAAAATTTGAAACTTGTTTTAACGGACCGAAAAAATGGATTCCATTACATAATTATTGACTTGTGTTATCTAAGCGTATAATGGATTTGGCCCGCACACCTTGCTACGTGGTTTCTCTTGCTCTAGCCAGAAAAGACTTAGTTCTAAAATTATGCAGTGGTTCCCGTTTTTTTCAGCCATTGACTGCAGTCCCAAACCATTTGTTACGTAAACAAGGTAGTAATTTGTTTTTGCACATAAACTCTTGCGTGACCCTCACGGATCACATGTGATCAAACTTAAAGTGGTCCACCAGCACACAAGTGTGAGGAGAAAGTGTCTCTGAATTAGCAGGAAATTGTTATAGAATCCAGTGTTGTTGTTTTTTCTCCATTTAATTTTTTAAACACATATGCACGTTTTCGGAAGGTTTGGTGTTGGTGTTTCAATTATGAACATCTGTTGAAAACATGTTACACACATTTTTTTTATTTGCACTGATACAGTTTTGTTTTCAAACTTTCAAGACATTGAACAGGCGATAAGAGGGAAAAAAAACACTATTTGCTCTAATATCAACGCTCTCATGTATTAGCTTTCTAGTAGTGCCACTAGTGTTCCATTCGGCTTATTGTGTCATCTAACTTGATGTCTGGTCCTGTGTATATCTTTGGACTGACGGGATTTACCTGAGTCTACGCTGAGCTGCCACGAAGCAAATAGCCTGGAATTGTAATGTACTTGTAGTTTATTGGACAGGAACGAGAGTCATGGGAGGATAACACTACTTTATAATACTAGGGGAATAACTCACTGAATAGATCAATCATTTGTCCTGTTTTCTTAAATGACTAAACCTTGAAACGATTTAATGTGTAATTATCCCTACTCGAGAAAATAGTGCAAACAGTTATCTAGTAGAGTTGACTAGAAAAAAGGGATATAATTCACTAAATTTTATAGCCCATCTTCTTACCAACGCTATTTTTAGTAGTCATAATGTTTCATTGGCCAAGTGGCTATATTGTATTTAATCTACACACAGTAAGGGTTGAAATACACCTTCATGGTCTTTGTTTATAGTTTTTGTAGTCATCCACGTATTGAGATTGTTGTAACCAGAGCATAGTAGACTTTTTCAATCATGACCACATCGGAAAACAGAGGGCAAAGAAGTCATAAATTAGAAAATAGGGTAGTTTGTACAAATGTGGGCATTTAAACTAGGTAGTTTGTACCAGTGTGGACATTTAAACTAGGTAGTTTGTACCAGTGTGGACATTTAAACTAGGTAGTTTGTACAAGTGTGGACATTTTAATCAGGTAGTTTGTACCAGTGTGGACATTTAAACTAGGTAGTTTGTACCGGTGTGGACATTTAAACTAGGTAGTTTGTACAAGTGTGGACATTTAAACTAGGTAATTTGTACAAGTGTGGACATTTAAATTAGGTAGTTTGTACCAGTGTGAACATTTAAACTAGGTAGTTTGTATAAGTGTGGACATTTAAACTAGGAAGTTTGTACCTGTGTGGGCATGTAAACTAAGTAGTTTGTACAAGTGTAGACATTTTAATCAGGTAGTTTGTACAAGTGTGGACATTTAAACTAGGTAGTTTGTACAAGTGTGGACATTTAAACCAGGTAGTTTGTACAAGTGTGGACATTTAAACTAGGTAGTTTGTACAAGTGTGGACATTTAAACTAGGTAGTTTGTATTGATGAGAATATATAATCAGTGTTTGATTACGTCCGTATGGCCATTTAATTCATAGATGAGGTGTAGCCAAACCTACTAAATGAATCACGGGTATTTATTTACCTCTGATTTCTCAACATTGGGAGAGAGTATGTTGACGCTGTATTTTGATCTTTTGATAAATGTAAGACTCTCGTATGATTTCTTTTCAGTCGAAATATCAACTTTGGACGTATTGCTCTTATCATCTAAATTAAAATAAACCATTTTCAAATGTTATCATTCAAACTCCGCTGCTCTTCGGAAGAGCCACAGCTAGCCATACCCTTTATGTCCAGATTGATGCTCGATTGATTGTATGTATTATGAAAGATGGCTAATCATTTCATCGTGCCCATGATTTTACATTTAGTTTTTTAGCTGACTCCATCCTCTGGGAGATTACTTCAGTCGAACGTTAAGAAGCTGAGTTGAGGACTTGATCACACGACTAGCATGTAGACACTTAGATCTAAATCATTTTGGAGAAAACAAAAGTTTAGTCATGGTTACAAAATAGCCTTTTTTTTAACCCTCAGTATTTAAAAAAAATTCTGATCATGTTTCTGTGATTTAATCATGACAGGCGCTCATGAGTTAAAATTTATCTGAATATCGAAAATAATTTATTCTAGGGATATTTACGATGTCTTGCATCTATTCTTACCAAATAATGTCCGGCATTTGTTTGCTTGGCCTTAGAGATAAATAAAATTAACATGACCGTCCTAACTTCTGTTTCAATCTTACACTGAAAGTTGAGAACCACTGCTAACTCATTGGTTTCAGAACGCCGTGCAATTATTCTTGCTTTAATAGTTGAGAACCACTGCTATCTTATTGGTTTCTGAACTCCGTGCAATTATCCTTACTAACTAGTTGAGAACCACTGTTAGCTCATTGGTCTCTGAACTCCGTCAATAGAAATACATAGATTTTTAGCTAACGAGACTTAGGAGTGGTGAGAGCTGACAGAACCACCGGAAGTCTGAGCTAGGATTCTGATATCATCAAAGCCTCGTGTTCATGTCCAAGCATCATCCAAACCTAATTAATGAACTATCAGGTCGGGGCTGAGGCCTAGCTTCAGAAGATCGATAGTTAATTGTCGGAAGTATTAATCATTTTGCAAAATGTCTTCCTTTAGCACTATTTAATACGTTGTGTAAGCACTAACACTGTTACATAAGTCAAGAACCTACACACGTGTGGCATCAAACGTGTAGAAAGATATATAACCTTGTACTTGTGTCTGTACTTAAACGTAACCTTATACATATACTTTTTCATATATGACCTTAAACATAATACTCCTTCATATATGACCTTAAACATAATACTCCTTCATATATGACGTTATACATATACTCCTTCAAATATGACCAAATGCATATACTTACTTATGACCTGTTATGCTTGTCCTGGAGTGGCAAAATATGTAGGTCACAGCTGTGACTGCGCAGCCACGGGAAATACTGCATTCCTCACTTATCTTCGGACTCGAAGACTAGCCTTATTTTTAATATTTATGACCTAGTACATGTACTCACATATGACCTTCTACAACTAATTGTTTATGGCCTTAAGCTTGTACTGATTTTTGATTGACCGTATACATGTCATGGTAGTAATGACCTAAAAGTGTAATCATATGTATTCACAAGCATGTTCCAATAAGCATTGTCACCAAAAAGAATGTTTATTCCATGGTGATCGCAATGAAACCCCGACCTATCGTATCTCTTTTCCAGTGCTGGAACTCATCAACTGAACAGACGACGCTTCCCATTTCCTGTGCGCCAGTCAAGGAACGTCACATTCGGTTAAGGCAGCAATTTTTCAAGGCCCCCCCTCGTCCCTTCATCTAATTATTCCCAGCCTTGTTGTTGATCCAGAGGTTGACAGTTGAAATTATTGTCAGAGTAATCGTTCAGGCTTTTAGTGGCCTCTTTATGTTAACCAAAATGTGCTGGTATACCTCTACGCGTTTTGTTTTTTCTTTTACTTACTTTCCAAAATGCATTATGTCCAAAGTCATAGCATCTGACACTGTTTTATTCCTTTTGCCTTTTAGGGCACATTTGTATTTAGTTTATGTACAGTTACTTATAGACATAAGTTTGTCACACATATATTGTCGACGGCGCTCTATTGTTCAATCTACTTACCCATTACGACAGGCACGACCTCCATTACTGATCGACATGAACTGACAAATAAAACTGTCCATTAAATCTTGTGTGTTTCTTTGAAATCAAAGCTGCACGCTTGTAAAAGATCATAAGTAGCTTTCGCAGATCATTTATTTTACTTTCTAAAAGAAAATATATATACATATATTTGAAATACAAATTATTTTTTTTAAATGAAGACAAAAGTGTATATTGCACTCTTTATAAGTGATTAACTCTATGATAGTATATATATAACTAGGTGACATTTATCTTATCTTATATAATACAGACGTTACTTCAAAAAAGAAGATGATTACGTCCTACGCGTCATGCATTTAGTCATGCATATTAACCAATGACTCAAATTCTGCCAAGTCACTGGTTTTTCTGGCTAGCTCAGGCAACCCATTCCATGCTCTAATAGCACTAGGGAAGAAGGAGCATTTGTACAAATTTGTCGTAGCATATGGGACGAGGAATGTGCCTTTATTTTTGTGTCTTTCAGAGTATTTTATTAAATTTTGTTTTTGTATTTGAAGATTATGGTTCAGTGTTTTATGTATAATTGCTACTTTACTTTTGAGTCTTCTGTCCTGAAGGCTTTCTAAATTTAGTGATTTTACTAATGGTGTTACTCTAGTCAAATGTGAATATTCGTTTGTTATGAATCTCACTGCTCTATTTTGTGTTTGTTCCAGTTTCTTAATGTTTTCTTGAGTTGAGGGGTCCCACACGGTGGATGCATATTCTATTATTGGCCTAACCAAGGTTAAATAACATTTTAGTTTTATGTTCTTATTTGATTTATAGAAATTTCTTTTAATAAACCCTAATGCTTTGTTGGATTTTTTTATAGTTTCATCAATATGTGGATTCCATGACAGTTTTTCATTTATTATAACACCTAGGTATTTTGCGTTTTTAGTCTGTGTTACTGGTTTGCCATGAATAAGATAAGTGGAATTAATTTGTTTTAGTTTTTTTGTTACTCTTAACAAGTGACATTTTTCTGGGTGGAAAGACATGCTCCAATTTGATTCCCATTTCTGTAATTCATCTAATTCTCTTTGTAAAATATCTGTGTCTTGTGTTTTTTTTATTGTTCTATATATTATGCAATCGTCTGCAAATAATCTGACTTTTGTTCCTGAAGTAATGCAATTTGGTAAATCATTTATTTAAATTAAAAATAGTAATGGACCCAAGACTGTTCCTTGAGGTACACCTGAATTTACTGTTATTGGTGTTGATTTAGAGCCATTTATTATTACAGTTTGTTCTCTCCCTATCAGAAAATCTTTAATCCACTGATGCAATGGACCATTAATGCCGAAATATTTTAATATTTTAAGCAAACTATGGTGGTGAACTTTGTCAAAAGCCTTGGAAAAATCTAGTAAGATAGCATCTATTTGTTCACTATTATCTAAACCTTTTGAAAAATCATCAATTAGTCCTATTAGTTGTGTTTCACATGATCTATATTTCCTAAAGCTATGTTGGTATGGGGTGAGGACATTATGTTTGTCTATGTGGTTTATGATGTTGCTACATATTATGTGTTCTAGGATTTTACATGTGATGCTGGTAAGTGATACTGGTCTGTAGTTTCCTGGATCAGATTTTTCTCCTTTTTTAAATAGGGGCATTAGCTTCTTTCCAGTCCTTTGGTACTCTGTCCTGGTTAAGTGATGCCTGAAAGAGTATTTTGAACACTGGGGCTAGCTCATTGCTTAGTTCTTTGAGTAATCTAGCTGGAATACCATCAGGTCCAGACGCTTTATTTGGTTTGGTGTTGGCTAATAGTTTTTGAATTCCATTTTCTTGTACTACTATATCTTCTATGTTGTCTACTTGGTTCAAATTCAGTAATATGTCTTTGTCTCCTGGGGCTGAGAAATGCTGATGCAAAGTATTTGTTTAGGATGTTTGCTTTAGTTTCATTGTCATTATGTATTATGTTATGTTCATCTTTTAATGGCGCTATGCCTGTTGTTTCCATTTTCTTAGACTTAATGTATGACCATAGGTTTTTGTCGTTATCTTTAGATATTACATTGTTTATGTATTCACTCTGCAGCTGTCTGCTTACTTTTTGGGTTAAGTGTTTAATTTTTATATACTTTTTGTAAACTCTTTCTGCCTTAGTATCTTTAAATTTTCTATATAGGTTTTCCTTCTGTTTACAAAGCTTCTTTAGTCTATTATTAAACCAGCATTTATTTATTTTGTTTAATGTGTACTTAGTTGGTATATGATTTTCTATAATGCTATTAAGATTGTTTTTAATGAAATTCCAGAGGTCATAGACTGTTTGGTTAATGTCTTTTTCTAATAAAAATGTTTGTTGAAAGTTTAATGCAGCTTGGTGTAGTTGTATTAGGTTACATTTATTCCAGAGTAAGATTTTTCTTTAGGGTTTTGTATTGGCTACTGCTTTTATCTGACTGTGTATTTTTATGATTTCATGGTCTGATAGACCAGGGATAATATCATAATCAACTACTAATCCAGGTCTGTTGGTTAAGAAGAGATCAAATGTGTTGTTTAATCTAGTTGGCTTTTTAATGATTTGATCTAAACTTGGGTTGTGTAAAGTTTCTATGAAAAGCTCATTTATGTCCTTAAGGTTTTGGTGTTTATCTATGGTTAGTGTTTTCCAATTTATATCAGGTGGGTTGAAATCACCCATAATCCAAAAAACTGCATTTTTATTTGTCTCTTTAAGTGTAGTAATCTGATTACATAGTTCTTGCATGTATTCTAAACTAGAATTTGGTGGTCTGTAAATGCTGCCTATTATTAATGATGTTGAGGTGGTATTAATTTTACAAAATGTAGATTCTATATTTTTTGAGTTAGGTAAGGTAATTTCTTCTGCTATAAGAGTGTTTTTTATTGCTAAATGAACTCCTCCATGATTATCTGCCTATCGTTTCTAAAAATTTCATAATTACTATTGAAAATTTCTGCATTATAAATTTCAGGATGTAGCCAAGTTTCTGTTCCTGCAATTATGTCTGGTTTCTCACATTCTAATAAAATTTCTAAGTCTGCTGTTTTGTTCCTAATGCTTTGAAAATTTATTACTAAGGTTTTTAAGGTATTTTGGTATTACTTCTTTAGTAGGTTTGTTTAGTGAGGCTGTTGTATTAATTTTAGTAGATTTAGGTTTACCAGGAGTGGATCTGGCTAGTGGTTGGTGAGTTTGTTTTGGGATGGTGTTTAGGATGTTGTATGGGTTAGAAGTGTCGGCATCAAAGGAATCAAACAGTCCTAATGTAAACTGAGGTAACCCACACGGTACACAGTGCCATGATGCATCTTTGTTGCCTAAGGCATAATACACAGGTGTATTCATATGAAGACATGATGCATGGTACCATTCATCGCAGGTGTCACATTGAATGGCTTTCTGTTTCATGGTGCATACTTTTTTGCAGATGTTGCATCTATCTTTAGATCTAGGCCCTGGATTTGACTCTACATCTCCTGCTATTAATATTAACAGTGATAGGTATTTATTTCTACTGTGTCTGATTGAGAACTTCCATTTGTGATGGGTAATCTTCTTTAATGTTATGGATGTGTATGTTAGGTTATTTTTGAAGTTGCATTGATCTAAAGTGTGATGATTGATTATGACATTTGTATTGGGCTTTCAAAATGGTGTATGGCTATGTAAAAAGCAATGTGCATATTTCATTTTAAAAAAAAGTGTTGGCTTTTTAGAGGACATACACTTGTTGTTTACTAATCAATGTTGAGCGGATCTTGAATAAAGTTTTTAAGTATTTTAGAGATATAAACGTGTCAGCGGCCGACATTTAGACTGAATGCATTTTGCTGCTTTTTTTTTTTGTCCTTCAAGAGTCACCAAAAGATAACTTTGTTTTGAGTCTTTCTATTGGCTTTAACTTGCAGCAAGATGCATGCACACTTATAAAGTGGCACCACAACAGTCATTCTCAAATCATTTCGTTTTATTGATTGAGATTGACTTATCACTGGCTAAAGGATAATCTTGTTTTGTACAGAAAGTTACAGACATTTCTAGTGTCGGTAATATATGTATTGCTTAGATTTGGTTTTGTGTAATGTTTGCCATCTTGTTTATTAGATTAATGAGACTCTATTCTGGCTTTGACGTTTTCATCCGGACAACCGACGTCGTGTTGACCATTAACTAATGCATTTATTGGTCTGAAAATCCTGTCTGCAGTAATGATATTTATACAAAGACTTGGCATTAAGGGTGCTTGTTGTTGTTGTTTTTAGAACTACTCTCCAAAACGTTACTTCTCAGTCCTCTCTTTGCGTATTCAGATCATTACCATATATAATTAGTTCACAATATCTAGGTTTTAAGATTTTTTTTTGTTGCTTTTGTCAATATTTTAGAGAGTGTATAATGTAAACAGTTGTACCTTGGAGCAGTTAATTTTTTGTTCCAGAGTTATTTTAGTGTGTTTGATTTTTTGGAACTGATAATTATATTTCTTTGATGTATGAAATGCACTTTTTTTTTATTTCATTATTTTTTTTTTATAGCTCGTTCATCGATTTAGATGAAGAGTACTTCTGTAATCCCTGGGAGGGGGGCTCGGTTCTGTCATATAGTATCTCCTCATGTGGCTAGTGAGGCCTATCAGTTCGGCTACGTATTGGGCATGCTATTGCAGCTGGAGCTTGTAGCTTACTACTACCTTTTTGACGCTTTTCTTCTGCGAAGGCTTTTTTTTTTCTCCTTGGGAATTTTCGTTTCCTGTTCTTACAGCACGGCGCCATATTCCATCATTTTGTCCAGAGGCTGAGTCTATGTTGAAAGCTCTCATGAACGTTTTGAGGATGTCCTTAAATCCTTTCCTTTCTCCACCTCTAGTGATGGGCAAAAGTTAACTAAAAGTTGCTAACTTTTAGTTTAACTTAAAAAGAATTAGTTAAGGCCAAAGTTTAATTTTAAAAAAAGTTAAGTTAAAATCCTAGTTTAATTATTTTTTTTAGTTACAAACTAAAAAGTTTAATTACAAATTTACAAACTTTTTAAAAATACATACCAATAAATATTTAGATCTATGTGATTTGGAGAATAGATCTATATATGATAAATAATAGAGAGGAGAATAAACTTGAGGGTGCACAGGTCACTAGAAAGCCTTTTGACCTTTACCCTATATAGGTCGCTATTCCCGCCAATGGACCTCATTCACCAATCGTAAACAAACAACATTTAGCCACGTGGCGCTTTATATCTTCTCTATAGTTTACGATCTCATGTTTAATTCATGATGGTTGTCACGTGACAGATTTTTCCATTGTTTTATTAATAAGATCACGTGACTAAATGTTGTTTGTTTATGATTGGTGAATGAGGTCCATTCAAGGTATTAGAAAGGCGAGAAAAATAAAAAACATGTTCATTATATTTCTATCAAGTTTCGCTGCTTGATAAATCCCGATAATTCCTTGCTGCTATAGATCTACATTTTGCTGCTTTTTATTAAACACCAGTGTGTTCCTGTACAGCTGCAGGCAAAGAATTTTGCTTTACTATAGATCTAAAAGAAATGTTGACTCTTTTTATTTTAAAACTTTTTACTAGATTTAGAATCTAGAGTTAGAGTCTAGTGACGTCTAGTCTATTACGTATTAGTATTAATCTATTACTACTATTAGATCTATAGTCATAATAGTCTATATTTAATTATTTTAGTCTTAAGTAGAGTCTAACTCTTAGTAGTCTTAGTCTTAGATCTAGATGTAAATTTAAAATTATAAGTCTAAGTCAATAATATAGATTTATTAATGCGTCCCGAGACATGACGTTAAACTGCGCTCCTCTTTCCTTAGCACTTTTGGAGCTCAAAAGTGCCCTACTTCTTTTCTATCACTGTGTCTGTCTCCTCTTTTCCTCAGTCTGCCTTCATTGATCATCACTCTGTCTCCTTATCTCTAAATATCTCACTACGTCCTAGACCAGTCCGTTTGCCGTGGACTGCGAAGGGTAAGGGGGGATAGAGAGATCCTCGTGTTTGAGTGGTGGCTATCTGAGGATAAACCACCACAACACAATACTTTGGCTCCAAGTTCCCCTAGATCTGAGGCCCAGATGGCCCGCTCTGGGTCAACCGGCTGGTCATGCCGAGGGCGGTGGCTGGAGGGTCAATTAGGGAGCTGCTGTATCGGGCACATGTCCGATGCAGTAGCTGACTGAGTATAGCACATGTGTAGCCCTGGCGGGCTCATTCTGGACTTCCGAATGGCCCGTCCCCTTGTTGGATGGCGGGTGGGGAGCACATGTGCCGAACTAATAAGAACACCTATGGAAAAAAGAACTTCAAAAAAACTACTTGCCCCACCAGACCTATGTCTGGGCAAGAGACGTCGTATGGAGGATAGAAAGGAGGAGGCCACAAAAAGCTGTGCTACCTGGCCATCATTTCTGGTGGTTAGGTGCACAGAGGAGGGGAAAAGTCTGACAAAGATGAGCCCTTTTGAAATCTACAAGGGACTTAAGTCAGTAGTGGGAGAGCCCAAGAGTGTGTCTAAGCTACACAAGTCTTTGGAACTTCTAGTAGAAGTTGATAGCAAGATACACTCTGATGGGCTTTTAAGATGCAGAAGACTCTGTGATCTCCAAGTGGAACTACAGACAACCCTACAGGCCGTAGCAGCTAGGATAACCCTTCACAAGGTTATCACTTGCTGCAGCCTGTATCTACCACAAGGCGCTCCATTAAACCAAACAGATATGGAGGACCTATTGAAACAACTCCCCCGGCCTTACATAATCCTTGGGGATTTCAATGCCCATAACACCATGTGGGGATCCAACAATACCGACACATGAGGCCGTATGCTGGAGGATATCTTCCTCCAACATGATTTATGCATACTTAATGATGCATCACCGACCTACTTGCACCCAGGAACTGGATCTCTCACATGCATTGACCTCACCGTATGCGTCCCTGGACTTCTGGACGACTTTAAATGGTCAGTTAGCAATGATCTACGGGGAAGTGATCACTTCCCAATCATCATTGCTAACAATCTCCCCTCATTGGGACGACCTCAGCGGTGGAAACTGATTGGGAACAATTCCAAAAAAGATGCTCAGAGGATATTACAGAAAATATCCTCGATGAACAGAACCCAGCTGATACCTTTGCTAGCAAGCTACTTGGTATAGCCAGGAAAGTTGTCCCCCTAACTTCCGCAAATCCAAAACGGCCTAGCAAACCATGGTTTGATACAGCCTGCAAAAGTGCTATTGGCGATAGGAAAAAACGACTGGCTGCATTTATAAAAAATCCATCCCAGGAAAACCTAAAGCTATTCAGAATAGCTAGAGCAAAGGCTAGACAAACCATACGGTCAGCCAAAAGGAATTCCTGGAGAAGTTTTGTCGGCAGTCTGGATGCCAAAACTTCTGCTAAAGCGGTCTGGAAGGCAGTAAGGCGAATCAAAGGGAAAGAATCAAATGCAATAGGGCATTCAAAAAACCAAGGACGAACTGTCACGTCCCCCAGAGAAATAGCTGACTGCCTTGCATCCTCAATAGCAGAAAAGTCATCCACTGCACATTACACGCCAGAGTTCCAAAAAGTCAAAACCAGGGAGGAAAGACACTCCATTGATTTCAGGTCAGAGAACAATGAAGACTACAACAAACCGTTCTCGCTTGAGGAACTGAGGGAATCGCTAGACAAGTCACATGACACAGCACCTGGAGAAGATGAAATCCATTACCAGTTCCTCAAGCACCTTCCCGAACCCTCATAAGCAGTCCTGCTAGGGGTCTATAACTGTGTGTGGCAAACAGGCGCTTTCCCAAACAGCTGGAGGAAAGCCACAGTTATACCGATACCTAAACCGGGAAGAGACGGCTCTGACCCAGCTAACTATCGACCAATAGCACTAACAAGCTGCATCTGCAAAACCATGGAAAGAATGATTAACAGTAGGCTGGTCTGGTACCTGGAGAGGAATAAAGTGATCTCTAACTACCAGTGCGGATTCCGGCAAGGGCGGACAACAACTGATCACCTGGTAAGGCTGGAACCTTATATTAGAAATGCATTACTCAGAAGAGAACATCTAGTAGCTGTATTCTTCGATATAGAAAAGGCCTATGACACAACCTGGAAACATGGCATTCTACGTGACCTGGAGCTTATGGGGCTTAAGGGACACCTTCCCCGTTTTGTGGGGGAATTCCCGAAAGACAGAAAATTTCAGGTTCGAGTGGGCAACTCCGCTTCTCACACTCATGACCAGGAAATGGGTGTACCCCAGGGCAGCATTAATTCAGTCACCCTGTTCAACATTAAAATAAATAGCATCATAAATGCTCTGTCCCCTGGCATAGAGTACTCTTTGTATGTTGATGACTTTGTCATTTTTACTTATGGGAAAAACATGAACACCTTAGAAAGAAAATTACAGTTATGTTTAAACAAAATTCAAAATTGGGCAAACGATAATGGTTTTAAATTTTCGGACTCCAAAACAGTTAGTATGCATTTTTATAATTTAAGGGGACTCCACCCAGACCCTGAACTATTTATACACAAAAAGAAGATCCCTGTCGTGAAAACTAAAAAATTTTTAGGCCTCACTCTAGATTCCAAATTTAATTTTCTCCCCCACATTAAGGAACTTAGGAGGAAATGCCAAAAGTCATTAAACATACTTAGAGTGCTCAGCCATACGGACTGGGGAGCCGACAGAGATACCTCGCTGCTGCTATATCGGAGTCTAATTCGATCCAAGCTAGACTACGGATCCATAATATATGGAGCAGCAAGGAAGTCGTACCTAAAAATACTGGAACCAATACAAAATGCTGCCCTGCGTCTATGTCTCGGCTCGTTTCGTACATCACCTATCCCAAGCCTGATGGAAGCATGGATATAAGAATAAAAAAGCTTGCAATGCAGTATATAGTCAAGCTAAAATCCAACCCCACGAACCCTGCTTTCGATTCCATATTTAACCCCACAGAGGTAGAATTATACAATCGAAGGCCTAACGTCATACAGCCGTTAGGCCTTCGAATTAGAGAACCCATCCAAAATTTAACTCCACCCATTGACCAAATCTCTAAAATAGAAACCCCTCAGAATCCTCCTTGGCTAATGAATAAACCCAAATTAAACTTATCCCTCCTTAATTTCAAAAAAGAAAATACAGACCCAAGCATACTACAAGTCCACTTTAGGGAACTGCAAGAGAGCTACGGGGATTGTGGCACCATCTACACAGACGGATACAAAATGGATGGAAAGGTCGCGTGTGCCTGCTCCTTTCGGAACAAAACAATCTCCCGTAGACTCCCCGATGGCTGCTCCATCTTTACGGCCGAATTGCATGCAATATCGCTTGCACTTATGGCCGTCAAAGCATCAGAAAGGAGGAAATTTATAATCTGCTCCGACTCCAAATCTGCATTGCAAGCTTTGGGGCGGATGAAGACTGACATTCCATTGGTACATAAGAGCCTGAAGCTGTTGAACCAAATAATAGCCGACCATAGGGATGTCACCTTCATCTGGGTCCCCTCCCATGTGGGCATTGAGGGAAACGAAGCCGTAGACAGAGAAGCAAAGAGAGCCCTAAATCATGCGGTGTCAGGAACCCAAATTCCCTGCTCGGACCTGAGACAGAGTATTGCCTCTGCCATCTACCAAGAGTGGCAGGACCGATGGGAGGCTGAGACTCACAATAAACTCAGGCAGATTGTGGCGGATGTCAGGTGGCGGTCCACATCTAAGGGTCTGACAAGGCGTGGTAGCACGACCATGTCCAGACTTAGGATTGGCCACACCTACATCACGCACTCTTTTGTGCTGAAGAAAGAAGAGCCCCCACTTTGTGAGTATTGTGACTCTCGCCTCACCGTGGAACATATCCTCATCGACTGCCCCAGATACCAGGATGTCAGGGGAAAATATTTTAGAGCCACTAATTTAAAAACACTATTCAATAATGTCGACCCTGGGAAGGTACTGGGCTTTATCCGCGAAGTGGGGTTGTCTACGAAGATCTGATTTATGAATTTGTAAACATGTACTATTTACATTAAATTTTTACCAAATTATTAAATTTTTACTACCTCTACTATTTTAACTGTGAATAGACCTTGATTTTAATGATTTGACTGTATGGAATTTGGCCCTTGTTGTGTGGAGGGAGAGTGGCCCATGAGGGACTGCAGGCACGACATGGCCTAAATTGTGCCGATGTGCCCAAAATCACAAATCACATAGATTTATTAATTGAAATCTATAATATATTACTTTACATTATTAGACTAGATCTATTAGTTTAGAGATTCTACTATTCTAGAATTAGAGTCTAGATTAGATCTAAATTTTTATCCAGATTACTTATTATACTAAGACCTAAGATGCATATATGATATTGATAGATCTATAATGACTGTAATACTAATAATAGTCGTCACTATACTATTATCTACTAGAGTATAAAGATCTACATACCCTTATCTAGTTATAATCATAATTATAATAATCTAAAATCTCTAGCTCTAGAGTTACTAAGACATCTACTACACTAGACTCTATCTAGATTATAGATCTAGTAGTAGTTGTAATAACTAGTATTTCTTAGATTATTTCTAGATTAAAATATTAATTGTTGATCTAGGTCTAGTGGCTAGATCTAATTCTAGATCCAGATTATATTTCTGATAATTTCGTTTGTAGAAGATATTAGATCCAGAATATTCTAGAATCTAGAGTTAGTTAGAGAGTCAACATGCAGTTTTATCATTACTTCTAAATGTAACTTATATTAGAACTTGGACAATTACTTCTAATTTCTTTCTATAATAGTATCATTCTAGTGATTCTATTAAGATCTACATCTATCCAATAAAGACATTTAAATCTTTTTTCATGTGCACAAATAAATGTTTATTACATTTTGCTAAAGAGATTGGTTGTGCTTTATACTTTATATTTTTCATGTTTGGCTGTTTCGTCGTTTAAAAAAGGTCAAAATAGTAAAAGTTTAACTGTTTCTTAGTTTAGTTTAACTAAATTTTTCAAGTTGTGATTAACTAAAAGTTTAATTTCTTTTTTTTTTACTTAGTTTTAGTTTAACTACAAAATTTTAGTTTAGTTCCCATCACTATCCACCTCTAGCTCGCATACCTCTTGTTAGTTTATCGTAAATGAGTTTTTAGGGATACGAAAGTCATTGATTCTGCAGACGTGGCCTGCCCACCTCAGAATAGACTTCAAGCTTATGTGAATACTTTGCTGGCTAACTCTTTGGAGGACTTCCATGTCGAATCTATATTGGAATAAACTTGATGACTATTAACTTGTCATGTTTGAAATTCACTAAACATTGCTCAATGCATTTGTTTGTTTTTATGTAGGTTGTTGACGATGGAAGTGATGTTGGCTGAGATGATAGACCTTCCAGAAGACTGCAGTGGGGGCCAGGCTGAGCTCGACCCTAGCCAGCTAGCTATTTCACAGGCCAATGTCAGCTTCATTGCTAATGACGTCAAGAAAGAGTGCAACCTGATTCTGAAGCTGAAGTCTCCAGAGACCACTGACCAGGAGGTATGTTTGAACTTGATGTCCTGTGACTTGTTTGGTGCGGGATGAACTGGCATGAGAAATAAGAGAATTTTACTTTTCACACTTGGGAGACTGCTTATCGTTGCAAAAATTTTTTTTTTAATCTAAAACTATTATAAAATTGTTGTTTTTTTCCTTTCAAAGTATAGCTACTAGTATTATACTAAGTCATTTCCAGAAACTTAAACGTCAGAAAGTCTTCTTCAACATCACTAGTACCACTATGAATGTTTTTAAAAAAATGCAGTCATCTCTTGACTTGATTTAAATTTCAAATAGCTTCAACTTTGACCTATTTGTTATGTCTACATTTTACGTCTCACCATTAGCCACACTTTGACTTTGGCATCTTCAGCATTTGTGTGGGTGTGTTTTGTTAAAAACAATAGCGTGAAGATTAACTCTTTTACTAGAGATGACTGTGTTTTTTCAACAAATTCGCTGGCTTTGTTGTAAACGTGTAGTCCATCTAGGTCCATTCTTAGTAGCTGTCTATTTTGTAGAGCCACCTGTTCCTCCTCCAGCAGCACACCTTTTTTGTTTTCACACAGCGTCACATTGTTCGTCTTCAATGTTCTTTTTAGTGTTATAGAAGTGTTCTGTGGCTCTTTCTCGCATTTATCAGGGGCGTCACTGTGGCAATGTGTGGGTGATGAGGCACGCTGCCTGGTGTTCCTTAAGGCGCTCCTTAAATCGTTGCTGCACTTTTTACTATGCATTTAATGGAGCGTCTTGCTTCTTTCTTGAGATTCCCCACCTCCCATCACATATTTCGTGAAACGCCTCTGAAAAATAGTTCAGTTGATTTCGTTCTCTTCTTTGTACAGCTTTCAGTGTAGTAGGTTAAGAACGTTTGATTCACCCAAATTACAGTTCTATCTAGTCGCGAGGCATACAGAGTCTACACCAGTGTTTTCTAAACCCTTATTTAACGGCCCATTTTTTCAGAATTTAGCGGAACCCTTTGCGGATTTTGTTTAGTTCGTATTATTTCCAGGTTGTTTAAATAAAAAATAATAATAATTGAATTATATATATATAAGGTTGAAAGACTTTAATGGTTTTGTGTTTTTGAAGAGTTTAACTTCTTAATATCCTGCACGATATTGATATGTTCAATTCCATTATCTGGTGGGGCATGTAGCCGCTTGGTTCTAGATTTGCAACAATATTTTCACAAATCCTGATTCTCACAAATAGGCTGTAGGAAACAAAGGGAAAATTAACATTCGCTTGTTTTGAAATATTGCGGTGCGCTTCAGACAAACTTGACCAGAAATCATTGAATGGTAGATCTTGGTATCTTTGTTTTAAATTAAAGTCAGAATCAAGATCAGTTCATAATGATACTGTAATAGTTTGTTTTTATATTCGTTACCGAGAAGAGCTAATATAATCAGTTTTCCCTGTAAGTAGACTTAAAACTAATTCTTGTGTAGGTCTACTAGTTCGTTTCTCCTATCCTGGCGGAACACTAGGGTTTCGCGGAACACAGTTTGGTAAACACTGGTCAAGACATACTAGACGGAAAGCCCAAAATCATGTGTCTACCAATATTATCTCTTCCCCATCTAACGTTCATATTCTCTTAGACCGTGATGTTGACTGTCATTGGAAAGTTGTTGTCTGTTTCACCTGTTAGCTACTTTAAATGATCAGTCCATCACTATGTATTGCCAAAAATGTGAACACTTTTTTACTATTCCAACTGCTCATGTTCAATTCTAAATCTCTGTCTCTCCACAGAATGGAGTAAGTGTTGTACATTGCACCAACCAAAGTTTTGTTTATAATATGCACGTAATTAGTAATACATTCATTTTTCTAGAACCACTTTATAGACACAGACAGACTCCTTGATCAAGTCGTGAAATTTGCATTTGTTGCATTCGAAACTGTCAGAATTAAAGTTGATGCTAATGTATGAACGTGTTATACACAACCATCATTACGACGTCACTACTAATCAACTTACTATGTACAGGATTGGAAGTTAAATTATAACTATAGTAGCAAAACAAAAAAAAAAGCATTTCATTGCAAAGTCTGTTCTGTATCTATTTAGTGAACTCTCAATTACAATCAACACTTTTTTTTTCTGCTTACTAATAAATAAAACACTTTTTCAAACTAGAGTTTCTTTTCACCTAAATGTCATATAATAAACTTTTGCATCTTTTATCACAAAACTTTATCTTGGATCTCTGCTTCCACAAAAAATTGCCATCTATTATTTTTTTCAGAACTCCATCATTGTGAGTAAGATCAGCAACATCCCAATGGTAGACTTTTAAATGCAGAGATTAGATCACATGTTATTTTCTGACCTCTAGTAGAGCCCAATGTAGTTTCTAGTTTCGTTTCTTTACAGCGACTCCTAATCTAGAAACATCAATTAGACTTTTTTATAGCATGTATGCTTTAGTTTATCAGCGCATTATATCATTTTGTTTGGTTCGAGTGATATTACTAAGCTTTCAAGAGCTTTAAATAAATTAGCAGAAATATATATATATATATATATATATATATATATTAAGATGAAAGAATATGTTAAGCTGTTAACATATTATATATCACTTGTATTGCGTGTATTTGCTTTAATTATTTGACTCTTCTTGTAGATCTGTATATGCTGATTGTTTTAGTGCTGTTGTTTGTACGTATTGACAATGAAACCTCGTTTGTAGGATCCTAACTTTAGATTATCCAGTCGTCATAGAAGGCCTGAACACTGAAACGTCGCAACCTGTGAGCACTTTAGACTGATAGCTCATTGTCACGTCACAGGTCTGTACTACGTGGCAACGAGTTATCGATCTCCCCTGCCCACATGTTGCGACGTCGCAGGTCGGTGTTGAGGCCTACTATGACGATTGATCTGGGTACAACAAACTGCTCTAGAAAAAGTCCCTTCTCAATTTGGATAGTACTGCGTCGTATCAGCTATTGAGGAAGTCAATCATAAGTGACAACTCAAGGTTCCACTGTACAGAATAGATGTGTCCCAGTTATTTTATGTGTTTGTTTGCTTGTGTGTGTGTGTTAGCTTCATGTTTTATTTTGTTTGAAAGTGTCTGAGATTTTGGTCATAAATGAGATTCATACCCGTAACTGTTATGTTCATTTTCTCTCTCTGTTGTAGTCTTATTGTTGTCTTCTTTTTAATATAAATAGTTTGTCCACAATGTTTTGAACATTTTTTGTCACAGGCGAAACTTTGATTCAAGGACGACCGTTTGTTATTAGGTCAAGATATTTGATTAAATTGACAAGTGTATTATAAGATGTCACTCTCGGCCTTGTGCACGCTCTTTGTTTTAATTCTCGTTTTTAGCAGAGCATGTTTTGTGCTATTGTCTTCTGCCTGAAAAACTATTTAAATATTGAAGTGTACCCCGGTGATAAAGTCAAGCATGAGTTGTCCTTTTGGTTAGAATCAGTGGTCAGCTACAGGCATTAACATCAACCTACTTAAGTCAAGCATGTGCTATCCTTGTGGTTTGAATCAGTGGTCAGGTACAGGCATTAACGTCAACCTACTTAAGTCTAGCATGTGCTGTCCTTGTGGTTAGAATCGGTGGTCAGCTACAGGCGTTAACATCGACTTACTTATGGCTGAAACTTCGCTATAAATCTCCCTTTGTTTTAATTTAAATTTAATTTCTTTAATATTGTTACGATCTTCTCAATCAGGCCTTCTGCAAACACTACTTAACAACACAACAGCACATCTAACACAAGAACTTGACAACAAGAGCTTCAAGTAACAAAGTGGCGATTTAATTTACAAATACATCGACAGCCAATTCAACACAATTGGCTACATCAATTCAAATGCTTTCTTGTACTTAACAGAACTGCCTAACTTAATATTACTAGTCTCTCTAGCTCGTACAGCTACATTTTCGAGGACTCACAAGGTACCACAGTCCTTATGCCTTGCTGTTCTGGACTCAACTGTCCTTGTAAACACACTGTCCCTCGACCGTGAAGGCTCTTGATCACATGACCACAACACAGGTCATACTTGCGTGAACTAGCAGTACTGTCCCTTGTCTATCGACAGCCGTTGACCTGTGTGATTGGCCTGAGACGTGTGTATCAGTAGGCCGCACACACATTAACCCTTTCAGTCCGCCACTGGAGTTACAACAATATTGTGACATCTTTTGACTTTACATACACCGTCAATTTAAAACAGACACTTTGAATATTGACTGTTAGTGGACAAAGAATTGTTCCATTCACATGTGGGGTGAGAGGTCTAACAAATAAAACTTATCTCAGCGACGTGGTTAATATATACATCACCCGCGTAGGCGGGGGCTCGGTGGCTGAGTGGTAAAGCGCTTGGCTTGTGAACTGAATAGAATTCCGGTGTAGACAGAACTTTCAATTTCGTGTCTTTGAGGACGTCCCTGAGGGTGCTTATTCCTGCAATATTGAGATATATGTCAGTGATTTTTGCAAGTTCTTAGATAAGCTTTTTTTTTCGGTACACTGTGCACATTTAACATTAGGTGCTTTAGGACTAGATGACATCACCTCACCAGGTGTAAGTAGCTTCTTGATGTTCAGACTGAGGTCATGGGTTGATGACAGGTCAGGTCCATTCGATAACAGATTGGTCAGGTCCATTCGATGACAGACTTGCCAGGTCTATTCGATTGGCAATTTAGACTGCCTTCTAGTACAATGTTACTGACAGCCTTTTTCTTCGTTTGAAACGATGTGGTTAAAAAAGAGAGATAATGAAATATAGTTAATGCAATTAGCAACTTTATTTAAGCACTCTAACGTCTGCCATTTTACGTCTCAAGAAATTGTCTTTTCCCTTTGCAACTTCTCGTATGACTAAAAATGCCAATCCTTGATACACAGCTGAGGTCGCAAGTCGGGCAAATGTAAACACCAGGCACTTGTTGCAGTTGCACCGTTCTTTCTACTTTTGGTTTGTATGCCATCTGCTATCCTGGACCCCCCCCCCCCCTTTCCTTTATGCTCACGCTCCATGTGGATGTATTCAGTGCCTCTTCTTCCCAGCTGTCAATTTTTATGAGCTTAATGTCGCGTTTTGCATACATCAGCATACCTTAAAAGTGGCCCGACCAGCGGCTCTCCTGCCTTCTATTAGATCACCATAAAGAATGTCTTGGTGGGTGTCGACCTTGTGGCATTTTGAGAATATGGCCAAGCCATCCAAGGCATCTGCTACCGGTACTGATAACACAGCAGATGTCCTGGCACCCTGCTCTTCGTAGCACTTCCTCATCGGTTATTTTATCTTGTCACATTATTTTAAAGATACGCCTTAAGCGTCGAAAGTAAAAGATAAGTAAAAGATAAGTAAAAGATAAGTAAAAGATAAGTAAAAGATAAGTAAAAGATAAGTAAAAGATAAGTAAAAGATAAGTAAAAGATAAGTAAAAGATAAGTATTCTCATTTTCGTGCTATGTTGTTGTTTGTTTGTTTGTTTTTTCGATCCAATTTTAACCCATGTGCGAAACGACATTTTTGTTGTTTTTTTTACACCCTGACTTCTTTCTAAACACACTGAGATTAAAGCTAAGACATATTCGTATTTTATACAGGATGTGCTTGACTGTAAAATTAGACCAATGCTTTCATCCCTCTTCCACTTGGAGTATCAACATCTAGAGTTCTCTAGTAACATGGTTTCCAAACTATTTTCTGTCTTGATTTTTTCTTGACAATCAGATGTCAGGGGATGTAATTCTTGTTCTGTGGGAATTGCACAATGTCTGACAAGATAATAGGGGAAGAACAAAGGCTACAGTTGTTGACTTGTATGAAAGTCAATGTAAGGGGAGAGAATCAATGGACATTGTTGACTTGGCAGTTTAGTGCCATTCTCGTGTCAGATAAAGCTGTCATGGTGTGGTGACAGTAATTACCTGATGTCAGATGATAAAGTTCATAATGTAGGAAATGTAGAACTCTTAAGAAAACGTTTTGTGGAGTTCAGGGGCTTAAAACTTGGAAATTCTCGTTTCATTGAACTCAAAATATAAAACATGCTTTGAGGGTCGAAGAGGAAGAAAATAGAAATACTGGTTAGCATGGGTAGATAACTTGATGTAGTTTTGGAAGATAAAAATGTCAAACAACAAATATGTATGACAACGATGTAGTGCGAGTCAAGAAAGAGACACAATCTGACAGAATGCTGTTGTAGAGCTCAATCACTTTGAATCCACCACAGCTTCACTGCACTGATATTTTAAAAGAGAAATACGAAACTTTATATTGTTTGTTTTTTAAATTATAACAAAGATTTCTTTACAATTACCTATAAAGAAATAAAACAGTGAAAATTTTAGTAATAAATAAGATTGAAAGGATTACCTAGCAAAGTGCGGGCTGCGTCAAATACTCCACTGATTCAAGCATATTTTGGTTGTATTTAAAGCAACTTCTCTCTCTTTTTAAAAGAAATATCAGACTCATTTGCATCGTCCTCGCTTCCTTCTGGTTGTGGTTGATATGTTATTGCTAACAAAGTTTCATCTCTCCATCGCTTTGTCTTTGACTAACTATTACACTACTTATTCAACGCTACAGAATAGACACAGTACACAGAGTAGAATTGCAGTCTATGATACAACTAATTGCCTATTTATTTCATAATAATTAAATAATTTGTTAACTAGAGAAAAAATAGTTGTTTGTTGTTTTTCTATTTCTTGCAAGTTGAATGTTTGTTGAAATGTTGAATGTTTATTGAAATGTTGATTCCATGTTGATAGTTACACTAACTCAGCAGCTATGCAGTAGTGAGGATAAGGGTCACTTTGACATTCAAACAAATAATCAAGATTTGATTTTATTCTATTTTAAACATGAAGAATCCTTTAAAACTGTTTGTGTAATTTGGACAATATTTCCGAGATAAGTGCACAGGTTTAATCCTATGTATTAACATCAAGTATTGAATGCTTGTGCTTGTTGAAGTGTATTCCTTTCTGTGTTGTTGTTTGTTTGTATTTTTGAAAGTTATTAAAGTTTTATTTTTCATTTTGTCCAGATGGCCTTAGTTATTGCTAAAGAATTGGAGCTGTTAAGTATTGCTGCACAACATCAGACGATATATTCCAGCATTCAACAGGACACAGAACTGCTTGTGTGTGCAATAAGTGAGTACACAGATTATTTCTACTTCTTTTTTTATTTTTGGCTTTTCTCAGTGAGTACATAGGTTACCTGTACACGTTTGGCTATCTTTGGCTTATCAGTAAGTACATTGGTTATTTCTACCAATTAGAATAGCTATTTTTACTATTAATTAGTATTTCTATCTTTGGCTTATCACTGAGTTCTCTATAAGGGTATTTGTATTGACATATTTCTGTGTTGTCAGTAAAAGAGCAACTCTATTTTTGAATGGTTGGTTTATTTGTCTCTGATGTCAAAAAAATCAAAGATAAGTTTAAAGCTAAAGACTATTTAATTTTCAGGTATTCAGTTGATATTGTAATACATTCGCATCTTCTTTGTTGTGCACATCTGCATATTGTGTGGATCAATAGAACTAAGGGATATTCCATTGTAATCAATGCTGTTATTCTACTTTGATTGCATAGTGAGGGAAGTCAGTGGTGTGCTCAAAGCAGAGCCAAAAGCTGATTTTAATAAGGCAGGCCAGCAGACTGTGATCCATTTTAGAAGGGATGTTTAATGTATTTATACTTTTATGTGTGCGTCTTCAATGTATGTTTGTGTGTTTTGAATTTATCTGCATGTCTTGAATGCTTTGAATTTATCTGTGTGTCTTGAATGTTTTGAATTTATTTGTTATGTATGTGTCTTTATTGTATTTGTGTAAATATGATTTTGTAAATATGATATAACAGTTTCCAACTCAAGGGAAGAAACTAAAAGACACTAAGAACCGAACATCACGAAGGAATAAAGTAAAAAAAAGTTCCCTTTCAGATCTGTTGGGCAGATGATGTCAAGGTCATCTGTTTCTGTGGTCAACAATTTACAAGAGTGTCATGTGGCCAGCACAATGACCAACTGCATTTACTTTTCCCCAACTAACATCAGGTACCCATTAGAGCTAGGTGGCACCCAAAGATCCTGAAATAAGAAATCCCAGTTTTCACCAAAAATCCTACAGTGAAGTTGTGTATTACAGTAGAAGATCTGTTTGTTTTTCATTAATAATAAAGGAAACTAAACGAGTGGCTACACCATTAGGTTTGACAAACTTTTTGTCTGACTCCAGCTGCCAATGACCAGTCTTACCTTGACACATATCTGCAAGAGTATTATATATTTCATTGTAAATGTCAAGTTTTAACATTTTCATTTTTTTTTCTATTACCTCCCCTTGGAATTTCATGTTTCTGTTGTTTATTGTGTATACTACTTCGCTCCTACAGATTTACTGAGAAGTATCAATGATATCGGCAAGTCTGGGGATAATGTGTTCAGCCGCGAGGAGAAGGCTTCAGGTGTGGACAGCATTGACCCTCACCATCCAGTGTATGGACTGAAGAAAGATCTGATTCGGCTGATAGCCAACATGGCTTACAAGCACAGAGCCAACCAGGATTTGGTAAATAGTACTATCTCTGAGACTTAGCAATTTGGTTTTCATTAAAATAGGGCTTCTTTATAGTAGGCACTCTCTACTCCCTGCAGAGAAGAAAAGGAAACCGTGCCTCAGATTCTGTTTGACTGCCCCAGACTTGCTGATCTCCACCTCGACAGGTCTGGGAAACCAAAAATTCTCTACCTGTATGGCGACATATACGCACTACTCAAGACAGAAGGGTTTCTGTCCAGGGCTTTTGCAAGAGAGGATTTAAGCATTTTTCATGCCGTCACTCAAATGGAGTTTGATGATGATGATGACTAAAGACCTATAACTTTTAAACATACTGTCCATGATGGATCTCTTGGTGAACACCTGACAGTTTGGAAGAAATTAAAATCCCTTGTTCATTGTGCTTGCAGCACTGCATCCTTGTAAATATTGGTCAAGAAAATAAGGTAACTCTACAATGCATTTTAAAATAGAGTTCTGTTGACTGATACAACATTGAATTCATTATGCAGAATCTTTTTGTCTTCCAAACTAAAAAAAACTGGAATAAAATAATCCCCTGGTTTAAATAAAATAAAAAAGTCATAAAACTGGCTGGAGCAATTAGCAAGAAAAGTCTTTATCCTCTTATTTTTCTTAGGGGGTTAATGAACTGTAAACATAGGAGACAGACAAACATCTTTAAGCTAACAATGACGTTATCAAATGATGGATTACATTAGATTGTATTGCCTTTAATTAGTTTCTGTTTTTAGGTTATGACCTTTTTTTCTAAAGTTGATTTTTATTTTGATGTCATTTTAATTTTTTTTTTAAATCAAACTTTTGAGCACTAGCTCCTTTGAATGATTGAAATGTTGGTGTGACATGACTTGCTTGTTTAAACTATTTTGGATCAGAATGAATTCAACTAATTGAGTTTCTTAATAAATATTTAAAATATTTCTTGTTTCTCTGTTTATTTGTGTACTTTATGTGGGATTAATATTTTCAGGTGAGATCCTTGGATGGTATTCCTCTTTTACTGGATCTGACCATGATTGACTGCCACAATCCTTGTATCCTTTCTGCAGTCAATAATGTTTAGATAGTTATTTTCATTCTTGATCTGATGTCATCATGACATTGTTTAGAAATGTTTACTCAAGCAGTTGATCTAATTAAGTCTTCATCTAATACAAAATATTATATGTCTTGCAGCTCAGACTCATGTGTCTTAAATTGAGTTGATCTAATGCAAGGGTTATCACACTTGGTAAACTCACTCCATAAGTGCAGACTTGCTCATTTTATTTGTTTGAAACATAAACTGTGGTCTACATAGATGTAACTGTTCATTAAATATAAAAGGAAGTGCACAAAAATCCTTACCTTTGGGGTACTCTAGATGAATTAAAATGTAGTTTTTACATGTACACTATAAAATACATATTTCAACCATAGTAAATACAAATTCTTGTTCTTCAGTATAGACATGTAGCACTAGTGACAGCTAGTGTAGACATCTCAGTAATGAAATCTAATACTAACAAGAAAAAGCAAAAAAAAAACAAGGCTACAAAGACAGTTTGTGTGGAAAAAAAACTAAAAATCGACCCCTAAAATTGTCCACACCTGGTAAAAAGGCAGACTTCAATATTTTCAGAAAGAATATCAGAATGAAATTCTATCAAAGGCTAATGACAGAAGAATGGAGAAAGAAGGTTGTGTGGTGTCCCAGCGGTCCAGCAGACCAAGGCATAGGTAAAAGTGAAGGTGAAGTTAGATGTAATCCTGGCCTAACTGATGTCTTATAATGATTATCTAATTGGTCTAGTTGTTTTGTAAAGGGTCAATCTTTTAAAGCCTCAAGAAAAAAAAACATTTTCGTACAAAAAAAAATTCCTTTTGTTAATTCCATAGCAGATTGTATGCTTCACAGTTCACATGATAATATGAAAAACTACTTTTTAATTGTTCTTTTACATTATGTTCCACTGTGAGAAGCGTGGTCGAGAGGCCAAGTGCGCTTGAACTTGGCTTGGCTTGGCTACCTAGAAGGGGGCTCGAGGTTCGACACCTGACTCAGGCAGAGTTGTGTTTACTGAGCGCCTAAAGGCAGCACGGAAAACCAACTCCTAGATACACCCCCCCCCCCCCCCCCCCCCCCCACTGGTCCACAAATGAGATTAGACCAAAAGTGCTCTGAGCATGCTATAAGCATGAAAGTAGCGCTATATAAAAGCTATAATAATAATATATGCATACTAAATGTATTTTTTTTCTTTAAAAATAAAAGTGAACTTTTTTTTTTATGTAGTAGTTAGTATGACAGAACCTACTTAGCTTTGTAATACAATTGTAAAAAAAAATTATTTTTTGACACAAAATCTAAAACCGTTTGCTCAAATATGTTAATATGTTAAAAATATGGTAAATAGCCATCTCCCTTAGTAAATAGACTCCAGTATTTATTACTATTAATAGTGAATAGTTGTAAAAATGGTGTATTTTTATGAAAAAACTGCTTGCATACTTGATTTTAAAAGTTAGATTTTTTGCTTTCAGAAATGAAAAAAGGAGCCGGTGCATTAGAACTTTAAAATATTATGATGTTGGATTTTCCCTATCTTTTCTAGTTTACGAGATCTAAACAGGACGGACAGACAAACCACACAAAAGTAATAGCGTGTTTTCTCCTTTCGCGGAACGCTAAAAATACTTTTAAAAAAAAAAAAAAAAGCTTTGATGAAGTGTAATTGTATCAATTAGTTTGGATCAGTCAATATCACTTTTACTTTGAATGAGTCTTTAACAAAAAGAGCTTGTGGAGTTAGCCACTTTTTTTTTCATTTTGATCAGCTCCTTACATGGGAAAAGCCAGTATTAGTTTTGTGTAGCCATCAGTCTCTCTGTCACTTTTAGCACCCTAGAATTAAAAGTTCTATTTTAAATTTGAATTTCACAATTTTCTGTAGCTTGCTAATGATTAGTACAACTTCTGCTTTTATTCTAATAATTAAATAAGGAATGTGTATATAAATACACCATTTTTAAAACAAGACTTTACTTGCGAATCTTTTGTAGTATATAGTATACAGTGGTCAAAGGGAGGTAACACATGGGAATTGGAATTATCAAAACCTTCTCTTTCAGCCTGCATTACTTATACCCACTGGGGTCACCTACAAGTTTGTTTGAAAACTAAATCCCTTTGTTATCTTGTTTTAATAGTGTGTTTTTTTTTAAAGATTAGGATAACTATATTGCAGTGTTTATTAGAAAAGGCTTGCAGAATTGAATAAACATGGGAAAAGTCAGTCGATCTCATGCCTCTGAATTTCTAATTGACTCTCAGATAAGATGAAATATGCTCTTTCATATAACAGTCATGCTAGTTACAATTATTTTTCTAAACTAATGATTACTGGACTTTGTTTGACCAACCTTAACCTTGTTCTAGTTATCACCCAGTGGGTTGTTCTGGCCATTCGGAACCTTGTGGAAAACAACAGAGAGAACAGAGATGTCCTATCTGGCATGTCGCTGCAAGGTATGGCTGGCCACATCGCTGCTCTGAGGGAGGCAGGCATCCACACTGAGCTGAGAGGTGGGAAAATTGTAGTCAAGCCAGTGGATGGATAAAGAATCTACTTAGGAATAGGGCTCACTATTCTCATCATTATCTGTTGGACGGATCCAGTTTTGGATAAAATATGTGTCATAAAATAACTTTGCCTTAACTTGCTCAATGCCCCTCACGATCTAAATACAAATGACTTATTCTTTTCCAATGTACTACACTTTTATATTAGCAGTATTATCAAAGTATACTTCAAAATAATGTCTCAGCTCAACATAATATAAGCGTATATCAAAAACATTAACATGTATACTTTTAACACGGAGCTTATTATTTTTCTTCCACAGTGCATTTTTTTTAACCATAGAATAATTAATGCTGTATAGACCCAATACTAGAACATAGAAACCAACTGGACTCTTACGAATCTTTTTTTTTTTATCTTTGCTGACAAATAGATAGAAGATTTATTTTTACTTTAAATATAAAGATAAGTGAATGATATTTGTATATTTCAATAAAAGAAAAATGAATGTTACAATTATAATATTTTTCCATTTTTAATGAATAATTTGTGAGAAGATTGCTCTATTGAGAGCAAAGATAAGCCCAGCAATTGGTATTTATTTCACTTTCCTTTTTTTTTGTTTTAGTTTCTATACCATGACAATATTTTGTATTTGTCATTTCTGGCCTAAATCCCAAACTCTGGCCATTCCTTCTGTATTATGCTGAATTTACTGTTAGATAAAATTGTTCCAAGTAGGAGTTACCCTGTAATTCTTTGATT
This sequence comes from Biomphalaria pfeifferi, assembly GCA_030265305.1. Classification (NCBI taxonomy): domain Eukaryota; kingdom Metazoa; phylum Mollusca; class Gastropoda; family Planorbidae; genus Biomphalaria; species Biomphalaria pfeifferi. The sequence goes on from JASAOG010000022.1 coordinate 859,548, forward strand.
AAAAATACATTTTAGACTGCATTATTGTCTGAACTATTGTTTGAATCTTTGTATTTAATATTTTTAAATCATTGTCCTTAGCTAGCTGTAAAATGTAGTTAAAATGTAGTGGGATATTTACACGTTATAGCAAGTCTTGCTCCCATCAAAAAAAATTTTTTTTTATCAAACTTTTATTTGCTTATAAAAAATTGAAAATTCTGAGGCTAATTTTATTCATTCTTTGTTAACCTTCATTTTATTTTGTGCAGCAGTATTCACCCTTTATTAATTTAACGTATTTTTAACTTGTTCACCTCTGGCAATTTACATTTGTTAAAAAGTTCTTTTTGTTTTCATTATCTATATATGTTCTTGAATACTTTATATTTATCTTTTCACACATTTATAGCTCATTTCTAGTTCTGTGAAAAGAATCCATGAAATAATACATTGTTTTCTTGCAATGATGTTGTATTATATAATGTTCTCCTGGCATGAATCCAAGTCAATGTGTGCTTGAAATTTTTTAGCTCTAAGGCAATGTTTGGCTTAACAAAATGTGATACAGAAAAGGATTGCCAAAGAGATTTTGACATTATAGATTATAGCCAGTAATCAAATCTGTCAGAAAGCTATCAGTTTGCTTAACTACTAATTATTTTGACTAATCTAAAAAAAATTCTTTTAATTCCAGCTGTAACGCCGTACTAAAAATAGCTTAAATTTTTTTCCCAGTATTATGCTATTGTTGAGTAGCTTCTTGTGTCTGTCATTATAAAATGTCACATTGGGTTTCCATAAATTGTAGGGAATTCTTTAACATCTAGTATCTAATGCTCAAGTAGGCCTACCAACTGAAGTAGCAAAAAATTATAGTATTGTCAAAGGGGAACAACATAAGCATTGATGTTTTTATTATTATTGTATATTATTTTGTATAATTGCTGTTAGCAAAATCCAATTTATATCAGATGTACCATACTAGATTTGACTTTTTCTGGCTCAATGGCAACTTGTTTGTTATGCTGATGGCATAACTTTTCCAATGTCTGCTTTAGTTTTCTGCTGATTGCAGTGTCATGTGACTTCTATCACCACAATCTCTACATTTTCATTGATTTCAATAATGGGGCTTAAAGAGCCTCTGCATTTGTCTTTTGTTGCAGATATTTCAAAAATGGAAATGTTTTAATATTAGATTTTAGTGAACCCCATCTTTATTTGCTAGTAATTTGGAATTTTTTCTTTAGAAAAAAAATTCTCTGGACTTAACACAATTTTTCTGTTTCCAGTCAATTAAAGTACCGTATTTTTCGCCGTATAAGACGCACTTTTTCTTCTCCAAAACTGGGGGGGGAAAAGTTGGTGCGTCTTATGCGGCAAATACACATTTTACATGCATTAAAACTGCCCCCAACTTTGTGTGGCGCTTACTCGCAGTCCTTTCCTTATGCAGTGTGTGCTGCGGGCTGGATTTGGGGCACATACTGCGGGCTGTGGTGACTTCTGTGACCCTCCCTGCACGGCCAGGCTGTGTGTGTTCGGGCTTCCCTCTCCCTCCTATAGCGCGCCATGCCCCCCTCCCAACAGTCTAACCATGTGCTGCACGGGCATCATGCTGAGCTTACTGCCGGTACACACCGCCCTCCCTACGTCATAATGTGCCGTCTGGGTAGATGACAGACAACGTGTATGGTGTATGTGAGAAAGTGATCAGGCGGACCAACTAGTACAGTATTTGGTTCAGAATCTTTTTTTTCTAGATTTTCCTCCTTTAAAATTGGGTGCGTCTTATATGCTGGAGCGTCTTATACGGCAAAAAATACGGTAAATCAAGTGTAAAATATTGTACAAATCTCTGCCTCATAACCCAATCTATTTTAATGAATCTTTTAGTTGACTGTCTTCTAATTCACCATGTCTGGCACCATTAGCAACCAAAGAACTAAGTTTGTGTTAAACTGCAGAGTTGTATCTTTAGTGCTCACTTCTTTTACATTCATCATTCTCATTGCAATAGCGTTTCTCCACTGTCAAATGCTGACCTATATAAAATATCTTTTTTTTTTCTTGTGTCGTTTTGGTCCTGCTACGATTATGATACCATCAGAGTGTTGGATGACTTTTCAATTACTTTCTATGCTTTTTAAATGAATTTAATTATTTTTTTCATTCAACTAAACACATGCTGTAAATGTAAGAAAGATTACCCAGTGTTCGAGAGAAAGTCAATAGCGTTTTGTCACATATTCTTGAGATGTCATTACTGACTAAACCACAGTTCAGGTTTAAGAAAAAACTTAGGTTCCCTTCTCTCGTATGTTTTGACTTCTGCTAATGTAAAACCAAAAGTGGGGTCTTCAATCAGCATCGTAAGTTTGTGGGAAGCTTATGAGTAAAATTGAGTTGTTACATATGACAAAAAAGGCCTATTATAGCCAGTAACTTTGAATAACTTGTACACTCTGTTGAAGAGGAAGTGTAAAAATGTGAATATTGTTGAATTAATTTAACATGGAAAAATATTGACAGGAGCTTTAGTAGTCAGTCAAAAAAAAAAAGAAAATTTTAAATGTTAGACTTTTTCTTTTTAAATTATAATATTGTATGTGTTACTGGTTTCTTTGCTCAACATGACCCACCAGTTAATTGTTTTGTTAAGTGTCAATGAAAACTCAGTAATGGTGGGAATGTGCAATAATGGCTTTTTGTTTAACTTGTTTGACATTCAAAAGTGTTTTGGAAGCAACATATTTTTCCAGCATTGGAGAGTTTTCTTCATTTTCCAATAGTGTGGTTCATTATCATGTCAGTGTCAATCTTATGAAACCAAGTTCTACTCCTTTCTTTAACTAGCAGAAACCTTTCAATTTTTAAGGTTCAATTAGTTTAGGTGTTTTATATAGATTGAATAAAAAATGGATTTGCTTCTATTTCGTAAATATTCATTGACCCCCATGAAAGTTTCTATTCAACACTTTTTAAAATCTTTTCCTTTATATTTATGCACTGACTAAATTCAGTAAAAATATAAGATGAATCTTTACTCTTACAAAATATTTACATTTACAGCCATATTATTTTGTAAACATTTTTCCCTGATTAAAGTCAGCATTTTATACAATGTTTATATATCAAAGTGAAGTATAAATTATGTGTGTAGTATATTATTAATGTCAACTTATTTGTTTGTTTTATTATATTATTATATTATTGGATCTATCTTCATCAATGTAAATTATTTTGACCCAACAGAGTTTTAATCTGGTCAATCTCATTATATAGTTGTATTTCTAACATTACCATGCTAGTAGCTTTAAAAAAAATGTAACTTAGAGGCTTAAACCTATCCAAGGGGCTGGAGTTCAAAGTCCTAGTGTCAGCCAGCACCTCCCTTCCCTTGTTTACAAAAGTGATTAGACCCTAGCATTTTGAGAACACCATAGCACTCTGAGTACACCATAGCACACTGAGAATGCTATAAATATGAAAGCTGCGCTATACAAAATCATTTTTTTCTTCAAATTACTTTCTTTATATCTTGTGTATAAAACAAATTACTTTCTTTATATCTTGTGTATAATTGAAAACAAGGAACAGAAAGGAAATACTTTTCTCCAACCAATACTTATGCCTTTCAAAAGTTACATGAAAACTTGGCTCTACAAAGTTGTAAATATAAATTGTATAATGGTAAAGAATATTGAATGAATTTATTTTGTTGTTCTTGTTTCACATTTACACCTCAATACTTTACACCTCAATACTTTACACCTATGATTTTTTTTTTTCCAAGATACATTCAGAATATTTATCATTCAATTATTGTGCAATTTTTTTTGGGAGGGGGGGGAGCAATCAAAAAGACAAAGTATATTGAAATAATGAAACATTTGAAAACATTCTTAGTTCAAACACTTTTATGAAAGTTTAAAAAATAAAATGTGTCTTTAGTGTTTAATAAGTTTTTAAATGTATCTTAAAGATATATATATATATATAAATAAATACATATAATAATATATAATCAAAGAAATACATGGCCTCAGGCATGTTTATTTTAAAATATAAAACATAGCCAGTTCAAAGAAAGTAAAACATAGTTAGGATCCAGAGGCCTCCATCAAGATGTAATGAATACTTAAGGATGTGTCGGATTGAATGATTTAAATATTTTTACAATTTACGAGATATATGAAATATGTATATATATAATTCCTAATAGTTTGTTTTTCTCACCTCACAGTGATGATGGTATCATTTGTGTTGTCACCAGGTCTACCCCACTATGTTGGGGGCGTATTTATAATATATAGTCTTTTAATGTTTATATGTGGGTATCCTTTCTTGTATTTCATCTCAAATGTGTGCTCTTTGTCATTCAACTCTTTGTATTTTTGGTGTTTGTTAGTTCTTTCAATCAATTAATTGATTGATTGTTTATTCTCATTTATATATAACCTCGTGGTGCCTTTGTCATCAAATTGTTTCCATCCCCCCCCCCCCCCCCCCCCATGCACAGAGACACTTCTTGCACCTTTCTTGTATTTGTGTTTAGATCCAGCATTTCATACTCCTGAGTAAGTCAGACAATTGTCCAAGACATCAAACTGAATACTTTATAAAAGTGATGGGCAAACCTTTTTAGAAGCATGCTGAAAACTTAAAGGAAATTAATTGTGGGCCTTAATAATTCTTTTATTATTAAAATATAAAGAAATTTAGTACTACAGTGTTTTTTTTTATATTAAAATTCAACTAATACAATAGAATTCTATGAAACTTGATTGTTCGGTTAATGTTTCATTCAAATGGAATTAAATTAAATTATGATATTCATCTGTCAATCTAGTTCTAAGTTTCTTTGCTAAAGGAGTTGCTCACAATTGTAGACATGAAAATGCAAACATTATAGAAATTTATTGAAATGAGATATTATGATGAATACATTTGGAAAACTGGATTTGGGCATGCCCCTGCAGAACTCTAGTTCTGTAACATTTAGGAATCGTTGTTTGAGATCATTAATTAGATTAGTTCACTGAATTTAACCTCTAAGTCTGGCCTCAAAACTTTACAATCCATAAACATACAAAACATGGAGTTGGTCCACAGGTCATAGTTTACCAATTTTTGCTTTATAACAACCTAGTATGTTTAAAACTGAAAAAACACCACAATCAATAGTGTGTTAATTTAAATGACTATTTCTAAATCAATGTGTTTGATGAATTGTATAGTATGCATCATTCAGATTCTACTTTTTAATCTAAACATTTCTGAAACTGTTTACAATTTGCATTACAATATATATTTTAGTTATTTGTCCTACAGTTTGTTTGTTTGCCTTTATGTTGTCACTATTTGATATATATTTTATTTTTCATGATTTCATTTTGAACACTTAACCTAACAAAAAGTTTGCTGTTTTGTTTTTATTTGTATTCAGTTTTCTGGATGCTATATACATTTAATGAACTTGTTGCTGCACTAGGTCATGTTAATCTTGCTTTAAATCAATCTCAATCAAACCTATGATGTATCTGTGTGAAGTGCCTCTCCAATGTATTGGTTACACCATATGTAGGTATTTACTCTATGTGATCTCTTGTGTTTGTCTGCATAGATCAAATAAATGTCTAGGGAGTTCTTCTGTGTCTATATATATATATATATTTTTCCTTTCACACTGTAAATGTTTTGATTATATGACTAACTCAGAGCCACAAAATGTTCGGTAATTCTGACTAGAATTTGAATAATTTTCTTTCTTCAAGAGTGATAATTAATTGTTGATTAAAAAGTCTAAACATTGGTTCTAAAATATTGTTACCTAAGGTCAAATGTAAAAGTTCTGCTTTCAGATTTTTTAATGTTTTTGGGGGCAGATGATGTAATTCTCCTTAGTTTCTAGGACCGAGGGCTAACAACCAACAACCTTTGCTTGAACAGCCTTTACTTCCCCATGATTTGTTTCAAGGGAGGGGTCCAAAAATCCTGACTCAAAGCCCCAGTTTCACTAGGATCAAACTTGAGATCCTTCAGTCTAGAAGACATACGCTTTTCCACTTGGCTACCATGCCACCTTGTTGTTTCTTAAAGAGCTCACAAACCTGTATAGAATATTATAGAGTCTGTGGAGTACACTGTTATTGTGTACATTATCAGCACCAACTAGATCTAGACTTGAAGCTCATTTGTCTTTTGTTTTTACTAAACAAAATTGAGATTCCATTTTGAACTGTAACTGCTATACTGTCAATAAAAAAATGTTATTATATTTTTTTTTTCTTTCAACTGATTTACCATTTACATATGTCATTGTCAATGACATAGGTCAGTGTCAGTATTAGATGAGACTATGTAACTGTCTTTATTTTTAAAACTTATTCATAACCAAGACCATCTAGGATGTTCTGCACAAACAAAAGAAACTTACTAGAATGTTTGGTTAAGCTAAAAGATCCACAACTTTCTCATAGGAAAATAGCAAAGTCTAGCCCAGTACAATTGCATAGTCTAGTGGAAAAGCATACTATAGTGAAAGTCTATACTGTTGTCTATTTGATTTATTGATTTAGATTTTAGAGGATTATATTTCTTCTGAACAATATGTACAACTTTTAGTAAAGGATTGAATGCTTGAGTATAATTATATATTTGGGTATATTTTATAGTGCAACAATCAATACAAATAGCATATTTGGTTTAATAACTTAGGCAAATAGAAGTCGAATATAGTTTTTAGAGGGACTTCCAATGTATGCTATGTATACTAGCTAGATTAGGTCTGCTTAATACTCTTGGGACCCAGAAAAAACATTAAAAAAACTTTGGTGTTTGAATGAAAAGATTTTATGAGATTCCAATATGTATGAATTAATTCATTGGACAGTAAAGGGTTTATGAAAAGTTTATTGAATCTAATAAAAATACAAAACTGTTTTTCTTTTTAATTTTAACCTAAATGTAGTTGGTGGTCGTTGATTTGTAGCACCAAACTGATGGTAGACAACTGGCTGCCTGGTCTTGTGGTTGGCGCGCTGGACTGTCGTTTGGATTTATCGTTGGTCCCGGGTTCAAACCCTGCCCGCTCCTTTCCCCCGTCGTCCTGCTGGAGGTTTGAACTAGGAAGTAAACTCTGAAGGAACACCCGATACATTTACAACAAACCACTGTAAGCGTATTATATCTTCAATTATAAAAGCTTGAAATAACTTCTTTGTGAACATTACTAAATGATAACTTTGATTAGATATATGCAAATTCAACTTCAGATGAAATGAAATATAGTAGACTTCAGTAATATATTGATTATAAAATAATATTTGGATTCAAATCTCTCTATAAAAACACGTTGTGCTCAGTCTGGCTTACCCCAGACAGCTTACTGATAATCCTGTTTATCTTGCATCATTCACACTGGCATAATCAACATCCAATCGCTAACTTCTTCTCATTGTCACCATAGAAACACAGACACTCTCTCACTCCATAACATTGAAGTAAACATGTTTTAGATAAGAAACAAAATGGTGGATAGCATATTCTGAGCCAAATAAATGTATATGAGCCGTTTTTATGATATGTTCAGAGTTATCTTTGAAGTTCAACCTACTGTGAATGAAATGTTCTGTCTGATTTTCTATGATACATACTAGCACATTTTATAATTGCATCATTTCGGACTAGTTCAGATCCAGAATTATAATCAAATAACAGGAGTAGAACTACCCATTTCTTGGCTTTATTTCGCATTAGTCATTACAAGAATGAAAAATAACACGCTCGTGTCTCACATCGCTTGAGTCCAATGTTCATACAATATGAATGGCTTTCTGACACACTGGACGCACACAGAAAAGAAACATGATAGGACATATGACCTTGATTTTTATTTTTGTTTAGTCATAACATCACATTCAAAGACCGCATCACAAACCAAGAAATTAGAGACAGTTACTGCAGCGACAGGACCGCCATGATGACCTGCTAACTATCGTAAAAAAAAACGCAAGCTAAAAATCTATGGCCATATTACAAGATCTTCGGGGCTCGTAAAGACCTTCCTTCAGGGAACAGAACCAGGAAAAAAGAGAAGAGGCAAGCAGAGAAAGCGATGGGGGGACAACATAAAAGAATGGACGGGCCTGCCATTGAAAGAGGTTCTAACTAAGGCAAAAGACAGAAGAATGGAGAAAAACGGTCGACGAATCTTGCATAGTGCCCCTACGGTTTAACAGACTAAGTCACTAAGGGATAGGTAAAAAAAAAAAAAAAAAAAAAGTTAAGTCATGACTGTATGGTGAAAATACATTAAAAGAATTATCAATAATGTTAAATATAGATTTTAAAATGTGTGATCTCTTTGTAACTTTTTAGATTCAAAGTCAATGGTGTTACTAGTTCTAATAATTCCGGTAAAGATAAACTAAACTTTATAAAAGAACAAAGATATTGATAAAAATGGCAGGCTATACTTTATCATAATTGCTTGTGTTATCTGTTTAATTTTTTATTCCCTTAGTATCGAATAGATCTATACAAAAATTCAGGAAAATTCGACATTCTCTGATATTAATTGGAAACAATATCATTGGTAGGTGCCTAACTACACAAAACGGTATTAGGGGTGGAATAACCCCAAAAAGAAAAGAAAAAATGCATGGTTGACATATCATTAAATATTGTAGACTGAAAAAAATCTTTTCATGTCATTTTAATGTCTTTTGGTTTAATTTTACTATTCTGAAAAGGGACAAGGAAAAAGAAGGGGGGGGGGGGAGTAGGGAATGTATAAAGTATTGCTTTGGCGGGGGGGGGGGGGGGGGGGGGGGAGGCTGCGAAAACTTGACGTGAGTGTCTTTTATAGACTGCAGCTCTGTCTGGGCATTGAACCTCTATTCAAATTTTAGCACAGCTACTACATGTATATTTTAGAACATAATCCGCTACTAACACATATTCTTATTTAGGGAAAGGGACGTAACTGGAGAAATTTTGTCAATCGTTTTATTGCAGCAGAATGGGAATGTATATGAGGAATAACTCTGATAACTTCAAAGCCATTTTTTATCCTTCCCTTTTTCGTGGTTTAAAGTAATTACCATTATTTTTTTGTAGTTCCATCAATATCGTATGCACAACACAATGGGCGACAAAACAAAGTGATAAAGACTTCTGAGGACGCAGTGGTCATAATTGAATGTTCTACAAAATGTGTTCCATCGGAGCCAGTAGTTATTATGAAATGGAAATACTCGTATACAGTTTAGAAACTACTGATTATGTGAAGAAACACATCGAATCAATAGCCTGTAATAATCTTTGGACAATGCAGAAGTAACAGCCTACAAATATATTGACATCTATTGAGAATTGCAAACCAAAGATATCAGTCATAGACATAATGAATGAAGGACAGTACCAACATGAAACAAAATATCAACATTTATGTAAAGCATTTGAAACTAGTGATCTGCCATTGAAACAATGTATGAAATCCGCTGTCTTTGTTGGATTACTGCCCTTTGTCAAGACAAGCTTAAATCGGCGAGCGTAGATCTACTAACGAAAACGTGAGAAATTCTCCTTCAAACACGCCCCTAAAAACAAGACTTACTTAAGTAAAAAGAAAAGGGTTTTTTTTTTCTTAAAAAATAAAAGCGAAATTTGGCGCCATGTTAAGTTTCACTTTCAGACTTTGCCTTCCGTGATGCATAAGGGCTCAACTGTTTTTGTAGCCATTGGTTTACGAGGGCTTGATGTGGCCTTGCAAACGCCAACCGCCTTTACCCAACTAAAATCAAGTGCCCATTAAAATGTAAAATTTTGTAACACCTATCATTCGGGATTCGTCGAGTTTAAAACTCGTGATTCTTTGCTTTGAACTTCAATATGTATCTTATTAGGTCAGTGTCATCAACAGAGACTTACAGAGCCTATAAGCTGTTCTAGTTCTAGTTTACCTACACGTCATTCTTTAGTACATTGTGCGCTTATATTTTGTTCCTGTGGACTACACGTTTCGTCGTTCTTGTCAGAGTTTCTATATAAGCCTCTGTCACATTGAGACATTTTAAACCGATCTCTATAAGACATAAATTATGTAGGGGGCAACGTCTTTTTCTGGGGAGTACTTAAAATTGTGTGGTGGTTTCTAGTGTGTGTATAAGAATGTGGCGGGGAAGGGGCTCCATACGTGCCTTATATAGGCCTAGAGACGACTAACATATCAAGTGGTCCCTCAGCTGTGAAACTGTACACGTTAGTCTATTAGCCCCCCACTCACCTCCCCTTCTTTCTCTCCGGCCCTAGAGGCTCTCCGCCCTCTTTTTGCCCCACCGGGGGCCCACGTGATTGATGGAGGACAAAAGTCTGTCAGCGCTTCGAAAATCAACCTTTCCCGGCAGGGGGAGATAAATTTGTATGTAGATTTCGCGATAAGTCTGTTTAACGCGGTTACTTCCCTGCGGTGGTTTTGTTCGCGGGGCTGAGAGAGAAAAGAGATGGTTAGCGCCAGGGGCGGGTGCAGAGGAGGTATAACTAGATAAATAATGGGGTAGTTTGATTCATTATAGCGATGCCTTCCGTTGATTAAAACTGCATCAGATTCTATGATTCGCTATAATTGTCCCAAGGTGTACATGTATTCTGTGTTTAAAATTATTGCAATAGTTGTACAGAAATAAGTCCATGAGAGGGGACAGGGCGGAGTGAGAAACGGAAGGTACGAGAACAAAATGGAACTTTTCTCACACCGTGTGTCATTCTAAAGTATTTAAAAACTTGGTCATAGTCTTGTTCTAGTGTGTCTCCTTAGGAATGGCAAAGACCCCGAGAAATATTACGTTTTAATAAGGCCCGAAGGGTCGTGGGCATCAGATGTAGTAGTTTCCAAAGTAAATAGGCTATTTTGTGTTGAAACGTTTTGTGTTGAATAGAACTCTTTTGTGTGTGCATTGTTAGTTTGTTGCCAAATCGGCTAAAATCAAAGGATTCATTTTTATATATTTAAGTACTTGTTAATTAAAAAAATTGTAAAATTAAATTGTCATAAACTTTTTAACTTTCCAACAACTGACATCTTCTTGTTTTTTTGTTGTTACTTAGTTGTTCTTTTATAAAAGAAATAATACAAATTTATTCACATTTCATTCAGTTTTAGAAGATTCTTATCTTATCTTATATAATAGACTTCACTTCAACAAAGAAGATGATTACGTCCTATGCGTCATGCATCTAGTCATGCATGTTAACCAATGACTTAAATACTGCAAGAAAGAGAATGTTTATTATCTCTAAAGATACATAGCAGAGCCCTATGTTAATTTAGGTGTACCAATGACACTCGCTTTATTGATAGCATCTATTTTATCAGCTTTATTGACATAAAGGCCATATTGCAGAAATCCAGATAAACAATCTAACCATAGAACAAGTACAAGAATATAAATATCTAGGAACAACCATTAATAACAAACTGAAATAAGTAAACACCATCAAAATCTCTACACAAAAATTCACCAGCGACTTTCTTATATCAGAAAGCTAAGAAAATTTAACATCGACAAAACGATTATTACACTTTTTTAAACAGTAACCATCAGCAGTCTAATTAACTTTGCCTTCACCTGCTGATTTGGCAAATACTTCACTGGCATACAAAGACTTAGACTAAATAGACTAATTTAAAACGCATCGCATATCACTCGAATACAGATACCATCTCATGAAGAGCATTTTCATGAAAGATGCCTTTCCAAAACACTCGCGATTCTTAAGGACAACCTGCACCCATTAAACCACTGTTACATAAGATCTGAACGAAGTGGTCGTCTCCTTTCCATTAGGACTAAAACAGTAATATTTAAAAACTCCTTTATCCCACTTTCGGTCAGAGAGCTACAAGATCTGCTGTCATCGTGAAGTACATAGAAGTCAAATTCATAAAGCGCTGGTTGTGTATGTGTTTCGTGTGTGAATGTTGTTCGAATCTTTCATGTATACTGTTATTGTACAGTAGTTACAATGATGTTTTCAATTGTAGTCAAACGGAATTTCCATTTGATTGGATCAATAAAATTATTTTATCTTATCTTATCTTAGGCTGCCATCGTCATTACACTGGAAGTACGTCATGAAGGATTGAAGGTTTGCAGCATGGTGATTAGTTTGACGTCATAACCCAAACTTACTTCATGACTATAGTTTACTGCGGGCAGGGTTCGAACTAGTGAACAGACTATTAATAGTTTAAAAGGTTTTATTTGCACCTGCCTGCGTCAATATGCATCAAACAAAACATCTCGCTATAGACAGGTGGATGTTTTCTTCAGAAGAAATTCGGAGACGACCTTTTGAAAAAAATGGTTGGAAATGTCCCGACAACCAGGGTCGAACTTTTTTTTTTATTATATGCGTGTGTCTCTGTAGGCGAGCAGCTGTGTTGAAGGCTTAAAAAGCTTTCTTTCCTATTTCTCCCACCCTTTTCATTACATTTCACTCTACCCCCCCCCCCTCATTCTCGCCTTGCTGTCATTACATCCCATCCAGGACAAAATTATCAAATACCTTGTATTATAGACAGGTCTCACCTGTGTTTAGTAGCCTCTACCTCGCCCTTTGAATTGCTTCCACACACGAGGTCTTCCTCTCTTTGAATGGTCAAGTCCAAGTACTAATGGGACTTCTGAGTCTCCCTTCTACCCTCCCTCTGGGCACTGATTCGGGGCGTTCCAGAAAATTGCTGGCTTGGATTACTCCTCGCTGGACACAGGTCATTAATCCTGGTCACTAAATAGTCGTTCCTACTGAGTTTGTGCGTTGAAGTCGAAGCTCTCGGACATTTGTTCGAACCATTTAGGTCAAGACATATGTCACGTGATCTGCAGTGATAAGCAATAAGGAATATGCGATGGGGGGTAGTGAGAGACAGTGGACAGAATGACAAAAAGAGAGAGATGAAAACAGCAAGATAAAGAAAGAGAATGAGAGAAACAGACTACGAAAGATAGAGAGAGAGAGGGAGGGAGGGACAGATTAAGAGAGAGAGGGAGGGAGGGACAGATTAAGAGAGAGAGACTCAGACTGACAAAAAGATAGAAATACAAGAGACAGTATGAGGGAGGGGGGAGAGGAGATTGAAAAACAAAAGGAAGAGAGGGGACAGTCTGAGAACTACAGAAAGAAATAGCCAGAGAGAAAGGGGGAACATACTTTCTGTAAGAGAAATAAAGAGAAGGTCAGACTAATACAGGCAAGAGAGAGAGAGAAGAAGTGACAGACTCAGAGAAAGTAAGAAAAACAAAACATGTTCAGGTAGATTAGAGATAGACTAAAGCGGCGTATAAGAATTAAGGGAAAATAAAGAAGTAGAGAAAAAAACTTTATCATCACTATGTCAACTTGGACTAGTTTCAGCCAGTGTAACACTAACACACACAATGGTGGGCCTAATATAAGATATAAGAAGTTTAATAACAGTGCAGCAGGGCCGGCCTTAGAGCACTGCAACCTATGCGGCCGCAGTGGGCCACGCACTTTCATAGGCCACGCGATAACTCTAGTTGTAAATTATTAAATTAAACCATTTTAACTTACAACAGTGTTTTCGCGGCCTCCTGATTTTCTATAAGCTCCTGAAAATCTCCTGAAATTATTAATATATATGAAAAAGTCATGAAAATGTCCTGAAAAAATAGACAAAATTGTCATTTTTGGCGTGTCATTCAATATGGAAAACGTTAATCCTACTCGCGATTTATAAAAAAAAAACGGCATTGTTAGGGTTCATTTAATAAAAATGTAATAATAGGGCGAATTTTAATCAAAACAGGAAGTTCCAGTACTTTATTTACCGTAAAAGTCACTGGCATAAAAATATAGATCCAAATCTATCTCGGTCTCTTAAAAAAAAAAAAAATCAAAAGCGATATTTTGCTAGTGGATAATAAATCTGAAAGGCAGATCTGAATGTTTATCGGCTTTATGTTGGAACACTACTTTGTACTGTAGATGGTTCGTAATGTTAATGTGACCGTGATCTGTACTTACTAAAGTACGAATACAATGCAAAGACGAATTTATTTTCTAACAAAAAATCTTAATTTTCATTTATCATCCTTATCCGTCCACACTTGGCCCCGCGCAGTCCATTTCGCATAGGGGCCCAACAATCTGTAGGACCGGCCCTATATTACCGATTACTATATGATATAGCGAGTTTTGTAAGCATTTTGTTTCTTTAGTTACAATGTTTTGTTTGGTGTAATTTTGTAATACACAAATTGTAAGACACATTTCCTTATGGATCATACATATTATTATTAATTCGAATATGAACATTTTATCAAAGGATGATAAATACTGTAGAGAATTTCTTTGATTCGAAAGATAGATACTGTTGTCCTATACACTTCCTTATAATAGTTCATGACACATTTGAAGCTGTGTATTATATTTAAAGCGACGCCCCTGGCCGCTTGTTTCCCCTGTTATTTCCATCTCATTCCCCAGCAATAATATCTCTATTATGACCTCGGGGTCAAACGTTACGTTTGGAGTAGCCTCTATGTGACCCCGTTCATATTTGTCCTCCAGGTTCGGGACAACGTAATACTTTATGATACTATGATCAGGGAAGATATTTCTTATCTTGGTGGCCAGGACCCTTCTAATCGACCCTCCCTGCCCTTTCCTTGCCCCTATTGACTTCTCTGCCACCTAATAAATTAAGTTGGCAATTAATCCATCAGGACCGTAGATCCATGATCGACTTGTCATCCCCCCCCCCCAATCCAAACATATATACACGCACTCACACACCACCGAAGATCTGAGGCTTTTAAAAATATGGTCATGTGGCCGAGGATCAGGTCATAGATTTGATATTTGGCGTGCGTGCGTGCGCGCGAGTTTATTTTTTTTTATGCAGAGGCGGAGATGTGTTGCGAAATTATTGATGTGTAATGTGGGCTAATAGTTACTAGTTTTTAATGATTTGGAAGAGAGAAAGGGGAAACGTTTTGATTTGAATTTATTACACTGAATAATTGATATGGTGTTTCCATATGGCGCCTTTTGTCGGGCTGATTGTGTTAAGCTCATTTGTTTCTATTCTATGGCCGACGGTTAACAAGGGTGTCCTATTGCTAGTACAGCGAGCATCACTACCACATCGCATGTCATTTTGAGTTGGCAAGACTCAGGACGTTCTTAGAATCATACAAGTTTTAAACTACCACACCTTCAGTGAGATGTACATTGAATGACCTACTAATCGGAATCGAAGCGCTCTGCCATATATGACATTGACATGTCTTTTGAGATAGTGGCACACGTCTTCAGTACTACATCTAGTATGTTGCAGCTTACGTTCTCACCTTTTGTGGCTTGATATCTCTACGTTGTCATATGTCAACAAATATCGACATTATCAAGAATTACCAGTAGGCCTATATATAAATTGACAAAGTTTACGAAAAGGAAAAGAAAAAAAGAAAAATAAATTCCTGCACATGGATTTTTTGGTTACCATCTCAGAGCCACCTCTACCAATCAATCAAACATCGTTGCGATATTGCGGTTATTGGATATTGTACCTCTTGTAAATCTAAAGCAAATATGGGGGCAATACTAACAATGGATCAATGAAACAGGCTAAACCTTTTTGACGTCATTGCAACTACTTTCTCTTATCAGACAGGTCTAGTTCTATTTTAAGATGCATGGGATCAGGTCTGGGTCAATTAAATGACTCAAAATAATGTTTGTACTTAATTGAACTGAGCCCAGTAACTGCCCTTGTTAGTTGCTTTGATTTTTTTTTCCATCGCTTGAATGTGCTCTTGGAGTAAGTGTAAACCATGGAACAATGTAAATCCACCACATCATTATTCATCTCTAAGACTTCCTTACATAAATATTAAAAGTAGTAAAGATTAGTAAACACGAATATGTCTTTTTAGTGGAGATTTTCAATCAGTTGGAGATTCATTCCTCACTTTCATTTTCACCTTCAAGTAGGCTATCCGCAATACCACTGTATCCTCACCTTTCAATTTGTCCTCACCTTTACTTTATCTTTACAAAAAGTCGGCTATCTTACGTGTACAAAATGTTTGGTGCCTCAATTATAAAGCTTATCATTTATATGAACTCATTCTGTCTGTCTGCCAGTTGATATCTTGTGAATACGTTATTTCTCAATTATACATTCTCTATGACATGAATAAAGAAAAAACAAATAATTACTCAATTACTTGTTATTAATTACATATGTTTTATATAGAGACAGTAATAGCTAAGAGAAGAAAAGCTTAGTGTAGAGTTGTTCGTCGGCATGTTTAAACTAACAATAGACTATAAAACCTTATGCTTTTATAAGTAATTGGTTAGCACAGTGGCTAGCAAGTCGGCTTTGCATCGCAAAGGCTCGATTTCGAATTCAGCAACTCTTTATTTTTATTTTCTGAAAAGTCACCAGGGAAACCTTCTCCCAGATATCCTTTCTCTTCCCATCCCCTGTCGTGCGCATCTGGAGTTGCTCCTTTGCTCGGTGTTTCTCTTTTGTGCACCATAATGGTTTGTGCGTTAGTTTCTAAGGACGCGCTATGTTGGTGTCATAGCTCAGTAATGGGTAAGTTAGTTTATTTTACTGTCTTTTTCATGTTGTAGATCTAAAATCGCTTGGGACTCTGTCGTAGTCATGCCTGATTGTATGATTTGGTTCTTGCATCCATGGCTTTGGGTTGTGGCCTCGCGGGCCCTGGTCGAATTGTGACATTGAGATTAAGGTGTGCTATGTTATTTTGAATAAGCTGCTTGTTTGTACTTGACCTTGTAAAATACTATTTACCAAACACGGATTCATCTGTCATGTCATGTTACATTATTTAATTATTAAAATGTTACATTCACATTCTTGTTATTAACTGATAAAAGTTCACGTATGGTCAGTATTTGTGTTGCATGATTATCTACGTATTAACTAATAAACTGTCCGGGTTGTCCGGGCAGATGAACCACGGCCAAATTACAACCCCGGCAGGAAGTTAATAATCAGCATTCAGGTGGGGAACCCGGCATACCCTAGACCAGTAAAACCCACCTGACATCCCTATAAAAGTGATTTGACCATAGCGCACTGAGCATGCTACAAGCATGAAATTGGTGTTTAACAAGAATTATTAATTAAATTATATCTCCAAAAGTACACATTTATTATTTGTAATCTATATCTTTTAAAAATGAATGACACGATTGATTCAAAATGCAATGTCATTCAGTATAAGCCCCTATTTATTAAAAGTAGTTTTTTATATTACATTAACGCTCTGTTACTGCGCGTCTGTGAAAGATTTCGTATGGATAGAGCTCAAAAGGCATTCCATGGTTACCCACAAATTTCATCGATTCGGGATTGTAATTTTATTAAAGCAGAACTATGTTTATCTTTCGAAAAACTATTTTCTAAAAAATGTAAAATGTTATGTTCTAAAATGTAAACATTTGATTGTTTTAGTAATAATGAAATCTGCTTTTGCGGCAGTATCAGAAAAAAATTAGTGACACTAAAAAAACGATTGTTGCTCATGAGATGTCCACAATGTCGAACATAAAGTTTTGATTCCTCTTTAAAATCAACTTTATTTTGTTTAAATGCACATATTTTCCGATAGCTCTTCAAACAGTCTGAATGACAGTTTCAGATTCAGATGTTTAAAGATTGTTCTTGTGTACTTGATGTTTTGAGCGATGCCCACGTGGAGAAAGACAGCGTGCTCCTACTCCTTCCCCCAAACCCCCCCCCAGACATTTGTTCCCAGGCTGAGAGATGAAGACGAGTGGGTCTTGTAATCAAACGGCTGATTGATGGATGGAGGGTGTCGTGCGAACATTCCAGGCATTACAAGTTCGTGCGCTGTGTCCACGAGGTGAAACACATTAATCGAAATCTAGAGGGCATTGTATTTGGGTTTACTTATTTAAAGCTTAAAAAGGCTATCTATCTATCTATCTATCTATCTATCTATCTATCTATCTATCTATCTATCTATCTATCTGTCTGTTTGTCTATCTATCTATGTATGTATCTATCTATTTATCTGTCTATCTATCCATAACCGTTGAAATATATTACTTGTCTATCCAGTAGGCTAAGCTTTGCACATTGAAGTTTTGGTCATTACTGTCCAGCTAATGATTTCAACATAAGACGCTGAAAAAATGTTCATTTCATGTAGTTTCATCTACTTAAATAATCCGCTGCGTGAGGAGGAACTGGGGAATGGGCTACAACGTTCCGACCAAATTTAATTTTAAGATGATTATATTTATAAAAAGTTTAACGGTCAAACCAGATTCACTGTGTGGGTTATTAGGTGGTTATTTTTTTCCCCAAAGATTTACATGAACGGATACATTTCAAGAAAAAAAAAACAGAGCCGTATTCGAAATACCCGTCCTGTTTCCAGTTAATTGGTTATTTTTCTCCAGAAAGAAGTTGCAAGCTAATAGTTGTAAAAAAAAAAATGTCGCTAAAAATCACATATACCGAAGAGGACGAAATTAAAGTTACAATTTTAGAGTGCATTGAGAATTTCAGGATTGTACTGGGAAGTTAGCGCGTGGAGTTTGTTACACTAGTAACTGGTACATTCAACTAGCTGTCACGAAGAGTATGTATTATGGGAATGGTTTTACGAGCACGTGAGCTAAGGCATCTTTGCATGTAAGTTTGGTAGTTTGAACAAAGTGTCTTTTTGTTATTGTCGCAATTAAAGAGAGAGAGGGGGGCGGGGGAGGGGAAGAGAGAGAGAAAGAAAGAGAAAGAGGGGACAGAAAGAAAGTAAAGTTGTGCGTTATGCGCGCTGGACTGTCGTTTGACTTCTCGATGGTCCCGGGTTCAAACCCTGCCCGCTCCCATCCCCCGTCTCCTGCTGGAGGTTTGGACTCTAGGAAGTCAAGTATCAACTCTGTAAACACAATCCAAAACATGTCAAACATTTTATAAACATTAGTTCGGCCTATCTCTTCGGTAATACACTGCACATCAACATGGCTATCCATTAAGCGAAGCAACATAGTCTGCTATTGTGTCTGCCAGCTGTCTTTACATGTGTTGACCTCCCTAGAAACGCAGGTACATGACGTCACATGTCACCTTTGCCTCACCCTCGCCCGTTATCGAGAACTGCTCCATGGTTTGTTTTTGTTCTTTTTGTTTTTCCCTTTTGTTCAAACTTTGTTGGGGTCTAGATGTGTCCTCCTCATCTTCTCATCAAGCGTCCTGTAACAGGCTCAGTGGGTAGTCCCCATCGCCCCCCCCCCCGCCACGTTTGTATTTAACAAGGGCGCTAGGAGAAGAAGATGCCATCACATCAAACTGTCAGACGGACTAAAAACATATCTTTTTTTTTTGTACACCTCCTCTTGTACTATACCTCCCCTCCTCTCGGGTACCTGATTCTAAGCTTTCTGTCGGGACACGGATTTCATGTTTTAGTTCTTTGTTTTGAAAACATTCTTTTTCCTCTCCCAGATTGTTTATGTTGTAAGCTCTGTATATACCATTTATTATTAACAAATCTTTTTCTAGTTTTCAAATTGGCCAATAGTCTTTTTTCAGTACTTAATATTAACTCACACTTTCGTTCTATTGAAAAAAATGAAAGCATTTAATTTGAGAAGTTTTCATTCTCCTATCGAGCTGAAATTTCGAACCTAAACTTGTTCTGCGGGACAACACATTTTATGAAAATTTCAGAAAAATCAAACCTTTAATTATTTGGAGTAATTTGTGATTTTCATTTACCCTAAGATCACAGTCTGCCATCTTTTGGACTCAGGGGGAAGTTATAATTATGTTTTATTTTTCTTATTATTGAGTATTGGTAATATCCCTTTTGCAGATGACCGCACCTATGCAAAGTTTAGACACATTCTTTCTTTTATGTATGTATGTGAATTATGACAACTAAAATATGAATGATCAGTTTATTTTATTTTTTTTAACATAATGTAGTCATTGATTCATCTAAAATACTCCATTACTTTTTGACAAAGTTTATATCAACTCACTCTGTCTGTTTGTCTGCCTGGTACAAATCTCTTATAGGTTATGGGAAACGTTGCACAATTATTCATTGTCTAAGAAAATACATTGAATCAATCTACAAATTAACCAATTAGTAATTAATTAGTTTTATTTAATATTTTTATATAGAAAAAGGGAACTAAATCTTGCAGTACTGAGAAATATAGCAGTACGTGGTTAATTATTTTTCACACTATGCTTGTTATATCATTGTTTAAAAGGTTATATATCGTCGATCTTCTTAATTGTACTTTGGATTCTTAGCACAAAAGTCACAATAATAAACGCAAGAGTTTGTTATATTTACAACATAATGTGCTATATTTACTACATAATGTGCTATATCTTACAACATAATGTGCTTATTAGCGAGAAGGTTGTTTGTTTCCCAACATACAACAAAAAGAAAAATAGTTCTTATATTATATATATATATATATATATATATATATACATATATATATATATATATATATATATACATATATATATATATATATATATACATACTGTTCTGCGCTAACACGGGTGACCCCAGCCGACGGGTACCCAGACAGAATGTGATAGGCCTGCCATCTAGCTCTACACCACTTCTCCTTCCTCACCCATCCTAAAGCCCTATCAACCCTCCTGAACGCCGTATCTAATGTCTTCTTCCCCACCCATGCTGAGAAAGTGTCAAAGAAAATTGAAAATAAAAACAACTTTGAATTTCAAAGCGCGGTGGCATTGTTGGAACTCTTCTGTGTCAGTAGACAGAAGCTCGTGTGCTGTCTAAGAATTTCTTTTTTTTTTTCATTTTCATTTCATCAACTAATCTACCCCCCCCCCCCCCCCCAGAGCGAATCAAATTTCATAAGGGTTTTTTATAGCACGTTTCCGGAGACGTCTACATGCCTTGGGATGTAATCTATGTCAGGGCACGGTGAGGCGTACTTGGGATGTTATCTATGTCAGGGCACGGTGAGGTATACTTGAGATGTAATCTATGTCAGGGCATGGTGAGGTATACTTGGGATGTAATCTGTCAGGGTACGGTGAGACATACTTGGGATGTAATCTATGTCAGGGCATGGTGAGACATACTTGGGATGTATTCTATGTCAAGGCATGGTGAAGCATACTTGGGATGTAATCTATTACAGGGCATGGTGAGGCATACTTGGGATGTAATCTATGATAGGGCACGGTGAGGTATACTTGAGATGTAATCTATGCCAGGGCATGGTGAGGTATACTTGAGATGTAGTCTATGTCAGGGTATGGTGAGGTATACTTGATATTAATCTATGTCAGGGCAAGGTGAGGTATACTTTGGATGTAATCTATGTCGGGCACGGTGAGACTTACTTGGGATGTATTCTATGTCAGGGCATGGTGACGCATACTTGGGATGTAATCTATGTCGGGCAAGGTGAGACATACTTGGGATGTAATCTATGTCAGGGAACGGTGAGGCATACTTGGGATGTAATCTATGTTGGGCAGGTGAGACATACTTGGGATGTAATCTATTTCAGAGCATGGTGAGACATACTTGGGATGTAATCTATTTCAGGGCATGGTGAGACATACTTGGGATGTAATCTATGTCAGGGCACAGTGAGGTATACTTGAGATGTAATCTATGTCAGGGCAAGGTGAGACATACTTGGGATGTAATCTATGGCAGGGCACTGTGAGACATACTTGGGATGTATTCTATGTCAGGGCATGGTGAGGCATACTTGGGATGTAATCTATGTCAGGGCATGGTGAGGTATATTTGGGATGTAATCTATGGCAGGGCACTGTGAGACATACTTGGTATGTATTCTATGTCAGGGCATCGTGAGGCATACTTGGGATGTAATCTATGTCGGGCACGGTGAGACACGTTTGGGATGTAATCTATATCGGGCACGGTGAGACATACTTAAAATGTTTTTTATGTCAGGTCATGGTGAGGCATACTTGGGATGTAATCTATGTCGGGCACGGTGAGACATACTTGGGATGTAATCTATGTCAAGGCATAGTGAGGTATACTTGGGATGTAATCTATGTCAGGGCATGGTGAGGTATACTTGGGATGTAATCTATGTCGGGCAGGTGAGACATACTTGGGATGTATTCTATGTCAGGCATGGTGAAGCATGCATGGGATGTAATCTATGTCGGGCACGGTGAGACATACTTGAGATGTATTTTATGTCAGGGCATGGTGAGGCATACTTGGGATGTAATCTATGTCGGGCACGGTGAGACATACTTGGGATGTAATCTATGTCAAGGCATAGTGAGACATACTTCGGATGTAATCTATGTCAGGGCATGGTGAGGTATATTTGGGATGTAATCTATGGCAGGGCACTGTGAGACATACTTGGTATGTATTCTATGTCAGGGCATCGTGAGGCATACTTGGGATGTAATCTATGTCGGGCACGGTGAGACACGTTTGGGATGTAATCTATATCGGGCACGGTGAGACATACTTAAAATGTATTTTATGTCAGGGCATGGTGAGGCATACCTGGGATGTAATCTATATCGGGCACGGTGAGACATACTTGGGATGTAATCTATGTCAAGGCATAGTGAGGTATACTTGGGATGTAATCTATGTCAGGGCATGGTGAGGTATACTTGGGATGTAATCTATGTCGGGCAGGTGAGACATACTTGGGATGTATTCTATGTCAGGCATGGTGAGGCATACTTGGGATGTAATCTATGTCGGGCACGGTGAGACATACTTGGGATTAATCTATTTCAGGGCATGGTGAGACATACTTCGGATGTAATGTATTTCAGGGCATGGTGAGGCATACTTGGGATGTAATCTGTGTCAGGACATGGTGAGGCATACTTGGGATGTAATCTATGTCAGGGCACGGTGAGACATACTTGGGATGTATTCTATGTCAGGGCATGGTGACGCATACTTGGGATGTAATCTATGTCGGGCAAGGTGAGACATACTTGGGATGTAATCTATGTCAGGGAACGGTGAGGCATACTTGGGATGTAATCTATGTTGGGCAGGTGAGACATACTTGGGATGTAATCTATTTCAGAGCATGGTGAGACATACTTGGGATGTAATCTATTTCAGGGCATGGTGAGACATACTTGGGATGTAATCTATGTCAGGGCACAGTGAGGTATACTTGAGATGTAATCTATGTCAGGGCAAGGTGAGACATACTTGGGATGTAATCTATGGCAGGGCACTGTGAGACATACTTGGGATGTATTCTATGTCAGGGCATGGTGAGGCATACTTGGGATGTAATCTATGTCAGGGCATGGTGAGGTATATTTGGGATGTAATCTATGGCAGGGCACTGTGAGACATACTTGGTATGTATTCTATGTCAGGGCATCGTGAGGCATACTTGGGATGTAATCTATGTCGGGCACGGTGAGACACGTTTGGGATGTAATCTATATCGGGCACGGTGAGACATACTTAAAATGTATTTTATGTCAGGTCATGGTGAGGCATACTTGGGATGTAATCTATGTCGGGCACGGTGAGACATACTTGGGATGTAATCTATGTCAAGGCATAGTGAGGTATACTTGGGATGTAATCTATGTCAGGGCATGGTGAGGTATACTTGGGATGTAATCTATGTCGGGCAGGTGAGACATACTTGGGATGTATTCTATGTCAGGCATGGTGAAGCATGCATGGGATGTAATCTATGTCGGGCACGGTGAGACATACTTGAGATGTATTTTATGTCAGGGCATGGTGAGGCATACTTGGGATGTAATCTATGTCGGGCACGGTGAGACATACTTGGGATGTAATCTATGTCAAGGCATAGTGAGACATACTTCGGATGTAATCTATGTCAGGGCATGGTGAGGTATATTTGGGATGTAATCTATGGCAGGGCACTGTGAGACATACTTGGTATGTATTCTATGTCAGGGCATCGTGAGGCATACTTGGGATGTAATCTATGTCGGGCACGGTGAGACGCGTTTGGGATGTAATCTATATCGGGCACGGTGAGACATACTTAAAATGTATTTTATGTCAGGGCATGGTGAGGCATACCTGGGATGTAATCTATATCGGGCACGGTGAGACATACTTGGGATGTAATCTATGTCAAGGCATAGTGAGGTATACTTGGGATGTAATCTATGTCAGGGCATGGTGAGGTATACTTGGGATGTAATCTATGTCGGGCAGGTGAGACATACTTGGGATGTATTCTATGTCAGGCATGGTGAGGCATACTTGGGATGTAATCTATGTCGGGCACGGTGAGACATACTTGGGATTAATCTATTTCAGGGCATGGTGAGACATACTTCGGATGTAATGTATTTCAGGGCATGGTGAGGCATACTTGGGATGTAATCTGTGTCAGGACATGGTGAGGCATACTTGGGATGTAATCTATGTCAGGGCACGGTGAGACATACTTGGGATGTATTCTATGTCAGGGCATGGTGACGCATACTTGGGATGTAATCTATGTCGGGCAAAGTGAGACATACTTGGGATGTAATCTATGTCAGGGAACGGTGAGGCATACTTGGGATGTAATCTATGTTGGGCAGGTGAGACATACTTGGGATGTAATCTATTTCAGAGCATGGTGAGACATACTTGGGATGTAATCTATTTCAGGGCATGGTGAGACATACTTGGGATGTAATCTATGTCAGGGCACAGTGAGGTATACTTGAGATGTAATCTATGTCAGGGCAAGGTGAGACATACTTGGGATGTAATCTATGGCAGGGCACTGTGAGACATACTTGGGATGTATTCTATGTCAGGGCATGGTGAGGCATACTTGGGATGTAATCTATGTCAGGGCATGGTGAGGTATATTTGGGATGTAATCTATGGCAGGGCACTGTGAGACATACTTGGTATGTATTCTATGTCAGGGCATCGTGAGGCATACTTGGGATGTAATCTATGTCGGGCACGGTGAGACACGTTTGGGATGTAATCTATATCGGGCACGGTGAGACATACTTAAAATGTATTTTATGTCAGGTCATGGTGAGGCATACTTGGGATGTAATCTATGTCGGGCACGGTGAGACATACTTGGGATGTAATCTATGTCAAGGCATAGTGAGGTATACTTGGGATGTAATCTATGTCAGGGCATGGTGAGGTATACTTGGGATGTAATCTATGTCGGGCAGGTGAGACATACTTGGGATGTATTCTATGTCAGGCATGGTGAAGCATGCATGGGATGTAATCTATGTCGGGCACGGTGAGACATACTTGAGATGTATTTTATGTCAGGGCATGGTGAGGCATACTTGGGATGTAATCTATGTCGGGCACGGTGAGACATACTTGGGATGTAATCTATGTCAAGGCATAGTGAGACATACTTCGGATGTAATCTATGTCAGGGCATGGTGAGGTATATTTGGGATGTAATCTATGGCAGGGCACTGTGAGACGTACTTGGTATGTATTCTATGTCAGGGCATCGTGAGGCATACTTGGGATGTAATCTATGTCGGGCACGGTGAGACACGTTTGGGATGTAATCTATATCGGGCACGGTGAGACATACTTAAAATGTATTTTATGTCAGGGCATGGTGAGGCATACCTGGGATGTAATCTATATCGGGCACGGTGAGACATACTTGGGATGTAATCTATGTCAAGGCATAGTGAGGTATACTTGGGATGTAATCTATGTCAGGGCATGGTGAGGTATACTTGGGATGTAATCTATGTCTGGCAGGTGAGACATACTTGGGATGTATTCTATGTCAGGCATGGTGAGGCATACTTGGGATGTAATCTATGTCGGGCACGGTGAGACATACTTGGGATTAATCTATTTCAGGGCATGGTGAGACATACTTCGGATGTAATGTATTTCAGGGCATGGTGAGGCATACTTGGGATGTAATCTGTGTCAGGACATGGTGAGGCATACTTGGGATGTAATCTATGTCAGGGCACGGTGAGACATACTTGGGATGTATTTTATGTCAGGGCATGGTGAGGCATACTTTCGCATTGATTAGCTGTTTCCCTAAAGCTAAAAAAAATATCTTTTCTACTTTTAATGCTTTCGTAAATAATACTAGTTAAATAGCATGAATTTTAGAGTTTCATCTTCGGTGTATCCGGTGTAAATAGTAAGTGTTGTTACTTTTGATAAACTTTGCAGTTATTAATATACAATATTCTTTGTTCACTTGTTAGCAATGGCCACGGGAAGTCAAATTTCTAAACTCTTCAACCTATAACTCAGAATAATTAATATTGAAATTTATAATCCAGAGCTAATGTCCTTGAGGTTGTTTATTTTGTCCATTTTTTTTCAAAATCTTTCCGAATCTATCTCTTTTGATTCTCTGGCGTTTTTTTTTTCTTTCCATTGCAAATCTCTTCTTTTTCCTCAGATATTGTATGTTACTGAATCTTAAATATCAAAGTTTAAACAAGAGCAAGTTACTGTGATTATATCATGGTATGAACATCTTCGAAAGTCTCATTAAGACTAACTCAATATGGTGGTTAAATAGCATGAATCTGTTTTTTAACATTGTCTAAGATCTACTGGTTTAATAGCATGAATCTGTTTATTAATATTGTCTAAGATCTACTGGTTTAATAGCATGAATCTGTTTATTAACATTGTCTAAGATCTACTGGAGAAATGGCAAAATTAGTCTCATAAAGACTAGCTCCGGATTAACTGACGGATTATCTCACTAGGATTAGATAAAACCTGCATGTAAAGACCCTCGACAGAATGCTGTGAAAACATCAGTGTTTCTAGTGTAAGAATGAGTAATGGTGGGCGGATGATTTGGTTGTGTAGGCTTTAATAGATTCTGATGAAACCACCCGGTGGCATGTCCTAGTTAAGCTAATAAATACTGATGTGAAAGTTGAAGAACACAGAGCAAAAGAGAGACGTGAGACCAGAGGACAAGAGTATTTTTACAAAGCTTATGTCAAATCACTCTGTCTGTCTGTCTGTCTGTCTGTCCGGTAAAAAGTTTGAACATGTTTTTTCTCCCACTTCCCATTCTCAGATCAAGTTCAAACTTTGCACAATTATTTATTTTACCCGACAAGACATGCATCATTAAAAAAAAAAATAAACATTTAATTGTTTGTGATGAATTATTTTGTTTGATTTTGAATTAAGGGGAATAAATGCTACCTAATTGAGAGATGTGGATGTATATATGGATGTAGTCCCCATATTACTTTTTGACACTTACTTTCTCCCATTTCTCATTCTTGGATCAAGTTGAAATTTTGCATAATTATTCATAGTCGATAACACTACCACGATTCAATCCAAAAAGTAACCAATTGTTAACCGTTTATTACTTATTAATAAATTTTGCCCACACAGACTGAGTTTTACTGTCTGGTTGGGGCTACAATTCAATGACTAAGTAGCAACTACTAGTGCAGCCATTCCTTTATATCAGCGCCTCAACAAATTATGTCGAAACAACTTCATTGCAATAGCATTAAGATTACTTTAACATGCATACCAGTTTTTAGATCGGCTTTAGATTGAGCGCAGAGCAAGAGTGCATCTATGACAACATAAACAACAATAACAATAGTTTCACTACAGTAAGATATTATCACCTCAAAACATAGAATTGTAAATTTGTTATTAAGATAATATAGGTCATTGAGACACAGCCCACTCCCATCTGTGTTTGTTTTCGTGAGTGTGGGTATTCCTGTGAATGAGTGTCTTGGTTGATTGCTCAGGAGGGACATTTAGTTGTTGTTTTTTTTGTTTGTTTAGTCATTATCTTTGCAATCGAATTGTAGCATAATTCAGAGTTAATTTTATTTTTAGAGTTTTGCTGATGGTTTTCAGATAGTTTCACTCCCTGATTGCTGGAGTGTTTTTGCCTCCGGGGCGAAATTGACGAAGCATTTCTGCATCTTTCCCTGTCTTGACTTAGACAAACGAAAGAAAAGGAGTCACATTTATAGCTAAGCTTGTCTACTAGATTTAAAACAAGAAAGTATGTATAGAAAACTTCTTGGGAGACTTCTCTTTCTTCTCCAACACATAAATCTATAAAAAAAATTCCCTACATCAAGATCCTATCTGTTTCCCAAGGACCCTTGGGCTGGGGTTGGCCTTGTATCCTTGCAATCTAAATTTTGTTGTTTTATTGTTTTGTAAAGTTGGTTGAAGGAAGGTATATTATGTATAAACAAATTGAAGTGGGGTAAAAGGCCTGTAGCAAAAAAAACAATTGTTATACAAGGAGTGTGTGTACCGCTACGATGTTTTAAAAATATTACGATTTCTTTTTTGTTTTTTTTGTTTTTCATGATTTAAGAGTGTAGTTTTAAGTGATTAAGTAGCCCTATTCATTGAGATCTAGACCTACTTCAGCCTGTCTCATTGAGCTCTAGACTTACTTCAGCCTGTCTCATTGAGATATAGACTTACTTCAGCCTGTCTCATTGAGATATAGACTTACTTCAGCCTGTCTCATTGAGCTCTAGACTTACTTCAGCCTGTCTCATTGAGATATAGACCTACTTCAGCCTGTCTCATTGAGCTCTAGACTTACTTCAGCCTGTCTCATTGAGATATAGACTTACTTCAGCCTGTCTCATTGAGCTCTAGACTTACTTCAGCCTGTCTCATTGAGATATAGACCTACTTCAGCCTGTCTCATTGAGCTCTAGACTTACTTCAGCCTGTCTCATTGAGATATAGACCTACTTCAGCCTGTCTCATTGAGATCTAGACTTACTTCAGCCTGTCTCATTGAGATCTAGACCTACTTCAGCCTGTCTCATTGAGCTCTAGACCTACTTCAGCCTGACACATTGAGGTCTAGACCTACTTCAGCCTGACGAAAGGTGTCCATATCTTACTTCCTTGATCTTAGTTGGATTATAATCTACAAGGGAGACAATGGCAATCACCGGAATGTCTTTATTCTTTACACTCCTAATCATTTCTTATTGGTATGACTACGTCATGGAATCATAACTTAGTGGTATGACTACTTCCTGGAAAAGTTAGCCTTCAAAAAGACAACAAGGAAATT
Source organism: Biomphalaria pfeifferi (assembly GCA_030265305.1). Taxonomy (NCBI): domain Eukaryota; kingdom Metazoa; phylum Mollusca; class Gastropoda; family Planorbidae; genus Biomphalaria; species Biomphalaria pfeifferi. The sequence continues at coordinate 888,681 of JASAOG010000022.1, forward strand.
TTGACAATTCAATGAGTCAGTCGGTCAGTTATTCAATCAGTCATTCACACAACTCTAAATATGGATACATTTGTAATTTGTTTTCATGATAATACTTCGGTCCCTCGGATCTTCCTTTAGTGTCCACATTTCTCCCCATTACCTTACCACGTGCCGCCCCTGAGAGATTCAAATTAGAGTAGGAGACGGGGGAGGGGGGGAGGGAGGTATTTACTTCATATTTAAGCTCATAAATTCCACCATGAAAATGTCATAGATTAAGAAATCGCGTTGCCCCCGTATCGCCTCCGCCGACATGTAACACCGGTCGTAAAACTACAGTAATTTGTGAACTAATTTGTTTTTGACGGGGGAAAGAAGGCTGCGATGAACGGGCTCAGACAATGGCTAAAGCCGGCACCGCGTTTCATTTAATTTTAATGGCTTTACTTTTTTTGTAACACTTGAGTTAAAAGTCATGATTATGATTTGCCCGAGTTTGCGAGTTAGCGAACTATTAGATTACATTCACATTAGCTACCCGTCTTTAAAAGATAATAAAAATAGTTTTAGGAAGCAATGGAATTGTGGGTAATTTTTGTTTCATTCGGGTCTCTAGATCAGGGTCGTCTACCTACAGAGATACCCATTTTTTCGTCAGTCTTTGACTAATTCTGACTAAGCATAAGTTTGTTGTTGTTTTTTTTTTGGTTTTTTGTCTTTTCAAGTGCTAATATTATTAATGTATCCTAATAATAAAATAAATTTTTTTCGAGAAAACATGTTGACACTAATTTAGTTTTCTTAACTTTTTTTTTTTTTTTTTTTTTTTAGAAAAAAGTAAGTTACTAATAGTGACGTTTTAAAGTGTGCACTATGTCGGAACATAAAGTGATTTCTAGGTCGGATTAATTAGTTAATTGTTAACAATTCAGTGTTTTTTGTTTTTTTTGTATACTGGCAAAGAGACAGCAGACTAAACAATTAATAATTATGATTTAAAAAACGGTCGTTCTCGATGGATAAATAAAAACAACTAGTAATTATAGTAATGTGAAAGTCAGACCTGAATCCCCCCACCCCCCTTCCATATTGTATACAATTTAATACTATTTGGGCCTGCTAGGTGGGATCAAATTTCTTTTGTGGACTTAATGAGAGAAAAACTCTGTTCCTTTTAGATTGCCAACAAAATATGTTTGTCTCCATCAGGATTCGAACCTGAGTCCTCTAGTGTTGGTAGCTAATTAATCAGAGGCCCAACCGCTTGACAATAAAGTGATAGTTTAAAAACATCCTATGTTGAATAGTCTTTACCTGTGACCCCTGTGTGTACTTCTGATTGCTTGACTCTAAGAACCTGGTACTAGATCTTTATTATGATTCATTTAGCCTTCGCAAGCAAGTCATTATCTGGCATTGCGAGGATCGAAGTTCGTTATATGGAAACAAAGCACATTTATTGGTAGTTACCTAAAAGCAATGAAGGCAAACGTATATTTAAAGAACATCTTTAACTCTTTCTCTTCATAATTATTTACAACTTTCTGGTGGAATCAACGTTGGTATAGTCAGTTAGGAAAGAAAGAGTTAAAACAACTAAAAGCAGCATTTACATACGTGCCAAGGACATTTTTTCGTAAAGTTAATTATTCCCGAGTCTAGTTTTATTTTCCCTTATCATTCATATTAAAAACATTGTATTTAAGTTTTTTGGTCAAATTAATGGCAATTGCTGCTGTTGGAATTCGCTATGCCTAGAGGACATCTTTAAAGACGGACACAAGAGGGGTGTAAAATGGTGGAATCTGATCGTATCCTCAAATAGAAACAACAATAAAGCAAGCCAAGGTTAATGGTAGGGAGTCCATACTAAGGAAAGTGTGAGTTAATGGTAGGGAGTCAATACTAAGGAAAGTGTGAGTTAATGGTAGGGAGTCAATACTAAGGAAAGTGTGAGTTAATGGTAGGGAGTCAATACTAAGGAAAGTGTAAGTTAATGGTAGGAAGTCAATACTAAGGAAAGTGTGAGTTAATGGTAGGGAGTCAATACTAAGGAAAGTGTGAGTTAATGGTAGGGAGTCAATACTAAGGAAAGTGTGAGTTAATGGTAGGGAGTCAATACTAAGGAAAGTGTGTGTTAATGGTAGGGAGTCAATACTAAGAAAAGTGTGAGTTAATGGTAGGGAGTCAATACTAAGGAAAGTGTGAGTTAATGGTAGGGAGTCAATACTAAGGAAAGTGTGAGTTAATGGTAGGGAGTCAATACTAAGGAAAGTGTGAGTTAATGGTAGGGAGTCAATACTAAGGAAAGTGTGAGTTAATGGTAGGGAGTCAATACTAAAAAAAGTGTGAGTTAATGGTAGGGAGTCAATACTAAGGAAAGTGTGAGTTAATGGTAGGGAGTCAATACTAAGGAAAGTGTGAATTAATGGTATAGAGTCCATACTAAGGAAAGTGTGAGTTAATGGTAGAAAGTCCATGCTAAGGAAAGTGTGAGTTAATGGTAGGGAGTCAATACTAAGGAAAGTGTGAGTTAATGGTAGGAGTCAATACTAAGGAAAGTGTGAGTTAATGGTAGGGAGTCAATACTAAGGAAAGTGTGAGTTAATGGTAGGAAGTCCATACTAAGGAAAGTGTGTGTTAATGGTACAAAGTCCATACTAAGGAAAGTGTGAGTTAATGGTACAGAGTCCATACTAAGGAAATTGTGAGTTTATGGTACAGAGTCCATGCTAAGGAAAGTGTGAGTTAATGGTACAAAGTCCATGCTAAGGAAAGTGTGAGTTAATGGTAGGGAGTCAATACTAAGGACAGTGTGAGTTAATGGTACAGAGTCCATACTAAGGAAAGTGTGAGTTAATGGTACAGAGTCCATGCTAAGGAAAGTGTGAGTTAATGGTAGGGAGTCAATACTAAGGAAAGTGTGAGTTAATGGTAGGGAGTCAATACTAAGGAAAGTGTGAGTTAATGGTAGGGAGTCAATACTAAGGAAAGTGTGAGTTAATGGTAGGGAGTCAATACTAAGGAAAGTGTGAGTTAATGGTAGGGAGTCAATACTAAGGAAAGTGTGAGTTAATGGTAGGGAGTCAATACTAAGGAAAGTGTGAGTTAATGGTAGGGAGTCAATACTAAGGAAAGTGTGAGTTAATGGTAGGGAGTCAATACTAAGGAAAGTGTGAGTTAATGGTAGAAAGTCCATGCTAAGGAAAGTGTAAGTTAATGGTAGGGAGTCAATACTAAGGAAAGTGTGATTTAATGGTAGGAGTCAATACTAAGGAAAGTGTGAGTTAATGGTAGGGAGTCAATACTAAGGAAAGTGTGAGTTAATGGTAGGAAGTCCATACTAAGGAAAGTGTGAGTTAATGGTAGGGAGTCAATACTAAGGAAAGTGTGAGTTAATGGTAGGGAGTCAATACTAAGGAAAGTGTGAGTTAATGGTACTGAGTCCATACTAAGGAAAGTGTGAGTTAATGGTAGGGAGTCAATACTAAGGAAAGTGTGAGTTAATGGTAGGGAGTCAATACTAAGGAAAGTGTGAGTTAATGGTAGGGAGTCAATACTAAGGAAAGTGTGAGTTAATGGTAGGGAGTCAATACTAAGGAAAGTGTGAGTTAATGGTAGGGAGTCAATACTAAGGAAAGTGTGTGTTAATGGTAGGGAGTCAATACTAAGGAAAGTGTGAGTTAATGTTAGGGAGTCAATACTAAGGAAAGTGTGAGTTAATGGTAGGGAGTCAATACTAAGGAAAGTGTGAGTTAATGGTAGGGAGTCAATACTAAGGAAAGTGTGAATTAATGGTATAGAGTCCATACTAAGGAAAGTGTGAGTTAATGGTAGAAAGTCCATGCTAAGGAAAGTGTGAGTTAATGGTAGGGAGTCAATACTAAGGACAGTGTGAGTTAATGGTACAGAGTCCATACTAAGGAAAGTGTGAGTTAATGGTACAGAGTCCATGCTAAGGAAAGTGTGAGTTAATGGTAGGGAGTCAATACTAAGGAAAGTGTGAGTTAATGGTAGGGAGTCAATACTAAGGAAAGTGTGAGTTAATGGTAGGGAGTCAATACTAAGGAAAGTGTGAGTTAATGGTAGGGAGTCCATACTAAGGAAAGTGTGAGTTAATGGTAGGGAGTCAATACTAAGGAAAGTGTGAGTTAATGGTACTGAGTCCATACTAAGGAAAGTGTGAGTTAATGGTAGGGAGTCAATGCTAAGGAAATTGTGAGTTAATGGTACAGAGTCCATGCTAAGGAAAGTGTGAGTTAATGGTAGGGAGTCTATACTAAGGAAAGTGTGAGTTAATGGTAGGGAGTCAATACTAAGGAAAGTGTGAGTTAATGGTAGAAAGTCCATACTAAGGAAAGTGTGTGTTAATGGTACAAAGTCCATACTAAGGAAAGTGTGAATTAATGGTAGGGAGTCAATACTAAGGAAAGTGTGAGTTAATGGTAGGGAGTCAATACTAAGGAAAGCGTGAGTTAATGTTAGGGAGTCAATACTAAGGAAAGTGTGAGTTAATTGTAGGGAGTCAATACTAAGGAAAGTGTGAGTTAATGGTACAGAGTCCATGCTAAGGAAAGTGTGAGTTAATGATAAGGAGTCCATACTAAGAAAAGTGTGAGTTAATGGCAGGAAGTCCATACTAAGGAAATTGTGAGTTTATGGTACAGAGTCCATGCTAAGGAAAGTGTGAGTTAATGGTACAAAGTCCATGCTAAGGAAAGTGTGAGTTAATGGTAGGGAGTCAATACTAAGGACAGTGTGAGTTAATGGTACAGAGTCCATATTAAGGAAAGTGTGAGTTAATGGTACAGAGTCCATGCTAAGGAAATTGTGAGTTAATGGTACAGAGTCCATGCTAATGAAAGTGTGAGTTAATGGTAGGAAGTCAATACTAAGGAAAGTGTGAGTTAATGGTACAGAGTCCATACTAAGGAAAGTGTGAGTTAATGGCAGGAAGTCCATACTAAGGAAATTGTGAGTTTATGGTACAGAGTCCATGCTAAGGAAAGTGTGAGTTAATGGTACAAAGTCCATGCTAAGGAAAGTGTGAGTTAATGGTAGGGAGTCAATACTAAGGACAGTGTGAGTTAATGGTACAGAGTCCATATTAAGGAAAGTGTGAGTTAATGGTACAGAGTCCATACTAAGGAAAGTGTGAGTTAATGGTAGGGAGTCAATACTAAGGAAAGTGTGAGTTAATGGTACTGAGTCCATACTAAGGAAAGTGTGAGTTAATGGTAGGGAGTCAATGCTAAGGAAATTGTGAGTTAATGGTACAGAGTCCATACTAAGGAAAGTGTGAGTTAATGGTACAAAGTCCATGCTAAGGAAAGTGTGAGTTAATGATAAGGAGTCCATACTAAGAAAAGTGTGAGTTAATGGCTGGAAGTCCATACTAAGGAAAGTGTGAGTTAATGGTACAAAGTCCATGCTAAGGAAAGTGTGAGTTAATGGTAGGGAGTCAATACTAAGGAAAGTGTGAGTTAATGGTAGGAAGTCCATACTAAGGAAAGTGTGTGTTAATGGTACAAAGTCCATACTAAGGAAAGTGTGAGTTAATGGTACAGAGTCCATACTAAGGAAATTGTGAGTTTATGGTACAGAGTCCATGCTAAGGAAAGTGTGAGTTAATGGTACAAAGTCCATGCTAAGGAAAGTGTGAGTTAATGGTAGGGAGTCAATACTAAGGACAGTGTGAGTTAATGGTACAGAGTCCATACTAAGGAAAGTGTGAGTTAATGGTACAGAGTCCATGCTAAGGAAATTGTGAGTTAATGGTACAGAGTCCATGCTAAGGAAAGTGTGAGTTAATGGTAGGAAGTCAATACTAAGGAAAGTGTGAGTTAATGGTACAGAGTCCATACTAAGGAAAGTGTGAGTTAATGGTATAGAGTCCATACTAAGGAAAGTGTGAGTTAATGGTAGGAAGTCCATGCTAAGGAAAGTGTGAGTTAATGGTACAGAGTCCATACTAAGGAAAGTGTGAGTTAATGGTACAGAGTCCATGCTAAGGAAAGTGTGAGTTAATGGTAGGGAGTCAATACTAAGGAAAGTGTGAGTTAATGGTAGGAAGTCCATACTAAGGAAAGTGTGAGTTAATGGTATAGAGTCCATACTAAGGAAAGTGTGAGTTAATGGTAGAAAGTCCATACTAAGGAAAGTGTGTGTTAATGGTACAAAGTCCATACTAAGGAAAGTGTGAGTTAATGGTACAGAGTCCATACTAAGGAAATTGTGAGTTAATGGTACAGAGTCCATGCTAAGGAAATTGTGAGTTAATGGTAGGGAGTCCATACTAAAGAAAGTGTGAGTTAATGGTAGGGAGTCAATACTAAGGAAAGTGTGAGTTAATGGTACAGAGTCTATGCTAAGGAAAGTGTGAGTTAATGGTATAGAGTCCATGCTAAGGAAAATGTTTGTTTGTTTGTAAAATGTTTTACATATTTCGGATGTTCCTTTAGAGTTGAAGATAGTTTAGTTCCTGGTCCAAACCTCCCGCAGAACGACGGAGATGGGAGCGGGCAGGGTTTGAACCCTCGACCGTCGATAAATCCGATCGACAGTCCAGCGCCAAACCGCACGACCAGGCAGCCATCCAGTTGAGTTGTGAGTTCATGTTAGGCATTGAGAACAAGAAACAGCAGAAAGATAAAATAAAAAAAAAAGAGGTTTAGCAGGAAATAGAGCTGCATGGGATGTGAAACTTTTTGAATGGATGAATGGACGGACGGACAGACGGACGGACGGATTGACTGATGGATGGATAGATAGATGACTGGACGAATGAATGGATGAATAGACGGAGAGGTGCATTGATTTTTAAATTTGAGCAAAGGCAATCAATGCCACACACAATCAACAGTTTTAGTCTGAAGTTCCTGAGCTTAGTGACCTGCTTGAATTCATTCACTTTGGAAAGATTCTCTGATGTTGTCAATAGTGTCTTCTTCTTTTTCTTCGTTCTCATTGATTATGTTGGAGTGTTCAGATGACTAGACCAATACATGAGATGAAATGCGCAGTGGTTTCCAAATCAGGGAGCTCTCCATACAGTTTCCTTTCTATTGGGGGGATTTTGGGCCAATGTCTTATACGGGCCTCTTGGTATACAGAGCTATTTTGGAGGACGTGGTCTGCATTCTCTGGTGATACTCCGCATGGGCAAATTTCACTGGTTGTCAATAGTGTATTTTGTAAGTTTCAACACCATTCACAGGTTTTGAAGCTGGATCATTTACATTAATTATGCATCTTTTCTGGTTAAATGGTGCGGCGCGATGCAATTTTTTTTTTTTTACGATGACGTAGTTAGTGTACTGACGAAACATTGGGAGATAGAGAGTGTGTGACTACATGACGTGATTGTTTACTGTTGATTTGCAGAGAAAAAAAAGTGTATATTTTACAAAAGGTTTGTTTATGTGAGGCAGTATTAGAAGATTTTTTGAATCTTCAATATCGTCATTATCCCCCCTTTCAATCTTTACCCGCCTGTCTCTTAACTCTTCCTTCTTTTCCTCTCCCTCTCTTCCCCACTGTCTCTTTTTTTCTCCCTCTCTCTTTCCCCAACCTCTCTCTCATCCTTTCCCTCCCCCCCCCCCATCTCTCTCTCTCACCATCATTTGATAGTCAAACATTCATGCATTAAAAACGTATGTCTATAGAAACACCTTGCACACAGTTTTAGCTTCCTCTTGTGTATGTCACTTTAGCCAAATAGGACAAGCTTCTCCTCTGACCTCCTCGATGCCTTTGATAGCCTGGTATTGGAACCCAAACTGCTCGCTGATATGTTTGCACACCCAACATTCGATGTCTTTGTCTCGCCAGCCCCGGATAGAAGAACTTAACGCGAGCGGGCGGCGGACGCCCCAGTCGGCAGACTTGTTTTTTTTTTTTTTTCTAACTGGAAGTTGGCCCCCGGCGGGGTAAAACTTGAATGAGGCCGAAAACGGCTGAAGGATTAGGGTGTGTTTCATAAGAGGGCCTGGTCGGTGCCTATAATGTCACGTACGTGGTCTTCAAGCGGGTGGTTACTGTCTCTCTGAGTTTGTCCAGGGCATTAGCTTGTGGCAGACAGGCGACAAGAGGAAACAATACGCGCGCAGACACACAAAGACAGAGACACTTATACAGACACAAATGAAACGCTTCTGTCTACTTTTCATCTCTATATATCCCATCCCCCCCCCCCTCATTCCCTCCCCTGTTTAAATCTAACAGATTTTCGTTTTCCAGGGTTGAAGTAAAGTTTCAGGGCAAGAAGGTTTACTGACTCGTGTTCATTAGTGGCCTAGACCTTCTGTGCTAACGGTGGAATGAAGCTTAGAGTAGGGCACATAGAGGATTTAAAATAAGATCATTTGATTGGTTAGATCTGATTTGTTTGTCATTTTTAAGAGTCGGTTTATTTTAAAATAATGTGCGTAGACAGTCGCAGGATAAGTAATAGTGAAATGATAAATAAGTAAATAAGTGAAATGATAAAACAGTAATAGTGAAATGATAAAGGAGTAATAGAGAAATGATAAATAAGCAGGGCCGCCGCGAGAGGTGTGGCCGCCTGCGTGCGAAAGTAAAAATTGTCGCCCCCCTTTATTTATAGAAAAAAAAATCATTAAGACTGAGCTGGACACTGTACCAAAGGTGCCTTTTGATTTTAATCCATTTTTTTTGCAGACCATTCCTTTTTCTTAATTTCATATTCGCATCGTTGTTGTGTCCCTCGAGTACAACTAATGACCATGCACCATGAACAATTTCAGATTCACGTGCAGAAATCTGTGAACACGATTATTTCTTATTAACATTAAAAGCTGATCTTGTTCATTCGTACTCGCTTATATTTGCGAGGATGAATTTATGATTGATGAGCTGCAGCGGGTATATTACAATAAACAGTGTAAATGATCATGATCTATATAATATTCCTCGATAACCCCGATGGCTTTACAGTGCTACATGGTCTGGACTTGGATACGTTAACTTGTATGTAATTGGAAGCATAGATACACTAACAATCCGATAAAAAACAAACTAAAGCCATTGAAGAGGGAACTTAGTCAACTTTCCGTAAACTTTCATAATAATTATCACGATTGTATTTTGGAGACATTTGCATTGTATCCACACTCATTTGAGAAAAGCGGATTCGGAGGTGCCTACGAATTTATCCAACAAATGAAGCAACTTAGCGTTGAATGTTTTTCTTAGACCCCTTAGATAACAAAATTTTCGTTCGAACTCCCTTAAAAGCCTGGGCCCAAAATAGCTAAGCATGCTTTCACAGTGAAGTCCGTAGTTTTCACATTACAGAATGTAAGAAAAAAGAAAAGAAACTTAAAGTTATTCATAATTTTTAGTTGTTTTTTTTTTCCTTTAGGCCTATATTAATTGAACACTGTGTATAGAATTCAAATTTACGTAATGAAATTTAATTAAATCGAGTCCGTTTTTTTTTGGGAAATTATGTTGCATACATAATTTTTAAGTGTTGTAAAAAGTTCTTCCTGTAGATAGAAATGAAGATGCGGCAGGATTCCGCTCAAGTCGGCAAAGGGTCTGATTCCAGGCGGGTCCACGGCGCTGAGAGTATTTCGACGTTTTTTAACTTCAGAAATTCTTTTTCCTAGCATTTTCAACGCCTTTTCTTGTAGTAAGAAAAGAGAAATATAAAGGTCAATCAATATTGATGTGTTTTCTTTCAGAAGTTTAACAAAAAAGAGGCATCCCTGGTCAATAGTATTATTATAGTATTATACGAGAGAGATTCTAGGTACATATAAAGCACGCACCACCTTGGAACTCTGACAAAGAAAACAGCCCAGCGATTCCTTTTACACAAACTCAATAGCTTTAAATTAAAAAGTAAGATCCTATATATCTTTTACGGCGCGACTATACAAAATCTGAAAACATACGGAGTAACTTGTTGGCAAGGCAACGCTTCATCTAAACGCCTAGAAACATTATAAAAAAGGGCATAAAAAATCACACGCACAACATTACCACAGGAAAAAGGAACTTTTTGAACAAAAATGTCTAAGTCGGAAAAATCTTGGAAAATAAAGGCCACCCGCTCCATCAGGTCGCCGCGAAGTGGGCGACTGCTGTCAATCAAGACAAGAGCGGTACAAAAACTCGTTCGTACCTTACTCGGTCAGACTATATCAACACCACTCGTTGATCAGGAAACATGAAAAGGACCAATATGCCTGTGTGTAGTCGCTGAATGAACTATTTATATGTTGTGTCTGTTCTATGTGTGTGTATGTTTCTGTTTTGTTGTCTTTAATATGGGAAAATTAGTCCTTGTAATCACAACAAATTTCCATAAGGATCAATTAAGGAGTCTTAGTCTAATGGGCGAGATCATTTTTATGTTGCTCTATTTGAGTTGTTCCAAAGTTTCCAAAGTAATTTCTTATATACAAATATCGTTTGCTTGTTTTGTCTTTGGTTAGGTTTGAAAAGGAAAATGAAATAATTGAAATTTATAAAAATATTTTTTTTTATTTCACTAAATTTAAAAACAAAGGAAACGTGGAAATAACGATTTGGGCGCCCCCTAAATTCGGCCGCCTGCGTGCAATGCACACATTGCACAATAGGTATCGGCGGCCCTGTAAAAAAGTAATAGTGAAATGATAAATAAGTAATAATGAAATGATAAATAAGTAATAGTGAAATGATAAAAGAGTATTATTAAAAAGATAAAAAAATAAAAGTGAAATGATAAAGCAGTAATAGTGATGTGATAAAGCAGTAATAGTGAAATGATAAAGGAGTAATATTGAAATAATAAATAGGTAATATTGAAATGATAAATAAGTAATAGTGAACTCATAGTGAAATGATAAGTAATTACAAAGCCATAGTGGGCGACGGTGCAGCAACAGTGCTGTGAAAGTGTTGTGAAAGTGAAGTGATAGTAAATTAGTACTGAAGCGATAGTGCCTAATTGTTGAAGTTCTATTGCAGTGATGGTGAAGTAATAATGAAATGATTGTGAAATGGTAAAAGATTGTAATAGTGGCATAATAGTGAAGTGTGAAGCGATAGTGGAAATATAGTGAAATGATATTAAAGTGTGAAATGATAATGATGCGATAGTAAAGAACTCGTGGAGAGATGACTAAGTGATAAGTGACAAAGCGATAATTGACTAAGTGATAAGTGACCAAGTGATAATAGACTAAGTGATAAGGGACTAAGTGATAGTGAAGTTATAGGAAAGCCTGGAATGATAGTCATGTGCTATAGAGGTGGTAGTGAAGCGATATTGAAAAGTGAAGTGTGGAGGAATGATGAAGTGATAAGAAGAGTGAAGGAATAGTGAACTGATATCATTGGAACAATAGTAAAGTGATAGTGAAATGATATCAGTGGAACAATAGTAAAGTGATAGTGAAATGATATCAGTGGAACAATAGTAACGTGATAGTGACTATTGTTGTATGAAGTGATAGCGCTGAGTTATTGAGTGTTTGTGACAGGATATTGAAGTCAGATATTAAAGGATTGATATTGGAGTTATACATGAATGGTTTAACGCTTTGTTCGTGGATCAGTCCTTTAAAAAAACTAGACAAGATTCTGCTACTACGCTCTTGCGCACGCTCCATTGGCTTCCCGTGAAAGCGAAAATCGATTACAAGGTCGCTACACTTTGTCATCAGTGTATATATAACAACGAGATGCCCCTGTACCTTAGTGAACTGATTACTCCATATGTCCCCCAGAAAGCCCTGCGCTCAATGGACTCAACCCTTTTAGTAGTGCCACGTTTCTCCCTCAAATGCTACGGTCTGCGGGCTTTTTCAGTTCATGGACCAAAGGTTTGGAACTCACTCCCCATTGATCTCAGACAGACAACATGCTACACTACATTCATGAAGAACATTAAGACCTATCTGTTTAAAACTTTTTTAGATTAACTGTCATTGTAGCTGTCGTGTTTGTGTTTGTAATGTTGTTACAGCGTCTTGAGCCTACAGTTTGTTTGTTAACACCGCTTTATACATACAATTATTATTATTATTATTATTATTATTATTAGTGTTCAGACTGTCTAACCAAATCAACATTCACATTAAGTTGCTTTTTTTTATGATCAATTGAGATGAGATTATGTTCTTATTGTAGCATTACTTTCACCGCTGTGATAGACACTATCACACCCTCCAATCAGAAATCACACGTTAGAGCGTGCCAAGAGAGACACGGGTCAATTCAAGTCACGTTGCCCAATCAGTTTCTTGCCTAATGAGCAGACAAGAAACAAGAACTTGAATTGTCTATTTATCAAGTGTCTCATTCCTTTCCGAAGGAGATTTTCTTTGTGCATTTACTAACTGAAGGATCGCGAAGCCAGCAATCATCTGGAGGTTTTCCTAATAGATTTTAATACGTTCGGCAATTTAAGGTAAAAATGTCCAAGTGTCTTTTAATCTAGAATGACATTCTGACAACTTATAAACGAAGCAGTATAGACACTCATTTGATATCGTGTTTATCATTCTATTCTCTCTCTCTCTCTCTCTCTCTCTCTCTCTCTCTCTCTTCTCTCTCTCTCTCTCTCTCTCTCTCTCTTTCTCTCTCTCTCTTTCTCTCTCTCTCTTTCTTTCTTTTTTTTCTCTTTCTCCCTCTCTTTTTCTCTCTCTTTCTTTCTCCCTCTCCCTGACTTTGAGTCTCTATATTCTATGAAACGCACTGATTGCCTTCGGCGAACCTGTGAAAACTCGCGCATTTAACGACCGCCCTTCCCCTTCAGGAACGAGCAGGCGGCAGGCAACAAATAGGAAAATAAACGTCAACATTTAAAGTTGACGTGCCTGACCTAGATAACAGAATGGACAAAGTTCGGGGAAGATTGAAGGAAGGGGCGACACTTTCTATTGCCTTTAAAAATGAATAAAAAAAAAACTTGTATATTCGAGGAAATAGGGGCTCGAATCTCTATGATATAGTTTACTTTTATAATCATGTCGATTTTGTTTGTTGAGCACCCCAATTTAACAAGCCAATTTGCTCCCGATACCAAGATGGTCACGAAGGAGACAAGATGGCCACGAAGGAGACAAGATGGCCACGAAGGAGACAAGATGGCCACGAAGGAGACAGGATGGCCACGAAGGAGACAAGATGGCCACGAAGGAGACAAGATGGCCACGAAGGAGACAGGATGGCCACGAAGGAGACAAGATGGCCACGAAGGAGACAAGATGGCCACGAAGGAAACAAGATGGCCACGAAGGAGACAAGATGGCCACTAAGGAGACAGGTCCGGAGCTAAGACCACTCGTTAGAGAAGGCCTGAACACTGACCTGCAGCAACAGGTCTGCACTAGGCAACGAGCTAGAGGTATACAAAAATGCTTACAGGTTGTCAAGTTGCAAGTCAGTGTTATATAACAACTAGTCTCGCCTAGGAGCAGCGCATGCTTGATAAAATAGCATTAAGACACGATTCGGAAAAAAAAATACAATTTTGTTTCCATATTTAATTATATTTTTTAACTCTGTAGCAAAAATCGCCAAGCAACTAGAATCAAGCAATACACATTGTTCCAAACTATCTTGTTTTTAATATTATACTCATCACCTCTGTTAAAAATTGATTGAAGGCAAATTATTTTCTGTTTTATTAATCGTTAATTATTTGTAAAAAAAAAATTTGTTTAATCTAGTCTCTAAATGCTGACTTCTTAAAATACATGTTCAATGTCGGAACATATAGGTTTTCTATTCTAAGGTTCACCTTTGCTAGTAAAAGGTCAACTGCTTCCATAATGAATTTTCTCGTCTGCTGTGAGTGACGTACTTCCGGCAGAACCGTGTCACTTTTATCCATGCTACGACCTTTTTTTTTTTTAACAGTGCCTGTGAAATTTCCGGAACGACGCCCTCTATCGTGCGAACAGCTACAATGGGGAGCCCATTTCCTAGGGGTGTCTTTCATCGCCTTTCTTTATCGATAGGCTCTGTTTTAAAGATGTGAGGTTGACACTAGCGTGTGGTCCCCCTGCGACTTCTCTTAGCTAGCCAAACTACCAGATTCAAGGAAGTGTTTACGAGTGTCTTTCTTGTCATTTTAACTCATCTTCAGTTTTTAAAAGGGAATTTGATTTTAAATCTCCCCTACCCTTCTTTACCCCTCCAAATGGGGGCACGGTGGCTGAGTGTTAAATCGTTTGGCTATTGGGTTATCGGGTTTGAATCTCGATGAAATTTTGAAAGTCGGGATGCTAAGGACGCCTCTGAGTTCACCCAACTCTAATAGCTACCTCACATTAGCTAGGAAAGTAAAAGTGGTAGGTAGTTGTGCTGGCCACATGACACTATAGAAACATCATCTGCCCTATAAATCGCAATGCCAGAAAGGGAACTTTACTTACTCCCCCCACGCACGCCCATGTTTTTTTTTTATTGAAAAGCGTTGTAAGTTAAACTTGTTCAACTGAAGGCGTGGACTTTAACGTTAGCTTACAGATGAGAACGAGAACATTGGCTTAGATGGCGCTGTAACCAAAGGGAAAAGGTAAAATATGATGAAATAAACAAACATTCAATAAGGCGTTGAGCAACTAGATAACGGCTCATGTGTTTTCCTGCTATTATTTATAGCGAAGCTGGACGTTTTGGTACAGAGGTTTGGGCGCAAGGGACGTTTTGGCGCAAACTATTTTGGTCACTTTACATAATTATTGCTTTAAACAAGAATGATACATATCGATGTTCTGTATGCTTGTTTGTGCATAATGTATTATTCATGTATTATTCATGTATTGAACAAGAGATGTTTCTTTGTTTATTTTACATGTTTCGGGTGTTCCTTCAGAGTTGAAGATTTACTTCCTACTCCAAACCTCCCGCAGGACGACGGGGGATGGGAGCGGGCAGGGTTTGAACCCTCGACAGTCCAGCGCGCAAACCGCACGACCAGGTAGCCATCCGGAACGACGCCCTCTATCGTGCTAACAACTACAATGGGGAGCCCATTTCCTAGGCGTGTTTTTCATCGCCTTTCTTTATTGGTAGGCTTTGTTTTAAAGATGTGAGGTTGACACTAGCGTGTGGCCCCCCTGCGACTTCTCTTAGATATTTGATGTCCATTAGTTTGGGTATTTAAGCTTGGTTTGTAAGTATTGTTTGTCAGGGTTCTATATTATATATAGATGCTGCTGCTTGTCTCTTGTTATTGTGTTTCTTGACTTGGTTCCTGTGGCTCACTAGGGGTTTCTTGAATATTAAATAATACTTGCTTATTACTTTCTTGGTTACTCAATTATAATTCAATACTTGCTTAACTCAAATACGAACACTTAATATACATCAACTCTAACTCCTTATATTCACGAATATCGATAATACTTTAATACTTAATAAAGCACACAATTATATCACTCTTATGAAATACACAAAACACCAGTCCATCAGCGTTAAATATATAAATGCATAAATACCAGTCCAGGAAGTAAACGTCCAACCTTCCTGGACCAGGAGCAAGACCTTACTGACCTAACATATTCTCTCGCAGATTCAACGAAGACTTAATCGCTCAGTTCACAACACGTGCAACACTTCGCATTCATAACAAGGGGATATACAATCATACCAAAATATCAAACTAACATTCATTCTCGCCATACCTCTCCCTGACATTGTTAAATCACTAACATTATAACATGAGTTAGGATTTTAACATTGTTCAAATCAAACTAAAACAATGATAGAAACAAAATTGATGCAATATTTAGTGGAAACAAAAATGATTGGTTTAATTTTTAGTACCTCCAATTAAAACAAAGTAGGGGAAACTGATGACTGTCAATCTGTGCGTTTCGCACAACCTCACGTATAGTTTATACGGGTGGTGGAAACATGTTTATAGCATGGTTCCAGGTAGAAATCTGACCTAGTCTAGTTTGTATGTCTTAGATGTTTCGAATGTTCCCTCAAAAAAAAATGATGATAACATCCTAACACAAAAATGATGTTGGGGGATTGCGACCGGAGGGGTTTGAACCCAGGACTTATGAGACCATATATCTGGAGACAATGCCACACGACCAGGCAGTCATAAATAGTTCAGAGTAAAAGTGCATGAAAAAGTCAAAAGTTACCAAAACTGTTTTTTATGTGCGTTTGAGGGGATGTTTATTAGAAATCATGGTATTATATAGGTAAACAAATGTTTACTATAAATTTATATATGAGAAAATATATTAGTTTTTTTTTAAACACAAACTCCCTGTATTGTTTTGCTTTTGCTATTTGTATAAATAATGTAAGAGTGTATGTTTTCAAAATCCTTTTTTTTTTCTTTCAGATATTTTCTATCGCCACAACTCTAAACTGACAGTAAACAATCTTGTTTTGCCATTGCAATTTTAAACTTGTGAGAAAAAAAAATATTCATGGACTCTGACATCTGTCTGAAATCAGTTATTATTATTATTTCTTATCAAACTTATGTTTCTCTTGCTTGCCAGCGGACGTACATATACGCTATATCCCGTAATGCTCAGTAACTTTTGCGTGCGTTGCCTTAGAAATTCTGATGCTGGATTCCAGTCAAGCGTCACAATCAATGAACGATTTCACGCATAGAAGTCTAGACAACCGTGATGGGCTGACAAGCATGATCACTGGGACACTAGATTAACGAGTCTACCAGACTGGACAATTCGGTGGCTAGGCACGCGGCGCCGCAGAATACATCCGCCGATTTATTGGAACTTCGGTCTTCATTCAGTGGGCCCCTACGCGCTGCGGCGTGGAGGGGGGGGGGGGGCAATGAGGAGTCTGATGCTTGAGCTCGAGAAAGAGCGCTGGCCTGCCCACTTTCGTGGCCACCAAGTACTTTTCAACAGGCTACGACTATCATAAGAGAGTGAGTTCATGACAGGTGGTTTAAATCCTGGGACGAATCTGATAAAGCTAAGGTAGTCTGCAACATATGCGCCTCTTGGTGGAGGCTTGAAAGGTCGGAACAAACAATAATAAAGAAGTGCAGAACTGGACAGTGTCCCATAAGTGCATACTTTACCCGGTTCCAGACAAAGTTTTATCCCGTTGTAGACATTGGGGTGTGTCAGTCGGTGGTGCACGTCTTGCAAGATCATCCTCATCTACGTGAGCTGCTGGGAGATGTTTCTATGGGATAACTAGAGCTGTACGGGAGCATCGAGGCACCACGCCGCACTACAAAGTTTCTTACAAAGGCACCACAGAACCTAATATTGGTGTACATGGGTAATATTCGTGTACAGGAGTAACATTATCTTATCTTATATAATATAGACGTTACTTCAAAGAAGAAGATGATTACGTCCTGCGCGTCATGCATTTAGTCATGCATAATAACCAATGATTTAAATTCTGCCAAGTCACTGGTTTTCCTGGCTAGCTCAGGCAACCCATTCCATGCTCTAATAGTACTAGGGAAGAAGGAGCATTTGTACAAATTTGTCCTAGCATATGGGACGAGAAATGTGCCTTTATCTTTGTGTCTTTCAGAGTATTTTATTAAATTTTGTTTTTGTATTTGAAGATTATGGTTCAGTGTTTTATGTATAGTTGCTACTTTACTTATGAGTCTTCTGTCCTGAAGGCTTTCTAAATTTAGTGATTTTACTAAAGGTGTTACTCTGGTTAAGTGTGAATATTCGTTTGTTATGAATCTCACTGCTCTATTTTGTGTCTGTTCCAGTTTCTTAATGTTATCTTGAGTTGAGGTGTCCCAAACGGAAGATGCATATTCTATTTTTGGCCTAACCAAGGTTAAATAACATTTTAGTTTTATATTCATATTTGATTTATAGAAATTTCTTTTAATAAATCCTAATGCTTTGTTTGATTTTATGATAGTTTCATCAATATGGGGATTCCATGACAGTTTTTCATTTATTATAACACCTAGGTATTTTGCGTTTTTAGTCTGTGTTACTGGTTTGCCATGAATAAGATAAGTGGAATTAATTTGTTTTAGTTTTTTTGTTACTCTTAACAACTGACATTTTTCTGGGTGGAAAGACATGATCCAATTTGATTCCCATTTCTGTAATTCATCTAATTCTCTTTGTAAAATATCTGTGTCTTGTGTTGTTTTTATTGTTCTATATATTATGCAATCGTCTGCAAATAATCTGACTTTTGTTCCTGAGGTAATGCAATTTGGTAAATCATTTATGTAAATTAAGAATAGTAGTGGGCCTAAGACAGTTCCTGGGGTACACCTGAGTTTACTGTTATTGGTGTTGATTAAGAGCCATTTATTATTACAGTTTGTTCTCTCCCTATCAGAAAATCTTTAATCCACTGATGCAATGGACCAGTGATGCCCAACCCAATTCGACCTGCTGGCCATTTTCTTTTCCAACACACGTGTCGCGTGCCACAAGACCGAAAAGGTTCCAAAACGAAATAAAAGCGGCCTGAAACAATTTCATTAGGAACTTACATTATTTAATGAGACATAGGAAGTTTATTTATTTTTTTACGCATCGGAAAGTGGTTTCATTTCTCTATTTAAATCCTGAGAAACATTATAGCTAGCTTTACCTCCGACGTATTTTTTATTATTATTATTTGTTTGTGTAAATATTCTCACAAGGTCTGAAAGGGGAACTTTACTTTTTTTTACTTAATATTCTCATCAATCCTCTAATCTCTATGCGTAGTTAAACAATCTTTTATTTGCGACTTAAGTCAAGAATGCCGTCATATTTGTTTTCTAAGGCCTTTATATATGCTTTTTTTTTTTAAACAACCAGACTTTCTTTACAAATTAAATATGTTGGCTTATTATCATGTTTCACAAAAAATAAAGATCCGTTCACTTCTCCTGGTAGATTCTACATTCAGAGTCCCATTACAAAAACGCACAAGTGTTAAAGGTTAATAGTGAGGGCCCTAAAGAAGGAAAGGATGCATTTTCAACCTCCTTTTTTATGAAAAGGGGGGAGGGTTCTATACTTTCTTCTGAAGTTTCCGCGGGCCGGATAGAACCACGTCGCGGGCCGGATGTGGCCGTAATTTGGGCATCACTGCAATGGACCATTAATGCCAAAATATTTTAATTTCTTAAGCAATCTATGGAGGTGAACTTTGTTAAAAGCCTTGGAAAAATCTGGTAATATAGCATCTATTTGTTCACTATTATCTAAACCTTTTGAAAAGTCATCAATTAGTCCTATTAGTTGTGTTTCACATGATCTATATTTCCTAAAGCCATGTTGGTATGGGATGAGGACATTGTGTTTGTCTAAGTGGTTTAGGATGTTACTACATATTATTCTAGGATTTTACATGTGATGCTGGTCAGATTTTTCTCCTTTTTTAAATAGGGGCATTAGCTTCTTTTCAGTCCTTTGGTACTCTGCCCTGGTTAAGCGATGCCTGAAAGAGTATTTTGAACTCTGGGGCTAGCTCATTGCTTAGTTCTTTGAGTAATCTAGCTGGAATACCATCAGGTCCAGACGCTTTATTTGGTTTGGTGTTGGCTAATAGTTTTTGGATTCCATTTTCTTGTACTACTATATCTTCTATGTTGTCTACTTGGTTCAAATTAAGTAATATGTCTTTGTCTCCTAGGGCTGAGAATGCTGATGCAAAGTATTTGTTAAGGATTTTTGCTTTAGTTTCATCATCATTATG
This sequence comes from Biomphalaria pfeifferi, assembly GCA_030265305.1. Taxonomy (NCBI): domain Eukaryota; kingdom Metazoa; phylum Mollusca; class Gastropoda; family Planorbidae; genus Biomphalaria; species Biomphalaria pfeifferi. Next base: position 908,322 of record JASAOG010000022.1, read on the forward strand.
TATTATGTTATGTTCATCTTTTAATGGCGCTATGCCTATTGTTTCCATTTTCTTAGACTTAATGTATGACCATAGGTTTTTGTTGTTATCTTTAGATACTACATTGCTTATGTATTAACTCTGCAGCTGTCTGCTTACTTATTGGGTTAGGTGTTTAATGTTTATATATTTTTTGTAAACTCTTTCTGCCTTAGTGTCTTTAAATTTTCTATATTGGTTTTCCTTCTGTTTACAAAGCTTTTTTAGTCTATTATTAAACCAGCATTTATTTATTTTGTTCCATGTATATTTAATTAGTATATGATTGTCTACAATGCTTTTAAAATGGTTTTTAATAAAATTCCAGAGATCATCGACTGGTTGGTTAATGTCTTTTTCTAATATTGATATACATGGGTAATATTTCTGTACCAAAGTAAGATTGGTATACATGTGTAATATTTGTGTACATGGGTAATATTTGTGTACATGGCTAATATTCGTGTACATGAGTAATATTGGTATACAGTGGTTACATTTCTGTGAAAGGGTAAAGCTTGTGTACAGGAGGAATATTTGTGTACATGGGTAACATTGGTGAACTTGAGTAATGCTTGTGTTTTTGTTTTTGGTGTACATAGGTAATATTTGTGTTTACTAATAATATTTTAATGTACTGGAATAAATTCTTGTGTACATGACAATAACTGTGTGCTACGGCACCTTTTATGCACAAGAGTTTTGTCTGCAATGCAGAACTAAGGTGTGAGACTCGCCCAAAGGTGTCTCCATTTCCTCCCCTTCTCTGTCCCTCCCTTCAATATTTGTTTCTCTTGAAAAGATCAAATTCAATGTGATCACTAGACTTGTAGGATCGAGAACAAAGATTGCCAAGTAATGGAGCTCTCATTGACGCTGGGGGAAATTACTAGGCCAAGTTCAGGCTCTTTGTAGGGATTTACTGGCGTAGTGGAAGGTTATTAACTGGTGATTAGAGGTCAATTCTGTCTCACTACACGAGAAACCTTTTTTTTTAACCCTTCCTTCCTTTTTTTTTTTAAAGATGGGAGATTAAGAGAGAGTAAGAGAGAGAGAGAGAGATTGTGTGTGTAAGAGAAAGCGAGAGAGAGAGAGAAAGAGAGAGAGAGATTGTGTGTGTGTGAGAGAGAGTGTGTGTGTGTGTAAGAAAGAGTGTGTGTGTGAGAGAGAGAATTAGTAAAACATTTATAAAGACCGTGAAATAAAAAGTTAGGTATTCGGAAAAGAGAAGTAAAACTCCAGTTTCCTGGGCTGCTAGATTAATCCTTATGCATTATTATTATGAATGTATTGTTATTAATTAGGTATATTTATTGTGAATCTATTGCTATTTTGATTATATTATAACTATTATTATTATTGTGAATGCATTTGTTATTGATAATGTTTTTCTTCATTGCTTAAATACTTTTTTAAATACGAATTTAAGCCTTCTTCAGCGATCGATTAATTGATTGTGTAGTAACAGCTTATTTTATTATTAGGTTTACCATGTATTGATATTATTACAATATGTGAGTGTCTTCGTACCAAACAATTTTCTTTGCCTTGTTGCTTGTTCTATTTTAGCAAATGTGAACATTTGTAAATGTAAAAATATTTTTAAGCTTTTTAAAATTATTACCTTTAGGAAATCGAACGCACAAACTATTGAACGTGAATTAACATAATCGAATTAAAAATCTTTAAACAAAACTAAACACAATTCATGCTCCCTGATTGAAAGAAATAAAAGGAATTCAGCATTAGAAGGACACAATTATAGTATATGTTTTATTACAATGGTATTACCAGTATAGTCATATATCTTGTGTGGTCTAATTCGAAAGTATTTTCATTTGCAAAGATTTTTTAAACCAGTAATAAAATAGTATTATCATTACATACAAAGTTTTGTCAGTGCATACACATAATGCTACGACACATACAAGGACTCAAACACAAGAATCATTCAAATACTACCTAGAAAAGAAATCACATATGATTAGGCTTAGTAAGTAAATTTACAAGTATTCAAAGACCAATTTAGAATAGAAGAAGACTAGACCTTTTGAATTGGTTAGACATTGATTCAGTTGTATGACAAAATGGTTTCGGGTCTTTCTAAAGCTTTATAAGTGTTTGTATCGCCAAGCTAAAGTTGACATGTCTAAGAAATTTATTTCCTTTTTACATATAACTGGAAAAAGAAAAACATACACACAATCTTTTATTAAGTGCAGTATTATCAGTTAGTTTGGATCAGTCATGCAAGCTAACAATAATAATTCTGTGCGAATACAAATATTTTTACCAATTGTTTTGCTTAGCATAATTTCAAGATTTTAGCTTTCTCAATACACTATGATCCTATCACGTGTCTGGAAAATGGAAAGGGGTGGGGAAGAAAAAGGGGTATTTGGATGATTGCTTTTTAGATGCATTTATTTAAAAAAATGTAAACGACCTGAATTCAAACACGAGGGCTAAAGCCTGATCACCCTCACATTAACCACAGTGCCAGGAAAGTGCTTATGAAAAAAAAAGTTGTTTTTTTTTATTAGTATTAAACTTTTCTCTCTGCAAAGTATAAAGAGGACTAATTCAGCTTATACCACCACATTAGTCAAGTTCAAGTTCTTTCCCTTGTTCGAGATACCAATCAAAATAATTAATTACCAAAAGTTAATTACCTTTTTTAAAAAATTGATTCTAAAAGAAATAAGTATGCAAAATTTGAGCTAAATCCTAGACTGGGTGTGGGAGAAATAATGTGTACAAACATTTGACCAGATAGATTGATAGACATTATGCAGTAAATCCACAACGAAAGTTGATTGGAACAAAGAAAGGTGTGATATCCGTGATCAAGTTGTCTGACTTGACTGGCATTGAACTGACATCTGCCAAACATGTGTCAGCATAACTTATGGGTATCTATTGTATCGAAATTACTTTGGCCGTGTTTGATAACGTCAAAAGAGGAATCTGTGGCTAAGTGGCTACCCAAATAGAGGGATCTGTGGCTAACTGGCTATCCAAATAGAGGGATCTGTGGCTAAGTGGCTACCCAAATAGAGGGATCTGTGGCTAAGTGGCTACCCAAATAGAGAGATCTGTGACTAACTGGCTACCCAAATATAGTGTCGAGTTCAAATCCCGATTCAAGATGAGTTCTATTTGCTGAGCGCCTAAAGGCAGCACGGAATCCTTCTCTTCCTTTCCCCATGCGTTTCCAAGTGAGATTAGACCAAAACACACAGGTGAAAAAAAAATCATTGAGCTAATAAAGTATGAACTGATGGTCGTGGCTGTATTAAAAGTGGATTACAAAATATCTACTATAGAAAATCTTTTTATGTCTATTTGCGGCGATATTTTTGTTTAAATTGTGAGGTCTAAGATGAGTAAAGATTCGAACTAGGTCTTTGGGTTTTCAGCTGTGTAATCTGTCACTCAATACTCACTAATTCGTTCATTTCATTTAAAAAAAAAATTAATGTTGCACATAAATTAGAATAATAAATAAAACATTTTCTCAGCCACTATCCACGCGACACTGGCCAAGGAGAAGGTTACAATATATACAGAAGTAGACTCAAAAGATGCGCAGCCAGGTCATTGCCCGAGTACCCTAGAGACTTTCTCAACAGAGACCTTAACATTGCGTTGTACTCGTTCATTACTTTGGGCCCTTGGGGATGGGCGACACTGGCGGATCCAGGCCCCCCCCCCCCACAAACGTTCTGGATCTGCTAGTGATGGGTGCACTTATGTCATTTTATAATGCAAGCTTTGGGAAATGACTGTTTTAAATGCATGCACCCTTTTAAAAAAATACGGATAGATATATAGTCAATTCTTATTTTCAGTACACAATAAAATGTTAAGCATGAAAAGGTCAAAGTATGCATACATGCAATAAAAGTAATTTGCATATATACTTATATTCAAAATAACCTGGAGTTGCGATATGGTGCCAAATGAACTGTACATGGTATTAATGTATTAGCTTTGAACTCTAGAAATAATATACAGTAGGACTTATGTATGAGCTAAAATTATTTACTGTCATTGACGTGAGGTTTGGTATGTATATCAAACGGTAAACATTTTATCAAACATACAAACACAGCGTTATAAATAGATCACACATTGGTAGTATTCATTCAATCGGACACATCAAATCTTTCAATGCCACTTCTAATGAAATAATGGGTAGCAATCTTCTTAGTTTTCTTTACATAATGTCCAGATTTCACAATGCAGTGGGTTTCTGTTCGTGATAATGGCTAGTTGATACTACCTTATCCGTGTATGACTATGACTGAGGTGAAATCGTTTAGGAGCAGTACTGTCTAATAACATAAACTTAGGTAGCAGATCATTCTCGGTGATAAAGCGAGTTGGTTAGCGGGTGTCATCAAACTGAGAGCTGGCACTGTTTCTGATATTAAGTGAAGTGACATTTCGTTGCAGCTAAAAATTTTCATTTGTAGTGACATTTATTTCTCAGAATATCCAACATAAATGTGGTTGATTTTAAAAGTTTGTGTTTGAGAAACCTTCAGTTTTCAAATCAATGACAAAGCTGAAAGTCATAGATTTGTATATAGTGCAGAGTTTCATCTACGGCGTATGACCTAAATAATGAGCTATCTGATATGTCCGGTGCATAGAAGATCGGAAGTGTTGATTATCTATGCATTTTAGAAGCTATAAGATTTTTTCTGCACTTTGTAGCACTGTAAAATCCCATTTCTAAACTGTATTCTTTCATATTTAGTTGGCAACGTAAGATCTTTAAACATAGTGTATCTGACATTGTTCACAATCGAAAATTTAACGTGAAAATCACCAATATGCTAAGTAGCTATGAATGCTTTCACGTAAAATTTTCATTGTAAAGTTATGTTGCTTTCACCTACATGCCATTTGCTCTCACTTGAAAGTATATTGCCTCAACTTCCATGTAAATTGCTCTCACTTGCAAGTATATTGCTTCAACTTCCATGTCGATAGCTCTCAATTGAAAGTATATTGCTTCAACTTCTATATCAATTGCTCTCACTTGCAAGTATATTGCTCGGTTCTTTCACTACAATTTTCGCACTGCACATGACAGCACCAGTGGAACTTGCAGGAACACTTAAAGTTGCGCGTGTGCTGGTGCGTGTTATATCCCCTCCCGCAGCACATCAGGTCGCAGCCTTCGGAGGCGTTAGAAGTCCGGTTGCAGGAGCGGCCTTTGGTGCCCAGAGAGCGAACGCTCTCATCGTAGTCGCAATAGTTAGGCGAAGGAATCAGAAGCACCAGGTGGCTTCGCCTGGGCTTCCGGTGAGGTCTTTTGGAACGTTTCAGAATGAGTGAGATGGGCTGCCGGGACCTGCCGCCTACGTAGGATGCCACAAGCTTGGCTTTTTTGTAGCGTTTTTTCAGGGCGTCGCCGATTTTCCTGAATGGAGGAAGCGTCGTCCAGCAGGTTTTGACTGTGCAGGATCCGGAAACTCCGTGACATTTGCAATCTGTGCTCATGTTGTCTTTGACAGCCTGGTAAAGATCAATAATAAAACATCTTTAAGACTTCTTCAAAATTATTTCTTTGGTGTAATACTAAAAAATATATATATATATATATCTTTGAACTCGTCTTCTAAATTTGAATAAATTGAATGTTCTTGCCCAGAAAGCTCATTATCGATAAATGGTAGTTCATTTTGATTTCAAGTAAAAAACAACGCCTAATGGTTCTCAGAAATCGCTCTTCTGACTTATATTATTATTTTTTTTTAAATCCACAAGTAGCATTATTGACTATAAGTTCAGTTTGTTTCCAATTATAAAACAACGCCCATTGATACTTTGGAAAAAAAAAGAAACTTTAATTTTACTTTAGACAATCAAAACAAGAGTTTGTTTTGATTATTCCTTGTCCATGGGCGGATCCGGATAGGGACGACTCTGAGTTTGTGTTATTTTATTTAAAACCTAAAATTCTGTGGGACTTAATCAAGATCTCTGGCTTGGAAGAAAGTGAACGAATAAAAATGAATGCACTTACAATACCTACAGTCTTTCTGTCATCTCATTTTACTGTAAACAGCGCATGCACTCTACCCCCTGCCGTCATGTAGATGTACACGCACACACACACACACACACACATAAATTCTTGTATAGACTGTGAATTGGTTTGTGAATCGGTTTGACTCTGCTTGCATTGAACGTTTTCCATTTATTGACATTTTAACAATATTTTCATCGGGTTAGCGTGTAAGGAGAGAGAGACACGAGACACGAAAGGAAATGAAAGGAAATCACGGGTGAGGACAGATATCTGAAGAAAGTCTTCGTTCAACCTTTAGATATTTGTATGACACAAACTGTAAAGGGGCTAACGAGACTGTTGTTTCAAACACTTCACAGGCTACCCGACACTCAAAGGACGCCATCAAACAGAAAGGAATAGTCGGACAAACAGAGTCTAATACCTTACAATGGATTCTTTTTTTAAAATTTCTCTTTCTTTTCCCCATTTCCGTTTGTTTCTCTATTCAGTTTAACTCTCTCTCTCCCTGCCTCCCACTACCCCGCCCCTCCCTTCCCCCTTTTTACCCTTTTTTTTTAAATATTTAGACTTTCATTTAATACTTCATCGTGCACACCCTATCGTGAGGGTTATATTTCGTCCCCCCCCCTCTCCATTCCGTGAATGTACCCCATTGATGGGTAAACATCCCTTAATCAAATACAAACTTTTATTCACCATCCGCACACACACACACACACATAACTAACACCGACAATGTTAAAAGTCTCCAGTACCGTCGTACAGGTAGAGGTGGGCTCTCTAAGACCGCCGTCTCATCTACACCTTCAGGGCGGACTGGAAGAATGCAATATTTATTAAATATGCGAATGCCAATAACGAGGCTACATGTTAACCCTTTGAAGCTTCCACCCACAATTTCCCCCTCCCCCATCCTCCCTTTTTTCTCAATTGTTTTCAAACATTTACAAGTAAACAAAAAAAAAAACTATGTTGCCCTGACTTCCCCCCACACACACTTATAGGATGCATAGCGCGTCGCGAGCCTTTTATAAACCAGAAGTACCTGGCGGGGGGGGGGGGGGGTAGGTTTACGGGAGAAGTTTTTAGAGAACCTTATAGAAATCGTAAATCTAAAATAAACATACGGGGCAGACGCTAAGGTCCTAACCCAGTCAATACAAGTACAATCGAACATGTTGAAATCTTTTAAAACCGAATAATTTCCCTTGAATAGAAAGAGCGTTTACACAAGGAAATGTTTACATTGCTCGTTGTTCATTACATCTTTTTTTTCCACTAACATATTTAAATATATACCAGCTTTAATAAAAGAGGAAAAAAAAAACTAAAGGGGAAAAAAAAAGAAACAGCGCCTTTGAAACTATTCTTCTTAATTTTAACTCCTTTATTCTTCTCGTTTTCTTTACATCCAGTGAACTTATTTGATGACGAGTAGTTTCTCCTTCATCTAAGTATGTTTCAGCTCCATCGAGTTATCTCTCGAGTCTATGGCGATGCTGTGTTTGAATAGTAAGATGAAGTAACTCTTACTTGCAGTATTCTCGTGTTAATTTAAACGTGAACAACACAAAGATGTGATGTTAGAATCAGCAGAAGCAGCCAAACACGAGAAAGGCTTCAGGAGTAAACCCTGAGAAAAAATCAGGAGCCGTTGACCCTTAGGCAACTTGCAGCCAACAGTGCTACATCCTGGCAGAACCTGCTTTGCCGCTGATCCCAAATTGTATCAGTGTTTAGCCCTTTCCTGTGTACACACCAGCTGCGTGGAGACGGGAGAACCGCTGTATGAGCGACATTGATCAAACCATTGCCAATGCCCAGTCTCATTGCTCTCAGATTTGAACCAAAGTCATTCTGCAACTGAAGTAGGCCAACACAAAAATACGCGCCTCTGAGAAATGTACGGGCTGATTAGTACAAACTAACCCTCCTATTAAAGCCCTTACTTACTTAGACTTAGATCCTCCCGCACCGTTCGGCGCATTGGGCGGCAAGCTGTCTCCACAAAGATGTGTTTGAAGCCTCCTCCCACCTGGTGTCCACTGTTCTTATGTCCTCCGTGAAAGTTCGACGCCAAGTTATACGAGGACGTCCCTGTTTGCGCTTTCCTCGTATTGGCCTCCATGTCATCGCAACTCTTGGTATGCGTAGCTCATTTTGTAGGAGAACATGTCCCGCAAACCTCATGCGACGCTCTGTCACAACCTCACTAAGTGGTCAACTCCCTATTCGGCTTAGGGTTTCAAAGCCCTACCTCATATCAAAAAAGGAAGCTATTAATTATTAGTAATCAAAAGTTTCTTTTGTCTTAGGTGTCCCGAGAAATAGTGACAGACATCTTAGCAGCGCTTCTAATTGTTAGATCTAGAGATGTTTAATTTCAGTTTCTGACGAAACGTACAATGCATATTATATATAAATATATATTTATGTTAAATATAAACTTCTTTAATGGCCGTGGTGGCTGAGAGGTTTCCGAACAGAGTTGTTTTGGGTTCAAATCCCGATGAAGACTGGGGTTTTGAATTTCGGGATATTTAGGGCACCCCTGAGTCCACCCAAATTTAATGATTATCTGATATTAGTTTGGGGAAAAGTAAAGGCGATTGGTCGTTGTGCTGGACACTCTCGTTAACCGTGGGGCCACAGATTCATATAATCTTTAATAATCTGCCTCAGATAGCAAGGTATGAGCAGGGAAGACTGCGTAGCCACGTGAAATGATGTTATCCTCGTTTTTTTTTTCTTTATTATCAAGCATTCCGTTGAGGTTTGGCCGGTCAGAGGAATAGATAGAGTCCTTGAAAGATAATTGAGGCTCCGAAAAGGCTGGCAGAGTTCGATCCACGGACCACCTATAGAGCACCTACTAAACGTTGGGCCAAATAAATATATCCATAATGAGAAAGGAGTTGGGGGGAGGAAGATATTAGAATTCAATGGCTTAAATTAAATGTGTAGAGGGGGAGCGCTATAAATCTGATTGTTCCAATTGAACGTAACAGAAACTACAATTTATGCCAAAGGTATATTTGGGAAGCGACGTAATGCTGTCCGTTTCATTGGAAACGAATAAAAGTTGGGGGGGGGGGGGGGGGGTGGGGGGAGGGGGTTCCTGCAAGAAGACTCTGTGCGAGAGTGGAAAGATGCGATGGATGTAAAAAAAAAAAGGAAGGGGGGGGGCTAACTATTTTTTGACAGTAGATAAGAAATACGAAAACTATTTTTAAAAATACTTTAAAAAAAAAGATTGTACAAAGCATAGTTGTATCAATTAGTTTGGGAAGCGTGGTCGAAAGGCTAAGTGCTTGGCTTAGCTTGGCTACCTATGAAAGGGGCTCGACGTTGGACACCCGACTCGGGCAGAGTTGTGTTTACTGAGCGTCTGAAGGCAGCACGGAAAAAAACTTTTCATAGATAACCCCCCCCCCCCCCCCCCCCTCCACTTGTCCACGAATGAGATTGCAATAAGCATGAAAGTAGCGCAATATAAAAGCCATAATGTAATCATGTAATTAAATTTGTAACAGATCTAGACTAATCCTCCTGTCCTAATAATCCTAATAAATCTGTGAGACTAGAAATATGTTATCCATTGTTTGTGTTTAGTGCTATTTTATGCTTTTAGCTTTCTCATTACCTCATAGTCCTATCACTGTGTGGGAGAAAGAATGGGTTATCCGCAGGGTCACTTTTTAAATGCATTTCTAAAAAAAAATTTTTTAAAGAAGGGGGAACGACTTGAATTCGAACTCAGTGCTTAAGCCTCACCAAGCTGACACTCTACCACTGTGGTAGCGAAGTGCTTATGAAAGTGTAATCTTTTATAGTTAAATATTGTTAGCTCCAAACTTTAAAGCGTCGACCTAGAAAGGGGTCTAATTCAGCTTATATCAACACAACAGTCAATTACCATTTCTTTCCCTTGTTCGAGATACCAAACAAAAATAATGTATTAATCTATACCAATAATTGGTTAAATAGTTCGATTATTTGTTTTGTTTCGTAGCAGGGACCCATTACATTATTGACTGTTGTGTTGTCAGGTAAAATGAAATAATTGTGCAAAATTTCAGGTTGATCCGAGTTTAAATGTTGGAGAAATAACGTGTACAAACTTTTGACCAGACAGTCAGAAATGAAGACAACATACATGAAGGGAACAAACCTGTTATTACCATGTCAAAAAGTGTTTTACAATGTCACAAATACTTATTTGTTGAGCCAAGGGCTATTGTAAAAAAAAAAAATCAGGTACACAATAAGTGGTCTAGTCAAGAACAGTAAACACTTCAATACTTGAATAAGTTGTTGTTCCTGAAACATATCTTTCTAATAAGTTAATCTGACTTCGTGCTATTTGACACTTCATAATAACAAGGCTTGTCTTCGAATCCGTAGATGAAAGAGGAGCGCAGTATTTCACGAGGATACGGAGACACTTCGTCCACGTTAATTAAATCGCTTATTAAATGATCTTGGTTGTATTTCGTCCAAACCAGACATGTGACTCACTGTGAGAAGGGCTTGTGGGGGGGGGGGGGGGACGGGCATACCATAATTTGCCCAAATGATATTTTGCCTACTACATTTCAAGTTTATTCCCATCCTGCCCCACCCCTTATCTTTTCTCCGACATTTCCTCAGCCAGGCTACTTAAAGCAGACAGGGAAAAAAAAAGATGACCTGTAAAACAAAGAAGGGAAAAATGAAGACGCCCTCCCACGCTGGGAACTAATGAAATGTAAACGCCCCGAATCCCCTCAAATGTTCAGTAATATAGCGCCCCTCTACGTCCCCCGCGGCTTTCTCCCCCCCCCCCCTCCCAATACAGTCTAATCTTTTCTTTCTCTTTCTGTGTAGAGAATTACATTTTTCTTTTCTTTACAACCGCAGCGTACAATCATAATTCATTCTCAGAGAGCACTGAAGAGGAAGAAAAGAGAACTCCCAGGTCCAGGAGATCAAAGGCTCGGTTCGAGGGTTCTCTCCTCTTTGATAGCTTCTTGAAGTGATGATTGCATTGCCACCAATATTTCCCCGATCTACAGAGTCAATCTGACCTAATTGCATTGATTTATTTAGTGTGGTTAGACCAGACACACTGGCCGCCTGCTCGGCATAAGGGGAAAAATAAAAGGGTAGAGGGAAAAAGCAAGGAGAGATGTTAACCAGGGCATGGGGGTTTCTTCGGAAATTCCCACAAGTGATTTATACCTGCGTTTCAGATTTCCCTAATTTCGCCGGGAAATCTAACGATCTTAAGAGAAGTTGTAAATTTTTTCCCTATAGTTTCAAGAAAGTGGACCTCATTAGAGATTGGCCCGCCCTCCTTCCTCCTCCTCCTTTCTCCGTCAATGAAATGAAATAAGGAACGTTATATAAAACCAATGTTAACTATAAAGGGAAAGAACCTACCCAGTTTTCAGTCCAGACAATGAAAATCTCTGAAAAGAAACGACAGTCTGTGATTTAAAGCTTTTAGTTAATCCTTTAATCTGTGGCTTTAGTGAGGGGAGGGGGGGGGGGGCTGAACACACAGGCATTTTTGAGGAGTGAGAAAGAAAGGCTTGTTTTGCGAAAGTTGACGTCACACCAACATATCAGCTCATGCTCAATTAATCTCGACTCAAATAACAACATACATATGCACGCATATATTAAGTACCCGATGACATCATTGATTGCTCATCTAATCATTGTTTTCCAGGGGTATTTTAATTTATTTTTTTTAATTTTCTTTTACCAATCTCATCCATCTCCTTTCCACCGAGGATTACAGGGGCGGCAACTGGTTATTGAATGTAAATGTCCACACCTAGAATCCCAACCGTGCACTCTCTTGGTGGTGAAGGAAAGAATTCGTAAAACTCTGTCCGTAGTGTGGACCTATAAGCTTCCTTTTCAGACCTTACGATCTATGGGTCAGATGAATTAAAAGTCTTCTGTTTCTGCGGGCCAAGGTTAACGAGGGTGTCGTGTAGCAAGCACAACTAAACGAAATCTATAAATAATTAGATGAAATAGGAAACAACTCTCATTTTACAAGATTATTTACTCTACTTGAAAGAGCCAGCGATTCACAGACCAATACAGAAAAATCACAAGCATTTCCCACTTCATATATTAGATTGAAAAACAATGTCAAAACGGTAACGTCACGCAAATGTGTCAAAGTTTCTCACTGTCGACTGATCAAGTGAGATTTGTGTACGTCTATTTAGCCACTGCCAACTCTTCAATCGTATCTTCCTCGAACTTTTTGACCCCCAAGCGAGAAAAGCATTTATCCTTACATTCCTAGCAAACATAATCCATCCATCCCAGTGGCGCTACAGCCCATGGAGGGCTCTGGCCTGCTTCAGCACATCCTTCCATTCGGATTTCTCCTGGGCCTTTCGTCTCCACGCCCTAACCCCAAGCTGCTTCAGATCTGCTTCCACATCGTCAATCCATCGCATTCGGGGTCTGCCTTTGGGTGGCCTGCCTTTTGGTTTTTGCCTGTATACGATTTTCGCTCCTCTGTTGTCTGACATTCTTTCAAGGTGACCTTGCCCCCAATGTAGTCTGCTCTTTTTTATTTCCGTTCACTATTGGTGGGTCTTCATACAATGGATAGATCTCATGGTTAGTGCGTGTCCTCCACCCTGTTTCATCCTGTATGGCACCATAGATTTTCCTAAGAATTTTCTTTCCCAAGTATTAAGTAAATTTTCAGATGTCTTAGTCAGTGTCCAGGTCTCACTTCCATACATTGCTGCTGGTCTTATTATGGTTTTGTATATTATTTTCTTGGTTTTCCTTGAAATTGTTTTGCTCTTAAGTAAATGGTGGGTGCTATAAAATGCCCTGTTGCCTACTGCTATTCTTTCTTTTCTTTCTGTTAGTAGGTCATTTTTGAAATTAATAGTACTTCCTAGATATTGGAAAGTTTGGGGCGTTTTCAAATTCGTGGTCTATGATTTTGATATGTTGTCCCTCTGTTTGATTGTCTCTTGTCATTGCGATGTACTTGGTTTTACTGTCATTGACCTCAAGTCCTGCTGGTCGAGATGCTTCTTCTAGTTGTGTGAAGGCTCTAGCCATGTCAGAGGTTTCTTTACCCAATAAGGCAATGTCATCGGCATAAGCAAGGTATTGTAGAGGTTGGCTGTATATCGTCCCTGTTGGTTGTGGACCCGTGTTTTCTCTCCTGAAGTAGTTAGTGGTAGTTTCCCTCGTGTGTATGTTTATATTTCTTATAACTCTCTCCAGTGTTGAATTGAAAACATGCAGGAAAGTGCGTCTCCTTGTCTTTATCCTCGTTTAATCCTAAATTCCCGTGAGTGTTCTCCTTGTATTATGACTTTACTTTTTGAGTTGTTTAATGTCATATGTATAAGTCTTGTCAGCTTGTTGGGTATTCCAAAATCCTGTAGAGTGTCATATAGGTATTTCCTTTTGATACTGTCATAAGCCATTTTATAGTCTATAAAGAGTTGGTGGATTGGTATGTCGTATTCAGGACATTTTTCTAGTATACATCTCAGTGTGAAGATGTGGTCGGTTGTGAATTTGTTGGGTCTGAAACCACATTGGTAGTCACCTAAGATTTTTTCTGAATATTTTCCAAGTCTCTTGGTTATAAGCCTAGACAGTATAAGTATAAGTCACATTTAGTAGAGAGATTCCTCTGTAATTACAGCACTTTAACTTGGATCCTTTTTTGTGTATTGGGCTATAAGAGCTGTTTCCCATTCTGTTGGTATTACTTCTTCTTCCCAAATTCTTGTTATTAGTCTGTGTATTTGGGAATGTAAGTCTTTCCCTCCAAATTTAATTAGTTCTGCTGTGATTTGGTCCTCTCCTGGTGCTTTGTGATTCTTCATGGTCCTAATTATTTCTGATGTTTCAATGAGTGTTGGAAGGTTCACTAAGGGATCTGGTCCCCCATGTGGCAGTTTATATTCTCCATTGTCTCCATCTTCAGTGATATTTAGGATCTCCTCAAAGTATTCAGCCCATCTCTGAATGACCCTGCTGTTTTCTGTAATAAGCTGACCATCTTTGTTCTTACACATGTGTGATCTAGCTTGAAATCCGTTCTTTTCATCTTTAATTTTCATATACATTCCTCTCATGTCTCCCTCCTTTGCTAGTTCCTCAATTTGAGTAATCTTGGACTTTTCCCATTCCCGTTTTTTCTTTCTTACAACTTTTGTGGCTCTTCTTCTTGCTTCATTGTATTGCTGTCTAGTGTTCCTGGTTTCTCTTCTTGCTTTATTGTATTGCTGTCTAGTGTTCCTGGTTTCTCTTCTTGCTTCATTGTATTTCTGTCTAGTGTTCCTGGTTTCTCTTCTTGCTTCATTGTATTGCTGTCTAGTGTTCCTGGTTTCTCTTCTTACTTCATTGTATTGCTGTCTAGTGTTCCTGGTTTCTCTTCTTACTTCATTGTATTGCTGTCTAGTGTTTCTGGTTTCTCTTCTTGCTTCATTGTATTGCTGTCTAGTGTTCCTGGTTTCTCTTCTTACTTCATTGTATTGCTGTCTAGTGTTCCTGGTTTCTCTTCTTGCTTCATTGTATTGCTGTCTAGTGTTTCTGGTTTCTCTTCTTGCTTCATTGTATTGCTGTCTAGTGTTCCTGGTTTCTCTTCTTGCTTCATTGTATGGCTGTCTAGTGTTTCTGGTTTCTCTTCTTACTTCATTGTATTGCTGTCTAGTGTTCCTGGTTTCTCTTCTTGCTTCATTGTATTGCTGTCTAGTGTTCCTGGTTTCTCTTCTTGCTTCATTGTATGGCTGTCTAGTGTTTCTGGTTTCTCTTCTTACTTCATTGTATTGCTGTCTAGTGTTCCTGGTTTCTCTTCTTGCTTCATTGTATTGCTGTCTAGTGTTCCTGGTTTCTCTTCTTGCTTCATTGTATGGCTGTCTAGTGTTTCTGGTTTCTCTTCTTACTTCATTGTATGGCTGTCTAGTGTTTCTGGTTTCTCTTCTTACTTCATTGTATGGCTGTCTAGTGTTCCTGGTTTCTCTTCTTGCTTCATTGTATTGCTGTCTAGTGTTCCTGGTTTCTCTTCTTACTTCATTGTATTGCTGTCTAGTGTTCCTGGTTTCTCTTCTTGCTTCATTGTATGGCTGTCTAGTGTTTCTGGTTTCTCTTCTTACTTCATTGTATGGCTGTCTAGTGTTTCTGGTTTCTCTTCTTACTTCATTGTATGGCTGTCTAGTGTTCCTGGTTTCTCTTCTTGCTTCATTGTATTGCTGTCTAGTGTTCCTGGTTTCTCTTCTTACTTCATTGTATTGCTGTCTAGTGTTCCTGGTTTCTCTTCTTACTTCATTGTATTGCTGTCTAGTGTTCCTGGTTTCTCTTCTTACTTCATTGTATTGCTGTCTAGTGTTCCTGGTTTCTCTTCTTGCTTCATTGTATTGCTGTCTAGTGTTCCTGGTTTCTCTTCTTGCTTCATTGTATTGCTGTCTAGTGTTTCTGGTTTCTCTTCTTACTTCATTGTATTGCTGTCTAGTGTTCCTGGTTTCTCTTCTTGCTTCATTGTATTGCTGTCTAGTGTTCCTGGTTTCTCTTCTTGCTTCATTGTATTGCTGTCTAGTGCTCCTGGTTTCTCTTCTTGCTTCATTGTATTTCTGTCTAGTGTTCCTGGTTTCTCTTCTTGCTTCATTGTATTGCTGTCTAGTGTTCCTGGTTTCTCTTCTTGCTTCATTGTATGGCTGTCTAGTGTTTCTGGTTTCTCTTCTTACTTCATTGTATGGCTGTCTAGTGTTCCTGGTTTCTCTTCTTACTTCATTGTATTGCTGTCTAGTGTTCCTGGTTTCTCTTCTTGCTTCATTGTATTGCTGTCTAGTGTTCCTGGTTTCTCTTCTTGCTTCATTGTATGGCTGTCTAGTGTTCCTGGTTTCTCTTCTTGCTTCATTGTATTGCTGTCTAGTGTTCCTGGTTTCTCTTCTTGCTTCATTGTATTGCTGTCTAGTGTTCCTGGTTTCTCTTCTTGCTTCATTGTATTGCTGTCTAGTGTTCCTGGTTTCTCTTCTTACTTCATTGTATTGCTGTCTAGTGTTCCTGGTTTCTCTTCTTGCTTCATTGTATTGCTGTCTAGTGTTCCTGGTTTCTCTTCTTGCTTCATTGTATTGCTGTCTAGTGTTCCTGGTTTCTCTTCTTGCTTCATTGTATTGCTGTCTAGTGTTTCTTGTTTCTCTTCTTGCTTCATTGTATTGCTTTCTAGTGTTCCTGGTTTCTCTTCTTGCTTCATTGTATTGCTGTCTAGTGTTCCTGGTTTCTCTTCTTACTTTATTGTATTGCTGTCTAGTGTTTCTGGTTTCTCTTCTTGCTTCATTGTATGGCTGTCTAGTGTTTCTGGTTTCTCTTCTTGCTTCATTGTATTGCTGTCTAGTGTTCCTGGTTTCTCTTCTTGCTTCATTGTATTGCTGTCTAGTGTTCCTGGTTTCTCTTCTTACTTTATTGTATTGCTGTCTAGTGTTCCTGGTTTCTCTTCTTGCTTCATTGTATGGCTGTCTAGTGTTTCTGGTTTCTCTTCTTGCTTCATTGTATTGCTGTCTAGTGTTCCTGGTTTCTCTTCTTGCTTCATTGTTTTGCTGTCTAGTGTTTCTGGTTTCTCTTCTTGCTTCATTGTATTGCTGTCTAGTGTTCCTGGTTTCTCTTCTTGCTTCATTGTATTGCTGTCTAGTGTTCCTGGTTTCTCTTCTTGCTTCATTGTATTGCTGTCTAGTGTTCCTGGTTTCTCTTCTTGCTTCATTGTATTGCTGTCTAGTGTTCCTGGTTTCTCTTCTTGCTTCATTGTATTGCTGTCTAGTGTTCCTGGTTTCTCTTCTTGCTTTATTGTATTGCTGTCTAGTGTTCCTGGTTTCTCTTCTTGCTTTATTGTATTGCTGTCTAGTGTTCCTGGTTTCTCTTCTTGCTTCATTGTATTGCTGTCTAGTGTTCCTGGTTTCTCTTCTTGCTTCATTGTATTGCTGTCTAGTGTTCCTGGTTTCTCTTCTTACTTCATTGTATTGCTGTCTAGTGTTCCTGGTTTCTCTTCTTACTTCATTGTATTGCTGTCTAGTGTTCCTGGTTTCTCTTCTTACTTCATTGTATTGCTGTCTAGTGTTCCTGGTTTCTCTTCTTACTTCATTGTATTGCTGTCTAGTGTTCCTGGTTTCTCTTCTTGCTTCATTGTATTGCTGTCTAGTGTTCCTGGTTTCTCTTCTTGCTTCATTGTATTGCTGTCTAGTGTTCCTGGTTTCTCTTCTTACTTCATTGTATTGCTGTCTAGTGTTCCTGGTTTCTCTTCTTACTTCATTGTATTGCTGTCTAGTGTTCCTGGTTTCTCTTCTTGCTTCATTGTATTGCTGTCTAGTGTTTCTGGTTTCTCTTCTTGCTTCATTGTATTGCTGTCTAGTGTTCCTGGTTTCTCTTCTTGCTTCATTGTATTGCTGTCTAGTGTTCCTGGTTTCTCTTCTTGCTTCATTGTATGGCTGTCTAGTGTTTCTGGTTTCTCTTCTTACTTCATTGTATTGCTGTCTAGTGTTCCTGGTTTCTCTTCTTGCTTCATTGTATTGCTGTCTAGTGTTCCTGGTTTCTCTTCTTGCTTCATTGTATGGCTGTCTAGTGTTTCTGGTTTCTCTTCTTACTTCATTGTATGGCTGTCTAGTATTCCTGGTTTCTCTTCTTGCTTCATTGTATGGCTGTCTAGTGTTTCTGGTTTCTCTTCTCACTTCATTGTATTGCTGTCTAGTGTTCCTTGTTTCTCTTCTTGCTTCATTGTATTGCTGTCTAGTGTTCCTGGTTTCTCTTCTTGCTTCATTGTATGGCTGTCTAGTGTTTCTGGTTTCTCTTCTTACTTCATTGTATGGCTGTCTAGTGTTTCTGGTTTCTCTTCTTACTTCATTGTATGGCTGTCTAGTGTTCCTGGTTTCTCTTCTTGCTTCATTGTATTGCTGTCTAGTGTTCCTGGTTTCTCTTCTTACTTCATTGTATTGCTGTCTAGTGTTCCTGGTTTCTCTTCTTGCTTCATTGTATGGCTGTCTAGTGTTTCTGGTTTCTCTTCTTACTTCATTGTATGGCTGTCTAGTGTTTCTGGTTTCTCTTCTTACTTCATTGTATGGCTGTCTAGTGTTCCTGGTTTCTCTTCTTGCTTCATTGTATTGCTGTCTAGTGTTCCTGGTTTCTCTTCTTACTTCATTGTATTGCTGTCTAGTGTTCCTGGTTTCTCTTCTTACTTCATTGTATTGCTGTCTAGTGTTCCTGGTTTCTCTTCTTGCTTCATTGTATTGCTGTCTAGTGTTTCTGGTTTCTCTTCTTACTTCATTGTATTGCTGTCTAGTGTTCCTGGTTTCTCTTCTTGCTTCATTGTATTGCTGTCTAGTGTTCCTGGTTTCTCTTCTTGCTTCATTGTATGGCTGTCTAGTGTTTCTGGTTTCTCTTCTTGCTTCATTGTATTGCTGTCTAGTGTTCCTGGTTTCTCTTCTTGCTTCATTGTATGGCTGTCTAGTGTTTCTGGTTTCTCTTCTTGCTTCATTGTATTGCTGTCTAGTGTTCCTGGTTTCTCTTCTTGCTTCATTGTATTGCTGTCTAGTGTTCCTGGTTTTTCTTCTTGCTTCATTGTATTGCTGTCTAGTGTTCCTGGTTTCTCTTCTTACTTCATTGTATTGCTGTCTAGTGTTCCTGGTTTCTCTTCTTGCTTCATTGTATTGCTGTCTAGTGTTCCTGGTTTCTCTTCTTGCTTCATTGTATGGCTGTCTAGTGTTTCTGGTTTCTCTTCTTGCTTCATTGTATTGCTGTCTAGTGTTCCTGGTTTCTCTTCTTGCTTCATTGTATTGCTGTCTAGTGTTCCTGGTTTCTCTTCTTGCTTCATTGTATTGCTGTCTAGTGTTCCTGGTTTCTCTTCTTGCTTCATTGTATGGCTGTCTAGTGTTTCTGGTTTCTCTTCTTGCTTCATTGTATGGCTGTCTAGTGTTTCTGGTTTCTCTTCTTGCTTCATTGTATTGCTGTCTAGTGTTTCTGGTTTCTCTTCTTGCTTCATTGTATGGCTGTCTAGTGTTTCTGGTTTCTCTTCTTGCTTCATTGTATTGCTGTCTAGTGTTCCTGGTTTCTCTCTGTAACATTATCATTCGGGCATTGTTCTTCTCTTCTATAGTCTGTCTGCCTTCATACCCCCCCCCCCACTATTGTCTCGTTCTTTTGTTTAAATCCAACGACCTCTTCTGCTGTTCTTTTGATAGCCTGTTTTATTACTTCCCAATGCTCATTTATGTTATTTTCGCTGTCCTTTTCTAATGTTGTCAGTTGCGTTTGGAGTGCCATTCTATAAGTTTCTGCAACAAGTGGATCCTTTGTGAGTTTTTGACTATCATATTGCTGTGCTCTCTTTCTTTGGTAATTGTGTATGGTACTTATTCTTTGTCTAAGTTTAGCTTTTACTAGTAGGTGGTCTGAGTCAGCATTAGCTCCTCTGAAACTTCTTACATCTAGTATGTCTGATCCATGTCCCTTATCTATGAGTATATGATCTATTTGATTCTAGGTGTTACCATCAGGTGAGATCCAGGTAACCTTGTGAATATTCTTATGTTGGAATTTTGTGCTGCTGATAGACATTCCTTTTTCTTGATGAAAAATCCACTAATCTTATGCCATTATTGTTGGTCTCTTCATGTAAGCTTTCTTTGCCAATTGTTGGTCTGAATGCTGGTTCCTTTCCAATTTTTGCATTGAAATCTCCTAGGGCTATTTCGATGTCATGCTTTGGTGCTTCATCATAAATTCTTTCCAGTCCATCATAGAAGGCTTCTTTTGTGTTATCATCTGCATCTTCAGTAGGGGCATGAACATTGATAAATGATATGTTGAAGAATTTTCCTTTCAAACGTAGTGTGCAGAGTCTATCACTTACAGGTTTAAATCCAATGACATTACCTACCATTTCCTTTTTAACAGCAAAACCTGTACCTAATTTGTTAGTGCTTCCACCACTATAAAATATATTATACTCCTTGGTTCTGAGAATGTCCGAGTCTTTCCACCTGATTTCCTGTAGGGCTACAAGGGGCAAGGGGTATCCTATATTTCTTTAACACTTCAGTAAGTTGGGCTAGCGCACCTGCTCTATAAAGGCTTAGCACGTTCCATGTCGCAAAACAAAAATCATGTTCTTTTCCAGGCCTAGGTTGTTTTCCTAGGTTGTCCGGGTTTTCTTGTGTTTATTAGCTTTCGTAACAGTATTTTTTTATATGACAGAGTTGTTAGACCTGTGCATAACCATCTGGGGGGCTGCCCCTTTCAGCTCTCTGGGTAGCTGCCTTTATTTTCAGGTAAGGTGCCCTAGCCTTTGAAGATCCCTTCACTTCCTGCAAGGCAGCAGGTTTGATTTTGGTCCACCCCGGATATTTTATTTCCCCGTACCCACCATATCTGGAGGGCTTTCCCCTATCCGCCACCTGGGGAGCCGCTCGATGTGAGATCGAAAACTCCACACGAGAGCAAACATAATGTCATAATAAAATAAGTATTTCCATATACAAAATGTGATTGAATTATAATCTTAAATCTTTTTTTTTTATACTTTACAGTATGATGGAAACTAAACTATCAACTCTGAAGGAACATCCAAAACATGTTAAATAAATAAAATAAATGAAATAGAGACAACAGATAACTATACAATCTTCCATGTTATACGCTCTTCGCTAGCAGAGTGGTTACTGTGTTGGCTTGAGAAACCTGAGAAGGCTTAAGACAACGAGTTCGGATTCAGGTCGTTCACTTTTATTTTTAAATACATTTAAAAATAAAAACGACCACCCCTCTATCCAACTGGGTCCCAGACACGTGATAGGATCATAACGTAGTGAGAATGCTGCAATCATGAAATTGAGCTAAGCAAAAACAATTGGTAAAAATATTTGTAATCACACAGATTTATCATTGTTAGTTTGCATGACTGATTCAAACTAATTGATACAACTACCGCCTAATATACGCTAAACAAAAACAATTGGATCAAGCTCAAATTTCGCACACTGAATCCTTTTAACTGACAAAACAAGAATCAATATATATATAAAAAAATTAGTTAATAAACTATTGGTAATTAATTGTTTTGTTGGGTATCTTGAACAATGAAAAGAAATTATACTTGATTGATGTTGTGGAATAACTCTATAGGTCGCTGCTTTACAGTTTTAATCTAACAATAGATAACAGTAAAACCTTCAATTTTCATAAGAAATTCGCAAGCAGAGTGGCTATTGTGTCGGCTTGAGGTGCTAAGAAGGCTTTAGCCCTCGAGTTCGAATTCAGGTTGTTCACCTTTTTTTATAAAAATAAATGCTTTTAAAAAGCGATCACCCATATAGCACTTCTTTCTCCCCTACCCCTTTCCAACTGATCCAGACAAGTGATAGGATCATATCGCATTGTGAACGCTAAAAGCATGAAATTGCGCTAAAAAACAACAATTAATACAAATTCCAAATTTAAATACAAAAACCACACAAATTTATCCATATCTCTTCATACTGAATGATTAATGTCCCTTCTTGCTATTAAACAAAACAATTCATAACTAGTAATATATTGACTAATTGGGTATATCTTTTTATTGATTCCTGCTTTATTACGTACATTAAATAATTGTGTTAAGTTTCAACTTAATCCGAGAATGGGTGTGGGAAAAATAACGTGTCAAAAAAGCTTTCGGAGACCCGAGGGATGGGGGGGGGGGGGTTGTTTAAATGCTTGTTTTAACCTTTACATTTTCTCAATTCCCTGAAAACAAAAATTGACTTGATAGAAGAAAAAAAAAGAAAGAACTTTTGCATAGTCTGTAATTTATTCCAATCATTTACAACAAATGTAGCGATTGTATTAGGAGTGAACGCCAAATTAAACGTTCAAGAGTCACAAGCCTTAGCTTGTAAGTGTTTATTGTAATAGGGACAAGGAATTTCTTGTATCCACTATGCATTATTGATTTTTACCCGATTGATATATCGGGAACAAAAATTTGGACCTGTTGCCCCTTTGAAGTGAAACATTCCACCTCCTGGTGGGGGTTAATCAGACACACTGTGCGTGTGTGTGTATGTGTGGTTTGCTTCACGGCACGTTCTCTATCAATAGCTCTATAGATCACATCGATGTCCCGCCCTATTTCCCTCTCCCCCCGGCCATTGGCCTAATGAGATGTGTGCAATGGCATGCAAGGGGAGAGAACAGTGAAGTACCTGTTTTAAGTCCTCTTTTAACGCGAGTGTAACAGAGTTATCTATCCGGTGAACAATGGGATCATTAAAAGACAAACCCAATGCGGAACAAGAAAGAAACTGATACAATTGAAAAGGGAAGGGAGACAAGAGAAGGTTTATATAGCAAGGGGAAGCTATTCGAAAAATTAGGAAAACTATATTTAGTTTATTTTATGGCATGTATCATTTTAGAAAATATGATATGTGCGAAGAAAAACATCAAATCATAGAAGTTCCAGTACTGTTCGCGCGCATTTGGAGGCAGCAAGCAAATAGCCAACATCCGACTTCTAGTTTTTTAACCCTTAAGGCTCGTGTGATAGTTTTGCCTCCAAACATTAGAATTGTAATTCCATTTTGTTTGCATGCATTTTAAAACAGTTCAGCACTTTAAGGGTTTAAGTGTTCTCTCGGCATGAGCCATCCCCAGGAGTATATAATCACTATGTCAGAGATTCTTCTTTAAAGAAGGCCTGAACACTGACCTGAACAGTACGACGCGGCAACGAGCTATTGGTCTAAACTGCCCACAGGTTGTGACGTTTTGTGACGAATGGTCTCGCTCTGTCACGTTGTCCTTTGGATACCTAAAAGCGTGAGCGAAATGACCGTACCTGTTGGATTCTTATGTTAAAAGCATACACCTTTACACAGTTATTTGTCGAGTATTTGTTTGCATAGACAAATGAATGTTTGGAGGAAAGCACAATATAATGTTTAAAAAAATGCGTAAATTGTTTTTTACTTCTAAGTCTATGTAGCCCTCCATTTTTGTTTACTTTTGTGTCTGTGTGTTTTTAACGATGGCTAAGTTTGACTAATGTTGTATACTAATGTAAAGAAGTGGTTCTGAAATATTGAGATTGTTGCAAGAATCATGGGAGATAATTGTTTTAAATTTCAGAGATTGGGTAGTCCGACTTCAGATATTGTCTGCATGATCTAAACATGCTGGTCTTGTCCTAACATGTTTTGTAACGAATGCACAAACATCGATGTATTCCGAGAAGAAAGTTCTGCTTTGAAACAACATGCGACAGAATTCCAACACGAGTCTTAGGAACTTTAAGAGAAAACGATTTTGGAATAGAAGTATCAAATATTTGACCGTTCCTGAGAAAAATTATCATTTCACCCTCGCAATCACACACACACCCATATACTAAAAGACTAGCCTACTTTGCTTCAGGTTCACAATATTGTGGGGCAACGGCGTCCACTTTTTTATCAGCCTGGAACCGTTGAAAGTCTGACTCATCAATACGGGAAAAAAAACAACAACATGGAGTGGAATGAAACCAAACTTCTGAAGGCTTGAGAATGCACTGTCGACAGAAAGTTGGAATTGGACATAAAACATTGCGTAAAGGACCCGCTATGGATCGTGAGCTGTAGTACAGACATTACTGCAAGCCTCCACTTAAGAAAATCCTAACTTCAGTTCACAACGATTTCGACATTTTTACGCCACTTAAAAAAATCTTATATTGCGACAAGAAGATATAATTTCAATGACATTGAGACGGGGTTAGAACAAGATTTATGGATCGAGATGTGACTATGTTAGACGGACTTGAAAATGTGACTATCATAAGTTTGATGAGCTTGTAGATGTGGCTAGAGTTGGTTTCTTATTCTTTTTTTTTAAATTTTAAAGCATTTTTTTTTCAAATGCAAAACTTTTTAAATAAAAGTTCTGACAAGTTCCACATATCCATACATCACATGATACATGTCGTTTAATGAGACCAGACTCACTGTAAACAGACTCACTGGAAACGAACTCACTGTAAACAGACTCACTGAAACCAAACACACTGGAAACGGACTCACTGGAATCGAAGACTAGATATATATAATTTTACTTTAGCAACAGTTCATTGATTTCTGTTATTATAATATTTTTGAGAAGATTTTTATTTGAACGTAAAATTATACTCTACGCAGCTATTAAGATCTTTAATGTTTTATACACTCTTTTTATCTCTCTTCTTCTCTTATCTCCCTCTCTCCTCTTCCTCCTTCCTTTATGTATCTTACTCTGTCTTTCTGCCTCTCTCTCTCTCTCTCTGCATTTCACTATTTCGCTCTGTCTCCCTTTCTTACAGGCACTCACCCCATCACACATTTCTAGAATGTTAATTTCCTAAAACAAATATTGCCTTTGCCCCATGAAAGTTCCGGACGGAACGAGTTGGGCGCATGCGTCGGGGAAATCGTAGGAAAGGCGAAATTAGGGCAGAGGTGGAGGGAGGGGTATAAGTTTCATTACGTCGTGTAGGTACCTGCTGACGTGTTGTAACACCTCTGGGAGGGTGTAAAGGAAGGCAGGCGCTTTGATCAGATGACATGCTGTCATTTCGTCACGTAAGCATGTTACTTCTAGATAGGACAATTCCGTGAGTCCCTGACCCTGACCGTAACCCGGATTCTTGCTGATTTTATTAAGACCATCGCCCACTCTTACCAATATTACAAAGAGCATGTAACAAGTAAATTTGTAGACAAAATGTGAAGAAGAAATTAAACGTACTTTAATTATCTAAACGTTCTAGAGTCTTATTAATGTAAAGATCATCAAATACCAGAGTTATAAGCCAATGCAGTAAATTAAAAATCTTGTATTTAAAAAAACAAAACAAAACAACATATTTTTTTGTGGTCTAACTAAACAGAGGAAGATTGGTAAAGAACTGTGTGCCCTAAAGCGAACCCAAATGTCCACCAAAGATTACAAATGAACCGGAAGGACTTTTCAATGCTAAACGCTCAATTAGGTCTGCTCCTACCCTCTACCTCGTGTCATGTCATAGACCCGGTATCGCTCCAACAGACTGAATTATAATTACCCTATCCCAGCATACCCCTGACAGTTCCTTCACGTCCATCCTGTCACGTGTCTTTCTTTTCACTTTCTCTTTTATTTCATTTTTTTTGTACCTGTGTGAGCAGAGTGCTATAGGGCTGGGTGTAATAGCGCCCTCCTCCGGGCCATCGTTTTGTGACCGTGAGAGATGGTACATGACTCTTGTGTGTACGCCCACCCTCTGACACGGAACGGGTCGCGGCAACAATGCCGTACCGTGCTTTGTATTCCCGGGACATCTTCTAATTGTCTCTTTACAACGGTAGCGCCTCTTCTCTGAATCATCTTCCCAGTAACTACAAGCTTAATGATCGCTCCTGAACTACAAAATTCCGAGTTGACCACATTCTTTTACGCCATCTTGTTCTAACACAGGAACCGTAGCTTGTCCCTGTAGTCTATGGACCTCCCCCCTCCTTCCCATGGGAGGCGACGCCCAGGTACCTATTATTTATACAAGACCAATGTTTAATGAAGGCGTGGCAGGCGAGACCGGATGTAGAATTATTGATAGTCCAATGGACCAATCACATAGTCAAATTTCTCTAAAAAAAATATTAAAAAATCCATAAATTAGAAATTTAGTCGATAAAAGCGTATACAATACACTACGATATTTGAGTGCTACATTTCATCTCTCAGAAATGACATAAAATGTTTATAGTGAAAACTATAAATGTCATTAGGGATGTTAAATCAAAGTAATTTGGAGCTTTTACTTTTAGAGAGATAACGTTGTCAATATGTTTTAGCCATAATGATCATGTAGTCCTACTCTACAGACTAGCAACATGTTTTAGCCATAATGATCATGTAGTCCTACTCTACAGACTAGCAACATGTTTTAGCCATAATGATCATGTAGTCCTACTCTACAGACTAGCAACATGTTTTAGCCATAATGATCATGTAGTCCTACACTACAGACTAGCAACATGTTTTAGCCATAATGATCATGTAGTCCTACACTACAGACTAGCAACATGCTTTAGCCATAATGATCATGTAGTCCTACACTACAGACTAGCAACATGCTTTAGCCATAATGATCATGTAGTCCTACTCTACAGACTAGCAACATGCTTTAGCCATAATGATCATGTAGTCCTACTCTACAGACTAGCAACATGCTTTAGCCATAATGATCATGTAGTCCTACACTACAGACTAGCAACATGCTTTAGCCATAATGATCATGTAGTCCTACTCTACAGACTAGCAACATGCTTTAGCCATAATGATCATGTAGTCCTACACTACAGACTAGCAACATGCGTTAGCCATAATGATCATGTAGTCCTACTCTACAGACTAGCAGTGCTGTATCTAGACTTGAAAAGGCCCTAAGCTATTTGAAAAATGGGTTCCTTTGGGGCCATTTATAAGTCCAGTAAGTGCTAAATATTTTTTGGGAGCCCTGAACTATAGATTGTTTTAGATTAGTCAAAATTCTGTCTAATCCGGGCGTCTTGGGATACGAGTCATTGGTAACAGGGATGTAATATTTTACATCTGTTTGCATCTTTCCCAGACAGAAGTTTGTTCAGGCAGGCTGATGGAGGCAAGCTTCAATAATCCTTTTACTTTTACTAACACAAGAGTCTTAGACTCAATTCTTAGGACAATTACAAAGAAGATGGTGAAAAAGTCTATTTCATCATGAGTATAACTTCAAAACTTTCAAGTCAATGGTGAAGCATTGAGAGAGAGAGAGAGAGAGAGAGAGTTTGTGTGTGTGTGTGTGATTGTTTATGTGTATTATGTGTGTGTTTAGACTAATGGAATCTACAGAAGAATACATAAAGGTTTTCACATAGACTGTGATAATGATCAATTACTACATTCAAGTTCTTCTATTGCTTTAATGTTCATG
This sequence comes from Biomphalaria pfeifferi, assembly GCA_030265305.1. Lineage (NCBI taxonomy): Eukaryota > Metazoa > Mollusca > Gastropoda > Planorbidae > Biomphalaria > Biomphalaria pfeifferi. The sequence continues at coordinate 935,363 of JASAOG010000022.1, forward strand.
CCTTCTTTTCAAATATGTAACTCTGTGCCTTAGCATTGTCAGAAAAAAAAATCACTTTTAAAGACACATTAATTTTTCAAATACAAAGAGAAAAAAAAAGCGACGCCGCAGCCGTTTTTCTGTTTAAAGTATCATTAAAACGATGACTCCATCTCCCCTGCTCCCTCTCACACGCCCGTCACCAGGCAAGTACATTGTTTAACCTTTAGTCTCCCTGCCGTCCGCCCTGGTTTCTCATGTTAATGAGCGCTGCCGGACGGCCGGACAGATGTTTTAATCCTGTCCACTGTCACCCTCCTCGTTCCATTTATCCCTCGCACGACACCTTTTATCACGGCCCGCCCTAATGGGCGCTGACATGGGCAGTTTTATCAATGACGTTAAATGGGGCGTCTCAATGAACTTCGTCCACCACCGCCGCCGCCCTATTTTACTCCCGCAAGACGTTCACCTCTGTCTTGACCTTTATTCTTTTTTAAATGTATATATATATATATATATATATATATATACATTCCTTGCCTATCAATACTGTATGTGTCTAAGACAGGGGTTCTCAACCTGTGGATCGTGAACCCCTTGGGGGTCGATTGACGATTTGCCAGGGGTTAGGGGCTAAGACCATCGATAAATGGATTGGGTGGGTTTTTTTTGGTCAATTCTTCTATTGCTGTGCGAATGTGGGTGGGTGGGGGTCGCGGAAGAGTGGGGGGGGGGTTGTAAAAAGGGGTCGCCGAGCTTAAAAGGTTGAGAACCGCTGGTCTAAGAAGTCTAGCCATGAATATATGTATAGATATATATATATTAGAATAGAGTACTCTAATACCAGGACAAGTCATAAGAAGACAACTTAAGGAAGGAAGATATATGCCAAGTTGAATATTGTCTAGTTCAAGACTAACTTTAAACTAGCACTTTGTTTGTCTAGAAAACATGGTTTGGACCAGAGAATATTCTTTATCTTTTTATAAACACACAGGGTAAATTTTAACTCGAGGTCATTATGTCTAAACACACAGGGTCAATTTTAACAAGAGGTCCATTTCTTAGCACATGTCATTGGGTCATTTTTTGACCACATGAGATCACATGTGGGGAAGTCGACTGGACATCCATGTCTACTTACTTTCCTGCCTGCCCGGTTATTGTGAAGGTTCATCAGTGCCCGGTCATCTTTGGCGATCTCCCTGGCGTCCATGAACTTCCTGGCCATCTTCAAGCCGTACTTCACGTCCACGCTGCACCCGCCCCACTTCCAGCCGGCCGAGGTGACTTCCCCGTCTTTCTTGGCCTGGTCGCAGCCACAGTTGGAAAGATTGCCGGTGCTGCAAGCTTTGGTAATGGCGTAGGTCACACCAGCAGACGTGATGGCATATATAAATGCCGCCTCTTTGGTGGCTGCAAAAAAAGAAAAGAAAACATGGTTTAAAATCAATGGAATTGAAATGATTTAAGAGACAAGTTTCTTCAATGTTTTATTTTCCTTATATTCTTTTTTTTTTTTTAAATTTTTCCCCCTTTGTAACACAGTAGAGTAACATAAGACATATTCCAGTGTTTCCCAAAATGTGTTCATCGGAACCCTAGTGGTCCGCGAGGTCTCAAATGGTGTTCCACGAATTACTGGAGAATAATTAACTAGTAGGCCAATGCGTGACTTAATCTCTCTAATCAAATAAGCAAAGTGTTCCGCTAAATACTCAGAATGTGCGAAGTATTCCTTTAAATAAAATGTTTGTGAAACACTGGAATATTCGATATAGTATAGACAAAATAAGAATAATTTCATGAAGAAATATAAATTACCACCAAGGCTTAAAATTAAGGAACTATAATTTTACTACTTTACAATGTATCCTTTTATCAACAATACACATATATACATATATACTACACTTTATATTGTAACAACAATATAGAATCTAGATTGCAGTAATCATCAAAAGTACTGTCTCTAGTATTCATGAACAGTACAGTCTTTTTATACTCATCAATGGTACTGTGCCTACTTATAGATACACTCGGCTCTAGCACACATCAATACTACTGTTCTAGAACTAATTCAAATTTTACGCTCCTCCTGTTTTGCTGTTTCTTTCTGTTTCGTTGTTAAATGGTTTAAGTAAGACGTACGTCTAATCCATCAGCTTAGCGGATACTCGAGCAAACCGACTTTCTCTGTGCCTTCCAAACTGACTTACACCTCCCTCGTGTTGACGCCTTTGAACGGTACAGAGCACACCTTGTCACAAGTTACATTCTTGCCACCATAGCGTTCTAAATGCCACCTTCCCGTAAGTCAAAGAAAACAAGCCATTTTATTTATGGTCCTGCTCAGCACAGAAGACCCAGCATTGGAAGCGACCGAAAGTTCCTGATTCCATTAAATACTCATAAAAATTCTTGACTTCATTTGTTCCTGCGCCCCCATTAAGCTGCAGTCGGCACGTAAAACACGTCAGGCGTAACTGCGGCAAACCGAGCGTACCTAAAAAATGGGAGAGGCGGGAGGTGGAGAAAAAAGTGAGGGGGGGGGAGGTCTCATCGCCAGTAGGGTTTTAATAAAACAGTTTTCAATGGACCACCGACACTGTTCTATTCGGTCCAGAAAATATGGGCCCTACTAGCATACGCCTGGAAGAGGGGGAGGAAGCGAAGCGATACCGACGACTATTGGGCCTGTTAATTTATAGGATCATATTTTTTAAGATGTTGTAAATATGACGACAATGGAGAGTCTGGAAATAAAAGCGACATTCGGATTATTAGCATCGCTCGACTTCACAATGACTCAGACCAGAGCGTGCGAAGGAGGATGCCTTACAGTAGACCGTAGTCGTATTATCATTAGGTAAAAAATATTAATTGATTCCAAAAATTACTTAAATTGCTAAGGGGGGGGGGGGGGTCTTTGATGTCCCCGGTGAGCCGGAAATGTATAATGATCACGTGGTTTAGAATTTGACACGCCAAGAAGTCGTTGTGGGAAGGGACATGGACAGTGAAAGAAAGCACAAAAAAAGATATAGGACGAGATTTTAACAATTGACGTCTGGAAGAAATTGGAAGAAAAATAAGTTAATAAAGAAAACAATTAGCAATTCCAAAGCTTGTTTACGCAGAGCTTTAATCAAACATTCACTTTTACTAAGCAGCACTAGCGTGCAAAAGTGTGTTTGTTTGTTTTTTTCAGAAAAGGTGAAGGAAATGGTTAAGCTCCGAGGAAAACTCGAACCACGGACCTCAGAAACGGACACATCTTCTAGCAGTGGTCAAGTATCAGGCTAACACTGACAGAGTCTTCATTGAATGAAGGTATTTCCCTTCAGCTGGTGGATATGGCAAAGCAGGACGTAGTGATGACGTGGTCGTTTTGTCGCTAACTATTTTAGATACATTATAAATGTTTGTTTTATTCTGCCTGTAAAAAGAATGAACTAATCTCATCATGCGTGTGTGTTTGTGTTCAAACATATTTGGGAGGGGGAGGGGAATTTAATTTTTCCCCATTAAATTGTGAATTTAAGCTTATTGTGTAATTATTGTTATGTCACTTGCCATCATAATATTGTAGGGTTCTATTATTTCCATTAACATTAACCCATGTGGCTTATCGTTTATGTATATATGTATGTGTATAAGTTTTTATTATTATTTTTTTTATTTTAAATATTTAGACGTATTCGTATAGTAAAAAAAAACGTTCATTACAATTTTTTTTTCGTGTTCTTTGAATGTTTGTTTGAACCTCTAGCTCCAAAACGGCCGCCTCTAAAATGACCATCGCCAAAACGCCACCTACAAAATGACTACCGCTAAAACGGCCGTCTCCAAAATGACCATAAACAAAACTGCAGTCTCCAAAATAACTATCGCCAAAACGTCATGTAGCGTGTCGATGTTATCCCAATAGGAGTTAGATCTAGTACTAGTGTGAATATTATTAGAAGACAACGGAGCATACAAATCTATCAACTCAGAACGAATGTATGCGTTTTAGCAAACCATATGAGAGATATACACTTCAAGTTAATGTTGGCTTTAAGAAGCTATTATAAACTATTGTGGCATGCACTGATCATAAGTCCAAGGTTATAGCAATGCTTAAATTCAGCAGCGATGACAAATAGGTTGTATTCTTCTGATTTTTTTTATCAGTAAAGATTTAAAAAATGATGAGATCTATTAAGTTAAAAGTCTGACGATTGATTAATAGAAAGGTATTTAATTAAAGGTACTTAATTGGTATTTCATGAATATCTCTTGAGTGCGCAGCATTTTCTAAACCCTTTAAATATTTTTTTTCTTTCTTTGCTGCTTCTACCCATCGATAAGAGAAATATAGAGAGAGAGGGGAGAGAGAGAGAGAGAGAGGAATAGATGATAATATTAAGAAATGAGCTAGTCTAGAAAATAAGGATAATTAGAAAGAGAGAGAGAGAGAGATGAGAGGGAAGGAGTGACAGAGAGAGAGAGAGAGGGAGAGATATGAATGGTGTAAGAAACGAAATATTCTTTTAAAAAAAAGACGGCTTGAAACACCGGTAACGCAAACTATTAAGTGAAGGAATCCCTCTCCAACTTCGAAATACACACATACACACACTGAGGTAAACACACACAAAGGCGAGTTAATTTACGCCTTTTTACGGTGTGACACTATATAGAGTTAGTCCGTGTATAGCTTAGAGTTAGCTTTCCAAGGGGAACAATCAAATAAATACTTTGAAAAATGAACAACTAGACATATATTCTAGTTTTTGAATGAGCAGGGGAAAATAACTTGTTTTGAAACCTGTTAAAACTTCTTTATGTTTCGTCCAACACCGGTTTGATATACTTGGCTGAATAGAACGAGAATATTACATTTATGAATACTCTGGGACTTGGTCGTTCTTTTATTCAATCTAAAACCAACGGTCGAGTAAACAAGACACACATTTATTCACATTTTCGCCCATTCACTTTTTATTGAATTTAATTTCTTTCGTGAAATTTCAACAAATACATGTTTCGCCTGTGTGGGTGTATGTCCCGGCCCGACCTCGGGCCATTGGGTGATCAACGTGAATGGAATGATTCAATCTTAATCTTTTGGCGCCCACTTGCACACCCAGATTGTGAAAAATTCCGATGGTGTGAACCCCGTAAGAAAATTGAATGACTGGTTATGTGCTGTCTTTCTGTCCATCCCATTCAAATGTTTACAAATCCAACACGCTGTTTAAAATACTTTCCTCGTTTCGTGTTCGAAAAAAAAAGGAATTTTAGTCTTTTTGGAGTGTGCACATTCGTACAAAGACAACTTTAATCTTCTTAGAGCATGCACTGATAATGTACGCTTAAATGTACACACAAGTGTACTGGGAATTTTTCACGATAAAAGTTTAACCCTTAAAGTGCTGAGCTTTTTTTTTTAAATGAATGCAAACAAAATGGAAATTACAATTCTAGTGTTCACAGGCTAAACTACCACACGCGTGAAAAGGGTTAATGCAGTAATCGGCTTTTTGTTTGCGATGTCTAAGAACCTGTTTACATTATTTAAGCAGTAAATTAAAAAAGAGAAAATGAACAAAAAAAAAAAGAAGAGAAAGCGGTAAAGAAAAATGTGGAAGTGATAAAAAAAAAAAAGCCTTGAAAACATCAAAACAGAAAATAGTGAGATTATTTTAAAATGAAAACATAAACTAAACAATGTCACATACGCCATTTTGAAAAAATCCCTAAATAAAAAATTTCCTTATTGTTACAAGTGAAAGAGTTTAGATATCTGATTCTAGAGAGCTTGAAAGAGTAAAAAAAAAATTGTACGGTTTATTAAAATACTTTTCATATCAATCCTCCTGCAATTTGTAAACCGGATACATCAAGAGCTTGAAATTTATGGATTAGTCGGTATGTATGAACATCTGTGCGTGTAAACTAGATTTTAGTATAACATAACAGCAGAGGCCGCTTTTTGAGTTTGTCTATAACAAAACTGCCTTTATTGTCTTTTTAAAATTGGATTGAATAATGAGTTTTCACTGTTCCTCTAGAGTGTTGTAAGCGAGAGAGATACTGTCCTTTTAGTATTGTCAAGTTTAGTCTCATTTGTAAATGAAAGGCGATCTATGGGGGCCGGCAGTTAACGAGGGTGTCTTGTGCTAGCACAACGACTGACTTTACCCTTCCCCATATAAGCCAGGTATCTGGGTATCACCAACAAAGACCCGCATCACAAATGAGGAAATTCGAAACAGGATCAGAAAGGCAATTGGGACCCACCGTTATCTGCTGACCACAGTCATAAAACACAATCTCAAACTGTATGGCCGTATAAGGAGGTCTTTTGGGTTCATAAAAAAAGCTTCCTACAAGGAACAGTACCAGGGATAAGAAAAAGCAACGAGTGAAAGAATGGACGGCCTATCATTGAGGAAGATTCCAGTCAAGGAGAAAGGCAGAAAGGAGTGGAGAAGGACGATAGAGAGGATATGTGTGGTGCCCCAGCAGTCCAACGGAATAAAGGGTTGGTGAAAGTGACCAGAGGGTATTATAAATGCTTTTTAAAGACATTTCTATCTGTAGAAGAGTTTACATCTCATCTTTTAAAAAGCATTGATAGAAGGAAAAAGAAAGACATTTCTCTACAGTTTACACCAATAAATCTTATAGTAAGTAAACTCAAGAATACAACAAAAAGGACAGCAATTTAATGCTTTGGCTGTTTTCAGACTAAATGAACAAATCTTTGCGAGCATTGTCTTCTGACAAATTTTCTATGACCAGAACAAGATATATAAGTCTTTTGCTGTCTATAAACAATGTGCTAATGTGTGTTGTTCTTATGGATGGTGGTAATAAACTCGAAGGAGGTCGAAACAATTTATTTCTATGCGTTTAAGAAAAAAAAAAAAAGCTGAAAAGAGAAAACGGAACGCTTAAAGCGGCCTCTTTGTCTGAGCGTACATAATAGTTGTCTACAATCTACGTTGTTTATCTTTTAAACGTGTTTTCGCCCTTGCAAGTGTGCACACCGACCTGAAGGACGACCCGTCCCCTCCCACACTGAATAGAATCACGAGGACACCCAAAGGGAGAAAAAAAACTTTTCCATTTAACCTGTGTGTCTGCGAACAGCGGGGGCCTCCAACGACCCCATGGGGCGCGCGTCTGTTGTTGCCCGGGACAGTGTGAGAAACAGCTGGAGTAGTTGTGGATGCCGGCAAAGAAATGCGGACGGTACAGTCGGAGACTTCTGGGGATCTTTCACAAACGGTTTGGGCCTAAACATACACAAATGTGTCTTGGTAGTAAAGTGAATATATAGCCAGTACAGCAGCTAAGTTTTAGTTATAACAAACTTTCATTGATTCACGCTATAACTTTTAATTGCGTTTTTTTAAATCAATAGCTATTTATTTTTCTTTAATAAGCATAAATATCGACTCTCTCTGTCTGTCTGGTAAAACATTTTTTACCTTATTTCTCCCACACCCATTCTCGGATCAAGTTATAAATTTGCACAAATATTCATTGGCATAAGCAAAACATAAATCAATAAAAGAAAATTAGCCAATTAGTCAACTACTGCTAATTTATTATTTTGTTCATTAATCCTTCAGTATTCAAAGATATGGCTAAAAATGTAGGGATTGGTCCCACTCCCATGAAATGATTGCTCATATTATTTCTATCATATCCATTCTCAGATCAAGTTCAAATTGTAAGTAATTATTTATTGTACCTAACAAGACGCCAATCAATTAAATAATTAACCAATTAGTCAATTAATTATTGATAATTAGTTTTTTGTTACGTATCAAATAAAACGAATAGCTTGTATATTACTTAGAGATATAGTTGTAGCTCTCTTCCCCTAAGAAAAAGTGTTGTTGTTTTTTTTTTAAAGGATCTTTTATATTTCGCTTCTTTAGAGTTTTAAGTACATTTGATGTTCTAAAAATGTGTTTTACTGTTACTTGGAGCTCTGTTAGTGTCGGCAGTAACAACACCACCCACTTTCCACTTCCATATAGACAAATAGAAGTATATAATATGAAGAAGAACTGAAGATTTGTTCAGTCTGTTATTAATATATGTGATATATATCTATATACATATATATCAGATATCCAACTGTCACTATTAGCAGCTTAAAAGAACAATTTAAAATAGTTATAATTGATCTATAAGCCTTCCTATGAAGCTCATATTAATCTAATATTGTCTGTCTGGTACAAATTCTGTACACCTTATATCACCCACTTCTCATTCTCGGATTAAGTTGAAACTTTGCACAATTAATTATTTTACCTAACAAAACATTTTGCAATTTTAAAAAAATAAGTATTAGTAAATTGACAATGGTAATTGATTAATTAATTTTGTTTGATATTGAAAAAAGGAAATATATATAAAAGTGTTGCCATTTATCTGTAAAAAATGCTGGGTTCATCTCCCTTTCTGATACATAAAACAAAATAAATTAATTAAAACTAAATGATTAAGTATTTGGTTAAATTTTTAAATTGATTTCTGTCTTATTATTGATTATAAATAATTTTGCAAAATTTCAACTTGATCCGTAATTTGGAAATGGGAGAAAAAAAAACATGTTTAAATTTTTTACCAGACAGACAGATGGACAGACAGACACAGTGAGTTGTTATAAGCTTTGTAAAAACTGCTCAGATTTTGTGTGAAGGATGTCATTATTACATTGAAGGCCTAGCATTCGTCTACCTTTTCTATAGAGATCAAACATCATGGAATGAATGGACCGAGGTAAAAACACACAAAGTAGTCCCATGTCGTCAGTCTGTCTTGAGGGATATGGTGTTTATCTCCCTTGTATTTGACAGGTTCATTACATGAACACAATGGTCACGTGTTTCTCCAAGAGACTGTGTGACAACCACAAAGGCGGCCTTAGCAGTAGCGGTGCCATGAACCAGTGTCCGACCTGGTTCTAAGTGTAAGCTAGCCCTAAGCCTAACCCGGTTCGCTGACTCACTACTCAATGTAGTGAAGGAATTAATTGTTACAGTATTTTGAAGCTAAATATTTTATGTTGTAATTCTCACGGTAATCAATGAGAGATGACGGGAAAATCTCATTAATTGTGTAATATGTCCTGATTTCGAAAGAAATCTACCACAGCGTACTTCAGTCTAGGACAGATTGATATGGTTAGTATGGCATATTATTTTAGAAAATGCGGCAGGGGACCCGAATATATATTGACCTCGATTCTTATCCGAACTCCTTGGGATATGAGCCATCGGTAATAGCAGCGGTTCTCAACCTTTTAAGCTTGGCGACCCCCTATTATATTACCCACGCTGAGGCGACACCCGCAAAAGCTATTTTCGTAAATGTTAAAAATAGTTATTCTGCGACAATTCTAATGCTTGAGATCATCCTGTTTCAGTAGTCTAAGACACCTATCCTAAAATGAAAATACAAAATTAGTAAGTTCCAATGGTAAAGAAAATATTTTCGATGGTTTTAGGCAACCCCAAGCTGGTCGCGACCCAAAGGTTCGGAATCCCTGGCTGTAAAAATGTATGTAATGTGTGTAATAATTTACATTTGCTTGGATCTTTCGCACACAAAAGTTTGTTTAGACAGTCACATGGAGGCGATCTTCTATAGGCCTAGAGTTACAAGAGTCTCAGACTCAACTCTTTGGATAATTAAACAGAAGAAGAAATACCTTTTATCGTTCTACCATGTTGAATCAAGATGATGAAAGAGAAAAATCCCTTTGTACACTTAGTAATAATAAAAAGAAAGATGAAATGTTTCAGATGACTAAAAGTAGTTTTCATTTACGACAATTCACGTTAATGTGATATTTGATTTTTTAATAGTTTTTTTTTTTTTTTTTTTTTTAAAGTATGACAGACAGACAACACAAACACAATAATTACAGTTGCTCAATCCATACAGGTGCTAAAGAAACAAAAAATGACAGTACATGTATTATATCACAAATTTAAACTTGTACAAACGGATTGACTTTGAAACGTAGACCATTATAGCTGCTAAATGTGTCCAGAAAAACTAGCTCGAAATGAACACAATATAATCTGGTGAGTTGTACAACGTAAGACAACCTTTTCTGTATTGGCTTGTCTGAAATCTCGAGAAAGATTCGGTTTCCTCCTGGAGAAGAAGAAAGGAGATACCCAGAAGCCTGGCTGCTTTATTTTGAATGCGCTCTTAAAGCGGCTCACTTGGTTTCATTGTGCGTGGGGTCCTCGAGTAACTGAGAAAACGCTTCGTGAAGAGGCACCTAAGGGCCCTAGAGCTGGCAAACGATACCGAGTTTAGAATAGGACCTGGCTGAGGGGAAGAAGAAAAGCTTTTCGTTGTCCCCCCCCCCCCCCTCTTGCCCACCCTTAATGCTTTGTCCGTACTCTCCACAGTTATTTTCTCTTGGCATTGGAAGTGGCTTTACCGTGTTAACATATTAATGTTAGGAGAAGCGTTGACTTTCTCTCTTTTATTTCACCCTCTCTCTCTCTTTGTCTCTCTGTCCCTCTCACTATAGCTAACTCTTTCTAGCTTATTAGCTCTCAACCCCCCCCTCTCCCTTATTCAATCTATTTCCATGTATGTCCCTCTTATATTATCTTTTTATCTTTTGTTCTTTCTCTCATATTCTCACCATCCGTCTCTTTCTCTCTCTCTCTTCATCATTGTCTCTCATTCTCTCAAACTTTCTATTTCTCCTTCTCTCTCTCTCTCTCTCTCTCTTTCACTCTCTTTCTCTCTCTTTCTCTCTCTCTCTCTTTCACTCTCTTTTTTCAATCTCTCTTCCTCTCATTTGAGCTCTCTTAATAACTCACACATACACACTCTATCTCTCTTTAAACCTACTCAAACCTTTCTTTCTCTCTCTCTCTCTCTCTCTCTCTCTCTCTCTCTCACTCACTCTCTCTCTCTCTTATTCTGGTATTGTACAAATATTATCTTTCATAAATATATAAAGAAAAAAAAAGGATTTGTTGTTTTGTAGACACGATGTGTCCCCGCATGAAATGGGCGTGTCTCGTTGGAGAAAGGAAGCGAACAAAATGTCACTTTCAACTCACGCAGGTCTCAGACCAACGAGGCGATGACACAGCGAGAAAAAGAGAGAGAGAGAGAGAAAGAGAGAAAGAGAGAGAGGTTAGGGAAAGGAGTCATTCAAGAGAAAAGAGTTGAAGGGGACGTGACCACACATGTGAAAAGTGATTTGACGAGACCTTCAACTTTATTTCAGTTCGAGAAAAAGTGACTTGACAGTCTACTTATAAGCCAGTCTACTTATCAGCCTGTCTATTTATCATTCAGTTTACTTATTAGTCTATCATTTGGGTGGCAGGGAACTACTTAACTTAAACAAATGTGAGCTCTTCAATAAGATGTGTATAACAACGCTTAATTACATTGTTGTTGATATTTTTAAACACAGGATGTTCATTAAACATGAAACAACAAAAACGATTGACTAGAATTCATTGGACAGACCAAACATGTCATTGATACTCGACGTCTTTGCATGTACTACAGTACATCTACTACATTCTAAAATTACAACTGTTTTATAAGAATTATACGTGTATTTCTAATACTCTGTCTGTCTAAAAGTTTGTGCACTTTATTTTTCAGACAACCATTTTCGGGTCAAGTTTAAATTTTGCACAATTATTCATTGGCATAGACAATACATGAATCAATAAATAAAAATTACCAAAATAGTCAATTAATAGCTAGTAATTAATTATTTTGTTTGATGTCAACGAGGAAAATGAATCCTTCAGTATTCACAAATACGACTAAAGATGTAGGGTTTCGTCTCCATAGATAATTGAACACGTTATTTTTCCCACATCGTTTTGCAGATCAGGTTGAAACTTTAAACAATCATTTATTATACAAAAGAAAAAAATAAAATTAATTTAAAATTTAACCAATTAACCAATTAATTAATGGGGATTAATTATTTTGTTTGAGATCAAATAAAGGAAATAACTCCAACAATATTTAGATATATGGTTGTGAGTGTGGAGTTCTTTACCTTAGATAAGCTTTTTTTGCCTAAAGTTTATTTTTTTTTGCTTGTTGTGCACTACATTCCCTGAAAGAGGGGAGGGGCGGTATAGATACCAATACTGAATATCGTTAAGTTAATAAACTCATATTGATAGCAGGTGGTAACGCTGTACGAGCTAGAGGGTTCGAATCTCGTCCGGTGCATTGCTGTATTTTGTTCTGTAATCAGCAGCAGCATTAAATGACTTGGTGCTGTGATGTTGCTCGCAATTCAAGCTCTCCGCTCCTCTTTGGGCAATGCTTCTCAGCCTTAACGTGGCACCTGGGTGGAAACAATTAGACCAATAATAAAGCAATGCAGAGCGCATGTTGGGGCGCCTAAGAACACCCGTGTCACTGTCCACATAATATGGAATGTGTGTGTGTATGTGATCGTGTGTTTCTGTGGTGACGTCAGGAAGAGGTTAACTATGATGATAGATAAGCGGCATTGTCGTCAGCGGTCTTAGGTATTAGAGACGACTCTAGATAGTTCGACTGAAAAGACGTGTTATTGTTGTGAGTTCGATTTTGTTCAAACACTATTTTATATTATAACTAAAGTCTACAACATTTATTTCCTTTTGTCTCAAGTTCATTTAGTTTATATTGTAATAAAAGTTCCATTTAGCATTCTTCATAAAAAAGTTATTCAAGTTATTTCAAGTTTTTTTAAGTTAAGATATAATACGCCTACAACGGTTTAGTTGTCTTCCAGCAGATTGGTATTATAATCAATGACCGTCTACAGCACCAGACACTGTTTCTCAGGGGCAGTTTTATGGCGGATACCCGCACGTCTGATGTGGTCCAGTTAAGAAATACATGGGGCTGGAGGTTCTGGGAGTTTCCCCGATGTGCTGTAGCCTCAGAGTCTTGGAATCTGAGCTGTAGGTAATAGGGCTGTAACAAATTTACATCTGCTTGGACCCCTCCCCCCTTTACAGATCAAATTTTCTTCTTCGACCCAACTCTTAGGGCAATCAGAAAAAGAAGACAAAAGATTAAAAAAAACGAAGCCTGTCCCGCTCGTTAAGATTTCTTACTTACTAGATCTATTTTTAGAATGCTAGTTCTTAATAGAGCGTTATTTGATATTTTTTTAGGACATCCAACAGCGAAAGGGGGGGGGGGGTTAACTTCCGGTACGACTGCCAGACCGGAAGAGACAATCAAAGGCGATTACATGCGTGACCTTCCAGCATGACTACGCCCCCTTTCAGTCTACAATTTTCTTCTCCCTTTCGACAGGACCGCTACGTAACATGTCCATAGCAGACGTTCAGAAGCTGTCACACTCGCTACACGTCAAGTCACGTGACTCTGATCACTTCAAAGCTGTTTCGACTTTTTTTTACACGATAACTTAAGCCATCTTTTTTGTTGTTGTTTTCATTTTTTTATGTTGCTCTATGTCTTGGAGTAGGACAGTTTTAGCTTGTTCCTAGTCACAACCTCAGGCATCTCGAGGGGCTTCACATAACATTTGAGTTCGAAACTTCCCAAGTTCAGTAAGGTCAAACTCCTCCTTCCCGCTCGCTCAATTGGTAGTCCAGAGTTTCTAAAATTGTAAGTTTTTTTTTTGGGGGGGGGGGGGGGCGCGTCACTGGTAATAGAAATAAAAAACACTGACTTAGTCGTTAGTTCTAAATTTAATTTGTATTTATTATTTTTCATTTTTAATTAGCTAAAATTGTGAGTTTTCACTTATGCTATCTAGATGCGCTTAAATGAAATATTAAGGAAGCTATGGTCTTTTTTTTTTCATTTTAAATAACAAACTTCTCAGCCAAACAATATTTGTTTAAAGTTACCTTTTCAGACCTTTAAACAATAGTATATACTAGAATAGAGACTACATTTAGGTTTTGACACCCAAAAATATTACAAACATTTTCCGTATAAAATCCTTGATTGACTACATATAAGCCATACGCATCACAAAGCATATATTGTATATATTGTTACGAATCTCACTATCCAGGCTCGCTGCAAACTGCACCACACGACACCACCAACTTATAGAACTTGACAACTCTGGGCCTCAAATAACGTAATGGTTTAATGTCAATAAATAACAGCCAATACTGTACAATTGGCAGCACGTAACACAAGACTGTACAAATATCTTTCCGCCGTATCAACTCTTGCACTGGTCTCTCTGTCTCGTCTCGGACTTGAACTGAGCCGTTGTAACGAACTGTAGATCGGGAAGATCTGACTGACTCGTCTCTGATACCTTCGCTCTTTATATAGGGTCCCTGCTGGCCTTCTAGAACCGGACAGAACGTCGCTCGACTATTCTGGGTGGTCAGATTACTACAATTCTCGTGACGCTCCTGAGCTGTGTTCACGACGCCGATCCTTCCCGAACCGTCATGTTGAAACTCGTCTCGGCTGACCGTCGTAACTCGTCACGCTCGACCGCTCGTCTAACGCTGGCCTGGGGCGATTGGCGTTGACTGACTGCACACACACACCACCCCCATCTGTGCCACCACCAGGTTTATAACAATATATATATATATATATATATATATATATATATATATATATATATATATATTGTGCGCATGTATGTGAGTTTGTTAGAGGATCTAATAAATGTTATGAGGCGTTATAGTGTGAGAGAAGAAGTTTTTGCACCCGCATGTAACGCTACGCCGACCTCATTGCGTGTTAGAAGTTGGTTTCAGAGTGAGGTTTTATGGTAATTAGTGCAATTGTCAAGAAATCACTTCTCAAGTTTTATGTTTCACAATCATGTCATGAAATAAAATCACTTTTAGTGTAAATAATGTCACAACATTGTCATAGAGAATTAATGGCCAATAACACTTGTTGATAATTTGGTAGTAAAACAGTGATTTCCCCCTTTATGACGACAAGCAGAGAGGAATTAATAAAAAGAAGTTGGAATACATATTTCCTGAGATAAATCGAAACTATCGTCTCAGACGATGAACCAAGCTTAAGTACTGGCCAGACTTGCATTGCACAGGCCGTAGTCTACGTTAGAACTCCTCATTCCAGGCCACCATGAGTAACAAACCGTGTTCTTCTGCTAGTTTTTCATAATTCTCAAAGAGGTTTTTTTTCGTGTATCTCGCGTAGTTTTTACATTCCTACTTACAGAGTAGGCCTAATAACTCTAAAAGTACTGTAATAACCGAAGTGAGGCAACTCAACGAGACATAGACGTTTATTTACACGGAGACATGACAAACACAAAGGGCATCTGCCTTGAGTACAGCATCTCCATATTGGCTCTCTACTTGGGCGGAAATCGTTTTCTCTCTCATGTCAACATCCGACTTGTTTAGTCACAGATAGTGCGCACCTTTTTCTGCACTATCTTGGATGGCGGTGCGCATGGCAAAGTCATAACATTGCCCCCGTCTTAGCACTTTTCAACCCGAAAAGAAACACTGCAGCTGAGGTTTGACAGTTCAGGTGGAGGTCGATCAGTGGGAGCCACAGCCGGCAGGGAGAGCGTTCCCCACGAAAGCCATCCGCATTGTTTTCCTCCAGTGCCGCTTTCTCTTTCTCCAGTTGACCAGGCTAATGTTGCGACTATGACGTGGCCGTTTGACATACAAAGAGATAGTGTCGAGCACTGTTTTCTTCAGCACAGCCGTTGATCGGACACGTTGATCAGACGTCTCTCAAGGGAGCGGCAGGTTCACATGCAGCCACGTTGCAAACAAAGTCCAATGCACCGCAGTCATCCTCAGACAACAGTCTCACGTCCAGAAGATAGGTCTCTTCAGGTTCAAGTGGAAAATGTCTTCCTCTTGACAGCTCAGATTTAGATGGTTTGATTGACATTCATCTATGCCAATGTCGATGATGATGGTAGAAGTACACATGCCTTGTTGGTGGTTTTCTTGGCATCTAAATTCTATGTGTGATGCGCCGCACGTACAGTTCATGGTAAACTTCTGGATGCAATTGTCAAGCTTCGAATTTCCCTCGTGAGCACCGGCAGATAGGCAGAGGTCTTTATGGTCTATAGCAACAGGCTTGAACGCAGACCAAACATTGTCTTGATCTGTCCAGCTCATTAAGGTACTGGTAACAGGTACAGCAGGAACAAACGCTCCAGGCACGTAACAGACTTCAGTTTCTTCATTTGTCTCTTTCCCTTCGATTTGGTACATCTCGTTGAGATCATCACAGCAATCGCCGTCACGTTACTCGTCTAGAAAGTCTCGCCCACAAGACTTGCCCACAACACAGACGGCGCTCCAATTCCCAGCGTCTCCGTCACCACTGTTTGTGCAGCCACAGTCCTGACCACGCAACTTTTTACCAACGAGTCTACAGGCAACTGCTCCTGTACCAACGAGTCTACTCCTTCTTTCACTTGAGACACCATTTTATCTACCTTGTTCCCCATACTGTTAATTTGTTCACACATTGCATCAATACCTTCATTTATCTTGCCAATAAGCTCATAAATCTCCGGTTCAATTTCAAATAGGTAGGTCTGCGGATCTTCGTCTTCATCAATAAGGGCTTGCCGGAGACGAGCTGTAAGCACCTCCTTGCTACCACCAAGCTTCAGGCGTCTGTAACGAAGTTCCTGCCTTAGCTCTTTAACTAAAAGCTGGTCTAGTGGTTTCAAAGATGCCATTGGGCTAGAATCCTACCTCTTCTCGTTGAGTCGCCTATAATCCTACTCTTGACACCAATTGTAAAAACTGAAGTGAGGCAACTCAACGAGACAAAGACGTTTATTTACACGGAGACATGACAAACACAAAGGGGCATCTGCCTAGAGTACAGCATATCCATATTGGCTCTCTACTTGGGCGGAAATCGTTTTCTCTCTCATGTCAACATCCGACTTGTTTAGTCACAGATAGTGCGCACCTTCTTTCTACACTATCTTGGATGGCGGTGCGCATGGCAAAGTCATAACAGTACATTTGTTTTTCTTTGTTAGTTTTTAAGTTTTTGTTTTTTTTAACTGCGTTTCTTTGTTGGTTTTTAAGTTCTTTTAACTGGGTTGTTTAATAAAACATTATTTCCCCTGAACAGAGAGCTCTTATGTTAGCTTGTTGAAGTAGCACTTGTACGTTAATGTGGGTATTAGTTTTAAACTATCTAGGTTTGCATTGCTTTTTCTTTGATCAATTGAATAACGAAGGAACTAAGTAAATTTGTTAGATCGTCTGCTGCAATGTCAAACAGAGTGTAGATTTGAAGCTTACAGAGAAAAGAAAATCAAATAAAATCGCTTTACAATATTTAAATGAACAGCGATATTTAAAATACAATTAATTTGCGGCTATATTTAAAAACAAATGTATTGGAGATTGTCACGATAATAGCCAGATTAATGTCCTCTTCTATTCTGAAATAAAGGAAAATATTGCAACTTTTTTTTTAATTAGCTTTAAAGGAAAGAGCTTTAAAAAAATGGAATTGCAGACTAAAATGAGCGCGAAAATTATCAATTAACTTTAAAAAAAAATAGATAGCTTATCAATACATATTGCATTGTACACCGGATACACCAAATAGGAAGCTATTATAATTTTTTTCACTATTTATATAAATCTCTCATATTGTCAGAAATGATACGCTTGATCATATCATAAAATGATTTTTTTTTTATTGCCAAAGGTATCTTTTTTTTATTTATTAACTTACTAAACCAGAAAAGTCTAAACCAGAATATAACTGAATAAATTAAAGCTCTTCCTAACAAAAGTTTATTCTTTATTGTTGGCGTGCCTATATGTGAACAGTATGTGTCTGTCTCTATGTCTATCTTTGACGGCATGCGTGCTGCGAGTAAGGTCCCCTAAACACCCTTAAGTTTATGTGTTTTACTACCCCCCTCTCTCACCCTTGCCATTTTAATGGCTCGAGACACACAGGTTTGCAAGTTTGACAAACAAGAACACAATTTCTTCTGAATGTCTCGCCACAGATATTGTACAAGTGGAACTGCTGTCCGCGACTCACATTACCCAACCAAACCATGCGTGGATCTCATCTCGCTTCTATTTATTACAAACTTACATCAAATCAGTCTGTCAGTCATTCTGTCTGTCTGTCTGGTAAAAAAGTGTGTACATGTTATTTTCTCCCACACCCTATCTCGGATCAAGTTGAAAATGTTCAAAATTATTTCGTGTACCTGACAAAACCAGAATCAATTTTAAAAAATGATCCAATTAGTTAATTAACTATTGGTTATTAGTTATTTTGTTTGGAATTGAACGAGAGAAAGACGTCGTACTTGACAGAGATGGTTGTATAAGTGGAATTTGTCCCCATGAGTAATCTTGAGCCCTGAGTTTGAATTCAAGTCATTTAAAAAGCGATCACGGTAACATTGACGCAGATACCCCCCCCCCCCCCCCCCAACTG
The DNA here is from genome assembly GCA_030265305.1 of Biomphalaria pfeifferi. Taxonomy (NCBI): domain Eukaryota; kingdom Metazoa; phylum Mollusca; class Gastropoda; family Planorbidae; genus Biomphalaria; species Biomphalaria pfeifferi. The sequence continues at coordinate 953,816 of JASAOG010000022.1, forward strand.
GTCCAGACAAGTGATTAGATAATAGCGTAGTGACAAAGCTAAAAGCATGACATTTTACTAAACAAAAACAATTGGTAAAATATTTCTAATCGCACAAATTTATTACTGACCGATAGTGTAGATCTATTGCAAATTTAATTACATGACTAATTCAAACTAATTGATACAACTACACTTCATATAAACTTTGTAGTTTTAAAGTATTTTTTTTCTTGTTTTTATAATTACATTTAATTCCCAAAACCTTAGAGCTTGTGTGTATCTCAGCACTTTTGTGTATCTCAGCACTTTTGTGTATCTCAGCACTTTTGTGTATCTCAGCACTTTTGTGTATCTCAGCACTTTTGTGTATCTCAGCACTTTTGTGTATCTCAGCACTTTTGTGTATCTCAGCACTTTTCTTTTGTGTCTTTACTAAACTGACCTAAGTGCCCTTTACGGTGAACCATTCATGACAGACCAACATGCTGCACTTATTAAATAGAGTTTTTGATAGCATAATTTTTTGGTGTCTGTTTTGTTGATATTTAAATGTTAGGAACATTTAGACCTACATCTATATTTAAAAAGAGCTTGTAGTTTATTAACAGAGTCCGTCGTTGTTAGTTGCTTAAATAGGTTAGATTTTCTTCATAGAGTTACTGTTTGGTATTTCAGTAAGAAACAAAGAGAATACAATGAAAGCACTAGCACAGATATGAAAGAAGAAAATCTATATCCTAGGAAAATACAGATGAAAATTGAAGATCCTAGTTTTTATATATATAAATTTTGTCTTTCATCAAATGAAACCAATTCATTCGAGCAGTCTTTTTTTTTTTTTTTTTTGGAAAACTCAGCATTTGTGCTATTCATTCTTAGCCTTTTCGGTGTCTATAGATTATATTATTTACAACATTAAGAAAAACAAAACTTTCATAATTTCAAAGACACAATTCTACACATAAATTTGTGGACACTCTGTAGCATAGTCATGTGACCTAGATATTTCTGTGTAATGCAGACAAAGTCGTCTGCTGGAGTCGGATGTAATCTATTTTTCAGTCGTCTGCACTTTTTCTTTTGGCGTAACAATCCTTTGGTTCTCAAATGCGTGTCCCGCGGCCTTGCATGAGTTTTCAATGTAGTAAATAAATCTGATAATGTAAAGTCCTCACGACAGTATCTATTAAGTTAATAATTGAATTGAAAATGAATTGAAACAAGACTATATTTGCATTGACAGCACTAGCTGATACACACACACAAAAGTTCTGGATCCGCTAGTGATTGACAGTTAACTAGTAGTTGTTATCTTCTTTAAAAAAAAAAAAACTTCCAAGTTTATTGTCCAAAAATTATTACTTTAACTTGTTCACTCTGCTTCTACTAACAGAGGTGCATCAGAAGTGCTCTAAAGATCAAGTCAGACGTCCTAACTGTCATAGAGGAAAGAAGCTGACTGCAGCTGGCGTCTGGAAGAGACAGATTGAGAGTTCTCAAGTCGCAGGACACACATTAGATATCAAGTCGCAGGACACAGATTAGATATCAAGTCGCAGAATACACATTAGATATCAAGTCGCAGGAAACACATTAGCTATCAAGTCGCAGGAAACACATTAGCTATCAAATCGCAGGACACACATTAGATATCAAGTCGCAGGAAACACATTAGCTATCAAGTCGCAGGACACACATTAGATATCTAGTCGCAGGACACACATTAGATATCAAGTCGCAGGACACACATTAGATATCAAGTCGCAGTATACACATTAGCTATCAAGTCGCAGGACACACATTAGATATCAAGTCGCAGGAAACACATTAGATATCAAGTCGCAGGATACACATTAGATACCTAGTCTCAGGATACACATTAGCTATCAAGTCGCAGGACACACATTAGATATCAAGTCGCAGGACACTCATTAGATATCAAGTCGCAGGAAACACATTAGATATCAAGTCGCAGGATACACATTAGCTATCAAGTCGCAGGACACACATTAGATATCAAATCGCAGGAAACACATTTGATATCAAGTCGCAGGATACACATTAGATACCAAGTCGCAGGATACACATTAGATACCAAGTCTCAGGATACACATTAGATATCAAGTCGCAGGACACACATTAAATATCAAGTCGCAAGACACTCATTAGATATCAAGTCGCAGGAAACACATTAGATATCAAGTCGCTGGATACAGATTAGATATCAAGTCTCAGGATACACATTAGATATCAAGTCGCATGACACACATTAGATATCAAGTCGCAAGACACGCATTATAGATCCAAATAATAGACCTTACCTAACACAGACGAAAAGAAAAATTAAATAGACCCCTAGCAGACAACGGCTTTGTCTGTATCAGATCTTGCACAATATGCAGATCGCAACCAGGGTCTTCGTAGTCATCTAAATACTGCATTCATTCTTAATCTTTAAAATCATTGTCAATGATAATGCCTTATAATAGCTTCGCTATGAAAAATGTGGAACAAAAAAAACACACACACACACAATGCAAGACATTGGTTCGTAGAGATAACATAAAAACAAGACCAGAAAAATACTCAAGGAATTTGATAAATGATGGCCAACTTCAAATTTTTAAAAATGTATACAAGAGTCGAAACCCCAACAATAAGATACGAAAAAAAATTATAAATATTGGTTTGTTCTGGGTGCTAAATTTCTGTGCACCGCAAATTCTGATGTAAGCTTTTGACCCGACGCATATGGTGCGCACTAGCGCACAGTTTAACACTGTATATAGATTTATAGACAGAACCTTTAGATGAGCAACGGGAGAAATGAGAGACAGACGTGTGTGTCCTGTTTGATGGTGGTCTCTGTCTTATTTCGTTGTTTAATAATTAAACTTGCGTAATTATTCATCCCTTTTGTTGAGTGCTTGCCTTAAATTTATTACAATATTAAATAGTGTCTTCCATTCCGGCCAGTAAGGTCAGTGCAGTAATCCACGTGACCACGCAGACCCAGTGTCCTGCATAGATTGTGCCATAACACATAGAACAACTCGTTATCCTTTGGGTGCCATATCTATGTACTTATAACATGATATAAAATCAAGAAAATGTACTTACCACCCAGCTCTTCATATCCAAACATGGACTTGTCTCCGTTGATGCTAGTACAGTTCCACCTCATGTTCATAAATTGGAAGCGACACTCGGCGCCCCCGAGTTTGGCACCTTCCCCCATAGCAATGAAAGCATCTGGCCTACTTTTGCACACGAGGCGCTGCTTGGGCGCCAGAGTGGGGATCTTGTTGCAAATGATATTGGCGTTCAACGCCACCACAGACGACAAAGCTCTGTAGTAAGAAAAACATATTGTTTGAAATGTTTAAATTTATTTTAAATGAATTAGTAGTATTGTTGCAATTGTGATTATTGACGATAAAGATTATTGATATGCTTACATATATAAAATTTAATTTCACCTTTAGTCTTATGTGTTTTACCAGCATACATATCGACAGTCATTCATGCCGATATACAGATTACTAGCATTGCGGGAACCGAGAGTTGTTTCAAAAGCAATATAAAAATATTTAAGCAATAGTTTAAGATTAGGTCAATAATATATGCATGAAAATACTTTATAAGTAATTTTAAAAGAATTACTCTTATTGCAGGCGATTTTTGAACTATCAAGGTATCGGTTGTTCCAACACAAAAGAGAGCATGTGTAGCTATTGCCTGTGGGTTAGCACAAACTCTTTTGATTATGTTCAATCTTACGTCAGTCAATGTCTATTTGTGTTCTTCTCATGTCGCAAGGCGTATGAAATTGTCTACTTTGTTCATATATAAATACTATTCAAACATCTGTGATGCGGGGGGGGGGGGGGGGGGAGGAGTAACGCTACTTCGATCTCCTTTACTAAAATGTAGACCACAATACCGCTAAGGGTTGAGACCAATTGGTCCATTTAATAGCCAGGACACAGCCTGCAATAAATGCCATAACTAATACCTGTGTCGGATTTAATGTCTGGATCTTCTCTTAACACGCCCCCCCCCCGGGTCCCAACCAATACACACACACAGAAAGATTGAAAGAGTTAGTAATTGACTATCTCATGCAATTCCTGCGCTGCAGTGACCCCCACCCCCCACCCCAAAATGTGTGTGTGGGAGGGGGTGAGGCTGGCCAAGTTGAACGATCGACCAGGCAGTGCCCCGCTAGTCTGTCACCCAGTTACCGATAACTTTACTAACATTGCCCTCTCCTCCCCAGCCCCCCCCCCCCACATGTACACGTGTTAATCAAGACGGACCTAATGTGTCATTTGTGTGGATGCATTCAACAATGTCTTCAAGGTAATAAGGATGGAGACAAGTATGTCTACCAGTAGGTAGACAGAAAGAATAAAGGGAGAGAGAAAATAAAAGAGTTGACGAACTTGTCATTAGTGTGGTCATGTCTATCCCGGGTACGCTATTCTGCCTCAACGTGGCACTCGGGTGGAAACGATCAGGAAGTGATTAGGCTAAGCTAAATGAATAGCAAAACAAAACTCCTGCGGGAGTGTCCAAGGGAATGCGAGAGCTTTCCCATTGCACGGAGCGGAGTTGAAAGAGAGTTCCCACGTCCCAGTCGATAATCCATGCGCGTTCCTCAAGGGACCGTTACTCTAATGGCGAGTCCTGCAAGGTTAGATTGGTACAACATAGGAAAATGGCGGAGGTTCCCGGTGTACTCAGCCTTCGGCCATGCATTCTAGTCCATGCGCCCGGAGTGCCAGATATATCGGAAATAGCAATGCTTTGACTTGGATCAAATAGGCATTGACTTGGATCTCTTCCAGACAGAACGGTTGTTCAGGCAGGCTTACAAGCCTAAAGCTCGAAAAACCTTCGACTCAGCTCTTTAGACAATCAAACGGTCCTGTCTATTGCAATGCAAGGCAATTTTAGATAGGCGTATGGTGCATTACGAGGATTACAAGTTTTCCTGCCATCAGCGTGGCTCTTTCCTGGAAACGTTCCATAAAGAGGAAATGGATATGCAAAAGATCGAACATGGTCTCATGTGAGCAACCGAGGTATCGAACACATTGCGCATGCTGGGAATTAAGGAAAACTGTTTAGCACCTTGTCTCAACTGTTTAGCACCTTGTCTCAAATGTTTAGCACCTTGTCTCAAATGTTTAGCACTTTGTCTCAAATGACCCAATCCGTTTCCCAATTTCGTTTTTTTTAGTAGCAAGCTGCGGTGGCGGCACTTAACGATGCGTCTTGGCGGCGTAGCATACGCCCCCCCCCCCCCCCCTAAGTAAAAGATTTATCTTCCCTTGACTTTTTTCATTTTGGTGTCCCGCATGTTTGGGCCACGAAGAGAATTATATATATATATTCAGAATACTTTGGTTACCCATGGAGAAGAACAACCATTCGCTACTAGAAAGTACCAGTATGAACGACAGAGCTAGTAAAATAGTTGTTTTGTTTTTTTTGTTTTGTTTGTAAAATAGAGTAAGTAGATCAACTAAGTAATACATTGAACAGTAGATTGTCAGTTCTAAGAAGTTGTAGTTGGCTGTCACCCTATATATAATACATTACAGATATAAAACGGGGAACACACACACAAGGTTGTCATATTGCCGGATTGGTAAATGGAAAAAAGCACTTTACTACTTATAAAATGCTTCCTAATGGCATACCTCAAAGAGCCTCTGGCAACAAGTCCAAATCCTGGCGAGTAACTGGCGCCTAAACAAGTAATCTTTTGGAAGGAAGGGCCTGTTAGCCACGGTTGGATACCCACAGAGTAGTAAGAAAACTGAATTTAAAAATCTGCTGCCTTACAGCTATACCCAGAGTTGCTTCGCGACTGACAGAGGCCATAAAATACAGGGAAAAAAAACATTACAACATAGCTCGAAGTTTTTCATGTCTATCGTGAAATCAAGGTTTATTGAATGAATTTTCGAATATGACAACATTAACAACTATATGCAGTATGTCTACTTCCTCAAGACATTCTGTATGACGATCTAACAGAAGGCAGGAGTAGCCGCTGGTCGCCCACTTTTACGGTAAAGCGATGTATGCAAACGCGACATGAATCGCTTCAAAATCGACACTAGCAGCTGGGAAAAAGTGGCTCTGGGTAGATCCGCATGGAGAGCGAGCATAAAGGAAGGGTCCCGGATTGCATATGCCATACACAACAGAAGCAGAAAGAAGGGTGAAAATGAAACGCCGCCTGATTATATATGCCCAATCTCAGCTGTGTCTCAAGGACTGGCCTCTTTAGTCACACAAGAAGTTGCAAAGGGAAAAAAGATTAAGTCTCGAGAGTTTTATTATCAGACAACAACTATATGTTTAAGTTCTAGTATTGTTGATCAATAAACCCTGTTACAGTAAATCGTATTACGCATAAAAAATCAATTTGCTAATATTTATTTTACATGCATTGTCGTTTTCAAATTTGCCCTCTGATATTACATTCTGTACAAAAATATATATTAACTATTTTGTTCCTTTGTTTGTGAGAGGGAGCTCTTGTTCACTTTTGCTGGCCTAGAGTTTCAAGAGCCGAAGGCTCAACTCTACCTGACAGTTTAAGAAGAAGAAGAAGAATTTGGTATTTTTTAAAACTTACGATTATAAATAAAAATAGAATCTAAATTTAACCTGGGACACCCTAGATAACTCAATAGCACTATATTGAACCCACCTACACACACACACCTAAACCCTGAATTAAAACCACTTCGATTGCACTCAGTGAGAGTAAGATCAGAGGTCCACCTCACGCCAATAATCACCCTTCCTCCATAGCGCTCGCTGATCTTTATTAATAACCACTTGGTGAAATTGATGGGGGCCAAAAAGAAATGGGGAGGGCAAAGCTCAAGAGAAAATCCACCTAATAAACGTCAAAAAAAAGGGGGGGGGGCTGCTTCAAGTCCGGCTCTAGTGTTTACCCTGGACCCTTTGATTTTAACCCCTGTTCTTTGTAGTTGGTGGCGAAGGGAAGCTTTAATCGAGCCAAACAAACCATTTTCCTTTTAGACTTTTTTTTTATATTATTTTAAATATTTGTGGAGTGATGCCCAAAAATACCCCCGGTATTTGCTACTCTATTTTTCTCCCTCTACTGAATGGCGCCTCCTTTTCTTGTCGACTCTTTCCCCCCTCTTTTATTTCGGAATCACCTCTCGCCTCACATTCTTTCACGCAGCACAAAGTTCTTTCAAATCTGAAAACATCTCCGGGTAGAGAAATCTCTTGTCTGTTGCCAGTCACAACACCCATCGTGGTTGGTTCATTGTTCAGGGATTGGGAGGGAGTGCAGGTCTAAAAGGGATGAATTCATTTTGAGCTCATTAATACTCTCTAGTTGACCCATGCAAGTCCACAATGATTAAAGTTGGACTTTAAAAATGTTTCTGCACGCGGAGTGTAAATTTCTAAACAAATTGCTAATAAATCTGCAGGTTAAATCCTGTGATGAAATTACAAGCCAGAAGGTTTTTTTTGTGGGGGAGCGGGGGGCGACATGAATATTTACGACAAGAGAAGAGGAGATTTAATAATTAGAGAATAGATCATTATTAGAATAGCCCATTAGTGAATGAATCTTTAGAAAAATGAATCATTAGGAAAACGAATCATTTGGATAATAAATCTTTGAGTAAATAAATCAATAGAGAGTTGAATCATTGGTATATATAAAGATAAAGTCTGTAGCAACTAAGCGTTATATATTTTATGTCATTACCCATCAGTGAATTTAATACTAAATGGTGGTTCTGGTGGATGTTAAAGCCGGCCATTAATTCTTTTGTATTTCCTACACCAAGATTTATTCAAGTATCAATTTACATAATTAAAAAAAAAATTTCTCTGCGACATGCTTGTATTAATACTCTACTCTTTCCTATTTGTGTTTATCCCATCTTGAAATGGATCAAGATCAGATAAACTGATCAAAGTTCTTGGTCAACTAAATTATAAAACACTCATTATGTCTTTGAACCGTTAGGCCCACTAAGCAGGTTTATAGTCAAGTATAAAATTAGAGATGGACATGACTTTAAAAAAGACACAATAAATATAACTATAAACTAGTTAGTGAACTTGAAACTAGATTCATTATAATTACCTATTCAGCGAGAAGGATTGAGGTGGATTGAAGTGGATTGAGGTGGATTGAAGTGAATTGAAGTGGACTGAGGTGGATTGAAGTGGACTGAGGTGGATTGAAAGCGATAGAGAAGTAATGAGAATAACGCAGCTCTCATAAAAAAAAATGAATATGGAAAAGCATTGAATTGAAAACATTCTACATCTCAACCTCGATTTATTAAATAAGGTTTGAACTTAATGGAAGAGACATTTCAAGATGAGATAGAGGCAAATATGGAAGAGTTGGTGAAATAGCTTAACAAAACAAACATAGTAATTTACAAAGGTGATGAAATCATTATTAGAGGAGAGCGTATGACTTCAAAGCGCAACTTTTAGTATAGGAAAGACACTTATGGTCTACAGTTAGGACTCGTACATTATTTTTGGAAAGGTTGGAGGATCGTTGAAAGAAATGCATATGTTTAAGAAAAGATTAGAGACATAGAAATTAATTGCAGGAAAAAAAAACTATACGCTACATGTAGGGCAGAAACTTTTCAGACTACCGGTGTAAGTGTGTACACTTATTGACTATGCTCATAGCCTTGTGTTCCTGCTAAGACTATCTTGCTGATATTTCAAGTCGATGGAGCAGGTTAATACTGCCACGAGCCATTTTCAACCAATGATAGAATCGATTCCATCATCTTGCCATTTCTTTGACAGGTAATCGATATAAGGTAGACACCAGGATAACAGCCTACCAATTAATATTGAAGAAATGTAGAGATGCTTCTCCAGGACTGAGTTTTCAATGATTTCGCGTGATGGAAATAGGTCAACAGCGAATAAAATTGTAAGACTCTTGGTTGACCTACTTTAAAGAGGACACGAATGTTGTGTACATTCATAAGGAAAGAGTTTTACTTGTACATTTTGCAGCTTCATCTTTTCAATAACATGAGATACAATAATGTTAAACTGGTTAATATTGAAATTCAAGAGTAAGTCGTTGTATTGCAGTATTTGATTATATCGAGTTAAGTTCTCCAGAACTCTGCTGCACGTCAAATAAGTTGGTAAATAAAATGTCTACAAAATGTTCAGAAAAAAAAAAAGACACAAGATTTGGGTAAGATATGTCTTCAATAGATACGGCAATAGTTCGGCAAGAATAATTGATTACGAACGCCAAAAAAATTAGTAATGAAATAGAAACACAATTCAAATATTTTATTTATAAAACGCGATCAAACACAACTAAAACCTCACGTCAACAAACTAGGGCCGATTTTTTGTCAGTGGAGGCCCTAAGCGGTATTTTGTGGAGGGCCCTACCCTTTTGAAACTTTAATATTAATGCACTTAATGATATGAATAAATCTAAATACATGTAATATTTTTTAAGAAAGAAATTACTTGTGAATACTATCTTAGTTCCTTTATTTTCTTATAAGTATTTTTAAAATAATTTTTAAGTGGAGGTCCCCTTTTAAGGTGAGGCTATGGGAAAATGCATAGTCTTACACAATAGTAAGTCCGGCCCTGCAAAAAGCACAACATCTACTTATACAACATTGACATATACAGATATTTAATCGTAACAACATCTACTGACATAAGGATATGTCGTATATTCAAAATGTTAAATCTTACAATATGAGTCCAACATGCAGGGCCGGATTTTAAGTATGTGGAGGCCCTGGGGCAGAATGTTTGTGGAGGCACCTACACTTTTTAAGAAAAAAATTCACTCATTAATAACAAAAAATACTTACATCTAAAAGTATGTCGGATTATAAAAGAAAGAGCGTACTTGTAAATTAAATTAAATTTTCCTTCATTTACTAAAAAAAATTAATTTATTTGCATATTTTAGCAACAAAAAAAATAAATAAACTAGTAGGGTTTACGAGAATAGGAGGACATTATAAAACCATGAAAGTGCTGCCACCTGTAAGATTTAAAGATTTTTTTTTTGTAGAAATGCGAGAAAAAAAATATTTTAAAAAGCTGTTCAGGTGCTGACCTCTCGAAATATGGATTTTTCTCTATTAAGGGCCCCTTTCTAGTAGAGTCTCCTGGGCTGAAGCCCGGCCAGCTCTCCCTTAAAGCCGGCCCTACGAACGTGAACGCTCAGGATATAGTGACATAATTGAACATAAACACATGCTACAACAAAATCAACTACAACACTTGGATGTACAGAAACATAGATAATGTGATACATACATAACAACAGCCACATTGTCACAGTACCAACACAAATCTAGAGAATGCTGATTCAAAACTTACAGGAAGTTACCGTAGATGCAGCAGGTGAGGACATAGGCCCCCAACATAACCCTTGTGTGACGCCGAATACCCATGTCTAGGATCCTGGCTGTACATCTCCCTCGTGTCCGAGGCCCCCACAAGCGTTATGGGGCATCCGAAATGAAGCCAAGACGAGTGGCCGTCACCATGTGAAGAATTGATTCGGAGGAAGGAACTTCTAGCACACGCTGTGGGTTGATCTTGTTGAATAAATGAACTTCAAGAAATTATCCTTCCGAAATATTTGTGATTTCACAATCCACTGATAGATTTACACTTATCCTTAGAATCAAGTTAGTCACAGTTCTTTATGTAATCCGTCAGAAATCACTTCATTATTTTTGTTATCCGAATCGAAATATAAAGCAATGTGCAATGTATGTGTTGAGATCAGTGTTTCCTTAATATATCAACTAATAATAAAAACATAAAAAAAACCTCCTTTAAAAAAAAATACCTCTTATATAAAACTTATAGAGCGATTGCTTTTCTCTTAATAACTAATGAATGTTAGATTACAAACAATGGAGCCTTTAGTTTTGTCCACCCACACCCCACCCCCTTTTTCCCTCGAGAAAGAATCCTGGTCAAGCGAATTTATAGATTTACTAAACTTTATAATATTTCAAAGATAGGTCTTTCGATCTAAACTAAGATGATGCTCCCCCCCCCCTCCCCCCCCCCCCACTGGTCCACAAATGAGATTGGACCAAAGCGCTCTGAGCATGCCATAAGCATGAAAGTAGCGCTATATTAAAGCTATATAAAAGCTATATCAATTTTTCCTAAGCATTAATTTATTAAATTCTCGAATCAATAATGCTTTAGATTCAGAAACTCCCGAAAGCGACAGTTCTTTCAAGAACGCGATAGTAGTTTCAAATCCGATGTTGGATGTAGAACTAGACATAGTTCTCTAGCCAAATTTAAATTTATTTTTATTTTTTTTTACTTTGAAAAATTATAACGTTCAAACTAGAACTTTGCCAACGAGCCAGTAATTCTTTTTTCAGCGATATACATCAACTATTAAATTTCTAGGAAAATCATTACAGCCATTTTGTGATATCCGTTTCCATCCATCCAGGTTCCTCCATCCTCTATGAATTTGTGACTTGAACAGAGGTATTGTAAAAAATAATAACAATTTAGTGTATTTACTATAAAATGTGAAACATTAACTACTAAATGAAATCCATTGAGTAGAACAAGGAATGTGTACCCTAGGGCGAACGAATGAAAAGACATGGAAACAGGGTTGCCTAATATATATATATATATATATATATATATATATATATATATATATATATATATATATATATATATATATATATTTATATATATATATATATATATTTATATATATATATATATATATTATGTGTTGAGTGAAAATAGTGCGACTTGAAAAAAAAAATCTAAATGAGAATTACTTGGGCAAATTGTCTTGATAAAGGAAGGATTTAATGATTTATAAATCAGCGGTTCTCAACATTTTAAGCCCGGCGACCCCTTTTTACAATCCCCCACTCTGCCGCGACTCCCCCCCCCCCACACACACACATACAGCAATAGCAGAATAGACAAAAACAATCCATATTTTCGATGGTCTTAGCCGACCCCTGGCAAATCGTCATTCGACCCCCAAGGGGTCGCGACCCACAGGTTGAGAACCCGACTTACATAAAAATAAGCAAGTCAAAATCTGTCATACGATCAGCATAATGCCAAACGCCTCAAAATATGTCACCAAACCTTTAGAGATGATGGAGCCGCGCCACCCCACGATTCCTAAAATAAAAAGTCCCAGCATCCTCATAGGTCCGAACTCAAGAAACTAACAGTTCAAGAATCATAACTCTCCATCGTCTCATTATGCATCAGCAACAAAATTGGAAAACCAATGAGCTCGGACCCAGAAAAAGATTGTTAGCATATAATAAACTGATCACAGGTGGACAACCTGCAAAACAACTGGATCCTATGTCGATGATGGACTAGACACACTATTTTATAATAATTCAGATACAAAACCCAGACAATACATTTGAAAAATCCAAGTAACACAGAGCATTAGATTCTGGACATATATACAATAGCAAACTATTGCTGTCATAACAGATGAGATGTGATCAGGTAGGTACAATGAAAATAATTTGTTCTTCTAACGCCTTGACTTCCTCGCAATACAGCTCGACTATCTCAATGGAAAAGTAACACAAGGTTTCAAACTTAATAAATGTCTAGTTTCATTTGAACCTAATCGTAGACACAAAGGTCGCGACGCTAAAAATGGCCTAGATCTTAGAAGATAATATATTTTTGGAGGTAAGTGAATTTAAATTTTGACTGGAGGCAATTTGATTGTTAAGAAGATTTTGTGATTTCGGCTTCACCGGCCAACCTGGAGGTCAACGACTAGCGAAACTTTCAAATAGGATGAGACCTTAAGACAAACCAGGTGGACAGTAAAATACATACGTGCGTGCGTGGGTTGGAGAGAAGGATAGGTCAATATTAGATTATTTATTGAATTAGTTGTCTTGAGAATGACAAGTATAATAAGTTAGAAAAAATATGTCGGGTTATCTAAATAAAAAGGCTCTTTAAATAATAATATAAGAATATGAATTTGTAATATCCGAAAAGCAATTACAGAGTAATGGTTAAAATCATCGAGATTCGGCATCTATTTTTACTGCTATTTGAAGGAAACGATAGCGGTAACAACCTGATCTAAGGAACATAATAAGTTTGATTCATTACAGAATATTACAATAGTATTCATCATTGTAAGTACTAAAATAAATACAAGAAGTAGACATTATAGACCGACAAATGGACACATTACAAAGGGAGGCGTGAGGGCATCAGAAATAAGTGTCAAGCTGAGACAAATATCAACGAGGGACGAGTTTCACTGAGTAAGAATTTGCAAGTGGAAAAAAATACAATGGCGGACAAATTTTGATGACACAAAGGGGAAACAAGTATTAAGGGGAGAAAAATATCAAGGAGAGACAAAAACCATGGAGAATATCAAGGGGAGACAAGTATTAAGGGCCGAAAGGTATCAAAGAGAGACATATGTCTAGAGTAGAAAGTCCAGCCATCCCTCTGTCCCACGAGTCATTGAACGTTTATAGGATAATGAACCGTATCCTTCAGTGACCCGGACCTAAGGCTGAACGTATCACATAACAGATGTGATATATTTGCGTTTATTTTAAGGTAGAAGCCTTTCGGACAAAGGGCCACGAAGAGCAGATTTGCAGTACATAACAAGAAATAAGGCAATTCATCTAGGAGAGGGGTACTCTGACTTCAAAACCCCGCTGCCTTGCAGTACTGAGGCTTTAGGAGACAACCTCTAGGAAAAATCAGGAGTGAGGCCCCTTAGGCGTCGGGAATAGCAACTATGACATTCCCTCCGGCAGCGTCTGCAACTAAGCTGGTGCCAGATGTAATGCGAAGCGTTCCTTGGATCTCATTAGCAAGGTCAAGAGAGGGACCATGACGCATGGGCTACCCAGGACCCCTCTATTAAAGGCCCAGAAATGCGCCCCGGAGAGGAAACTCTGGTGCTGCTGCAAAGCGGCTAAAACAACAAGGGAGACAACAGTTACGGGTTATTATATTACCAAATGCTGTTTCTAACTTCCCATCACTTCCAGTTTTGAGGGAATTAGACGAAACGCCCTCAGTAAAGAAGCTGAGCGTAGCTATCGACATGCTTGCACACACGAAAGCACCCGGAGGAGATGGCATTCCTGCTGGTCATTCAGGCTGGAAAACATGCCCTAATCAAGCCACTCCACGAACTGCTACGCTTGTGCTGGGAACAATGAATGGTCCCCCAGGAATTGAAGACTCCATCATAGTTACAATTTATAAAAATAAAGGCGACCGCTCTGATTGTAATAATCACAACAACATATCACTTCTTAGCATAGTCGGAAAGGCTTTTGCTAGAGTATTACTAAAGAGATTACATATCTTGGCAGAACGTGTTTATCCAGATTCGCAGTGTGGCTTTAGGGCAGGTAGATCTACAACAGATATGATTTTCTCTTTGCGGCAGCTATAGGTGAAGAGCAGAGAACAAAAGCAGCCCGTCTTTATAGCATTTATTGATTTGACCAAGGCTTTTGACCTAGTTAGCAAAAGCGGCCTGTGGGCTGTCCAAATAAGTTAAGGAAATTAGTGTCAGCTTTTCACGAAAATATGCAAGGCAATGTTCAGTTTAACCCTTTTCAAGTAAAAACAGGAGTAAGACAGGGATGTATGCTATCGCCCTTGATATTTTTGCTGGTGATCGATTGGGTCATGAGACAGACAGTCTTAGATAATAAAAGCGCATACAGTGGAAACTAACACAACATTTAGAGTACCTGGATTTCGCCGATGACATCTGCCTCCTCTCCCATACACAACAAAATGCTCAGACCAAACTGACCACACTCTCAGAAATAGTGAAAAAGACTGGACTTCTAATCAACAAAAAGAAAACTGAAGTTATGAGGATCAACAACAGACAAGAGAACTCAATCATGCTACAGGGAGAGAATATCATTGATACGGACCACTTCACATATCTGGGAAATAGAGTTGGTAAAGACGGCGGAGCTGATGATGATATACTAATTCGGATCAATAAAGCTAGGTTGCCTTTTCAACTCTTCAAACTATCTGGCTCTCTAAGGCATTATCTCTACACAACAAGATACGAATCTATAATACAAACGTTAAGTCTGTCCTTCTATACGGTTCAGAAACTTGGAGAGTCACTAAAACAAATATGGAAAAGCTCCAGACCTTTGTTAACAGATGCCTACGCCGGATATTAGGAATTAGGTGGCCAGAAAAGATAACTACTATTGATTTGTGGGAGAGAACTAGACAAAAGCCCATAGCCCAAGACATCACAAAACGAAAATGGAGCTGGATAGGACACACCCTGCGAAAACCAGCTACCAATGTTGCAAGGCAGGCACTTGACTGGAACCCACAAGGAAAGAGGAAAGTGGGCAGACCCAAGCAAACCTGGAAGAGGTCAGTCATCAGTGAAGCTGAGGGTACTGGAATGACATGGGAGCAGATGAAGAAAGCTTCTCAGAACCGAGTTCGGTGGAGAGGTGTGGTTGCGGCCCTATGCTCCCCTGGGAGTGCACAGGATTAAGTAAACTGTTCAGTTTAAAACGTCCTCCTCCAGCTCATTCTCCTTCAAGAGCGGTGTAAAACAAGGATGTTTACTGGCTCCAACACTATTTTGCATCTTCTTCTCAGTCGTACTAACCAGTGCTTTTAAATCCATGGAAGACGGAATATATATTCACAGTAGATCTGATGGAAGGCTCTTTAACCTGGCAGGTATTAAAGCCAAAACGAAAAGGCGTCGTATCTTGATAAGGGAGCTGCTGTTCGCCGATGACGCGGCATTCGTATCTCATTCACAAGGTCTACAGAAGCTAGTGAATGCCTTGGCAGCTGCTTGTCAAGTTTTAGCCTTACAATAAGTCTCTCCAAGACCGAAATCCTGGCACAAGACGTCGCAGAAAAAACCTGTGATACATATTGGGAACCACACCCTTTCAGTGGTGCAGGAATTTACCTACTTGGATTCAACAATTGCCAGTAACCTAGACTTAGACATCCTGATAAAAAGAATAGGAAAAGCTACAACAGCAAAACTCTCCAAGCGCGTCTGGGAAAATGCCAAATTGACTACAGAAACCAAAATCCTAGTCTACAATGCCTTTGTTGTGAGCATTCTTCTTTATGGCAGTGAAAGCTGGTCAACATACATGTACCAAGAGCACAAATTGAATAGTTTTCAGTTGCGCTGCCTGAGGCGCATAATGCGCATCTCTAGGAGGGTCCATGTCTCCAATCAGGAAGTTTTGAGATTGGCCAATATGATGAACAGCATGTATGCTCTCCTGACACAAAGAAGATTACGATGGTTTGGCATGTCACCCTGTGGCCAGATGGTAGAATCCCAAAAGATGTCTTATATGCTGAGCTTGTGGAGAGAGGCAGACCCAATGGCCGCCCAAGACTAACATATAGAGATGTCTGCAAGCGAGACATGAGAGCCACAGGCATCAACGAAAGTATGTGGGAAGAAATAGTGAAAGACCGGAGTGCATGGAGACAGACTGTGCGTGCTGGGACAATCCTCGCTGAGAGCAAAAGAAATGAAGCGGCCTTAATCAAGAGGGAAAAAAAGAAAGCTGCCCTGTCCGCCAGATCTGAATCAGATGCATACACATGCATGAATTGTTGCAAAGTCTAAAGCTCTAGAATTGGCTAGATTAGCCACACCAGGTTCTGCCCCGTCTCAAGACTAAACCAAAACCAGTGACTGGGCGCATCCACTGACTTTCAAGACAAAAGGAGCCATATATATATATACAAGAAATAAACAATCGTATAACAACTAAGAAAGCACTAGCGGATCCAGAACTTTGGAGCGGGAGGGGCGATTTTTTTCCAAACCCTAACCCTAACGCCAAGTAAACCCTAACCCTATGCATAAACGTGCGAACAGCACACACACACACACACACACACACATATATATATATATATATATATATATATATATATATATATATATATATATATATATGAGAATTTAAAAAGCAGCATTTCTAAACCTTCGGCGAAAAACAAAACAACTGGGTCAGCTCTATAAGGTTCCCTAGTAGGATTCGGGGTGAAGCCCTGACGACAAAAAAGCGTTTTCTTGCTTTTTTCACTGCTGAAATGCATTTTCCTGACAAGTACAGGTCATTATTCAACAGTGGAGTTCGGGGCGAAGCCCCAACGCCAAAAGCGTTTTCTTGCATTCTTCACTGCAGAAACGCATTCTAATGACAAGTACAGCTAATTATTCATCAGTGGAGTTCGGGGCGTAGCCCGACGACAAAAGCGTTTTCTTGCATTTTTCACTGCAGAAACGCATTCTCCTGACCTAAACCTCATTATTCATACTATTAAAAAAGGACCTTTTGAATAATGTTGTTCTTGAAAAATATTCTAATGTGAATTTATAGGCCCTAAATACATTGCAAATAAAACTGATTTGTTTCTTGAAAAGATAAGATACCCCACATATTTAGATTTTGGCTTTGAGGATCGCCGCCGAAAAAAAAAAATTATTCGATAAATAGTATAAATTGTGAGTTATAGTCCCAAATTTATTCAACTAGAAAAATATCAGATTGAGTAAAGGTTGGGAAAAGGCGACTATTAAAATATTATTTGAGTTTAGAACTCATCTCAGTCATGACTCTTATACTGAAAAATTTCGTTTGAGTTCTAACTTTTCCAATGTAAAGTCTTTTTAAAAATAATTATAATAAATTCATGTTAAAATACATAAACTCTGTCTGGAAATGGGAGGGGCGGTAGAGTGAAAACGATTAATCTTCGCTCCTTTAATAATTTCTGCTAAAGATTGCATTTAGCATTAAAGAATAGGGGTGAGGCGACTCGATATAAGAATTTAATTTATAGTATATATAAATTATATTAGTGACAGATTTTTTTAAAATTTTATAATTTCTTAACTATAATACAAAAACAAAAAGTATTGATTTGTCCAATGGGAGAAATGCGATTGCGTGTATTGCCCCTCCCACCTTGTACAACCCTTTTTCATTTAAATTTACTAATGATACAATTTGAGATTAGAGTGTGGTACGACATAAAATACAATGGGTCACATATCAATACGTAGTTTATATTATATATGTATATTTAACTAATTTTGTTCACAAACTAAGATTCTCCACAAAAATAGGACCGCCCCCCCCAGCACTCAGAGGGCTAGAGTGGGGGGGGGGGCAGTACATGCAATCGCCCTCCCCCCAACACCACAGAATTGGCCAAAATACCAGAAAGGGAGCGACATAATATAAAATTTATATATTAATTCAATTAATTTTGTTCACAAACTATGATTTCTCCATAAAAACGGACCGCCCCCCCCCACTCAGAGGGTTTAGGTGGGAAGGGCAGTAGAGGTATTTCCCTCCCCCCCCCCCCCCCCCCCCCAGCAATCGGCAAACAGGGAACGACATAATATAAAGATCGGTTAAAATATCAATAACAAGTTTTAGTCATATGTATATAATTGATTCCGTTAGCAAGCTGTGATTTCTACAAATAAATTGGACCGCCCCCCCCACTCGAAAGTGAATGGGGGGGGGGGGGGGCGGCAATGATACCATCGCCCCTCCAGACCCCACCAAATCGGCCAACATACTAGAGGGGGGGGGGTGGCGAAATAATCTAAAAATAGGTTGAAATATAAATAATTAGTATATATTTTTAACATAATTAATAAATTCGTATACAAATTGTGTGAATTCTATAATAAAATTCACCCGCCCCCCCCCTTTCGGGGGGGGGATCGGCAGAGTGGGGGGTGGGGGGGCGATCGCCCCTACCGCCCCCCCCTTCTTTTGCCAGTGTAAGAAAGCGTTGGTCAGACCACGTATGCCAACTACTCGCCTCCAATATCGGAGTAGTAAAGTGTGCTTAAAGAATAACGTAAAATATTTCTTTTTTTTTTTTCATCATTACAATGATTTCTATGAGGCGCTTGGCTTCCGAACCGGGGTCTGAGTTTGAATCCCGGTGAAGACTGGGATTTCGGGATCTTCGGGCGCCTCTGAATCCACCCAGCTCTAATGGATACCTGACGTCATTTCGGGAAATGTAAAGACGGTTGGTCGTTGTGCTGGCCACTACTTTCTAGGCTACAAATTGCTGGTAGGTTACAACCTGCTAATATACAGCCTACTAGTTTGGAACCTGATAGACTAAACGCCAACATTAAGCTAGCACTATTTTCTAGACTACAAACTGTTAGGCTACATCCTGGTAGGTTACAACCTGCTACATTAAAACCTACTAGTCTGGAACCTGATGGACTGCAACCTTAACGGCTAGCACTACTTTCTAGGCATCTGTACTTATTTGACTCCATTTCCTTGTCTCGGTGATAAATCATGTCAACTAAAAGTTTTAAAAAATTGGAGGGCAACAAGTATTACATAACCTCCCCCACCCCCACCCTCGGTGTCCCCCCCCTCCTTCAGTCTAGAAAAAATCGAACGTGCTAGATGTTGCTAGAAATGTGAGCTCATCATCCCTGAAGATCTCCCACAGTCACCTGTCATAATTTTATTTCCCATTTAATGCATCGTATTAAGTTTCCACTGAGAGACACTTACACCAAGGCTTCAGTGTGTGTATATGTGTGTGTGTGTGTGTGTCTAGGGTGCTCATAAATCATGACGTAATGCAGCATGACTTAAAGAGCCTGACAACTTAACAGACGTATCTGATGTGTCAGTCGTTCTGTGGCGGCGGTACAAAGAGAGCAGCTCGTTGCCAGAAGAACGACTATGATGATACTGTCTATAGCCTGATTGTTCGTATATCCTGGAGCATCAACCTGTGTTTTGTGACACTTGATCGCTGTACACATGCTAACTCGTTGCATTTTTTGTTTAATTGTGTGTTTTAAACAGGCAAATTTCAAATTCAAGAAAACTCCTTGTAAGATCTATCATTTTAAAAAGGCTGCAGTCCTTACGACAATGCTTGTAACGGAACCTTTAAGTCAACTGAACTCATACTAAATTCACGACCACAGGTTAACTATGGGATGCGACCACTGACCACACACAAGATGGTATGGAGTTTCAAAGACCGAAACGATAGGAAGGCAATATCAAGGCTCTTGGTTAGAGTGATATAAATGATGAAAGGTTCTATACCACACTTGATGTGTAGGGTGTATCAGGTATGGGAAGTTTTTTTTCTATCTATCTATCTATCTATCTGTCTATCTGTCTATCTATCTATCTATCTATCTATCTATCCATCCATCCATCCATCCATCCATCCGTCCATCCATCCATCCATCCATCAATCTATCTATCTATCTATCCATCCATCCATCCATCCATCCATCCATCCATCCATCCATCCATCCATCCATCTATCTATCTATCTAACTATCTATCCATCCATCCATCCATCCATCCATCTATCTATCTATCTATCTATCTATCTATCTATCTATCTATCTATCTATCTATCTATCTATCTATCTATCTATCTATCTATCTGTCTGTCTGTGATTTTCTGTCTTTTCTCTCCAACTATACATGCTATTCTTCAAATATCCATATACATTTCTCAAGCATTGCAGTTACTAAATAACTCATAAGTGACGCAAAATAGAAACTCATATTATCATATACACAATAGGAAAAAAAAGAAAAGAGGAGAGGGGGGGCGGGGGGAATAATGTGACTATTCACACACGGGCGAATATTTAAATATTTTAAAAAGTGAAACTGAGTAAGATTTTAATTTTAAACAATAAAAACATAAAATATTCTTTAAAAAAAACAACAAAGCTTATACGAAGTGTAATTGTATGAATTACTTTGGATCAGTCATGTAATTAAAGTTGTAATAGATCTAGACCAACAACAATAAATCTGTGCGACTAGAGATATGTTTACCAATTCTTTTCTTTAGCGCTACTGACATTTGCAATAAAGTAAAATCATATCACTTACTTGGACCAGTTGGAAAATGTGTGTGTGGGGGGGGGGAAAGAAAGGGATATTTGGGTTAATTTTACCGTAATCACTTTTTAAAAGCATTTTATAAAAAAAAGGGGGGGGGATGTTTTTATTTCGAACTCATGACTCAAACCTCCTCAAGCCGACACCATAACCACTCTGCTAGCAAGGTGAACATGAAAAATAGAAGATGTTTATAGTTATATATTGTTTGCTTCAAACTTCTTTTTTAAGTGGCGACTTATTCACCACCATTTCAGTCAAGCACGTCTTCTTTCCCCTGTTCGAGATACCAAACAAAATAATTAATTATCAATAGATAATTAACTTATTGGTTAATTTTTTAAAATTGATTCTTGTGCTGCCATGTAAAAAAAAAAATAATTGTGCAAAGTTTCAGCTTGATCTGAGATTGGGTGTGGGAGAAATAACGTGTATAAACTTTTTAGCAGACAGACAGAGTGAGTTGATATAAGGTTTGCAAAAATCGCTCGGAAATCAATGCACAAGAACAAGAAGATGGCCGTATCACTGGGAGAACAAACAAAATAGTTGCAGTGAAACCTAACACAAAAAAAAAAAAAAAAAAAAACATCAAGAACTCAAGACTTGAATTTTTGAAGAACTCCACCGAAATATTCAGTAAAAGAAAAATTGCCGTCAAACAGTTTTCTTAGACAAAACACAAATCTACATCTAGGTTCATGAAGCCCAAATCTTTATTCGTAAGTATGCACAGTTACGGAATAATACATTCATTGAAAGGTTTATAATTGATAAATTATGATGTATATACCATATGTTCAAATATAACAACTTTCAAGGCATACAGGTTTTGAGAAAAGTTTTGTTGTTTTTTTTGTTTAAAAGCCTTTTTTTTTTCGATCACCAGATAAAATTCAACATTTTGAAGTTCATAATGATTGACACAATAACATCTACACTGGTTGCAATGCTTAAATATCCTCAGGCATAAACTCTTGCATACCTGCAATCTTCATCTAGCTGTAAGTTCACTATATCACGAATAAAATAAAAATGGGCTCACTAACTGTTCAGTAGTCTAGGTTTAAACTTACGTCACTGTGTTATTTGTTCAGAACATTTTTTTCCTGTTGATATGTAATTTCTTTAAAATAGGTTTTGATCTAATGTAATATAAATTTGTATTTGCAGTTAATAAGAAGTTATTACTACTATTATGTAAGAGTAACTTTTAGAAATGTTCTCACGCTGTAGTAATCGCATTCATAGAATATTGAGGCTTCAACTGGACGTAAAACTTGTCAAGGCGAAGTATTTCAAGCCGATAAAACCATGTCTGGTACCCATAACGAGATAAACATTCAACTTTTTGATATTCGAAATTAGAAACACAGAGAGGTAGAGAGGCGAACAAAGAGCTAGAGAGCCAGAGAGCCAGAGAGAAAAAAAGTGTCAAAGAAATTAGAAAGATAAAGAGGCTAAGAGAGACCAATGAGCAGCAGAGATTCAGAGATTGAGAGACAGGGAAAGAATGACACTGAGAAAGAGAGGGAGAGAGACAGATGAGGGGCGATAGAGATGAAGACGCCAAGACAGAGACAGATGAGGACTGACAGAGATGAAGACACCAAGACAGAGACAGATGAGGACTGACAGAGATGAAGACACCAAGACAGAGACAGATGAGGAGTGATAGAGATGAAGACACCAAGACAGAGACAGATGAGGAGTGATAGAGATGAAGACACCAAGACAGAGACAGATGAGGTGTGATAGAGATGAAGACACCAAGACAGAGACAGATGAGGAGTGATAGAGATGAAGACACCAAGACAGAGACAGATGAGGAGTGATAGAGACGAAGACGTCAAGACAGAGACAGAAAGAGGTGTGACAGAGATGAAGACAAGACAGAGACAGAAAGAGAAGTAAAACAATGAAGTCACGTAATTATGCTGCATACCTAATATTCACATCAATCCCAAATAACAACAATTTGATTCTGTGTCACTCAAGAGTTATTCTAGTGCTAACTTATTCAAGAAGATTTCAGCACCCCCCTCCCTCTACAACCAGTCGCCTTCTCCACTGCTCGCAATGACCTGAGTAACATTTATTAGGCTGATTGGAACAATACCGCACGTTTTTAAGCAATAATCTAAATATTCAGTGAAACAAAATATGCTAATAGTCTTCGTAGCAAACAAAAGTCGACATTACATATTTATTGGGTGTTCAGACTCTCGGAATCATGAGTTAGCTGTCAAACACAATGAAATGATAAAGAAGGCTGTGTTGTTACTTTTGTTAAGTATCTTTGCTACATTGTATTCAAAGTTACACAAGCTTTCCATAGAATAATAGTCATATGTATTAACTATTATACCACTCTCAATTGCACCGCAGCACCCGACGTGGGGACACTTAGTCCCTTTTTATATCAAGATCATCCATTCATTTAGATTAGCGAAATCTCCACATTATATATATAGAAGATTACTCAGTGGCGTAGCTAGGGGTGGGGGGGGGGTATATTGAAAATCCCCCCGGGACCTCAAAAGGGGCCCCCAAATGAGTGTTTTTTACATTAAATATTAAATATTACGCAAAATGAAGTGCCCCCAAAGAGGTCAAGCCCCCCCCCCCCCATGGCCCCCAAATGATGGGATTTTCCTATCTACACCCCTGAGATTACTCTTTGTTAGTTTGTTGGCTCTACTTCCTAGTTTTTTTTAAACTTTTTTTCTTCACATGTTCTTATGGAATGCAAGAATAATAGAAATGTACCTAGAGTTTGTGTACTTCTATCGTATACATTTCGTTTTATATAATGTACTGTTATGTGCACACAAATTGTAAAAAAAAAAAATTTCTCACGGATAATAAAGATTTTTATTATTATATTTTATTTTTGTATTTGTTATATCTTTGAACGAAACTAAAACCGATTCCTTGTTTGTTTATACAAGTTTGATTTCTTGTACGTACATTCATAGTATTTGATCCCCTAATCAAAAAGCAACCGACAGACGTATGCATAGTCCCCAAAATTACTTTTGCTGGTATCTAAATATGCTCCAGAAGTTTTAAAGCAAAGAAAGATTAGAGTATAAAAAAACAAAACAAATCAGAGACATGCGCGCCTTGGTCATGGCGACATTCCTGCATCTTGGACTCTGCAGAATTAGAGAGGCAGATCCTGGCCCTAGAATTGAGATGTTACACAATAACTCTGGAAATCTCAAAGATCACAAAGTTGAAATACAAAACAGGATCACAATAATGACCTTCTGATCACTGGCAGAAAATATATTTAAAAATACGCAAATTCAGACTGTACACCATATAATGAGATCCCTCAGGTCTCGCAAAAACATTTCTGCAGGGAACAGTATCGGGAAAAAAGAAGGAGAGACAACGAAAGCGACGGGAGGACAACAATAAGGAATGAATGGGGCGGTCTTAGGAAAAGATCCTTATTATGTCAAAAGACAGATCATGTGAGTAACGAAATTTAAGATCCAGAGTCTTCAATGAGTTTGTAACTCGAGATCTCTCATGCCCCATAAAAACTAGCATAAGTTAGGTTTATTATATCACGTTTATTGTACACCCAGTTGATTAATATAAGATCCAATACAGACCGAACTAAGGTAAATAATTAAAATTGTATTTTCTTTCACCAGATGTGTTCAATGAAATGACTTATAGTAAATATTGAGAATTATATATATATATCAATACCAATAAGGTAGAGACCATCAAACCTTTAAATAAAGTTTCTGCTAAGAATTTAAGTAAATAATTGTTTAATCAAATGTCCACAGTGTGCTGATATATATTATACATGTATAATGATTGTAGTACTCGTATGCGCATGCATTTACATTTGTAACATACATCTATATAGATGAGAGAAGAGATAAAGCTAGATGCATATATCGACATATAGTGTGCATATGTATTTGGTAACGACTATGGATTCGCCACAGAGACATTTATAAAACTAGCCCTTTATCCACATTAAACCTTTATGTAAAATGATATCTTACTAATAAAAGCGGGATCTAATATTTCGAAGGTGACTTAAGATAACAAATAATGAAACACCTCAAAAGAAGAATTCCTAGCACTCCGTGCTGCCTAGAACCAGCAGTAAAACAACACACTGTATCGGCACTGAATGCACGAAGCTTCTCAGAAATCAAATCTCACATCACATGAAAGAAAAAAAAACACCTCCATTTAATTTGAGAAATATTATTTGATGTCCTCCCATTGTCTCATTTGGATGGCGTCCGTGTCCCGTACTCCCCGTGTCGCAGGTTTGGGTTTTATGGTTAGTTCCCGAATGGTAGATTTGGTGTTTAATGGGTGTTCTTATCGTAATGGCGTACTCCAAGGGGACAACGTCTTTCAGCGTAGGTATTAAGAGGACAAGAAATAGACCCCCCCCCCATCTTTCCCCTTTTTTTTCTCCGGTGAAGAGCTTCAACCTTGAAGGAAAGGTGTGCGGTGGGGGTAAGGGGCGCATTTGCGTGTGGGACTGTCACTTCAGGCTTACAAACCAGCACGCCCACCGACTTGTCAAATTGGTCCCCCCCCCCCCCTCCCCATTACCCCATCATTTTTTTTTCTTTGTTTCTGCCTTATTTAGACTCCACCCACCAGGGAATAAGGACACCCTACGTAAGAGGAGGATTTAAGACTAAGTCTGTGTTTTTCCTTTGCTTTTCAAGGTGTTGACAAAGGACATTAAGATGACATTCAGAAAGACATGTTTCTAGTTCCTGCCAAGACACGCTGACAGCACAACGCAATGATCGGGAGAGCAGAAGACTTTGTGAATGTCACTCATTGGACGCGACACCGACCTGCCCCTGTCACTCTCCCGACGTCAGCTCGTTTCTCATTGGCCACCGCTGTATTCCTGTCCACGCCCAACTTGACTATGGTTGATTAGACAGTGAGTTGCTGGCTAGATGGGAACTTGGTGACAGTGGCATACTCAAGTCAAAGTTATAGACTCGAGAGAGGACTCAGGGAAATAATTAAATAAGCATTTTACGCCATCGAATAATGCAGGGGTGGCGTGCAGGGAGCGATCCCCCCCCCAAGGGCCGCGCCTGAGGAGACTTCGTGATAAGGAGATTATTTTGTCACCATCATACAAACATGTTGGTGCGCATTCTAATGTACCAACAGGATAAATACTACAATAGAGTGTGACGGATATTTTAAAACACTTAAGCCTAAACAAGGACTTACTGCACAGTATTGTTAAATCACTATACAATTTACCATGAAAGCCATTTAGTATAATATCTTTTTTTTTTTTTAGCTAGAGTTGGGGTTACATTCAAGTTCACGTGAACTGTTAAGGGAGTCACCGAAAAATAACTTATTTCTGAGACTATACATCATTATAACCAATTCTGCTCTAGTCGCTCTTCTCAGACCTTGCGATCTCTAGGGCAGATAATGTTAATGTCATCTGTTTCTGAGGCCAACGGTTAACGAGCGGGGTGTCACGTGGCCAGCACAACGACCAATTGGAAGTTGGGTACCTATAAGAGATGGGTGGGAGGAGCGTCTCAAAAATCGCGAAATTCAAAATCCCAGTCTTCAATGAGATTCGAACCCAGGATCTCAGCCACCGCGCCCCCCTAATTTTGTTATAGACCTATGTTACTTTCAACTCAATTGTCACTACATGTTTGTTAAAGTACACTTGATGTCACCACTAAACTCGCTGATTGGGTTTATGATGCCAATATACATCGCATTTGGCAGACATGTTCCTTGCTAAAGAAATAAACTAACTTTTTGGTGTCTGTCAAGGAGTTACATGTGTACACGCATCTGAAGTCAAATGTTACATGTATACAAGCATCTGAATTCAAACTTTTACATGTGTACACGCATCTGAAGTCAAGATGGCATCTGTATTCAAGATGTTACAAGTCTAGAAATATGTGTAGTCAAAATGTTACAAGTCTAGAAGCGTGTGTTGTCAAGATGTTACATGTGTACAAGCATATGTTGTTAAGATGTTACAAGTCTAGAAGCATGTGTTGTAAATATGTTACATGTGTACAAGCATCTGGAAATAAATTTTCTGTAAGAAATATGAAGGGAATGTTCCCACTACAAGCTCACCACACTTCTTTTTTGTTTGCTTACATTTATATTTATAAGTACCAATAAGGTTCTTTAATTAAACAATAAAATACAGGAACAAAATAATAAACATAACATAGTGTTACAAACAAAATAATAAACATAACATAGTGTTACAAACAAAATAATAAACATATCATAGTGTTACAAACGAAGGAGCTTAGAGATTTGCTGAAAATGTGCAAAATATTTATATGGTTTATTAAAATATTTCTTGAAAATCTCCTATTCATTTTAACAAAGAGAATGATACGAATGTGCTTATCAAAAGCAATGTTTTACCTAGATGCTTTTAGGTAACTATTTGAAAAGATATTGACTTCCACTTCTATATCTCGTATGTCTAATTCATCACACGCCGGTACTCGTTGCTGATTCATAGTTTCTAATATCTGCATAAGAAAATTTCCTAAGAACCTTTTTTCACTCTAAAGTATATTTAGTACCTTATATTAACAACACTACTATAATAGTCCATTAGTAACGCATGCAGGTGTTACAAAAACATAAAAGGCGCAATTTTAATCAAATGTTTGTCATGCTAAATATAAGGAAACCTGCATTTTGGCCTACTTTGCTTTAAAAACAGCGGGGCAATAGTTCGAGTTTGTGTAAAAACAAAAACTCTCTTATTTTGTATTTTAGTCTGTTCGTTGTTTCCCTTTTTAACTTATAGTCGCCAAAATCTTCATTTTCGAAGAAAAAAAAAAAAAAAAAAAATTATGGCTTTTATATAGCGCTACTTTCATGCTTATGCGCTTTGGTCCAATCTCAGTTGTGGACCAATGGGGGGGGGGGGGGGGGGGGGGGGAAAGGGGTATCTAGGAAAAGGTTTTTCCGTGCTGCCTTCAGGCGCTCAGTAAACACAATGCTGCTCGAGTCGGGTGTCGAACCTCGAACCCTCTTCATAGGAAGCCAAGCCAAGCCAAGCTCAATCGCACTTAGCCTCTCGACCACGCTTCCCAATTATTTCAATGTTACATAATATTTTAAAGATTTGGATTCAGTGCAAGGTTTGGAATAAGCAAGTAAGACTTATCAAGACAAAAAGAAGCTCTTTTAGTTCTTTGACGTTAGCGCAGCTTCTAAACACATTTTCTTCTTTTTTTTTTTAAATCCCCAAGCTCTGCAAAGTGACAGACTGGCAGAACTCATGACTTCAGCGTCAAGCTCAAATTATAGCATGGCTAGCTACTCCCGGATTACTCTCGACGATGTTCTGGAAGCATTGGAGAGTCTTGGGGACAACAAAGGCTCCACTCTAAGCGCCCTAAAGAAGTACATCGTCTCCAGCTCTACAGTCAAGCTCAGTGGCAAAGAAGTGGAGCAGCAGATCCAGCAACTGGTCAAGAAGGCTATCAAAAATGGTCAGATCGCCTCGGTGGACGGGAACACGTTTGCTTCGGATGACGAGAAAAAGAAAGTGAGCAAGAAGAGGCGCCACAGAAAAACCAGCAGCTATGACGTGTCCAGATCATCGAGTCCGAAGAGGCGCCGCAGAAAATCCAGCAGCTATGACGTGTCCAGACCATCGAGTCCGAAGAAGCGTAGCAGAGAAATAAGCCGACCTTCTAGTACAAGCAGCAGTTCGCCTACACGCAGAAGAGTTCGAAGGAGAAGTCGGGGAAGAAGCCGAAAACGGAGACGAGGAAGCCGACAAAGATAGATAAAGATTTCAAACCGATTTTTTCGGCCCTTTTAAGGGCCTCTCAGTATATCAGAATTCTGTAAAGGTTGCTTAAAGTTTTTGGCTTAATTTAATCTAGATCTTGTACTTGACACGAGTTACGTCAAGTTATTTGTATTTCATGAAATATATGTCTTTCGAGAAAAGACAACTTATTTGTTTCTATGATACTTTACAACTTTTTGGTGGATTAACCAAACGAAGAACAATACCAGGAATTGAAATTCAGAGAACTTTAATAATTCCAAACTCAATACACTAATACGACAATACGCCTTCGTTGTAACTTTGTCTTTTCATGTCGTGCTGAATAGTGCGTTGGTGCGCAACCTAAGCATCACTGCGGGAGCAGAGTTATAACAATATGTGAAGTATTGCTGTTCTCGACTGTCTTGTCTAATAGGTGCGCACATCGCGAAACTATAAAGTAAATCTTTACTTCTGGCATGTATGGTTGAAGGGTTGAACCCCTTTTATTCATATTATTATATCTCTGCTCCTACGCTGGTTCGCACCAGTGCATTTTTTAAGAGATGTGATGAAACAAGTTGGGTGGTTGTTGATTCCGGCTAAGTAGATGGAGAAATAGAACTAGAGAAAGGTTAGAACCGCCTGAGTTGTAGAAAGGATCATTGCCAGTGTGGTCAGCAGGTGCGAAACAGTGTAGGTTGTCTGGTGTTATGGCACGATTAGGAATTAATTATTTGTTTCGGAAATAGGGGAAGTTTTGACTTAGAGACAATTACGTGACTAGTAAAAACAAGACTAGGTTTTAGGCAGAACGAAATTTCAGCCGATGTAAACAGACTACTACCAGGACGCCTTAGAGATAGGAAGCTTGCTTTGAACGTAGAGAGTTAGCTGACATTCGATTCGATTCGTATTCCTTCATTAAACTTCTCGCTCAGTATCAGCGTCGACTGCATTATACTGATTGTTCTTCCTTTCGTTGGTGTTATTGAATTTCGTTAAGTGTTACCTCCGTTTGGTTTATCTGCATTAGACATCGCGGAAGCGCCTAACACTGGTCAGGAAGAAGTCTTGCGAGGAAAGAAAGGGTCGTTCCTGTTAGTGGAAGGTATTCCTGTCAGTTTAGGCTGTCGTTCTTGAGACAACGAGAAGCTAGAGAGTGGCACGTACTGTGATCCTGTGTTAGTGGCAAGATAGTGGACCCTGTAGGCGGCAACAGTGAACCATGTATGTTAATGGAATACAGTGGCGGCGACAATGAACTCTGCAGGCCAGATCTAAATGAACTCATAGCCAACATAGACATTTATGTTCATCTTATATCACATGTAATAGACATCACTCATTTCTTCATCTTGGCCTTTCGCTGAGTGTTTGCCCTAGATTCGTTACAATATTGTAATAACTTAAGTGAGGCAACTCAACAAGGCACATACATGCATATTTACACAACATCACAGGTATACAAAACAACATCTATCTTAGGCACAGTTTCTCCATATTGGCTCTCTACTTGGGCGGAAATCGTTCTCCTCTAATGTTGACATCCTTTTCAGTCCAATCTATAACTGTGCGCAACATCAGCACTAGCTTGGATGGCGGTGCGCACGGCAGGGTTATTATAACTTTTGCCCCCTTCTTAGAGCTTTTCGTCCCGAAAAGAAACATTGCAGTGGATATTTGACAGTTCAGGTGGAGGTTGATCGGTGGGAACCACAGACGGTAGGGTGCCTGTTGCCCACGAAGCCATCTGCACAGTTTTCCGTGGCAGTCGCTTCCTCCTCTTCCAGTTGGCCAGTCTACGCTTGAGACGATGTCGTGATTGCTGCTTTGACCTCTCGAAGATAGTCACTATTGCCAGCCAGCTGACACAGGGAGAGTTAGTGGAGGTCAGGGTCGCCAGCCACTTAACACGAATGGAAGTTGTGGCGATCACTGTAGATTCTAGGGTGGTTGTTCTAATACACTGAGTCAGCGGACGTTTTCCATGGACGTTTCGTGACACAGTTGTAGGCCAACAGGTAGCCATGGTCTCAAACACATAGTCATTCTCAGCTTCATCTGTAAGGTATGCCCATGAAGCATCCTTGTAATGTTCATCCACCACTACATCAGATTTCGCTGGAATTAATTCACCAACGTTCAAGTCACTCTCACTGATGTGGTCAGAAGTACAAATTTCTATTAAGTTCAGATCTTGTAGCATGGGCACTGTCCCCGCGGGGCGCCGCATATACAGTTCATGTCAATCGCCTGGATGCAGTTGCCAAGCATCGAGTTCTCTCTTATGCCGCTGCCAAAGTTAAATTCGTTCTTTCTGTCTCGGCTGTTGTTTGGGGCCCGTATTCGCAATTTCACCCGACGACATCCAAGGCAAGGAATCAGAAACGGTCTTGAGGCCTTCATGGTTTGAGTTCTCATCAAATGTACTGACAGATAAACAGAGGTCTTTAAGGTCCACAGCAGAAAACTTGGACGCAGACCCAACGTTGTCTTAATCTGTCCGGCTCATTGAGGTACTCGTTTCAGGTACACCAGGTCACTGGAGGAATTCCAGCTACCCGTCGCCTCAGCGTGGCCCTCCGGTGGAAACGTCTGGTGGGTGGAGACTAGATAGGCTAAGTACGAGTAATGAACCAGGCCCGGCCGGGCTTCCCTGGGTGAGCTTTTGTTTTTTTTTCTCTCACTCGGGGTTGGGATGGAAAGAACGCCCGGAACCCAGTCCAAAAAGTCCGCCACACCGTTCCACACGGGGGCCGTCATCAGTGTCCTGTTAGCTGGAGTGGCGGTCCCTGCACGGAACAGCGGCGGTTACAGTATACGAATATGAGACAAGCTCCCCGCAGTTAGCACTGTTCTCGGCCACTAATAGCGAGTGGATCCAGGACCGGGGATTGAGCGCTGTGTACACGGCCCGGTTTTGCCCAGTCAACCGATATGGCCGCCTACCGTTGGGTGCCCTCAGACAGGACAGGGGTGAAGAGCTCCATGTCCAGGCCTGGTGGTTGGATAAAAGCCTTTCTAACCATCAACGAGATAATGGTGCCTACGGCGCCGACGCTCTACTGGACTTCATTGAAGGTACACCAGGAACAAAAACTTCAGGGACATAACAGACTTCTCTTGTTTCTTTATTTGTCTCTTTCCTTTCGATTCGGCACATCCCGTTGAGATCGTCCAGCAATCGTTGTCACGTTTCTCGTCTTGAAAGTCATCCCCGCAAGACTTGTCCACAACACAGTCACAGACGGCGCTACAATCCCAAGCGCCTCCATTACCACTGTTTGTGCAGCCACAGTCCTGACCAGGTAACTGCGCTTTCACTAACGAGTTTATTCCTTCTTTCACTTGCGACACAATTTTATCACTTTGGTCTATTTGCCTTTGTTCAACATTATGTTCCTACTCATGTTCCCCATCATGATCCTAATTGTATTCATTTGTTCCTTTAATGCATCCCCACAGTCCTGGATTTTGCCCATGACATCAACAATCCCAGGTTTAATTTCAAATTGATAGGTCTCCGGATCTTCTTCTTCATCGACCAGAGCTTGCCGCAGAGGAGCGTTTCCCTGCTACCGACGGGTTTTAAACCTCGGTCCCGAAGCTCTCGTCTTAGCTCTTTAATTGAGAGTTGATGAAATAGCTTCAACGATGCCATAGAGATCGAATCCTACCTCCTCTCGTTGAGTTGCCTATAATCCCACTTCTGACAACAATTGTAATAGTGAGGCATCTCAACAAGGCACATATATGTTTATTTACACGACATCACAGGTATACAAAACAACATCTATCTAAGGCACAGTTTCTCCATATTGGCTCTTACTTGGGCGGAAATCGTTCTCCTCTAATGTTGACATCCTTTTCAGTCCAATCTATAACTGTGCGCACCATCAGCACTAGCTTGGATGACGGTGCGCACGACAGGGTTATAACAATATGAAAGTTTCAAGAGCTCGAGCTGAATTCTGTTTCCTAACTGCCTTAAAACAATATGGAAACACTCTCTCCGACACAATACCTTGCACACGCACATTAAAGAGATTTGACCGAAGCGCAGTGAGCATGCGTACATCAGAATGAAAGACGCGCTATAAAATAAGTCATCTTTAAAAAAGAAAGAGCTCTTGCGAGTTTGCAGAATTTCAGATGCTGAATTTCAGAAACGCTTGATACAATTCCTCCTGAAAACCTACAACACTTCATTGTTTCAGGAATCAGAGTGAAAACCTGGTGGGTATTTTGGAAACGGCTCAAATATTTGTATTTGACAGGTAATGTATATCTTTGGGAAACAAATAACTACCTGAATGGCCAATGTACAGTTTCACCTGTGAAAACTATGGCTTGACCATCATAGTTTTTTCAAAATATAATTATCTAAAAATTAGATTTTGCTTAATTCTTTTTATTTTGAACACGTTTTCAGTGGGTAATCCCGCACTCAACTCCAATGTTTCTTTGTATCTAGTAAAAAACTGAATAAATAAATAGACCTACATGAACAGCGTCTTAAGTAGAAATCAATAGCAGGACTGTTTATAAAAGAAATGCATTGCTTACCGGAAAGACTCTTTACAATATTGAAGCATTAAAAGAAATAAATAGAATGAAAAACAAGAGAGCACCATCAGCTTCATAAAAGAGGAATTGATTTTAAAAACTTCAT
The DNA here is from genome assembly GCA_030265305.1 of Biomphalaria pfeifferi. Classification (NCBI taxonomy): domain Eukaryota; kingdom Metazoa; phylum Mollusca; class Gastropoda; family Planorbidae; genus Biomphalaria; species Biomphalaria pfeifferi. The sequence continues at coordinate 987,351 of JASAOG010000022.1, forward strand.
CTTTTATGTACTTATCTCATTTCCTCATAACTTCAAATGTGGGTTACTTCCTATGCTGTTAACATGGTCTATATTTAAATGTCTTTCAGCCTGTCTGCACAATGTCCACGACAAAGACATTATTTAAACAGAAATAAAAGTTAAGCGAAGTAAAGTTTCCATTTCAAACCTTGCGATTTATGGGGCAGATGATGTTAAGCTCATCTGTTTCTTTTGCCAATGGTTAAGGAGTGGCCGACACAACGACTAACCGCCTTTACTCCCCCCCCCCCCTCAAATAAATTCTGGTACCCATTATGAGTTGAATGGACTCAGTGGCTCCCAAAAAAATCCCTAAATTCCAAATCCCACAACACACCGAGATTCAAACCCAGGAGATTAGATTCGGGAGCCAAGCGCTTAACCACTCAGCCACCGCGCCCCTACTGCATCTTCGCAAATATGTGCTATGGAACTACTTTCAAAGTACACTGATACTCGTTTCCTGAACACCTTTATTGAATATGGCTCAATTTGTTTACGATTTAGAAAAGTAAATTTAGAATAAAATCAGACTTAAGTTGCAATCTAGTCACCTTCAATAACTGGTAGGAGAAGAAAGCCTAGACTTCACGATTTAAATAACACCTCTGGCTTCCATGTTGAACAAAAAAAGTTCTGTATCCTTACGCGACATGTAGACTCTACTAGACTCTACTTGATGTGTATAAAATTTGCGAGGATCTGTGTGCCATTAACACACACACACAAGTGGCCTCCAATTATGTAATACTTCTCCTGGTGCTCATTAAAGTATCTGCTGTATACTAACTAAACAGTTCCGCTCTTCTCTTGATATGTTGCACTTCTATCGTCGCGAATGTGTACTATAACTAGAATAGCACAACAGAAATTCACAAATCAACTAATTGTTTAGCAGACAATGTACATTTATTAATAATAAGGCTTGTTTTCGAGTCAGAAGATTAGTGAATGCAGTATTTCCCTTGGCTGCGCAGCCCCAGCTGTGACCTATATTTTGCCACAATCAAGGCAAGCATAACCATTGTCCGCAAGTGGTCGATTTAGATTTTCTTTTCGCCGTCTACGTTTGTCCTCGGCATCGGATTTTCTTTTGGTTTCAAATGTGTATCCCCCGGCCTTTGTCAGTGACCTCCTTCTGAGGCCGCATGCAACCAGGTGCTCTCTTCTATGTCAGCTAAGGCAAGTTGGCGCCTAAGCTGGTCTTTGAAGCGTTTCCGTGGGTCGCCTCTGTTACTTCGACCACCTTTTAGCTCACCAAAAAAGACTGCCTTTTGCATACGTTCGTCTCCCTTACGGGATACTTGCTCTGCCCAGCATAACTGTCGGACCATAAGAAGTCCCTCTAAACTGTCCATACCGGCGTTTGCAAGGACATCGCTTTTTTTTAGTGCGTTCTTGCCACCGTATGTCCATGGTGGAGCACAAGCATCTTTGGTCAAAGCACTCAAGTAGTCATAGCTGCTTTCTGTATAGTGTCCATATCTCAGATCTACCGCCTGGTAGACATTGATTTTTGAAGGCAGGCGGAATGATTTATTCCTCCAAACCCCCGCCTGAAGGCGTCCAAAAGCGCTACTGGCCCTGTCCAGACAGTTATCAGCTTCCAACGAAAGCGAGGCGTCATTTGATACTATACTAGCCAGATATGTGGTCTACCACGTTAAGGGGGCTGTCCGTTTACGGTGACCTTTGGGGCTGAGTAGGTTTTGTTGGGTGACTTCTGGAACATGACTTCAGTTTTCCCGAGGTTTATAGATAAACCGAAAGAGGCGGCAGCGTATGCAAATTCGTTGACCGCGTTCAGGAGATCATGTTCATGTTGTGAGCTAGCAGTGTGCAATCATCGGCATAGAGAAGCTCCGTTATGACCGTCTCCTTTGTTTTTGTATGGGATAGTTGACATCGAAGATTGAACACATTGCCATCTGAACGTAACAATCTCTGCCTCATTTGACCCAGCATTACGCCAAAGAAGATAGCAAATAGAGTAGGAGCATGTACACAGCCCTGCTTCACGCAATTTTCTATTGGGAAGTGATCAGACAGGTCACCATTGTTTCTGATCTGCTTGAGAATGGATAAGAACGTAGGTGGGCATCACAGCCTGGCCAAAATCCTCCACATACCATCGCGACTGCCCGTGTCGAAAGCTTTGGTGAGGTCCACAATGTACATTTATTAAATATGAAATGAAATACACAGACAAATCCAAATCAGTGAATAAACAAACAATATTTCAAGAATCAATAATACTATTCTACACCAAATATACAAAGTATAAATCTTCTATTCTCCTAGAACAAATCCATATGTCCATTCCCTGTGAGGACTGTATAACCATTAACTGTCTAACCATGTGGCCAGATCCAACACCAGGCTTGCCCGTGCTAATAACGAGACTTCGATTTTCTCGATAAATATGAAAATTAAGTGTTCTCAGTGAACCTTGACTACCGCATGTCACAGTGGCTCTCAAACAATGCTGCGACACCCATAATTGTTAACGCAATTTTCCCCTCACGCATTCTTCGATCAAGTTGATACTTTCAAGAATTATTTATTGTAAGCATGAATCAAGTAAAAAAATAACCAAATGGTCAAATTCTTATCTTATTTTATATGATACAGACGTTACTTCAAAAAAGAAGATGATTACGTCCTACGCGTCATGCATTTAGTCATGCAGATTAACCAATGACCTAAACTCCGCCAGGTCATTGGTTTTCCTGACTAGCTCAGGCAACCCATTTCATGCTCTAATAGCGCTACGGAAGGAGCTTTTGTACAAATTTGTCCTAGCATATGGGACGAGGAATGTGCCTTGATCTTTGTGTCTTTCTGGGCATTTGATTAGTACTTCATGAGTACTTGAGCTACATAATCGCCCTATAAGATGAAGAAGGGAGGAATTGTCTTTTTTTTAAAGTACTTTTCTATTTTATTTGTTTCTAGCTTATTACTCTATGTCACGATCATTTTAGCCAAAAACGGGACATTTCCACTAGTTACATGGGCTAAAATTAAGTTTGAATGCTCACTAGTTAAAGACTAACTTAGGATTCCTAAGTCTACCAACATTTAGAATAGTGAAACATTATTGAAAGATTTTATAACAACAAAGTTTTCAACAAATTTAAATTTTATATTTATTTTAAAAAAACAGCATTTAAACAAATATGAAAAAGGCAATTCTATTTAACCAGCACGACGTCGACAATGAGTACGCACTATTGCCATTCTAGTTTTATGAGCACAAAATAATGGAACAATATTTTCCCCACCATACCCCCCTTCCCTTTGTCGAGAAGAAAAATCCTCGTGAAGCTAATGTATAAATTTACTAGACTTTATAAATCCCTTATGATAGATCTAGACCATAGACTATATATAGCCTATGATCTAGACTAAGAAGGGGGTGTGCAAAAGGTAATGAAGATTAATTTATTGAACTCATATGGAAATACCCGAAGAAATATTTCCTGCTTAAGATAAATATTTTTTAATCTTCTTAATAAAGACAAACTCCGTTATTATTTTATCATCTTAGAAACAAATTGTGCTCTCTCGGAGGTTCGAGTCGGTTTTGATCTAGCAGAAATTTGACACGGTAAGACATGTCCTGGACTTATCAGGACACCATGGCCTCAGAATCCGAATCGGACCATGAGAACCGTGAGCAGGCTACACCTTCACGCATCACCGTGGACAAAGTCGTGGAAGCTATCAAAGGTCTGAAGGAAGCCAAGGGCTGCACTGTCACCTCTCTAAAGAAGTACATCGCGTCCAACTTCAAAGAGCAGTTGAACAAGTCGGATATCACCAAACAGGTCAATATAGCTCTCAAGAAAGGCACCAAGGATGGCCAGATTTCCAAGGTCAGCGGCTACAAGTACGCTTTGAGCTTGAAAGACGACGACCTAGGCAGTAAGAAGAGGCGACGCAGGCGAAACGATGACGATGACGACCTGAGACCAAAACGTAGAAGACGCTCTCGTCGTCGTCGGAGGAGCCGAAGGCGAAGACGCAGGAGCCGAAGGCGAAGGAGCCGGAGACGAAGGAGTCGTAGGAGAAGACGAAGACGAAGTCGAAGGCGAAGAGGAAGGAGGAGAAGTCGAAGGCGTAGGCGAAGCCGAAGGAGGCGTTAAGCTCCACCACCCTGGCTTATAAACCAAACCACTTTTTCATGGCTCTTTTTAGAGCCCCCAAAATTTTTCGATTCTAAAAAGGTTGATTGTAAAGTATTAGTTCCAAAAAAAAAATGTTTATATTTTTTTTTATCATTTTCTAAATCATAAATACTAAAAAAAAAGTTGTTTAAAAAAATAATAACTATTTATATTTATATTTTTTTCCTTTTTCTATATACTAAATACCAATACGAAAAAACAACTAAAATTAAATACATTAAATAAAATTTAAACTAGTCACGAGGCACTATGGAAATGGAACTTTGTCAACAACAATAAAAGAAAAAAAAAAGAATTACCTTCTTGTAGTTATAAAAAAAAAAAAAAAATACCGCATATTAATATAAGGCAGTGATAGCCAACCCAATTCGACCTGCGGGCCATTTTCATTTCCAACACACGTGTCGGCTGGCCACAAGACCGAAAAGGTTCCAAGCGAAATGAAAGCGGCCTAAAACTATTACATTAGGAACTTACATTATTTAATGAGACATAGGAAGTTTATTTATTTTTTTACGCATCGGAAAGTGGTTTCATTTCTCTATTTAAATCCTGAGAAACATTATAGCTAGCTTTACCTCCGACGTATTTTTTATTATTATTATTTGTTTGTGTAAATATTCTCACAAGGTCTGAAAGGGGAACTTTACTTTTTTTTACTTAATATTCTCATCAATCCTCTAATCTCTATGCGTAGTTAAACAATCTTTTATTTGCGACTTAAGTCAAGAATGCCGTCATATTTGTTTTCTAAGGCCTTTATATATGCTTTTTTTTTTTAAACAACCAGACTTTCTTTACAAATTAAATATGTTGGCTTATTATCATGTTTCACAAAAAATAAAGATCCGTTCACTTCTCCTGGTAGATTCTACATTCAGAGTCCCATTACAGAAACGCACAAGTGTTAAAGGTTAATAGTGAGGGCCCTAAAGTAGGAAAAGATGCATTTACTTTGTTCTGACGTTTCGGCGGGCCTGATAGAACCACGTCGCGGGCCGGATGTGGCCCGCGGGCATAATTTGGGCATCAATGGATTATAAGCAATCGAATAATGTACCGATCTTATTCATTTATTGTATTCGTGTGTTTGCTGTTTATTCCTACACTGATGCATAAAATGTTCGTTTGTATTGTCACAACCCCGCCATGCACACCGCCAACATTAGAGAGAAGAGAACGATTTCCGCCTAAGTCTAGAGCCGATATGAAGATGCTAGACGTATTCAACGCAGATGTCCTATGTGTTTCTCATGTCTCCATGTAAATTAACATCTATGTCTCGTTGAGTTGCCTCCCTTCAGTTTTTACAGTATTGTAATAACTGAAGGGAGGCAAACTCAACGAGTCAGGGATGTTTATTTACAGGACATCACAAATACATATAGAACAACATGTCTTGAGCACATCGTCTTTACATCAGCTCTCCCTTGGGCGGAAATCGTTCACGCTCTAATGTCAAAATCCGACTTAGTCTTGTCACTAATAGTGCGAACCTTCTTTCTGCACTAGCCTGGATCTCAGAGAGAGAATAAGATCGGCACATTATTCGGTTGCTTATAATTCAGCGATGCCCAAATTCGCGTGGCCCAGTTTGGGTAGGGATAAGGATTATAAATTGAAATTATGAGTTTATATTGGAAAATACTGTGGCTACACAAACAGTGGTGACGGAGACGCTGGGGATTGGAGCGCCGTCTGTGGCTGTTTGTGCAACCACAGTCCTAACCAGGCAACTTCTCTTTCACCAACGTGTCTACAGGTAACTGCTCCTTCACTAACGAGTCTATTTCTTCTTTCCCTTGCGACACCATTTTGTCTACCTTATTCTCCATCCTGTTAATTTGTTCACACATAATATCAATACCTTCCTGTATCTTGCCAATGAGCTCAACAATCTCCGGCTCAATTTCAAATAGGTAGGTCTCCGGATCTTCTTCTTCATCAATTAGGGCTTGCCAGAGACGAGCTGTAAGCGCCTCCTTGCTATCACCAAGCTTCAGGTGTCTGTAGCAATATTTACATTATCTGCCTTGTAGAGCGCATTGTCCGAATGGGTAACTAATGTGATTTCCCTTTCTAACCATTGTTTTTTTATAAAGTATTTTTTTTTATTAGTAAAGTGTGCTCAGCAGAATTAAGCAATAGGCAACTAGTTTTACATCGAAATATTGTAACTTAGAGGTAAGCAACTCAACTACAAGAAAAAGATTAGAAATATTTTTTTTAATCCTCCTTTCTTTAGGTCCATCCCCTTTCCGGGTTCTCTCTCTTCTCTTATGTTACATTTATATGTTTAGTTGTGTTTATATATTTGTGTGTGTGTGTGTGTGTTGTGTTTGTTTTCTTGTAGTCTCTTTACAAGTGTTTACCGCTTTCTCTTAAGTAAGTTATTAGTGTGCAATAGGATCTCCCATTAGTTTTTCATCTTCTTGTTCACGTCAATAAAATGGAGTTGTAACTTTTAGACGTCAGTGTTGTTATTGCAGCACAATTGATGATATAACACTTTACATCCTCTGTCAACACGAATTCCCATTCCACGTTCAGACTGCGCTGCACAACGACTTCAACATCCCTACTATGTTTACCAAACGTCAAACACACAAATGACTGAAATATACTGTTCAAAATTGTAAGCTCTCAGTAACATCAAGAGCCATAGTGCAGTAATGTACAAGAATCTTACACACGTACACATTGATAGCTCTACTTCAAACTTCCAATAACATTTATAATCATTTACAAATTAACACGAGAATGACCAGGCTCTGTCTCCCTGATAACTGGCGTCAGCCTCGGACCACGCGGCGTCTATTCCGGGCAATATGTTGGGTTCCTGGTCGTCAACCAGACTATCGTCTGTGGCGATTATCATAAAACGCATTGGTCCCAACTGGAAACGAATAAATGAATTGTTTCACTTTCTTCGATAACCTTGTGAGGGCGGTGAATCGTCGTTTGCTTCAAAGTTATACATTTCATTTATTTATTCACTTTTTAGAAATAGTGTGTTGAACTTTTGGTTTCGTGCGTTTACTGAGTCAATTGTTGCTTTTAATTTTATATGAAAGTTCTTGCAACTGTTATGTTGTCTATTTTGGGGTTTATCAGTCCATCGGGTGAAATCCCAGTTGTTTTGTGTATTTTTTTTTTTGTGTGTAAAAATACTGTACCACCAATAACAAGCTCATTAAAGGCACACAAATCCACAAAGAGATCTCCATTTTCATTGCAGGAGCCCTCTTGTCTTGTCCAACTTCACCGTTTGAGTCAACCATTACAGTTGTCACGTATTACAAATTGAATTCTACTTTTAAATGGCTTGCCTAGGGGAACGTGACAATAGAAAAAGGTAGTTGTGTCACTTATCTTAAGTCTGAATTTAATCAGAGACTTACAATGAATAACAAAAAAAAAAATGACACAAGAAATCGGAAGGTAAAATATCAACTTAATGTTTAATCATAATATAACTCAATACAAAATGGAAGGGTTGACCAAAACCCTTTTACAAAAATGGCATGTAAAAATATTACAATACAAGAGTTTGAAAATATAATTACAAATACAAGCAAGGCCTTGAAAAAGAAAAAAATCTTAACTTACACGATCGATTGGTATACCACGCACGGGTCACGCAATGTCTCCGCTATTCTGTCTCACGGCTGTCTCCGTATGTCTGTCCGTCAACGTTACGCGAGCGGTCTTTATATAATCTACCGCGCGTCGATATCGAGTAATTTCTAGAACAGAAAGTCATCAACACCCAGATCTAGAACGATCTTCAAAGAGACAGAAGAAAAGAAAAAAAAAAAAACCACCCTACTTTCAACCAGAGGTACACACATAGGTCAAGGACCGGTCACTGTCTGTGTGGCTTGACTCTTGAAGAATAAAATAAAAAAAAACTTATTACACAAAGGGGCAGACAACCTACAGGTCAAGAAAAAAAAAACAATAGTATCTAGGCATTGTTACCTAGATACGTAACACCTCCCTCCTAAAAATAAAAAATTTACATTTCCACGAAATGGAAATCTTTTTAGAATAATTACAAAAATGATATTTACATTACAGAATGTATTTATCATGATATATATAAAAAAATATATACATCAAAATACTTTTTACAATCTAGATAAGGCATCGGCGATAACATTTTCGCTGCCTTTTATGTGTTTAAGATATAGGTTGTACTCTTGTAAAAATAAACTCCACCTGAGAAGTCGTTGATTCTTGCCAGACATTTTGTGGATAAATGTAAGGGGATTGTGGTCAGTAAATACAACCAGTGGCCATCTGGACCCACTGATATAAAAATCAAAGTGTTGTATAGAAAGAATCAACCCAAGACATTCTTTTTCCACAGTAGAATAATTTCTTTGATGTCTATTAAATTTCTTGGAAAAGAAACAAATAGGATGCTCTACTTGGAAATTATCTTCTTGGTAAAGGACTGACCCAACACCTGTGTCACTGGCGTCAATAGCTAACCTAAAAGGTTTTCCGAAGTCAGGAGCCATCAAAATGGGGAAGCTAGATAATATCTGCTTAATTTGGTTAAAGGCTTTCTGACATTCATCTGTCCAAGTAAATCGGACGTTCTTTCTCAGGAGGTTTGTTAAAGGACTGGCAATGACAGAAAAATTTTCGCAAAATTTTCTATAATATCCAGACATTCCCAAAAATCTTCGGAGTTGTTTCCGATCAGCAGGAATAGGGAAAGCTTGGATAGCTTCTACTTTGGCCATTACAGGTTTCACCTGGCCTTGTCCTACAATATGGCCTAAGTATTGGATGGAAGCCTGGCAAAAATCACTCTTACTCAGGTTTACAGTAATTTTTGCATGTAAAAGTTTAGTAAAAAGACAATGCAGTTGTTTACAATGGCTAGAAAAATCTTGGCTAAAAATTACTACATCGTCTATGTATGCGTGGCAATTCTCCATGTCAGCAAGCAGGGCATTTATCATTCTCTGGAAAGTGGCAGGAGCATTCTTCATGCCAAATGGCATCACTTTGTATTGGTACAGACCATCAGGGGTGACAAAGGCGGAGATTTCCTTTGCCCTATCAGTCAGGGGAACCTGCCAATAACCTGAAAGTAGGTCTATTTTGGTGATGTACTTAGCGTCACCAATACGATCTATGAGATCGTCTATCCTAGGGATAGGAAACGAATCGGTCTTTGTTACAGCATTTACCTTACGGTAGTCTGTACAAAAACGATAAGTCTTGTCCTGTTTAGGTATCAAGACACATGGGGAGCTCCAGCTACTGGAACTTGGTTCAATGAGGTCATTTTCAAGCATATACTTGATTTCTGACCTAAGTATGGCAAGTTTTTCAGGGTTGACCCTGTAAGGATGCTGCTTGACTGGAGTAGCCTCGCCAACATCTACATCATGCATTATAACATTAGTCTGTTTTGGTACATCAGAAAAAATGTCATTAAATTCATTAATGAGTTTCATGATAACTGGCCTTTCTGTCGAAGACAGATGAGACAGTTTTACATCCAAATTCTGTAATACAAAAGAATTAGGTATTTTGTATTGTCCAAATTTCTCCTTTACAATATCATCATCAATAGGAGAAACATGGCTATTTGAACAACTTTTGACTGTATTTAAAACACAATTATTCTTCTCTGAGTGATCTGGCCGAGATACATAAGGCTTCAGCATGTTTATGTGACATAGCTGAGTCTTTTTCCTACGGTCAGGGGTTTTGATTGTGTAATTGAGGTCACTAATTTTGGTCTCAATTTCATAGGGACCAAAATATCTGGCTTGCAAGGGTTGACCCGGTATGGGCAAAAATACAAGCACCTTATCCCCGGGAGAAAATTCTCTAATACGGGCCTTTCTATCATACCAGCGTTTCATGCTGGATTGGGTGTTTTGTAAGTTATTTTTGGCCAGAACACAAGCATCATAAAGTCTAGTTTTAAACTTACTTACATATTCTAAAAGTCCTTCAGTGGCTGTTGGTGACAACAAAGTCTCTTTTATACATTTCAAGGGACCGCGCACCGAATGGCCAAAGACTAAGTCAAAAGGGCTGAATCCCAACGATTCCTGGACGGATTCACGGATTGCAAACAGCAGCATGTGGATTCCTTCGTCCCAGTCTTTTTCGTGCTCAAAGCAATAGGTTCGGATCATGTTCTTGAGAGTCTGATGGAATCGCTCAAGAGCGCCTTGCGACTCGGCATGATACGCACTCGACATGCAGTGTTTGATGCCCAACTGAGTCATGACTTGCTTGAAAAGATTGGCCGTGAAATTTGTTCCTTGGTCCGATTGGATGGACTTTGGTAGACCAAATAGAGTAAAGAACTTGATTAAGGCCTTTACAATGTTCGATGCTTTTATGTTCCTTAGAGGAATAGCCTCAGGAAAACGAGTTGAAGCACACATAATGGTCAACAGGTATTGGTTGCCAGCTTTTGTCCTTGGGAGAGGACCAACACAGTCAATAAGTACTCTGCTGAAAGGTTCTTCAAAGGCTGGAATCGGCTTCAGAGGAGCAACAGGGATCTTTTGATTTGGCTTGCCAACCATCTGACAGGCATGACAGGATCGGCAGTACTGGATGACATCTTTCTTCAAACGTGGCCAGAAGAAGTGTGACATAATCTTGTGGTATGTCTTGTGGATGCCGAGATGACCTGACATTGGTGTGTCATGAGCCAGATTCATGATGTACGCTCGGTATCTTTCTGGTAACACGATTTGATGGCATATTCTCCATTCTTCTTCGTTGGATGCGTCTGGAGGTTTCCATTTCCTGAAGAGCATATCATCTTGGATGTAGTAGCACGTTGATGCTAGCTCTGCCTCTTGTGATGTCATTGCGGTTTCTCGGAGTTTGGCGAGCTCTGGATCCTTCTTTTGGTCCTCAATCAACTGTTTTCGAGTTGATGCCAGCTTTTCAGAATTTGGCGTTGGTTCTTCTTCAAGAGAAGCAAAGAATGTGGTGCTCAAGTCCACATCATCGTGGTTACTGTTGGCCTTGATGACGTTCTCTTCTTGAGATGCTTTCAACCTCATTGCCCTTGTTACTGCACACGCTGGATATAACTCTAGGTCTTCCTCGGGTGTGGCAGATAAGTCGGGTTTTTGAGTGACGATGGGTTCGGCTATCACCTTTCCACCTGCTAAGTCATTGCCTAACAGCAACGAGATGCCTTCCAATGGTAATGTTGGTCGGACACCTACAACAACCGGTCCAGTAATAAGATTTGACTTTATGTCGATTAGATGTAGAGGCACATCTATACATCCAAGCTCTACGCCTCGTAACAGGATGCTCTTCCCAGTCGATGATGATTTTGACAAGGGCAAGATACCCTCTAAAAGTAGCGATTGTGAGGCACTTGTGTCTCTCAAAATGGTGATAGGTCGTAGACTTGTAGAATCACCGGGTAGTGATACGAATCCTTCCGAAATGAAAGGCTTAAAATCCTTTAATAAAACATCAATTTTGGTTGATGCAGACTGGACTTGGGTCGAACTCTCGCTGGAGTCATTGACATCTCTAGGAGACGCAGTGGAGAAACTCTTTCTTGAGTCAGTAGAACATCTTTTGGGTGTATTTGGAGAACTCTTGATAGAGTCATTAGAACATCGGGGTGATGTCTTATGGGAACTCTGGATAGAGTCATGGGAACATCGGGGTGATGTATTATGGGAACTCTGGATAGAGTCATTGGAACATCGGGGTGATGTATTATGGGAACTCTGGATAGAGTCATTGGAACATCGGGGTGATGTATTATGGGAACTCTGGATAGAGTCATGGGAACATCGGGGTGATGTATTTGAAAAACTCTTGTTTGAGTCATTGGAACATCGGCTTGATGTATTTGAAGAACTCACTGTTGAGTCATTTGAACACCGTGGAGACATTTTCGGAGAGTCTTGTACAGTCAATACATTTGAAACAGGTGGTGTCGAGGTATTCTGGATATGACTTGATGATGAGGGAGTAAACCTCGCCGACCACTGTACTGTGCAAGCGCTGACTTTTGAAGGAGCTTTTTCGTTTCTCTTCCTCAATTTCCAGCAATCGTCAATTTTATGGCCTTCTCGGTTGCAGTAGGAACAAGTAGCTTTACTTGTAGTAGGTTTTCTGTCGTTTGTACTGCTGTTCTTGATGGAGTTGCTAGCAGTGGACTCAGGCTGTTTGACTTGTTTTGGCTTGACATCCGTCGTATACTTGGCAAATTGATGTGATATTATATAATCGTCTGCCAACACTGCAGCCTTGTGCACATCTTCCTCGCCACGATCAGCTATATGCGTACGGACGTCCAGCCGCACACAACTCTTGAACTCTTCCATCAGCATTAGGTTCTTGAATTTTGCAAAGTCGGTGCCGATTTCCCTGGAAGTGAGCCATTTCTCAAAGCGTCGCTCCTTTTCCCGCAGGAATTCTACATGGGTTTGGCCATCCGATTTGCGACAATCCCTGAACTGCTTTCGGTAAGCTTCCGGAACAAGTTCATATGCCTTAAGAATTAAGGCCTTAACAACATTATAATCTTTTTGTTGTTCAATGGTCAAAGAACAAAATACCTCTGCAGCTCTACCAGTCAAAACTGTTTGCAGCAAAGTGGGCCACAAAGTTTCAGGTACATTAAAATTTTTCACAGCAAGTTCAAATTGTGGAAAATAATTGTCAATTGTGGCTTCATTAAAGCGTGGAATTATTTTCAAAAATTTTGTTGCTTCAGCAGTATGACTGGCAGGGGAAGAATCTGGTCTTACATTAGCAGCTAACTCTAATTTTTTTAACTCTATTTGTAATTTCATTTCTATTTCTTTCTGCTCTCTCTGCTCTCTAGCCGCTGCAAGCTCTAATTCTTTTTGTGCGGCCTGTTGTTTAATTTCCTTATCTTTTAAAGCTAACTGGGCTTCTATTTCCATTTGTTTTAATTTTATCTGAAGTTCTAAATCTGATTTACCCTCATCGGGTCTAAGGGTTTCTAAAAGGTCCTCAGAAAACACTTCCTCGTCTACATAATGGATTACAATGTTATCTCTGATTTCTTGTTTAAGGGCATTTGATTTTATTTTTAACCCTAAATGTTTAGAAATAAGGACCAGTTCCTTCCTAGTAAAAGCATCAAGCTCTTCCACAGAGGGATTTGCAAGAAAAACCTGAATATCCATGGCTAACTAACAACTATTACAAGCAAAAAAAAATGTATACAATGTAAATATACAGTACAAAATCAGTACAACAAAAAAACCTTAAGAGAGTTTGGTCAATACTATTGATACTTTACTTCCGACTCTTTGACACAAAAAAAAAATTTTGTTAAAGTCAACTTCGCCTTTACAAACTTACTCAAGTAAGACGAAAATAGGTTCAGAAAAATATCCCGGACGAGCCCCCAAACTTCTTTTGTCACGTATTACAAATTGAATTCTACTTTTAAATGGCTTGCCTAGGGGAACGTGACAATAGAAAAAGGTAGTTGTGTCACTTATCTTAAGTCTGAATTTAATCAGAGACTTACAATGAATAACAAAAAAAAAATGACACAAGAAATCGGAAGGTAAAATATCAACTTAATGTTTAATCATAATATAACTCAATACAAAATGGAAGGGTTGACCAAAACCCTTTTACAAAAATGGCATGTAAAAATATTACAATACAAGAGTTTGAAAATATAATTACAAATACAAGCAAGGCCTTGAAAAAGAAAAAAATCTTAACTTACACGATCGATTGGTATACCACGCACGGGTCACGCAATGTCTCCGCTATTCTGTCTCACGGCTGTCTCCGTATGTCTGTCCGTCAACGTTACGCGAGCGGTCTTTATATAATCTACCGCGCGTCGATATCGAGTAATTTCTAGAACAGAAAGTCATCAACACCCAGATCTAGAACGCTCTTCAAAGAGACAGAAGAAAAGAAAAAAAAAAAACCACCCTACTTTCAACCAGAGGTACACACATAGGTCAAGGACCGGTCACTGTCTGTGTGGCTTGACTCTTGAAGAATAAAATAAAAAAAAACTTATTACACAAAGGGGCAGACAACCTACAGGTCAAGAAAAAAACAACAACAATAGTATCTAGGCATTGTTACCTAGATACGTAACACAGTGTTTAGATCTTTTCTGATGCACAGTCTAGTAATGCTTGTACTGTAAATTCGTCTTTCTCTCTTTGTTGTTGCAGCGTTGGCGCATAGCCTTGAATGATTGTAGTTGTCCTACTTTTTCCATGAAATCTGGCGGACATGAGGCATGGTGAGATTGATTCTCATTCCAGCAGTGCTCTTGTTGCCCATTTTGCCATCATTTTGGCAACTCTTTCTGTGTCTTGGTCTTCGTGACCAGAGTAGAAGTTGATCTCTCCTACCACTCCATCTTGTCTCAGCGTCCGAGCACATTAATATTGTATCTCCCTATCTCCTTTGCGACTGAATGAGCTTTTCCGAACTTAATTAAAGTTCTAATTTTTTAGGTTCCTTTTGGTTTTAATTTTGGTCATCAGTAAATTGGTCGATCCGCCAGCTTTTTCATGGGTTCTCACTGGCATGCGTCAAGAGCTCTTCTTGAGAGAAATAACAATGACCAAGGTTTTGTTGGCTTTGAGCTGTCGTGATTTGTGTAGTGTTACATTTTTTTAAATACTCCTAACTCTTCTCTCTCTACCAGGGCTTAGGACCCGCAGGATGCTTTCCAAAAAATATCTCTAGGCGGAGTTCGACTCGTGTCAATCAGTGGAGGGAAAACATTGCATACAAATTCGATCTTTCTTATAATTAGCGGTTACTTTGTCCAAAAATGCTGGACTCTCCATTAATAGAGTACTTATCAGGAGAATAAATACTTGGCTCCGTGGCTGCCCGCCCCTTAGATTAACCTGACCCAACTAGGATGGAGCTACCAAGTGACAAACTTCAACTTGGTATTACTTACCTCTAGCCACATGGTGAGTACTTATTAATTTTACTCAATAGATTTCGTTTTTGTTTCTCTAAGAGATAAACATTTAGGTACTCTTGGCATTCTTGACTCGCTTTTTCCAGTATCATAAATATCTTTAGATAGTCAAAGGATTTTTCTATTTTAGCGATTTCTGTCCAATTATAAAAATGGCTGGTCATTGTGTCCAGGGAATGTTTGCAGGTCATCATTAGTTTCTATCTCTATCTATCTCTATTTCCTTTCTCCTCAGCTTTGTATTACCAACACTGGAACAAGCAAAATACAAGTATCCTTTAAAAAAAAAATTTACTAAGGGGAAGTACTCCTCCCTTAAGATTATCTATCGATAATGTAGAAGTTATTTCCCTTATGCGATTTCAAAGGAAATAATTAACCTCGAAAGAATGCCTGAGAACAGAGACGCAAAGAGCGTTCACCACACAAACAAAAAAGCAGGCGCCCCAAAGGCAGACCACGAGTACAGTGGCTTGATGACGTAGAGGTGGAGCTACATCAGGTCCAGGCATGGAGACGTAAAGCCCAGGATAGATCAGAAAGTGAGAGATGTGCTAAAGCAGGCCAGGGCTCTCCATGGGCTGTAGCGCCACTGAGATGGTTGGATGAAATCGAATAATTGTCAAATTTTGTATTCATTCATGTTTTGTAAGGTACGATGATAAATAATTGTTTAAAGTATCATTTTAACTATTATATGACCTCTGCAAAGATAGCGTTAACAATTATTTAAAAGACAAGAGTTGTTAATACTAATATAAGCTTTGTAACATTAGGCTTTGATTTCTCGACTGTCTGTTGACAGGAGATCAACAAATTCAAAATTAAACCTGGGTTTTACCTTACCGTTGGGCGCCGCTTGTTAGAAAAACATAATGCTTATATCATTTAAAAAACATGCAACTATTATTTTCTTTATTTTTATAGTTATTTAAATTCTGTTTACAGAAAACACAACTCTAGTGATGTATATATATCATTTAATGTTCATTCCTTTTTTCGACTCTCCTTTTATACCTTGAAACCTCTTTCAACACGCATTCGCACCATTCTACATTCACACTACGCTGCGCACCGACCGTAACACCTCTTTCCAGATCGACAAAGTCTCCACAATGCTGTTCCAGGTCCAGATGGCTCTCTTTCTCTAGTTCTTTGTTCACTGGACTCTGGAACTGGACTATTATTCCTGGAGGCTTCTCGCGCTTTTAAACAGTCATGACTTTATCACTTATTAAATACTGCGTTGGTGCGTACGGTAAGCGCCGCCGATTGTGGCCGACTTATTACAATATGTTTTGTAGGTGTAAGGTGTTTGGTACCTAAAAGGTAATAATGTATGTTTTGTTCATGCAAATTAGTTTTAATTTTAGTTTTAATAAAGAAAAAAAGATCACTAACAGAAAAAGTCGGGGATCAAGTTGCCCACTACTGCCCACTACTGCCCACTACTGCCCACTACTGCCCACTACTGCCCACTACTGCCCACTACTGCCCACTACTGCCCACTACTGAGTAGAACATAAACTTATAAAATCATAAAATCTGAGATTTTTAACGTCGTGAATTGCTTTTTAAATAGAAAACTTTTTGGTTTATCCAGTGTACAAAATATTTGGAATTTTAAACGCAGTAATTGGTTCAAAAATTTAATAAAATACTCAGAAAGACACAAAGATAAAGGCACATTCCTCGTTCCATATGCAATGACAAATTTGCACAAATGCTCCTTCTTCCCTTGTGCAATAAGAGTATGGAATGGGTTGCCTGAGCTAGCAAGGAAAACCTGTGGCTTAGCAGAATTTAGGTCATTTGTTAATATGCATGACTAAATGCATGACGCGTAGGACGTAATCATCTTCTTTTTTAAAGTAACGTCTGTATTATATAAGATAAGATAAGACAACCGACTCGAGCAGAGTTGTGTTTACTGAGCGCCTAAAGTCCTCACGGAAAACATTTCTTTCATATACCCCTTCCCCCTACTGGGCATCAAACGAGATTGGACCATAGCGCTCTCTTTGTGTGAAAATATCAGATGAAACAGAACAAGTTCTTTTAACGACACAGACAGACGGACAAGTATAATGGATATAACTAAGGAATCACTACCCTATATGTTCCTAGCAAGTTGGATCAAGAAAGTGTGTACAATTGTGTACACGTTATTCTCCCCCATACCCATTCTCAGATAAAGTGAAAAGTTACAAGACATTATTTAATTTTTAAAAACATTAACAGGTTAGTCAATTAGTAGTGGTAATTAATGTTTTTGTTTGATAACGAATAAGGGAATAACTTTTACATTATTGATAGATATAGCTGTAAGTGAGGAGTTCTTTTCCTTAGATGATCTTCTTTTTAAAGATTGTTTTATTTTATATTTTGCTTGGTTTTAGTCATAATTTACTTTTAGAGCTTTTTCCCTTTTTTAAAAAAAAGTAGACCAAGATTTCCTGTAGGTCGGAGCTAAACTTTGATGCTCAAACTATTTGGATCTATCTATAGGTCCTGCACAGCAGCAGGACATCATGGAATCCGAACCTGTGACGCAGCGAAACACGGAACGGTTACATGTGACTGTAGACAATGTTATGGAAGCTATTCGAAGTCTCAAGGAAGCCAAGGGCTGTACTCTCGCCGCTGTCAAGAAGTACATCGTCGCCAACTCCTCGGAACCTGAAGAAAGCTCATCAGTAACCATCCAGGTCAAACAAGCTCTCAAAAGAGGTGTCCAGAATGGTCAGATTATGAAGATCAAGAGTTTCAAGTACGTAGTGAGCTTAGACGATGAGGAAGGCAGCAAGAAAAGACGCCGAAGAAGAAACGACGACGATGACTTAAGACGTCGCAGAAGACGATCGAGAAGACGCTCTCGTCGAAGGAGACGTAGGCGAAGGAGAAGAAGCCGAAGGAGACGGAGAAGAAGCCGAAGGCGACGCAGAAGAAGCCGAAGGCGACGGAGAAGAAGCCGAAGGCGACGCAGAAGAAGCCGAAGGCGACGGAGATGTTGAGCTTCTCCACTAGCACCAGTAACCTGAAATAACCTGATTAAAGAAACACTTTTTTTCATGGCTCTTTTAGAGCCCCCCAAAACTGTTAGTTCTAAAAAGGTTGATAGAAAAACTGTTTGATGTGTAACGTTTGATATCCTTATGAAGTATTTTAGTCAAATTAATCTCTTTTTTAAAGTAATTAAATGCTATGTATCTTTCGGATAGACTTGTATTAAACTTAAAAATAAATAGCAAAAGTACCCTAAGATTGTGGATTTTCTGTAGATAGAAAATGAAAGTGAAATTACAATTTTTTTTGTTGTTTGTATTTCCCCTAGTTCATGTTAACCTTCACTTTCACCTGTCCCTTAGTCTGTTGAACCTTCGGGGCTATTGGTTATAATTTCCCTTTTTCGACATTTATTTGCATACCATATGCTGCAGAGGTCTTGCCTATGAGCATCACCAAGTCAGCTAGTTCTGTCTTCTTCTATGTCATCCGCGAAGAGCAGGTAATTAGTTCTTTCTCCAATGCTAACAGTAATACAGTACCTTCGTAACTCTCCTTTGAAGGAAGATATTTAATTTGAAAGAGTTGGTGAAAATGGGCAATCTGTGGTTTTAAACCAGACAAGAATGATATTGTATATAGTGGCCTCCTTGTAT
Source organism: Biomphalaria pfeifferi (assembly GCA_030265305.1). Classification (NCBI taxonomy): domain Eukaryota; kingdom Metazoa; phylum Mollusca; class Gastropoda; family Planorbidae; genus Biomphalaria; species Biomphalaria pfeifferi. The sequence goes on from JASAOG010000022.1 coordinate 1,006,199, forward strand.
AGGTTCTAGTTACTTTTATGTTTTTATTTATGTTGCACTTTTCCATTGTCGCCTAGAGTGCCCCCATGCCATACTCTGTCGAAAACTTTCTTGACATATAAAAAAAAAAGACATGGAAAATATTCTCTTGAATGCTCCTGGTTTCTTAGCTATCATTTCTTCTGTCAGGCTTATGAGAAAGGATGCGTTTTCTATCGGTGTGCAGTTTTAACTATATACCTTGGGGATTTGAATTGAGACATTCGGAGAATGCATTTTTTTCTTTTAGGCCTGAAACTGTTGGTCTGAAGAGGTGTGCATTAGTAGTGGTTCCTATTCAAGTCAAAAGTCTATGTCGGTAAATATAATGGTGTGTAGGTAAAAAAACAACACAAATAGGAAGTTCCAGAGACAGACAGAAGGAGAGAGAGAAAGAAAGAGAGAGAGAGAGAGAGAAAGAAAGAGTAAGACAAGGGACCTTTCCATTTCTACGTAACTGATTCTAAAATTCACTGGCTAATAACCGATGTGTAATACTAGCTTATCATAAAGACACACAAATCTAGACTAACTAAAGAGACAAAATGGGATGAAATATAAATAATCTTTATTGTTGGCCTCCTTCAGTCTGGGTGAGCACTTTTGTCCATGTAGAGACCTATTCTGGAAAGACATTTCCGTCAAAATTTAGTGTAGATACAAGCAAAATACAAAAAAAAAAGAAGACAAAAGCTTATACTGAGTGTAGTTGTATCAATTAGTTTGGTCATGTCTTTAAATTAGTAATAGATCTAGACTAACAATACTAAATCTGTGCGATGAGATATATTTTTTTACCATTTGTTTTCATGCTTTTTGCTTTCTCAATACGCTATGATCCTATAGTGGATCAGTTGTAAAGGGTAAAGGGGGGGGGGGGGGGACAGAAAGAAGGGGGTATCTGGGTCATCGCTTTTTAAATGTATTTATAAAAAAAAAAAATAATTGAGCAACCTGACTTCAAACTCGAGGTCTAAGGCCTCCTCAAGCCAATACGGTAACCACTGTGCCAGGGGGGCTGCTTATCGAAATAGCTTTTATAGTTATATTTATTAACACACTTTTTTCTTCAAACAATAAATGGAACTAATTTAACTTATACCACTTAATCAGTCAAGTAAATTTTCTTTCCCTTGTTCGACATTCCAAACAAAATAATTAATTATCAATTGTCAATTAACTAATTGGTTAAAATTTTTTAATTGATTCTTAAGATGTCAGGTAACAGAAATAATTGTGCAAAATTTCCGCTTGATCTAAGATTGGGTTTGAGAGAAATAACGTGTACAAACTTTTTACCAGACAGACAGACAGACGGACAGAGTGCGTAGAAATAAGCTTTGTAAAAAAGAAGCATTTATCTTAGCGAAAAAATTAGACAAGGAATAGTGCATAATAAGAGGCGAAACAACACGAGAATCTTATAGGTCAAATTTCTTGGACGTTCGAGCAAAACGACTTCCCATTAGGCTTGGTTCTCGCTCAGACAAGTCCTGCCACAAATCAGGACATCATGGCTTCAAAGTCAAGTTCAACGAGTGATGCTCAAGCCGTGGTCACACTGGAGACTGTGATAGAAGCTATTCGGAATACCAAGGAGGCTAAAGGATGTACCTTATCCGACCTGAAGAGATACATCGTCTCCAACTCATCTGGGCAGCTGAAGGGTACAGATGTTAGCGGCGTGCTGAGAAAGGTGATCGCCAAAGCACTCAAGGAAAAGCAGCTGACCAGGGCTGGGCAAAGCAGGTTCCTCATCTTCGGCGATGACGACGAAGGAAGCAAGAAGAAACGAAGCCGACGTAAAGACGACGGTGATGATCTACGGCCACGCCGAAGAAGACGCTCGCGGAGGAGGAGGAGTCGAAGGCGAAGGAGGAGTCGAAGGCGAAGGAGGAGTCGAAGGCGCAGAAGTCGAAGGCGCAGAATGCGGAGGAGTCGAAGGCAAAGACGGAGAAGAAGCCGAAGAAGGAGAAGCCGAAGACGAAGGCGAAGAAGTCGCCGACGAAGGAGATATTAATTTCCCAAACTGATTTTCTAAAAAATCAGACTTTTATTTCTGGCCCTTTTCAGGGCCCCCAAATATTTCCAATTCTATTAAAGGTTTGATTTGAAGAAAAAAAAAAGAAAAAAAAAAGAAAAGAGACTTTTTTGTTCTACTTGAAGTTTAAAAAAGTAATATCAACTTCATTATGCCTTTTTCACACTAGATTTAGTAGGCCCTTAAATAGAAGTATTCATCATACAAGTAGTCAAAAATTATTTTAGCTTTAACCATCAGCTACACTGAACAATCCGAATCAATACCTAGCCAAGTCAATTATAAATCAACAAGTGCGCAAAGGGGTTAAATATCTCATGACACCATTATGTAGACATTTTATACACTCACTAACTTCTTACATACAAGTCTGATCCAGAGATACCATGTTTATTCACATTAAAATGTACAAAATACTGTTGTAACCCTGCCTTGCACCAGTGCGTGAGGTGCGCACTAGTAAACGTAAACAGGAAGACACTAGAATGGAGAGAAGAACAGTGCATCAGGGATTGTGAAGAGTCTGAATGTTTGGGAAACTAAGAGGCCAACTTTTGTGCTTTTGAAGGTTGTAATAGGGACCTGGAGCGAAGCGGGGAAGGCTGTCGTTGGTCCACATTCGGGTTAAGTAGCAAAGGACTGGTATACTTAGTAGTAAGACTCTGAGGAAGCTGAAGGATGTTATGTGTTTACCCTAGTGAATAAACACCCGTATTTATTTCCTGTTAAACTGTGTTGCGTTGCCTGCCTTTTCGTTGAGCAACAATAATTTTGTAACTCAGCTCCCACGCCACACTGATGGTGCGCATATGTGTACCATTCAAAACAAGTAGGAGAAGACGTTGATACAGGAAGAAGGACTGCTGTAGATCCGGCTGGAGTTATGGAAGTCTGAACAGTCTGGGGCTAAGTGCACTCCTGTGTGATACTAGTAAACTGTTTGGGAAGACTTGGACCGACACTGGGAAGTGTGTCGGTGGTCTTTTCTGCTGTTCTGGTATTAAGTAGGACTGTTAGAACTTAAGACATTACTCCCTATGACTCTACAGCGGAAGTCCAAGTCCATTTGTTGATAGCTTATAATAAATACATCGTTTATTATTACCTCCTACTTTTCGTTGAGTGATTGCCTTGGATTTACAATACAATAACACAGCCTTTTCATATAATCTCACTATGCTTAATGACTAGACTGAAACATTTTCTACATGTCAAACAAATGTCCATTAGCATACAGCAGAACGCTATGTATACATCATCTCCATAGATTCAATCAACAACTTCTTTTTTAACAGCCCAACCCTTTGTGGTTCTTAATTAAGTCAACCATTTTATTTTAACCCTTGCTTGCACTGATCCTTAATTATTAACAATTTAATTGTATTTTCGCCACAAAGCACAAGTGCTTCAATGACAAAGCTACAAACACAAAAACTATGAAAATAAAACGGAAGCTCTTCATATGCCTATAATGCGCCACCGCTCCCGTGGTGGGACCATCACCATCCGTATGATCCCCGTTGGGGAATGAAGCGGTGCGTTTCGGACTGGTTAGCAAGCCCTTTCTCACATCCCCACTACATGCAAGTACACTCGCTAGAGCATACAGTGGTAGCTCACTGGGAGCCATGTTTGCTCTCGCTCTTAGCCTTTCCACTTCCCCGGGCGGACGTTTCCACGGAGGTGCCACGATGAGGCGACGGGAGCTGGAATCCTCCGCAACATTCCATCTAAGTCTAGTCTCAAACAGTGCACCAGCCAAAACACACATTTTGCATTTTCATTCTCCTCGTCCGTGAGCTTCGAGTTTCCCTCGGAACATTTTTGGCGACGATTTGTAAGAAAATTAAAGTAATGTAGGTCGATTTCTTTTTCAAAACAAAATCCGGAACATTCTTTACCGATTAAACAACTTTTGTTATGTTTCTGTAAGAAAATTAACTGTAAAATATGTCTAAAAAGTGATTTTCAATAAACGTTTCTAGTAAATTACTTTCTTATTTTAAAATCCTGAACAACTTTATTTGACATAAATTTGTTTTAAATTGAAAATACGGAACAATTTGATATCGATAAATAAACAATAGTGACGTATTATCAAGAATATAAGTGTAATATTACTCAATTATGCGATTTCAAACAAGCAAGTGACATTATTTATTTTTTATAAAACAATATCCGGAACAACTTTATAGTTAATGAAATATAGGTCAGTACAGAGATTTTCATTTAGCATTTATATGCTATTTACTTTAAAAAAAAAACGGAACAACATTTTATTGATCATGTGTTTTTGCAACGTTTAAGCATGGAAATTAAATGTAATATAAGTTAGAAGAGCAAACAAACATTGGTTGGCATTGATTTTTTTTGACAAAAACATTCGAACAATCTATTATATTATAATAGATACTTAAAAAACTTTTGAGATATAAAAGGTTAAATAAGATTTTCAATGGCTTTTAAAGTTTTTTTGTTTTGTTTTTTTTTTGTTATCTAAACGTGACAGACAGACCGACCGGCAATCAAAACGCACAAAAATATGCGTCTTTTATCCTGATGTGGACACTAAACAAAAAATTAAAAAAAACTGATTATTTGAACAATGTTCAAGGAACTGATTAGTACCGTGTTTTTGCCGATTAATTTAAACAACTGCACGAAAGTCGGTGCATAAAAAGTCCATTTTACATACAAAGTGCATTCCTAGCCTCTATAAACAAACAGAAATGTTTTCTTTTAATTTTAGCAGCTAGTTGACCAGAAAAAAACACCTTTAGCTAATATTAATGTTTGTTGTGAATATTCCTTGTACATTTTACATTTTGGCTTGGTGATACTGAAAATACACAGTCCTATGTTTTCCTCTGTTAACATATTGTAACATTGCCTCCCTTACACTTGCGTAATTGTTTTAGAATTGGTGTATTTTTATGAAAAAATTGCTTGCATAATTAATTTTATAAATTAAACGGTTTGCTTTTAGAAAACTAAAAGTACCCGTTGCACCTAAACTTTTCAAGCTGCATCGCATGGTGAAAAAATATTGTTCATTTCTCTTCTAGTTTTCGAGATCTGAGTGTGACAGAAGGACAGATGGGCAGACGGACATTTTGCACAAACCTTATAGCGACTTTTTCCCTTACGGGGGCCGCTAATAATACACACCCCCCCCCCCCTCGGCCGCCCCCCCGCCCCCAATTTTAGTAAAGAAATCACACAATTTGTATACGAATTTATTAATTATGTTAATAATATATACTAATTATTTCAACCTATTTTTAGATAATTTCCCCCCCCCCTTAGCATGTTGGCCGATTTGGTGGGATGGGGAGTTGGCGATACCATCAATCCCGCCCCCTTCACCATAAACTTTCCAGTGTGGGGGGGCGATCTAATTTATTTGTAGAAATCATAGCTTGTTAAGAGAATCAATTAAATATTTATATAATTAAAACTTGTTATTGATATTTCAACAAATCTTTATATTATGTCGTTTCCCTGTTAGCGATTGCTTCTACTCCCCACTCTAGCCCTCTGAGTAGGTGGGCGGTCCTGTTTTTATGGAGAAATCATAGCTTGTGAACAAAATTAGTTGAATATCTACATAATTTAAGGTACATATTGATGCTTTAACCCATTTGTATATTATGTCGCACACAGACTCTGATCTCAAATTTTATCATTAGTAAATTTAAAATCAGAAAGGGTAGTACCAGGTGGGAGGGGCGATACATGCAATCGCCTTCCGCCCATCGGACAAACCAATACTTTTTTTCTTTTTGTGTTTTTGTTTAGAAATTACAAAATTTAAAAAACATTGTCACAAATATAATTTATATATAAATTAAATTCTTACATCCAGTCGCCCCACCCCCTATTCTGCAATCATTAGTTGAAATTATAAAAAGGAGCGAGGAATAACGTTTTCAATATACCTCCCTCTCCCCTTTCCAGACGAAAACATGAGATTTTAAAACAGAATAGTCAAAAATGGTGACAGAGTTTATATAATTTCACACGAATTTATCTTAATTATTTTAATAAAGACTTTGTTTTGGAAAATTTAGAATTCATACGAAATTTTTCATAATAAGAGTAACAATTGAGATGAGTTCTGGTATTATGCAGTGTTTTCCTAATCACCCTTTTCCAACCTTTACTCATACTGATATTTTTCTATTGTATAAAAAATTTTGAGACTATAACTTACAATATATGCTTGAATCCTAAATATGCAAAAAATTTAGAGTAGAATCTAATTGGTCCACTTAATTTCTTCTCCCACTGCCGAATTTTTTTTTTGTTTAAAGCTTTGAATTATAGTTCTGTAACAAAACAAAGTTACAAACATGCCTACTGAACAAAATGTATCACTAACAAATTATCTTTTCTTTTCAATATTATTTTTCTAATATTTTTTTTTTCGGCGGCGATCTAGATATGTTGGGTATCTTATCAAATCGGTTGTAGTTGCAATGTAGTAAGAGCCTGTAAATTCATATTAGAATATTGTAAAAACTTAAGTGAGGCAACTCAACGAGACATAGACGTTTATTTACACGACATCACAGGTATACAAAACAACATCTATCTTAGGCACAATCTCTCTATATTGGCTCTCGACTTGGGTGGAAATCGTTCTCCTCTCTAATGTTGACATCCTTTTAGGTCCAGTCTATCACTGTGCGCACCTTCTAGCACTAGCCTCGATGGCGGTGCGCATTGCAGAGTTATAACAATATTTTTCAAGTAAAACAATTTCAAAAGGTCCTTTTTGAATAGAATGAATAATGAGCTGTAGATGGACCGGACCCGGACCCCACTGGGGGAGATTGCAACGCTCCCCCAGACCCCCTAGCTGTCAAGAGAAAGACCTCAGCATGGCTGTTTGTTTTTTTTGTTTCTTTTTTTTTTTGTCGCTAAATTTTGAGAAACACTTTTTTTTTAATTAAAAAAATATCTTATATATTTATGTGCTGTACGCGCGTATATGCTTAGGGTTAGGGTTTACTGGGTTTTAGGGTTAGGGTTTGGAAAAAAATCGCCCCCCCCCACTCCAATGTTTTGGATCCGCTAAAGCTGCCATTGTAGCATGGAATGGGTAGCCTAAATAAACCAGGAATCCAAAGTCTATGATTATCATGCAGAATTAGATTGAGACCTGATACGCGTAGGATGTAATTGTCATTTGTTTGGAAGTAACGACCATAGCATTATGCCTTTGGAGTGCAACCAAAAAAAAAAATCACTGAAAATTAGTGGTTTTGGATAACAGGTTTCTTTTCAGCAGCATACACTTATGTAAATAAAATATTATATAGTTCGTCCATCGTGGTTCGATGATGACCACTTTGTCATCCAGGGGGCTGAGGGCTTTGCACTGGGGTTTTATGCCTCCTCATGTGGCTGGTGAGACCTATGTGAGACCGGAATGTTCGGCCGCACACTTGGCAGGTTATTCCAGCTGGAGCTAGTGTCGTTTGTCTTGCTTTTCTTTTCTGGCGTTTTTCTTCTGCCAGCGTTGTTCTCTTTTCCTCAGCAACCTGTGCGCCAGTTTTCACAGCGCGACGCCATGATGCTCTGTCTTGTGCCTCTGTCTCCCAGGTGCCTGGGTCTATGCTGAACGCATTCAGAGAAGCTTTGAGGGTGTCCCTGAAGCGCTTTCTATGACCACCTTGCGAGCGCTTTCCTTCGCTTCGTTGGCCATACAAGAGTCGTTTAGGGATGCGGTGGTCTTCCATTCTGTAGACGTGACCTGCCCATCGCAGCTGGGACTGCATCAGGATTGTGTGGGTGCTTTGCAGACACGCTCTTCGAAGGACTTCTGTATCTGGTATTTTGTCTTGCCATTTGACATTTAGTATTTTTCTCAGACATGTCATGTGGAAGTGGTTTAGTTTCTTTGCATGTTTACTATACCCTGTCCATGTTTCTGAGGCATAGAGCAATGTGGGAATGAATGACGGCTCTATAGACCCCTAGCTTGTGTTTGTGGTGATACCACGTCTGTTCCTGACATTTGTAGACAGTCTGCCATAGGATGCACTGGCCTTGGCGATACGCAGGTCGATTTCACTATCGATTTTTCCATTTCTGGAGAGTGTGCTGCCAAGATATGTGAATTTGTCCACTGCGTTTATATCCTGTCCATTTATAGTGAAGCTTGGATCCGAATAGGCTTTCCCAGGAGCAGGTAGATATAAGACTTCAGTCTTGTTCGTATTGATGGTAAGGCCAAAGTCTGTGCACGCTCTTGAGAAGTCACTGACGATGCTCTGCAGATCGTTTTCAGAGCAGGCATTTAGGGCACAGTCGTCAGCAAATAGCAATAAAATATTACAAGCATTAGAAAGAGAAATAAAGTCATTCTAAGGGAAAGACCCGCTTATTACTGAAATTTATCTGGCAGGGTTTAGCTCTCTTTCTGCTATATAAAACAACGGTTAATTTTAGGATCGATTTGATTATTGTTATCGACTAGGAAAAATGATGCAATATTTCAACTTGATCCTTGAATGGGAAGTGGGAGAAAAAACGTGTCAAAATGTAATAAGAGGATTAAATCCATATTTAAATCAACATCTCTCATTTAAGTAGCATTTATTCGCCTTATCTTGATATAAAAAAATAATTAATCAACATTAATCAGTTAACTAATAAATTTTGTTGTTTTTAATTGATTCCTGTCTTATCAGACTCAATGAATACGTGTGCAAAGTTTCAACTTGATCCTAGAATGGAAAATGGGGGAAAAACATGCTCAAACATTTTAACAGACAGACAGAGAGAGTAGACATACGCTATGGAAAAGAAAATACTGTATTGACTACAAATTTTCAAAGATAAAGAAAAGGGGCACAAACTCAACAAACTGGTAAGTAATAAGCAAAGCCAGAGTTACCCTAGTGCAATACTGTGCATCCGCACTGGACCTCACCCTTACAGGGGTTCAAGCATTTTAAAAAAATGTATTGTTTGAAATAACTATGCATATTAATTATTTAAAAATAAAAGGAAACGAGATAACTCCACAAGCTCTCTATTTCTTTCATCACATAGATAAGCTTTTAGATTGATTGAAATTTTAAAGTACATCTGTATGAAACCTTGAAGAGTTAGATGGGGCGTGGTGGCAGAGCTCTGGTTAAGCGCTCGGCTTCCGAAGCTGGGGAACTGGGTTCGAATATCGGTGAAGACTGGGATTTTGAATTACGGGATTTTTACGGTGCCCCTGAGTCCACCCAACTCTAATGGGTACCTGACGTTAGTTGGGTTAACTAAAAGCGGTTGATCGTTGTGCTGGCCACATGACACCCTGTTCGTTAAGCGTTGGCCATAGAAACAGATGACCTTAACATCCTCTACACCATAGATCGCAAGGTCTGAAATGGAAACTTTACTTACTTTTTGAAGAGTTAGGGGCATCCACTAAATTTCCCACCCAGAACCTCCACTTATAAATTGCTCTGCAAAAGCGACAATGTTTTTTTACAATGAAATTAACAGATCTTATCTATTACAGAAAGACACAAAAATGGAGGCACATTTCTTATTCCATAGGCTAGAACAAATTCGTACAAGTGCTCCTTCTTTCGTAGAGCCATTAGAGAATTGAACGGGCTGCCTGAATCAGCCAGGAAAACCAACGACTTGCCAGATTTTAAATCATTAATTCACATTCCTGACTACATTGAGACAAGAAATGCGTAGGAAGTAATTATCTTTTTCGTTGAAGTAACGTCTGTATAACATACGATAAGATTTATATTGATTTTTAACAGATAAGAAACTAATTTCCCGGGCAGAAGTGTAACAGCTCAATGTTCTTCCTAAGGAGTAAGAAAGATGATCTCTCAAGACGCAGTGTGTCGCGACGTGATGATCTCTCAAGACGCAGTGTGTCGCAACGTGATAAGATAAAATAGTAATTATTTCTTTTTGAGAATCTTGTTCGAAGGGGAGCGCTTTTCTTGAAAAAAAAAGTACATAATGGTACGCTAGTGCTCCACGGTACATAAGGGTACGCTAGTGCTCCACAGCACATGGCTGAAATTTGAAGATGAGTTGTTATTTAATAAATGACATTGTCTTTTATTCCGAAGATAAAGGGTAAATCCTTTAAGATTACGCAAACAATGTTGCGACCTGCATATTTTGCCACATCTAATGTAGAGAAAGCGGTTGTCTGTGCGGAGGGAAAGTTGTCTTATCATCTATTGTGCCTGTCTCTGACGAGGGCCCTTCTATGTCTATGATTTGGGGTCGGGGGACCGATCTAGAAACGTAGCTAGGTTTAAGAATAAAACGGTGCCCGAATTTAAGTGTAACTAAAGCCCAATTGAGTCATCCTGTATGGCCAGTACATTTGCACTCCATGGCCTGACGGCATTGAGCTCAACTTCTAACAAGTAATATCTAATATATAAAGTACAATGTAAGCAGAATGTATGTATGTGCGTATGTATGTTACCGTTTGACCAATCATGGCATAAATGTTCTTTAGAATATGGCGGAGACCGTAATGCATTGCTATAAATTTCCAGGAAAACACTCAACAGGTTAATGATAACATAGATAAGGATTTCTGTCTGTGGCATTTTACGTCTTGAGAGACGATCTTTTCCCTTTGCAACTTCTTGTGTGACTAAAGAGGCAAATCCTTGATACACAGCTGCGATCGCAGGTTGGGCATATATAAACACCAGGCGCCGTTGCATTTTCAACGTTCTTTCTGCTTCTGTTGTGTATGACATCTGCAATCTGTAACCCTTCCTTTATGCTCTCTCTCCATGTGGATCTGTCCAGTGCCACCTCTTCCCAGTTGCCAGTGTCGATTTTGAAGAGCTTCATGTCGCGTTTGCATACATCCGTATAACGTAAAAGTGGGCGACCAGCTTCTCTCCTGCCTTCTATTAGATCGCCATACAAGATGTCCTGTGGAAGTCGACCTACTGGCATTCTACGAACGTGGCCAAGCCAGCCAAGGCGTCTGCTGCTGATAACAGAGCGGATGTCCTGGCACCCTGCTCTTCCTCATTGGTTATCTTATCTTGCCACCTTATTTTAAAGATCCGTCTTAGGCATCGTAGGTGGAAGACATTCAGCTTTTTCTCCTGCCGTGAGTAGGTTGACCATGTTTCACTTCCGTACAGCAGGTGCTAAACACACAGGTCCAGTAGACTAGGGCTATAGTACTGCTAGTCAGCAATATGTTGTCTCAGACTCTTTTCTGCAACCGTGACATTCTGTTGTTTATGACTTTATCCAGTACAGTGTTGTTGGATAGGATGAAGCCAAGGTAACAAAAGTGATCAACAATTTCTAGTGGTTGGCCATTAATGCTTACTTGAGGTGCAGTGTTTGTGTTTTGGACAAGTATCTTAGTCTTGCTTTGACTGATGTTTAAGCCGAACTTCTGGCAAGCAGCAGATAGTTTGTTAACCAGAGACTGTAGCTGAATATCAGAATCAGCCACAATAGCTGCATCATCAGCATACAGGAGTTCCCTGACGAGTAGCTTCCTAACCTTGGTTTTTGCCCGCAGCCTTGATACATTAAATAGTTTTCCAGAGGATCTTGTATGGAGAAACACACCTTTGTTTATGTCGTTGTACGCATAATGCAGTAGGCAGGAGAAGAATATGCCAAACAGAGTAGGTGCGAGCACACATCCCTGCTTGACACCACTGCAAACCTCAAAAGGTGCTGATTGGGCTCCATTGAATTTGACAGTACATTTAGTTTCCTCGTGAAAACACTCAATGAACTTCAGTAGTTTGGGAGGGCAACCTATTTTCCTCAGGAGTTTAAAAAGGCCACTTCTGCTGACCATGTCAAAAGCTTTAGTCAGATCAACAAAAACGATGTAAAGGGGTCTGTCTCTCTCTCTGAATTTCTCCTGCAGTAATCGTAGAGGAGATATCATGTCTATAGTGGATCTACAACTCATGAATCCACACTGAGACTCTGGGTAGACTCTGGAAGCTATCACTTGCAACCTGGATAGTGCCACTCTAGCAAAGATTTTGCCCACTATACTGAGGAGAGAGATACCCCTGTAATTGTTGCAGTCATTCCGATCCCCTTTGTTCTTGTATATTGTGACTATAGTCGCGTCACGCATGTCCTGTGGGACGTGACCTGTTTCCCAACAGCGGCAGAGGAGAATATAGAGTTCAGGAAGCAGGAGTGATTCGTTGACTTTCACTAATTCCACTGGGATACCATCGCTCCCAGGAGATTTTCTATTTTTTATGCTGTTAATTGCTTTTTTGAGGTCACTAAGGCTCGGAAGCTCATCTAGGCATTCCAGTACTGGAAGATCTGGTAGAGAAGCCAGGGCGACATCGTCTACTGTATTCTGTGTGGCATAGACTTCGAGGTAGAGTTTTGTCCATCGTTCTAGCTGCTTGGTTTGATCTGTAATTTTTTCTCCTGATTTGGATAGGAGGGGGGTAGACTTAGACACTGTTGGACCCAGGGCCGCTTTAATGAGTTTTGCTATTTCCTGAGTGGGACTGTCTTGGATTCTGTTGCAAGTATCCCTCCAAAAGTTGTTAGCACATTTTCTAGCCATTTTCTAGCCATTTGTTTCGCCTCTTTATTAGCACTTTTGAAGTCCTCCAAAGATTTTGGACTAGGCTTTGTCTTGTGAGCGAGGTGTGTGTGACGATACGAAACTTGCATGCAAAAGTTCATTTGAGTTTTTCCCAGCAAAGCGTGGGAAACTTTTATTTTTAACTTAAAATAATTATTTTCCTGTCCACCCATAACTAAATTCTTATAGAATTTATCTCCTTTCGCACTGTTTCTCACGAGACGAATCTCGACGTAAAACATTTACTAGCCTCTCTAGGGTTAACTAATAATTTTTGATGCTGTACAGGTGACCAGCACACAATAGTCGCGGCACCAGCGCTACACGCAGCGGCTTAATAACTTTTCACACCTTTTTCCCCCCCCCCCCCCTCCCGCAGAATACGCATCGCTCTAAGAATAGCGTTGCACTCGGACTGGACAAATGCATATTCGCCTTAGTCCCTACTCCCACGGTACAGGCCATAAATCGAACATGACGCCTGACATCTCGGTACATCGATACACGTGAAAAAATCACATAGCTTTCTTCCCCACCCGTTAAACAAAATCCCCCAACAATATATAGAGAGAGACCCAAGCATTCTAAGTTAGGCCCGCTAGGATTCATACAGTCTCCTCTGTTAGGAAGTTTAGTTGTGAGGTTTCATTAGGGACAAACGGGTGAGTGTAAACATTTTACTATACTTATTTTATCTTATAGGAATGTGTGAGTACACATTAGTACACAACCACGTTCCCCGTCATTACATTATGACATTATTGTGTATGTACATTGTGCTATTTTATGTCGATGTTATATCTTCATATAGTATTATTAATGCCGCTATGGTTGTCCACGTTTGAAGCCATATTTATTATATTTAATTTGTTACGTTTCATCCATTCCTGTATTTTAGTGATTGATGTAAACAATAACCTTTCGTGAATCTTAGTACTGTCTAAGAACTTAGATCGCAGTGCTCTAAACTTACAGAGCCCATGTGAAATTAATAATTTTACATTTCTAATATATCCCTCATACATATTATTATGTCTCACACGCTTGTGAACTTATAGTTCCTTAGATGAGTTTCATTTTGATTAATTATTTCAAACCCTTATACTGTATCTCGATCCCTAGTATTTTATTTTCATCTTATCCTTTAGTATATAATATGCACATTCCCCATTTTACTATAACTGATTACTTATCGTCGTAATCAAATTTAATGGATGAATCTTGACTAGTATCATCCTACATTGTATGATAACACATGCTAGGACAAATTTGTACAAATATTCCTTCTTCCCTAGTGCTATTAGAGCATGGAATGGGTTGCCTGAGCTAGCCAGAAAAACCAGTGACTTGGCAGAATTTAAGTCATTGGTTAATATGCATGACTAAATGCATGACGCGTAGGACGTAATCATCTTCTTTTTTGAAGTAACGTCTGTATTATATAAGATAAGATAAGATCTTACTTGTATCTTTTTTGTTATTGAGTTATATGCATGCTTTGAGATTTTATACTTAATTGTCTTAAATGCCCTATTGGGATTGATACCAATGCCTGCATCTGAATGATTGCAAGGCATTTGGGGATCCCTGCTCAATGCCTTTAGGAGGTTCCTAATTGTCTGTCTTATCCCCAGCCTGGTTGCTACCCCTGGTTGCTACACCCGATTGCTACAACTACCAGATCTCCACCCAAAGCTGTAACCGGAGCAGACCACACCAGATACCCCCCCCCCCCCCCCAATTATATACCTGTTAGCAAGAAGGCATTGCCTACTGTCCTTGGCCTTAACATATTGCCCAGTGTCCACAGTCCCTTATACTGCCCAGTATCATCTGCCCAGTACCCGGCCCAAACTGTCCACTGCCCAATAGCTATTGCCCAATGCCGACTGATTAGAGCAACCTTCGCTGCAGAAGACAAACTGGTGTTGAGTTAGCACGGCTCTCTACGAGCTAGAGACAACAGCTGAGAGATCGTCCCACTACATCTTAGTCTGTAGCACCAACCCTCTCTACTGCTAAACAGGCAGCGGCCTCACCCTAGAGCTAGCTTGCCTACAGCATAGAGACTATCCCGAGCCGACGTCCTAAGACAGAGCCGGAGGGATCACCCTTCTGAGTGCCAGTCCTTCGACCGCCAGAAGACGACCCACGGGCTAGCAGCTAAGAAGTAGCCAGACCTAGGAACACTCTTCTCTTCCAACCACTCACCAATCCATGATGAGCAGTTCTGTTAGATAGTAGCACCTTCATTTCATTTCTTAATTATAATTTTATTTGATCATTTATCTTTTGTAAACTTTCACTTATTAAATTATTTTATTTATAAACTTATAATATTGGTCTGTTCTTACTGTTAGTTGCGGTGTGCCTGTACAAAATCTTATATGTGAGCGGGATAAAATTAATAAAATCTCCCCTAGACTTAAACAAACACGCCAAATATTAACAAATTAAACATCTCGTCACAGTGTGCAGATCGCTTTTTCTCGATGCAAGGTTCCATATGTGCTAGATTCGCCTCAAATCAGTCTACATTTTTGTGTTTTTGAGGCCCAAAGGCGGTGATTGCCGAACTGTAGATTACATCTCTTAATTTCTCCCATCTGATAGAGATATCTTCTTCATCACTTAACGAGGGGATTGAACTGTTCAGGAGCTCGCCAAAGAGTGCACACTTCTCTGGGTCACCTACATGGTTGACGTTAATTCGCCTAGTTCTGGGTTGAGTGGAAGTATACGCCTTCTTGAGAAGTAGTTTGATTTTGCTTAGCACTAGTGAATGGTCTGAGTTGCAGTCTATCTATCTGTCCAATGGCTGTGTGAAGCGTCTAGGATAAGGATTTAATGATTAAATAAATAACACACACAAACCACAAAATGTCAATTTGTTCTAGATCTAGTTTGATTCAACGAAATAAGCCGGCATTTACTATCATGTCTCCATTTCCTCCCCTCTCTTGTTCCACGTTCGTGTGAAACAGTGTCTAGTGCGCACCATTTATCTCAGTGCGGGAATAGAGTTACAACACTGCTCCCCCCTTCTCAAACCTGTTCGTCCCGAACAGAACCTGTACTGCCACAGTACTGATGAAGTCGATCCACATGGACGACCTTCAGCTTAGACCGGGGACTTTTCTGAATGCGGTACACGACGTCGTTGATTCTTTTAATGATGCGTTATGGACCTTCCCAGTCTCTCTGAAGCTTTGGAGACCTGCCCTTTCGTCTCTGCGAATTGTACTCTTAAAGGAGAGCAGCCATTGTAGAGCGGCGTGATCACTTCTAAGGGTGAACGTTTGTCCATATAAGTATTTGTGGAAATGTTTTATGGCGTCCACAACGGCCAGAAGCTCACGTCTCGTGACGCAGTAGTTCCTTTCAGCCTTTGACAAACTACGACTGAAATAGGCGATGGCTCGTTCAGTTTCATCCACTTTTTGGGACAAGACGGCGCCTATTCCGGCACCACTCGCATCTTTGTCCAGTATGAATGTCGTGCCTGGTAAAGGGTAGGCCAATATGGAAGATGAGGCAAGTGCGTTTTTCAGCCTTTCAAATGCCTTTTGACATTCCGTCGTCAAATAAATTGCTTCTTTTGTTCTGTCAGTAAATGAAGAGCCTACAAATGTTGCAGAAATTAGGCACAAAACGTCTGTAAAATGTACAAAACCCCAGAAAGCTTCTCAATTCATGAATATTCGTTGGGGTAGGCCATTGCCTTACTGTCGCAACCTTGTCGGGATCAGTGCTAACTCCGTCTCCTGACACTATGTGCCCAAGATATTTTACACTCCTTCCAAACAAAGAGCACTTCTTTGAGTTGAATTTCATCCCAGCGTCTCTTATCCTTTGAAACACCTCCTTCAAATTTGCAAGATGCTCTTCAAACCTCCTTCCTAATTCGATAATGTCATCCAGATAGACAAGGCAGATGTTCCAGTTAAGTCCTCGTAAGACACGCTCCATCAGTCGCTCAAAGGTTGTCGGAGCATTGCAGAGCCCAAAAGGCATCTTCGGGATGCATTCCAACTTGCCAATACCCGCATTTTAAATCGAGAGTAGAGAATATCTGTGCTCCTGTAAGTGTATCAAATGTGTCATTGATTCTAGGTAGAGGATACCTGTCCTTATGGGTGACCTCGTTCAACGATCTTTAATCTACACAGAATCGCATAGAACCTTCTTTTTTTTTACTAAGACTATAGGTGAGCACCAAGGACTATTTGAGGGCTCAATAACTCCCTGTTGTCTCATGCATTCTATCATGTCCATGGCTTCTTGTTGTTTTGCCAGTGGAAGACGACGTGGTGGATGTCGAATTGGTCTGGTGCTTCCTGTGTCAATACGATGTTGAACCATATTCGTCCGCCCGAAATCTGTCTCTTCAGTCGGAAAAATATCAATAAACTCACAAATCTATTTTTCGGCACTGGCATATAAATTCGTCTTAATCTTCCCTAAGAGCTTTGTAATATACGGGTGGGCTGATGCAGTGCTGTCCCTGATAATGTTATCATTGTATCAGGTCGACCGTGTAGCAAACAGCTATGATGTTGTCTTTTCTTAGTTTTTTTTTCACCCAAGCTAAGGTTCATAACTCTAACTGGTACTTTCTGATCTCTATCGATGATGACCAACGTCTTACCTCCGGCAAATTCATGTAGTTATCTTCCATGCCCTCGACTAGTGCCGTTCTAGTTTTTGTATGACCAGGCTATAATTTTCCCCAAATAATCAATTCAGACTGTGCAGGTAAACTCGTATCCTCCGTCAACATGATTTTTCTGATTCGATCAATCTCTTCCTCATCCTCATCATTTAATAAAGGAATCTCTACGTCCCCACATATCAAAGCTCCTCCGCCAATGTCAATAAAAAACCCGAATTTCTGCATAAAGTCGAGTCCTATAATGCAGTCATCGGTTATATTGGCGATCAGAAAGTCATGAATGAATAACTGATTTCCGAGCTTGAATTGAACACTCGTCAATCCTTGTATAGGCATCAACTCACCACTGGCGGTTTTTAAGGAATATGAGTTCACTTTGGTTATAATGTTTTTGTTCACGACCTCCGGCCGAATGACTGATCGACAAACACCAGTGTCTAGCAGAAAACGATAATTTTCAGCACCGATTTTGCCTTCTACCTTTAAACTCTTATTCTGCCCCAGCACGGCGACTGGGATGACGGTTGCGGGGGCTCTTATTCTCTGTGTCGCAGGACGCCGCCCCTTGAAGCCGGCGCGTGCTAGTTTCCCTGGTAGCCCCGGGAACCAGTTCGTGCATTCATTTCTGATCTGTGATGGGTTCCGGTTTGTCGAGATCTTCCAGTGCAGCTTCTTTGAATATGGCCAAGTTCACCACAATTCCACATCGTACAGGGGCCCTGGGTTGATTTTCTGGTAACCGGGTTGTTCGCCTTTCGTCCAGTGCCTCTGTCACCCTTCTGACAAGTTGTGCGAATTCTTCCTCCTTGACGTCCAGCTTTCGGCCCTGGTGAGTGCCCCCAGATGCGTCTTTGGCAGCCTCGTATGACAGAGTGTAAACTAGGGCTTCGCTTGCCCTGCGTTTACCACTAACTCTAGTGGCTTTCTTCAACTCAGGGTCTCGAAGCGCATCAATGAAAGCGTCTGTGATGATGACCTCCAAGAAATCTTGTGCGGCGGTTGGGTAGGCCAAATGTGCGTGGCGTTCGATGTCTGTCTTTAGCTCCTGTAGTGTTTCATCGGGGCGCTGTTGTCGGGTTTTCATTAGCACTCGATAGACTTCTTGCAAATGTTCATCCCCGTATCGGAGTTCCATAGCTCGGACAAGAGCGGCGAAATCCTGCTGGTTCGGTAGAGACTGAAGCAATTCGGAGGCTTTTCCTCTTAGAGATAACACAAGGGCGGTGGCTTTCTCTTCCTCACTGTTCCATTTGTTAACTTTTGCCGCTGCGTCAAATAGCTTCTTATACACGGACCAGGACACGGAACCATCAAATACGGGGGCCTTCATTTTCTTGGAGACTTCAGGTACAAATGACGTCATATCGGCATCTGGTACATTTCTGTGCTTGCATTGAGCTTGTATCTTCATTTCATCGATGACCTTCTCCACTGCGTCTACCCTCTGCTTCATCTGTTTGTCAATGTTGGTGATTCTCTCCTACACAGCATGCACGCGTTGGTTCATAGCCAATAACTCGGTTTTGATTCCTGATTCCATGGTATCTACGACATCGAGCTTGTCATTGGTGTTTCCTAGCCCTGAGTTTAACTGTTCTCGCATAGAACCAATTTTCGAGCACAGCTGCTATCCTGTTGTTGCATTAATTCCATATCTGGTTCAAGTTCAAAAAGATAAGTGTCCGGATCTGCTTCTTCCTCCATTAAACCCTCCCATAGGCTTGCCTGTAGGGTTTCCTTATTTCCAATTGTCTTCAGACCTCGGTCACGGAGTTCCCGCTTGAGTTCCTTCATAAGTAGTTTGTCTAGCGTTTTCGTGGTAGCCATTATAAATCCCACTTCTGACACAAATTGCTATAAATTTCCAGGAAAACACTCAACAGGTTAATGATAACATAGATAAGGATTTAATGATTAAATAAATAACACACACAAACCACAGAATGTCAATTTGTTCTAGATCTAGTTTGATTCAACGAAATAAGCCGGCATTTACTATCATGTCTCCATTTCCTCCCCTCTCTTGTTCCACGCTCGTGTGGAACAGTGTCTAGTGCGCACCATGTATCTCAGTGCGGGAATAGAGTTACAACAGTATGTTAAATGTCTCTCCAAAAAAAAAAAAAAAAAAGGCCCTAAACATAAAAACCTTAAATTTACACCCTTTTTTACAGTCCACTTTTATGTGAAAATTTAAAAGTTTTAGGGAACATCTCGCCATGTTTGACATTAATTTGACATACCTCTAAATCCAACGCACTTGATAAGTGATATACAAACTAAGGCCCGTGGGTCTTATCCTGCAATCTATAGGTGCGAGCTTTAGGCCAGATGATGTAAAGGTCATCTGTTTCTGTGTTAACGGTTAACGAGGGTGTCATGTGGCGAGCACTACGACCAAACCGGCATACCCCTTTCTTTTTCCCGTGTCTTTTTCAGGTATCCATTAGAGTTGGATGGACTCAAAGGCTCCCTGAGGATCCCGAAATAAAAAATCCTCAGTCTTCACCAATATTTGATCCCGGGACCCCTAGATCAGAAGCCAAGCTTTTTACCACTCAGCCACCGCGCCTCCCATATTCAGCTAGAGTAGCTAGAGGATAATATATTTGATGCATTTAAACACGTACAGTTGTTGTTTTTTTCTTTCGATGTCCTGGAAGGCCCTAATGGCTTTGAGCTCTGATGCACGACATAATTGCTACGCCACTGGATAATAAAGAGAAAAAAAGGTTGAGAAACCCTAAACTGACGTTTTACAAGCAATATGGCGAATGTGCGTGGCCCCATGTCCCACGATTGTGTTTATCTGGCAACTAAATGTAGTTCCTAGTAGTCTGAACCTATGTTCTCACATTACTAACATGTCGTCTGACATTCGTTACAGTCCTATCACAGCTGTTCTCCAAAAACAAAGCTTTCCAATTATCGTAAAGGGATGTCATTGTCTCGGCTGCCCGTCAAAACGACCAAAGAGAACGAAGGACCAGGGAGGACTTCGCCTGTTCAGATTATTCCGCTGCGCCATACGGCGCAATCCTTTTTTTTTTTCTAATTTTTTTTTTTTTTTAACTTTTGGCGGAAGTGGACAGAATAATGTGTCTCGGCTTAGCAGTAAATCTGGCCAACGCATTTCTCTTGTTGTTTCACATCATTTTATTAATTGCCAGTTGGGACAGTTGGTATGTTGCTTGCATGGTGAGAGACTCGCGAGTATCAGCGCTTCGCCACGTCGCTGCGCTGGTTCAGTTTCACCAGCCAAACGTCATTCATTTGTTTTATTTATATATTTTTTTAGTGTCATTGTAGCTAATTAACCTTTCACCTTTATCGTCATTACATCTGAACGTCCGGTAGTCTGAGAAGACACTGGAAGGATTAGCAGACGCGTTGAGGATCATGTTCTACTTTAACTGCTCAGGTTGAATTTGCAAGACACGGATTAGTGTTTTAAGTTTTTATTAATGTATACAAGACGAATTAAAAAACAAACAAACTCGTAGGCGGCCTCTTTTGTGTACATGTGTGTACTTTTAAGAAATGCAGAAAAAATCTCCAATATATTGTTACTATCCGGATATTTCCCGCGGTCCGCGGGCCTTAGCTTGTGTATTACTAATCTAGTGGGTTGGATTTATATTTATGTCAAACTTAGATAATGTTCCTTTCAAGTTTTTCTCTTTCGCCACGAAAATCGAATTAGTTATGCGAAATTGGGTTTAACTGGTTAAGCTGATACATCCATATCAAATATAAAATATATGGAAACGGGTTTACCCCATTTGTTAAAAGCTTCTTTAATAGAGATAAATTTAGCTATTAAAATAAAAGACGCACGATGTGAATGGGCTATAAAGTACAATTAAACGGGTTTACCCGATTTGTTCAAGAATGGGTTAATAAAATACGTCAGTACGTCTAAATTCGCAGATATAAGGAACGAATTTATCTAAATGCTTTTGAAACACAAATATGAAGGTTGATTTTATTAAATAATGAAATCAATTGACTATATTTTGAATTTTCATGTGTTAAAGTAAAAAACTATCTGTGCAAAGTGTAGTTCTTAAATTTAGATCTAGATCTTTTCGATCTTGTCTCATGTAAACATGGCCTAGATCCATGAAATAGTAATACTTTCATAGAGTTGGGCAACTTAATTTTGTTTTAGGGCTAATAGGCCAATATATACGTTACGGACCAAGTGAGTACCCAAAGAAAATGTATGCCAAGTTTTGTCAAGATTGGTCAAACGGCTTTGATTTCTAAGAGGGATATACATACATACATACATACGTCTTACTTTCTGCTTCATAGTATAGAAGATAACCCTGCCATGCACACCGCCATCCAGGCAGTGCATTAGGTGCGCACTGCTAGAGACTAGAGTGAGAAGGAAGGTTGACATTAAGAAAGAAGAGTACGAAGCTCCTCCCAAGTCTAGAGCCCCCGAAGTAGAAGTTATGCTTAAAGCAGACGCTAATATTAAGTGTTTGTGATGCCCCGTGCATAAAGTTCTGTATACGCCGAGTCGCCTTCCTGTCGATTGATTACAATATTCTAATGTAAGCGGTAGAATAATACTTACAAAAGAAACATAATTCCCAAATCTAATAGACAAAACTCAACTACTGTCTCTGTTTTTTTGATTGTACATAAAAATACGCTTGAACACCAACACACATTCAAAACATAAATATAAATCATTCCGTATAAAGACAAAATAAAACGAGCTGACAAAATGGGACTAAAGCATTTTCGGGCCTAAAAGTCCTGCGACGAAACGACCATCGCTCCATGAAGTCATCTTTCGATATAAAGAACCTAGCTTACATATAACGTCATAAGAAACCTTTAACGACACCCTTCGCCGCGTCGCTCCAGGTCCCTAGACCAGTTCTAAGGAATGAAGGGCTCTTTCTTTCCAGACAGATCAGAATCTTTTATCTCTTTCTTAGCACTTCAGGTAAATATCAGCTGTGTTCCTTGCGCATCGAAACAATGCGTCCATCTTCTGTATTGAACAGTCGCACCATAAGCGTCTGTGCAGAGACAAGAGCTATTACAATATTTTATTAAGCGCTACAAAAATTCTGTTACACGTTGCTACATTCAGGAACAACCAAAAATGTATAACAGTTTTAGCTTGTTTTCGAGCTCAAAACATTCACTTTGACAGTCAGGGTATCTAATACTATCTACTGCTACATCTAGTCGACCACCACCACCAATTCTTATATATGAATACTCAAAAAAGCTTATTAGAAACAACATCAAACATCCTTATATTTAAATTCTCAAAAAGATGATTATAAACAACATAACTCATGGGCACCGAGGAAACATTCAGAAGCAGACGCGCCAATATTTCAAATGGACCTCGCAATTAACTAAAAAAAAAGAAAAACTGAGAATATTAATGACTGTACAAGAATTTCTTAAGTGGCAACATGTGTATGTCATAGATTACAGTCGCGCTGTGTGGTGAGAAAGTCTGGCGTATTTTCAAAGTCCTACAAAGTATGGTGTTTTGTTGAGTCATTTATTGTTAATTTTCAATTCTACAGACTTTTTTTCCCCTCGTTCGTTTGTATGTTTCAAAGCACTGTTAAATGTATCGGTGACATGGCTAGAGCTACTTGCGCGTTACGAAAAGGTTAACTTGTAACTTTATTTTTTCTTTTTGGTAAAGAAAAAAAAAGGGGGGAGGTAAGATTATTAATTTGGGAAAAGACATGTTTTAACTACCAGGTTGACTGCCGACTTTTTAATTAGAAAAGAAAAAAATATACAGAAATAAGGAAACACTTTAGGTGAATATAGAGAATACATATATTACATGGTTGCCAAGTTTGCAGGAAATAATAAAGGTACCATTGACATGTCCTAAAATTAAAAAAAAAAAGGAAAATTGAAACTTTTGATAGATAAGTGTTAAGTCGCAGTTCCATCTGTTACGTTTACAAAACGTAGATGTTGTTATTTTTTTTTAAATCCATGGGTGTAAAATATTTGTGTTATACAAAATGACAAACAAGAGTGATGAGGGAAGACCATAGACTTATATATACTACTAGACTGGAAACCCGAAATAAATTCTTATCCGCGATTGATCGATCGTGAACATTTTGTAGAAAGTTGGATCAAGGCGTTGTTTTGTAAAGTAGTTAAAAGAAGTAAAGTTATTTTATTTTCAACCCTAACTTGATAATTGATTATCAAAAAATACACACAAAAAATCACAATTTAGTGTTGCATTCAGTCTTTTGATAAAGAAGATTATGTATCTAAAAAAAGTAAAATAATAATTGTGAGACGAAAGTACTCTTATTTTTGATGTTCATTTACTAGATCTAGATCTAAAAATTAAATTATATTGTAATAACTTAAGTGAGGCAACTCAACGAGGCATGTATATGTTTATTTACACGACATCTTAGGTACACAAACAACATCTATCTTAGGCACAGTCTTTTCACTTCGGCTCTCCACTTAGGCGGAAAATCGTTCTCCTCTCTTCCTAATGTTGACATCCTTTTCAGTCTAGTTTATCACAGTGCGCACCTTCTAGCTTAGATGTCGGTGCGCATGGCAGAGTTATAACAATATGTTACATAGGTTAGGGTTGAAAAAAATAGCCTTCAATTCTGTTAACTACTTTACAAAACAACGCCTTGATTCAACTTTCTAAAACAAATTTGACGACATTTTTTGTAGTGTTAAAAAGTCTCCATGTCCAGTCTAGATATAGTATGTATAAGTCTGTGAAACTCTATTTATTACGTGAACACAAGCGGTGTCGGACTGACGCGCTAGTGTGCAAATGTATATAGATAATATCAATATGTTACTGTGGGTTACATATTTGTATATTTGCGGGCATGAAAGAAATTATAATTTACTAGATCAAGAAATAATTTAACTTGAAAGTAATTATTCATAGAAAGCATAATTTGCAAGATTTGGTAACTACAAAATTTTCGGACCTTTTGTTCTTAAACTTGTTTAGAGACAATCTGGGGGTTGGTTCAATGAGCTTTTGAGAGAGAGACGAGACGTTTTGTCATCTATATAGTGTGTCTTGAAATTTGTTTAAAGCCTCTTCCCATTGAATACTGTTACTAGTTTGTGGTTAGGCTTAGGTTATCTATCTATCTATCCATCTATCTATGTATAAATCTATGTATCTATCTCTCAATTTATCTATCTATCTATCTATCTATCTATTTATCTATCTATCTATCTATCTATCTATCTATCTATCTATCTATCACTTTATCTATCCATCTATGTATCTATCTATGTATCTATCTCTCACTTTATCTATCTATCTATCTATCTATCTATCTATCTATCTATCTATCTATCTATCTATCTATCTATCTATCTATCTATCTAAATAATTTAGCTAATCTTTCTATTTAATATATCTAAACTAAAGAATTATTCTATCTTTCAAAATTTCATTTCTCTTTTATTCTTCTGAAGACAAAATAACACTAAATGTAAATGTTTAATTGAAAGTCTTCTAAAGTTCATGAACAATACAAACTTCAGCTACTACATAGGTCATATTGACTATTAGCCGTGTCAGGCGTTTGTCCTATAGACTAATTGTTTCTAGAGTTACCGCTTTGAAAATTACAAAATATCAGAGACAGCTGCCAGCCTCTCCTCGTCTCTCGCTCAATGACTCTGCCAGGTGTGAGTACAGACATTGAAAGTTGGGTTTAGCCAGGAGTTGTTGTTTTTTTTTTGGGGGGGGGGGGAGGGGAGGGAGGAGTGAATTTATCTAAACACATAAATATATCAGATACACACATACTACTGAGGATCTTTCTAAAGTTTTTATCTAAACACATAAATATATCAGATACACACATACTACTGAGGATCTTTCTAAAGCTTTTATCTAAACACACAAATATATCAGATACACACATACTACTGAGGATCTTTCTAAAGCTTTTATCTAAACACATAAATATATCAGATACACACATACTACTGAGGATCTTTCTAAAGCTTTTATCTAAACACATAAATATATCAGATACACACATACTACTGAGGATCTTTCTAAAGCTTTTATCTAAACACATAAATATATCAGACACACACATACTACTGAGGATATTTTTGTAAAACATTTATCTGAACACGCAATTATATCAGACACACATACTACTAAGGATCTTTCTAAAGCTAGTGGAACGACAGTAGATACCCTTCCCTTGCCAATTAGGGAGTCTGAGGAGCGCTGCGACCATTAAAGAGAGGGGCTATTACCTCAAAACCCTTTGGTTTTAGACTCGAACTCTTCAAAATAGACCCTGTTGGAGAGTAAGTATAAAGGAAGGGTCCTCGATTGAAGACGGCAGAAAGAAGAGTAAATGTGTTTACAAATTCAAGTGATTGAATGCAATTGTCCATTGTGATCTTATGACCTCTAGTAACGAACGGAAAAGATTGTGTCTAGAGATGAACAATGTAACAGATATGTGGTGGTGCACTATATGCATACTTACGTATTTTAATCAAAGTGCACACGAAATTACGTGTTCTATTTTTTTTAAATTCCCTTCAAATTATTTTTAACAAGAAGCCAGGAGTAAGACATTTCGTAAAATTACTAAATGTAGAAACCCTTCAGGGTAGAAGACTTAAAAGTAAAGTAGAAAATTATACATAAAACACTGAGCCAAAATGTTCAAATACAAAAGCATAACCTAATAAAATACTGAGTAAGACACAAAGATGGAAATTAATTCTTTGTACCATATGCTAGGACAAATTTGTACAAATACTCCTTCTTCCCTGGTGCTATTAGAACATGGAATGGGTTATATGAGTTAGGCAGAAAAAACAATGACTTGGCAGAATTTAAGTCATGGATTAACATGCCTAGAGTGGCCTGGGAAAACCAACCCATAGGACGTAATCATCTTTACGTTGAAGTAACAACTCTGTTTGATAAGATATGATAAGATGGCTCTTCCTAAACCGTCCAAAGTACACGCCTATGGGACAGTGTCCGAGTCGGAACTGGGCTAGGACGGCCTGATCCTCATGGCTGAGCTCCCACCATGCGTCCTTTCGGTATGGTCTACTCAACTGCTTATGAAACTCTCGGGCCTTATCGGAAGCGTCCCGTGTTATAAAGTAGCAGACTAAGACACAATTGTTGGACAGTTTTCCTTCAGAAATGTGTGTTTTATCGTGTGCTAAGTGTTTTAGACTTTCATCACGATTGTCCCGAGCCCTAACCCTTGTCCTCCTGCAGGACGTCTGGTCTAGGACGTAACAATTCAATCCAATGTAAGACTCGTGCAGAGTTGTGTTTTCTAATGGCAGCACGGAAACCATCTCATAGATCCCCCCTCCCCCCACTGGTCCACAAAAGAGATTGAACCAAATAGAGTTTCACTTCATAAAAACCATTTTTAAAAAGTACGTACGAAACGAATAGATCAAATCAAATCAACTAGAGCAGTACTAGAAGATATTGGACGTGGCGGCCTAGTGATAAAGCGCTAGCTTCCGAGGGGTCCCGGGTTCGAATCTTGGAGAAAGGAATTTTTATCTAGGGATTTTAAGGGCGTTCGTAAGTCAACAAAACTCTAATGGATACCTGACATTACCTGGGGAAAGTAAAGAGGTTGGTCTTTGATCTGGTAACATGACATTCTCGTTAACCGTAGAAACATCTGACCTACAGATACTTTTTACTCTTCAATCTTGTTTTGAAAATAGTGCATGAGTATGATATAGCAAATAAATAGTTCAACTCTTGATCCACGAAATTATTTTCCACGTTCTGACAGAATTGTTCGATCTTTCAAATTCGTACATTCTAGTATGTTATCTTTAAGCTTCAAAAACATTTTTGTTTGTAATCAGCAAACGTTACTTTTAGTATAGAATTATAGGAGAACTTATATAACACAAATATACATTTATAAAACCAAAAATTAATTTAATTTGATGTGGTCAAATCAACGATGGTACCGTTAATTGGGAGAGCAAATTGTTAACCATTCTGCTAGTGAGGTTTTAAGGACTAGAGAAGATTGTAAAGTTATACTTAGGACTAGAGAAGATTGTAAAGTTATACTTAAGACTAAAGAAGAATGTAAAGTTATACTTAGGACTAGAGAAGATTGTAAAGTTATACTTAGGACTAGAGAAGATTGTAAAGTTATATACTATTCACTACAATTTAGAACGGTCACTTATAAAGGGGGCTAACTCAGCTTATACCACCGCTTCAGCAAAGTAAAGCATCTTTCCCTGTTCGAGATACCAAACAAAATAATTAATTACTAATAGTTAATAAACTAGTTAGTATTTTTCTAAATTGATTCTTGTTTTCTATGGTAAAAGAAATCACTGAGTGATATTTCAGTTTGATCCGAGATTGGTGTCGGAGAAATCACGTGTACAAACGTTTTACACGACAGAGAGTAAGTTGATATATGCTTTGTTAAGACACTTAAAGAAGAGGGTATCAGAAGGTGACAGTCTCTGGTGTGCAGGATTCGGTATAGAGCCTGAAGTGTACTTCGTTTTGTTTTACGTATTCTATTTTCGTCTACTTTGACGTTCGCGCATCAGAGAATAAGGAAAGTCTGAGCATTGTGTAAACAGGTCCTGGACCAGATCAGGACACTATGGCCTCTGAATCTGAATCGGAAAATGAGCAGGCGGCTAAACCGTCACGCATCACCGTGGAGAATGTCGTGGAAGCTATCAAAGGTCTGAAGGAAGCCAAGGGCTGCACTGTCACCTCTCTGAAGAAGTACATCGCGTCCAACTTCAAAGAGCAGTTGAACAAGTCGGATATCACCAAACAGGTCAATATAGCACTCAAGAAAGGCCTCAAGGATGGCCAGATTTCCAAGGTCAGTGGCTACAAGTACGCTTTGAACATGAAAGACGACGAAGAAGGCAGTAAGAAGAGGCGACGCAGGCGAAACGATGACGATGACGACCTGAGACCAAAACGTAGAAGACGCTCTCGTCGGAGGAGAAGGAGCCGAAGGCGAAGACGCAGGAGCCGAAGGCGAAGGAGCCGAAGACGAAGGAGTCGTAGGAGAAGACGAAGACGAAGTCGAAGGCGAAGAGGAAGGAGGAGAAGTCGAAGGCGTAGGCGAAGCCGAAGGAGGCGTTAAGCTCCATCACCCTGGCTTATAAACCAAACCACTTTTTCATGGCTCTTTTTAGAGCCCCCAAAATTTTTCGATTCTAAAAAGGTTGATTGTAAAGAAATATTTCAAAACATTTTTTTTTATTTTTTACCTTTTCTAAATCTTACATTAAAAATAAATTCCTCCATTCTTGAACTGAATAAATCCCCATTCCATCATTTCTTATTTTATTTATTTCTAATAAGAGTTCATTAGTGAGAGAAGTGCGGTAATTCCCACTGAAGACAGTCTGTAATGTATTGCACACTGTAAGTGCACAATAAGAATTTTCAGGTGATTATGTTTTGACAAATCATGTCGGAAAACAGGTCGTCTTCATGTGATTGGACTTCCGGTAATTAGGTCTAATATTTAAAGATTCCCCAACTAGTTGTTTGACTACGAACAAAGAAATCAGCGTGGACGTTTAAACATTTTTTTTTAGTGTTTTGTTTTTTTTGTATAATGTTATAACTTCGCCACCGCCATCAACATAGTGCTGAATGTGAGCGCCATCTTGTACACTATCGGAGCCGTGACTAATACGGAATGTTTTACGTGTCAACTGCCGCCCAAGTATGGTAGCTGGGATGGTAGCTGGGATGGTAGCTAAGAAGAAATCTTTGCGTCTAAGCCGGACTATTTTGTATTTTTGTGTTTTCCTCTTTTCGGCTTTATTTGGGTCAATAAATAACTCATTAATAAATAACTCATCAATAACTCATCAATAAATATCAATAACTCATCGTCTGTAACTTTCGTTGAATCCCTTGCCATACTTTTGTAGGAGCTAAGCGAGACCAATCGTTAGAAGGCCTGAACACTGACATGCAACGTCACAACCTGTGGGTAGTTTAGACCAATACCTTGTTGCCACGTTACAGGTCTATACGAGATCACAAAGGTAAAGGGCTATTGGTCTAAACTGCCAACAGGTTGTGACGTTGCAGGTCGAGCTAAGCCAGCAACCTAATGAAATTGAATCAGTGTAGATTAGGATATTTATTTATAAATGAGAATCATGAGATGACAACAGGCGCATACACATAGCGGTCCTCCTCTCTCATGCAGCGCTAGAACTTCTCTGCTTTCACACTTGGATGAAAATCTTTCAGTCTTATCTTTGATTAGGTTGAGGGCAACTTGATGGCTTAGTGGTAAAGTGCTCGACTTCTGAGCCAAGAGGTTTTGAGTTTGAATCTCGGTGAAGACTGGGATTTTGAATTTATGGAATTTTAGGACTCACTTGTCCACCCAAACTCTAACGGGTACCTGACATTAGTTGAGGAAAATAGAGGCTGTTGGTCGTTGTGCTGGCCACATGACACCATCGTTAACCTTGGGCCATAGAAACATTATCTTTATATCATCTGCCCTATAGATCGCAAGGTCTGAAAGGGGGGAACTGTTACTTACTTGATTTATCTTTGATTACAATGAGTTTTGGCACTGTTGTGTATGATAATAATGGTGCTTAGAGAATTGCAATACATAAACAGTACTTACTATAATGTGTTAAGTTTAAGTTACTTATTCAAGAAATCGTTCGTTACCGTCAAGTTTTCCCTCCGGGCGCCATCACTTGTATTATTAATACACCACGGCACTCCAACGCCAGTTTCTTCAGTAAACAGCCTAATCCAGTGTTAAAGTTCTTAATTAAACTGCCCAGTGGGCGAGCAAGCTTTCTTTTTATCTTCAAAACCCCTTTTATGCTGCGCTGTCCTTTAATAAACAAGTACTTCACGTTTTCATTGACAAAGCCCTCCTTCTCCCCCGACTCTTTTTGATATTACTTCCCCTGCCTTGATCAGTCCTGTTTCTGCTTCTGCAGATGGCGTCCATTTTCATAGCTTTATTGATGTTCTCCACAGAAGAGCAGAAAAAACATAAATTATGTTCCAGTTGTTATTTTATTGTCAAAGGGATGTAAGAAATATTTACAAACCGGTGATTTTTTTCCTTCCTTTATGGAGTTGTGTCCCATCTAACAAAAAAAAATTCACAATTTCTATACAAATTCGGGTCTACGTCTCTTGTAACAATCCCTAATACAGTGTTTTTCAACTTGGATTAACAGTACCAATGGGATAATAATCGAATAGCTTTAGATTTTCATTCAAGTAATGGTCTAAAGTTGAAACATCTTTTAAAGGGAATTCATCGTAGACTGATTCGAGAGGAGAGAAGGGCTACCTGAAAATAAAACAAATTCCTGGATGGGTGCTTGGATGCAGTCTAAGTAGGTACGAACTGTAGGACAGCACAGGGCCTCGAAGCCGAAGAGGCCGTCGAGATTATTTTCCTAAGTGCCCGAAAAGCAATATTAGACGCAAAGCATAAAGACATCGCTTTTTACAAAGCTTATATCAACTGTCTGGTTCAAATCTTTTAGAGGTTTTTTCTCAAACTTATTATTCTCGGCGCAAGTTCAAACAGCATAATTATTCATTGTCGAAAACAATACATGAATTAATTAAACATTAATTAATAAGTTTATTTATAAGTGGTATTGTTTTTGTTATTTTTTTATAAGATAAGATAAGATAAGATAATTTTATTGATCCAATCAAATGGAAATTCAGTTTGACTACAATTGACAACCTCGGTGTAACTACTGTAACAATAACATTATAGATGCAAATACGAACAACATTCACACACGAAACACATACACACTCACAAGCAGCGCTTTATGAATTAGACTTCTATGAACTTCTCAATGATGACAGATGATCTTATAACACTCTGACCGACAATGGTATGAAGGAGTTTTGAAATCTTTCTTTTTTAGTTCTAATGGAATGGAGACGACCACTTCGTTCAGATCTTATGTAATAATGGTTTTAATGGGTGAAGGTTATCTTTAAGAATCGTGAGTGTTTTGGATAGGCATCTTTCATAGAATAGCTCTTCAAGAGATGGTAGCTGTGTTCAAGTGGTATACAATGCTTTTTTAATTAGTCTATTTAGTCTAAGTCTTTGTGTAAATGAAGTATTACCATAATAGAAGGTGAAGGCAAAGTTAATTAGACTGCTAATGGTTGCTGTATAAGTTTAATTATTGTTTTGTTGATGTTAAACTTCCTTAGCTTTCTAAGATAGAAAAGATTTTGGTGAATTTTCGTGTAAAGCTTTTGACAGTGTTCACTCCATTTTAGTTTGTTGTTGATGATTTTACCTAGATATTTATATTCTTGCTCTTGTTCTACGGTTTGGTTATATAAACTAAGGTAAATAAATATTCTATTCTATATATCTATTACAGTTTATGTTGAGTTTTTTCTCATATATATATATATATATATATATATATATATATATATATATATATATATTGTTGTAACTCTAAGGTAGGCACCCAACGAAACGCAAAGGGTAACCTTGTTGGCAGGTCTTCTGGTACTTGCACTCTTCCTGCAAGCACCCGTCGGCACAGATGTCGTAGAAAGCCTGGATGTATGCAACAGGAATCAAGTGGAAATAATCAGGCCTGTGCTCTTCGTTGTGATATTCGCAGCAATCGTCAGGCTTCTTGTCGTGAGAGCCACGCTTGTACAACTCGTTATCAAAGTCTCTGACAGCGCTACCATTATCAGCGTCTCTGTTGAGTAACGGATCAGTTATTCTTCTTGACATGATAGACATCAGTTCGTCTGTGTTGTTCAGAAGACTATATATCGGTTCATCTTTCTTGTTCATCCATTCATCTGTCTTGCTAAGCATAGTACCCATCGATTCTTCTGTCTTCTCCTTCATCAAATCCTGCATGTTGACTCTCGGGTGCTGTATGGTTCTCATCAGGCCACGCATGGTGCTCAATTGTTCTATTTGTGTTCGTATGGAGTCATTCATGTTTTGTAGCCGCTCAATCCCACATCTGACACCAATTGTTGTAAATCCAAGGCAATCACTCAAGGAAAGGTAGTAGGTAATAATAAACGATATATTTATTATAAGCTATCAACAAATAGTAAGACTTAGACGTCCGCTATAAAGTCACAGGGAGTAATGCCTTAAATTCTAAGAGTCCTACTTAATACTAGAACAGCAAAACAGAACACCGACACACTTCCCAGTGTCCCAGTGTAGCTCCAGGTCTTCCAAACATTCACTAGTATCACACAGGACAGCACTTAGCCCCAGACTGTTCAGACTCCCATAACTCCAGCCGGATCTACAGCAGTCCTTCTTCCTGTAGAATAAACATATCTTCTCTTACTTGTGTTGAATGGTGCTCTGATGCACACCATTAGTGTGGCGCGGGAGCTGCGTTACAACAATATATTTTTCTTTTTTGTTCTATGTACAGAAAGTGTATTGAATATGATTGTTATAGCTTGTATAGGACAATGTTTAGCGATGTTTTTATTACTAAATGGGGAAATTATTCGCAAAAATGATAATAGCATTTTGTCACTGGCTTCGGTGAGATCTGGCCACAGAGACTCTATTACTTCTAGCGACAGTCACATGCTGTACTGGGCCGAGATGAATCGTTATAGACCTCAATACTGACTATATTTCAAGGTTCTAAACATTCCGAAATCTATTATTAATTACTGTTCTGTGTTTCTACCTGTACAAAGTCATTAAACAAATTGTATAGACATTATTGGACGAGTGTTTTGTTGTCAATATAGAGATGGAATGTTTGCCATAATTATAAATTTGTTTGACTCCAAGAGTACTTCAGCTCAAAGGCAAAGATCTACAAATTCTTGAACATAAAAAATAAACAGAGAGAGAAAGAGAGAAGAGAGACACTCAAAGCCATCAATTACCCCATTCTGAAAACCCCACTTTCCCTAACACTCCCTCTACCTGGCAAGAGTCTACCTATTGTACATATGAACAGCCTACCTGTCATATAGGTCAGCGATCAGCCAGCAAAGAACTGCTATATGAGCTCAAAAGAGGTGTAAATCGGGCACTTTGTCTCATCAACAAGAGTCAATGTAATTGTCCCCCGTAATGGGTTTAAAAGTTTGAATATTACTTAGGTTTGTTCCATATGCCAATGATATAAATGAAAAGAGCAGTATTCCGTCGCCAAGTTTTACCACATTTTCAAATTAATTTTCCGTCGCTCATCACGAACTTTTTGTTTGTGCTTCTTAGCAATAGAATTCAGTAAGTGAACAAAAAAATATAAAGAGATTTTAATAAATGTGGTGGCGAAGTAATAGAATCTATAATAAATTTGGAATGAGAAATGTTGTGAAACCTTTTTTTGGAAGAAAAAGACTAAAATAAACAATGTCGAAGACGCCATATTAACAAAGCATTGTCGTCAAATAAATAGTTTCATTACTTTGTGTTATAAGCGGAAGTATGAACGGATATGATTCTGTTGAGATTTTCAAACATGGAGGCAAATCTATAAATAGAACCTTTTTTTGGTATCTGGTGTAAATAATAGGAAGCGAAGTAATTCAATAAACATCAAAATAATTTGTGTACACATTAGGCACTGTAGAATCAATGTGTGTTTCGCGTTTAGCACAAAATATCGCCTAACAAAACATATTAAAGAAAAGAGAGAGTTACAAGAAGAGAAAAAAAACATACAATTTTTTTTTTGTCTTCAAAAACAATTTTTTTTAGTATACAAGCAAACTGAAAACTACTTACATTTTAATGATCCAGTCAGTGAGAAAATTCACCATTATAAATCCAGCTCGCGGGCGTTCTGTCTACATCGTCGGCTCTGTTCCTTCCGCTTGACACTAAGTGGTTTTCACAGAGATGTGCACATCATTCACTGTTGTTCTCGGCCAGGTCTAGGATGTCAAACATCTCTTGGTTCTTATGAAGAGATAGCGTTACTGAGACACACAGATAGTAGATGCATCATTACTAGATCCTGTTTGATGGTAAAGAAATGACGATAAGCGACAACTAAGTTTGATTCAACGAGTATCTTATCAAAGCTTCTCTCCCAATTCATGTAATCATTGTGTACATCCTGTCTGCTCATACAAGCCAGTGTACTAATCCAACATCGAACCAAACATCTACCAGTCTTCTCCTTTATTCTAAGCATTAAATTTTCTGATCACATTAACTTGCGGGGAGGGGGGGGGGGGGGGAAAGAACGGAAGAAAAAAATGACTATAAAAAAAAAACCCAGAAACATTTCTTTGCCAAGAAAATAGTTAAAGGAACTCAGTAAAAAAAAAAAAAAAAGCACTGATAAGAAATGGCGGATATTTAAAAAAAAAAAAAAGAATTGCTGGATCCAAAAGTTTATTGAAACAAAACACAAAAGAGAAGAAAAGGTTCAACTTTTCGAATAATGTCCATCATTAAAAAGGCTTTGTTTCTTTACCGTGCTGACCTAGGGGGCGCCCACATAAAGACACTGGCAAATAGCAATAAAAAATACAAAGGGATAGTCGCTGTGAAGAGTTTCTTCCAACAAGTCTCTGGACGGAGGCGTATGTTTGCTTTGCCGTCAGGAGAAGAAAAAAAAAAGATTGAGAAAAACGAATCACTCAGTATCAAGAGTAATTTGTTGTTTCTGATGCATTGAGCTAAGACTACAACCACTGTGTTGTTGTGCCACATTTGTTTGGTGTTGTTGTAGTACAGCGTGGCTACTTAAATGTCGGTCTTTGAGATTATAATTCGTCTTTGTATACAATCTGATTCGTCCTCTTAATAGGATGTAACCACAGTATGCTAAAAGTAAAAAAGTAAAGTCCCCCCCCCCATTAGACCTCGCGATCTATAGGGCAGATTTTGTTAAGGTCATCTGTTTCTTTGTCCAACAGTTAACGAGCAGGATGTCATGTGGCCAACACAACGACCAACCGTCTTTACTTTCCCCAACTAGAGTCAGATACCCATTAGAGTTCCAAAGTATAAAATCCCAGTCTTCATCGAGATTCTAGCCCAGGACCCCAGGTTCGGAAGCCAAGCGCTTAAATAACTCAGCCACCGCGCCCCCTAACCACTGTATGCTAAATGGGAATACATTTTTTTGTAGTTTTCGTACGAATAATAAAAGTAAAGTAAATATACCTTTTTCAGACCTTGCAATCTATGGCGGGCAGATGATATAATGCTCATCTGTTTCTTTGGTCAGGGTTAACGAGGGTGTCGTGTGGTAAACACAACGGCCAACCGCTTTTGCTTCCTCAGTTACTCATTAAAGTTGGGTGGACTCAGGGGCATCCTAAAAATCCTGAAATTCTTCAGTCTTCACCGGAAGTTGAACTAGAGACCCCTAGATTAGGAAACCAAGCGCTTTACTTTGAACTATTTTCAATCATTCTCCTATAATCCTTGTATTTCGATCCACTACTTTCAGTTACCGTCGTCTGTTCAAGCTCTCCACCAAGAAATATTTTGAATCAAACCCAGCAACTCTTTCCTTTATTTCTACCCAGCGTTCCGTCACGTCACATTATCTCCCACTGCTCTTCCAC
This sequence comes from Biomphalaria pfeifferi, assembly GCA_030265305.1. NCBI lineage: Eukaryota > Metazoa > Mollusca > Gastropoda > Planorbidae > Biomphalaria > Biomphalaria pfeifferi. The sequence goes on from JASAOG010000022.1 coordinate 1,042,149, forward strand.
TATTTATGACCCTTGAAACAAGCGATTCTTAATGAACTGGAAATGAATTGTTTCCTTACTATGTGGTAGTCTGAGCCGAGAACAGTTGCCTGTATTCTTTGTAGATCTATAGTGACAACTTAATCGTACTTATGGAATTGGGAATCTTGCAAATTAGGTACTTAGAGTATTATTTGAAAGATTTAGATTATAGCCAACGCACCAAAGTGTCTATTTTTATCAACGTACCAAAGTGTCAACTTGTGTGTGTTTTTAAAAGACTATTTTAAGCAAGCAATTCATCAAATAAAATGTCAAGAGCTAAGATGTAACTCACGAACGAAAGAAAGAGCTCACACACGTATCGTTATCTAAAGAAAACAAAACAGTTTCAGAAAGTACTTCATCCGAATATATCCACATTTTATAAACTAATTGCCTTTGTTATAGTTTTCTTTGGAAAGTAACACGCAGGAAGGCGCGCGCCCACACACACATACACACTTATGCATAAATATATACACACATACTAGTAGAAACAGGTACAGTTTATTTGAAGTCACGCTTGTTGTCAATAGTATATGAAATGAATATTTGTAAGGTAGGAAAGAAAGGTGTCACAGGAAGTGTGACGTTTCCCCTTCTGTGGCTGAAATGAAATGCTCATTAGTAAAGAGAACTAAGAAATGTAGTCTACTAGCTACTTAATGATTTCGTTACTTTTGATGAATTTTGTTAATTGCCACCAAGAGTTCTCTTACACCTCTTTACACCACCAAGAGTTCTCTTACACCTCTTTACACCACCAAGAGTTCTCTTACACCTCTTTACACCACCAAGAGTTCTCTTACACCTCTTTACACCACCAAGAGTTCTCTTACACCTCTTTACACCACCAAGAGTTCTCTTACACCTCTTACACCACCGAGAGTTCTCTTACACCACCGAATGGTTTTTTACACCACCGACAGGTCTCTAACACCACTGAGAGGTCTCTTACACCACCGACAAGTCTTTTACACCACTGACAGTTCTCTTACACCACCGAGAGGTCTCTTACACCACCAACAGGTCTCTGACACAATCGAGAGGTCTTTTACACCACCGAGAGGTCTTTAGGAAGCGTAGACTTTTTGTTGTTTTGGATAACACGCAGATTTAGCGCTACTAAGGTCGTGTGATTGAACCTTGTTTTGACATTGTTTTTTTTCTTCAGATGTTTGTTTTAATATTATTATTATTAATGGCAGTTTTCATAATGGTATTTCTAATATTAGGTACTTACAGTTAAATTGATAGAAATTTTGTTAAAGATGATTGGGTTTAGTTACATGTGTAGGAGCTTGTGAAATATCCACTTGAGTTGTTTTGGATATAAATGTTATGTAGATCCCGAAAAAAAAATTAAGTATTTGTTAAGGAATTTTTTTTTCTTGTAGGTTTACATTAGGATAATTAATGCTCACATTGGCCTTAGATGATTATTTCAAATCTGAAAATAATTTATAATTTCAATAACAACAAAATTTTAAATGTAACAATTTTTTTTTACATTCAGTACAAAAAAGTGACAATTTGGAGTAGCATACTCCTAATTAATGCCCTTGCGTTTTTTAATACTATTTTTTCATTGCCGTTCACTACGAAACATTGTACGGTGACTATGAACTTGTCGAGCTATCCCACCACCTCAAGTATTACAAGTTGAAACATTTTGGTGGTGACCAGGTGGGTGACCAGTGTCCAGAGGGGAAAGAAAGAACATGAAAAGCTGCTTGCTGTAGTGCTGCTACATTCTAGATGGACAGAGAACCATTTCAATGTTCTTTTCAATTCCTTAGAACGACAAACAAAGAAATCCATTTTAAAGAAGCCATTGTGTCGTCATTAGCGAAGCTTTCACACGACCTGTGTCTAATCAATCAAAGCCATGACAATGTTAATTAATGCTAGAAATTATATGGATTTCATGTGGACATGCAGACCTAACCATGGCCTACATATTTTACGACGCTGCGCGCAGACTTCATTTAAAAAGATCACAATATGAAAGCTGCGAGGTGAGTTGGTTGTCTTTCTTGTGTATAACTTTCAATATACAACTCTGGAAGACCATCTATTAGCTGGTTTTAACTTTCGGATTTGGAATAAATTTTTTTTCAAAAACATATAGTCTTTCTCATACACACACACACATACACACATATAAACACAGACAAAATTAAGTCTCCCTTTTTTAAGGCCTGTATTTAAATAAATATTCTTCCTTTTAAGTTCATAGACAAGGCAACATTCTTCTGCGAACAGTGCCTGTTTATGGGATCAGAATGATGCTCATCTGTTTCAGAGTCTCTTAATTGTATCATAACATTGCATGATGTACATATATAGAGTACATTTATATTCGAGCTCCGACGGATCTATGAGTCTTGTAAGTCAATATATTTTGTAGACGGGAATTGATTTGTGAATGGTGACTAAGACAACGTTAAAAACAAATTCGTTACAAAGTTCTTTTTATAATTAATGAATATACATAGAACCTTAGATAAAATCTTTACATTAGTATTTCATTATTTTATTTTACTCTAGCTATCTTTTATTTCTTATTGCCTAATTCTCTTATGTACATAATGTTTATCTCCCTTTAGAATACGTGACCAGATATTTTGGGAGCGAATGCGGGACACGTGTTAATCATGGGGCGTAAAAAAGACGGCTTAGAGTTTTTTTCGAGCGATATTGCGTTCAACAACTTAATCTTTATTACATTACAATGTACACACAATGTACACACTCAATAATTAAAATAACTGCAGGCGTTCTGACACGTTTTTCCAAGACAGAACATCTTTCAATGCGATCCATTTGAAAGCGTTAAACTGTCAAATGGGCCGCTTCTGTACTATTTTCGTAGCAGTTAAAACCTGTCACATCCACATTACTTTTTCTAACATCCAAAATAATAAGTCGCATGTGTGCTGCTTTGGGAAGGAACTTATTTATTGCATCTTTTCGAGCATTTCTGAACCAAGTCATCAAAAAGCAGAAGCTACTTCAAGAGCACTGACATTCTGTAACTCAATACACAGTACTTCTGCATCGAATTTTGTCGCTACGTTGTGTACAAACTGTAGCCACAATCCTCACACAGGTTTTCAAAGAAACTTTTGAGTATGATGTGAAAAGAACTATGATTTCAAAGCAGGGTATCATTTAAATAGTCCTCCACTTCAAAGCTAGCCAACTGGTCTTTCCCTTGCCCAAAATTAAATTTCCCAAGAACGGTGGCACAAAGAACCACATAATCAGGGGAAACAATTTCATTTCATTAAGGGCATCACTAACCTGCTTCTTTAATTTGCTCATTTTATAGGGGCCAAAACCTTTAGTAACGATTGCTTCATATTTGGATCTTGCACATGGGTATTTTAGGTCATACATTATGAAGCAATTTCAACGTGCAGTCCATTGATAGAAAACTGTTATTATGGAAAAACTGTATGATAAGCAAAAACAACTTAAGCGATTGAGAGTTTAACAATTGAACAAATATTTAAATGTTGGAGATACACCTTATTAGGCTGTACATACTATATCACATTAATTGAAAATAACACTTGCTTTCAGATTTTTGGTTTTATCCACATGGGCGACTTAAGACTGTTGTCTTCTTTTTTTGAAGTAACGGCTGTATTTTGTAAGATAAGAGAAGATTGTGATCGACATTTCTAGCATAATTCTCCACTGTGGTTGTTGGTTTTTCATGCCCTCTTTATAAACATGATTTTTGCCTACGTCCGATAATTCTTACCCTGTCTTAGACTTCAACATAAGGGAAAACCAATCCAGGAATACTGAATGCTGGAATTGATTAATAGAATTAACGAGAAACATGCTGAACAACAACACACCGAGAGTCGACAGGAAACTCGCTGACGTCAATTTTTGAGAAGGATGCTGCAAAGTAAAAGCGCTACTCATGCATGAAACACAAGAGTCTGCTAAGCAGCAAACATGAAATAAGGATCAAGAAGAAGACGCTGCAAGGCGGTACTTTCAGATTATTAGAGCCCAAAGATCAAGAAAGATTTTTTTTTTTTTAAACTTGAATTAATCGACTTTTTGGATGAAAGCCGGACATTGGCAGCTCGCCCGGACATTTTATGAAAAGCGCGACAGACGGTCCAAAGCGGGACATTGGCAGCTCGCCCGGACATTTTATGAAAAGCGCGACAGACGGTCCAAAGCGGAACTGTCCTGCCTAAGTCGACTTGGCTTCCGAACCGGAGTCCTAAATTCGAATCCTGGTGAAGAATTGTTTTTTTTTATTTCGAGATCTCTAGGCGCCTCTGAGTCCACCCAGCTCTAATGGGTACCTGACATTAGTTGAGGAAATTTAAAGGCGTCTGGTCGTTGTGCTGGCCACATGAAACCCTCGTAGGCCATAGAAACAGATGATCTTTACATCATTAGCCCCATAGATTGCAAAGTTTAATCAACTTAGGGGACAAAACCCTATATATTTAGGCGCATCTGTGCATACTGATGTGGATTAATGTCCTTGTTGGCATCACCGTATCAGACAAAATAATTAATCATCATTGACTTATTGTTTTTTTTTTATTTATTCACGTTTTGTCTATGCCGATAAATAATTAGGCAAAGTTTTAACTTGATGTGTGGGAGAAATAACGTGTACAAACTTTTTACCAGACAGACATTCAGACGAACAGACAGACAGACAGAGTGAGTTGATATAATCTTTGAAATAATAATAACCGGTAATACTTTGATTTTATTATATGTAACGTAACGGGAAGATCTTGCCAACAAAATAAATGGCACATGAGGTCACTAAACATTAGAATTTATTTTTTTAAAGTTGGTCCAAAGAGGGCTGCAGTGCATGGTACCAGAGAAGGGTTAATGTTATTATTTTTACATTGTTTATATGGCTATGTATTCAATCAACTGTTTACAAAGAAGATATAGTTCAATGTAAACTTGGCCTTAATTGATGTTATGGAATGATTTTTTAATTGAACTGTCAATTTGAGATAGTCCATTGTTTTATTAATATAGTCTCCTTTGTATTTAACAATTAATATTGAATAGTTGTAAAAATGGTATATTTTTATGAGAATCTGCTATCATATTTTAATTTTAAACAATTAAAAGTTTCGCTTTCAGAAAAGTAAAAAATATAGCTGTTGATCTTTGACAGATCTTAAATATCATTATGACGAATTTTCAATATCTCTTCTAGTTTATGTGATCTAAACGGGACGGGGGGACAGACAGACGACACAAAACTATTACAGACTATTCTCCTTCTCATAAAATATCGCTATTTAATCATTTGATAAATAGAAAAAGTGAGATTACATTTGTAGATGAATTTGTACATTAATCTTTGTTTTGAAGAGTATCGCTAGATCTGCTAGGTTTTACCATTGCTTTACCATGTGTCGTTCTGGGCCTTTCAACTTGACGTTTTAATTAGTCTATACATATCGTGGTAATCTGTTACCAGTTGAAGGTAAAGCGTACCTAGACCAGTTACATTTGATGTAAAAATGTAAGTATGTTTTAGGTGTTAGACTAATTTGATAGAATGATATCGACTGGAAAGAAAGTAGAAAAAAAGACGCGCCGTGACCTTCTGCCATGACAAATCGACTTATTTTGTTCTGGACAAAATATTTTCATTTCGACGGAAAGACAAGGCAATTCTCTACAAAACTCGGTGAAGTAGATCAAGGTTGATGGAGGTGTTGTGGGGAGGAAGGGGGTGTATGAAAATGAAACACTTCCTGTTCATCAAGGTCTGTCTCATAGAGATGGGAAAAGGGAGTTACGAACATTGGACTCGACTAGAAAAGTCGATGAAAACTGGATGCATAAGAGAGTGAGAGAGGGAGAGAAAAAATGAGAGGAGAAAGAGAATAAAGAGAGAGAAGGAGAGAGAGAGGTGCTAGGTGAGTGAGAGTGAGAGAGTGTGTGTGCTTTTATGTGTGGGTTTTTCTTTCTAGTTTGTTCACTTTTTGTTTATCAATCTGTAAGTGTATTCATTATTTACACTTTGATGCTGACGAGCTTCTGAAAAGACAGGTGCATGAGAGGTGTGGGCACTGATTGGTCAGCCTGACCCATCTTGGGCAAATTTTAGTTCCAAAGTATTTTCGCATTATATTGATAGAAATATTATGTGTGGTCAAAGAGACCTTTTATTTATATCTTTTTGTCAATCAAAATGTTTTCTACAGATTTTACCGCGCAGGTTGTGGTGACAAAAAAGGAGGGGGGCGAAGTTTAAAATCCCGTGTTCAAATCAAACGTTTAAGCAAATGGAAATACTTTAAAGACCGTTTCACCTTTTAAGAAGAATGTATTTTATTTTTCTAGCTAGACATGTCTACAAAAAAATCAAAACTTAAAAAAAAAAAAAAAAACAAGATTACGAAGAGAGTTTGTGTGAGGCGGCCCCCATCGAATTCACCAATGGACCAGGAGTATTCAAACCATAGTCTTGTTTTGATCGTTTAAAGTAATAAAATAAATAAAAAATTATTGGGCACTAGAATATTAATAATAATAAAATAAATTAAATTTTTCTCTTTTAAAGTTTAACTCTTTCAAAATGAATTTTTATCAAACATAAGTACTTTTTCAATTACAATTTTTTTAAAAATATATTCATTAAGTAAAGTTCCTCTTTCAGACCAAGTGATCTATGGGGCAGATGATGTAAATGTTCACGGTTAACCAGGGTGTCATGTGGCCAGCACAACGACCAACCACCTTTACTTTTCCCCAAGTAATGTCAGTTACCCATTAGGGCCGGATGGACCCAGAGGCGCCCTGAAGCCAACGCTTTATCACTCTGCCACCGCGCCTTCTATAAATTTATTTACCGTGCACTTATATTTCTTTAAATAATAATTATTAACCTTATCTATACATTCGAAATTAATAAATTGGTACATGTAATTAAGAGAAACTAAAACAAAGAATGGTTAAGATTCAGTCTTCTTATTAAATTAGATAAATTGGCAAAACGAATAAAAAACTATTATTGACCTACTTCCGTACTTTACAATTTAATACTGTTACGTACTATTGAATCTTCTGGCTAATTGTACTAGTAGGCACACAAATAAAAACACTGCAAAGAACTTGACGACTCAACTTTCAGCTTCATATAACTTTATTGACTATTAACTCTAACAATTCGTCACTGTAACATGTAGCCTAGAAGACTGTATAATATCTGTCAGTTTACAGTTAGCTATACTTTGTTGCAATTCATCTCTTCACTTCGTTGCAATTCATCTCTTCTCAACTTGCATCGAGCCGTATTTCACAGAACAGACCAACGACACACTTCCCAGTGTCGCTCCAGGTCTCCCAAAGCTGAACCAAGTCATACTCAAGTCTACCAAATCAGAGCCATACACGTATTACATCGTCTGTATCGACTGTAACGGCTCAAGTCCACTGTAATTCGCTGTATAGACTTTAACGACAGTAGTCCACTCCAGTTAACTCTACCCTAGTTAACTTGCATCGAGTCGTACACGTTTTTCTTCCACTGTCTCGCACAGTAGACAACAGTAACGAAGACTGTACCACGATTCTACCAGCGACGCCATACGACTCACTTTCACATTAACTCTCTGGCTTATATAGAGTCCTTAATCGCTCCTCCAAAGTTGCACAAACACTGCTAGTATCTTCTGGAATAACACGTGAGGAAACGTCACATCCTGTCTTTGTTTATACATGTAGATTCCAGAGACCACCCGCTGCAGTGTCATCTTGCCGGGGTCACACGTAGTGACCTCTATCTGTCACTGGACATATTGCTAGTACCTTCTGACACAACACGTAAGGACACGTCACATCCTGTCTTTGTTTATACATGTAGATTCCAGAAAACACCCGCTGCAGTGTCATCTTGCCGGGGTCACAAGTAGTGACCTCTATCTGTCACTGGACATTGCTAGTACCTTCTGGAACAACACGTAAGGACACGTTACATCCTGTCTTTGTTTATACATGTACATTCCAGAGAACACTCGCTCCTGTGTTATCTCGCCGGGGTCACACGTTAACCTCTTCCTGTCACTGGTCATTTGTAACAATATAATTGCTGGTAGTGAGATAAGATAACCAACGAGGAAGTGCTACGAAGAGCAGGGTGCCAGGACATCCGCTCTGTTATCAGCAGCAGACGCCTTGGCTGGCTTGGCCACCTTCGCAGGATGCTAGTAGGTCGACTTCCACAGGACATTCTGTATGGCGATCTAATAGAAGGCAGGAGAGCCGCTGGTCGCCCACATTTACGTCATACGGATGTATGCAAACGCAAGATGAAGCTCTTCAAAATCGACACTAGCAGCTGGGAAGAGGTGGCACTGGATAGATCCCGTGGAGAGAGAGCATAAAGGAAGGGTCACGGATTTCAGATGTCATACACAACAGAAGCAGAAAGAAGAATAAAAATGCAGCGGCGCCTGGTGATTACATATGCCCAGCTTGCTGGTAGTGAGATAAGATAACCAACGAGGAAGTGCTACGAAGAGCAGGGTGCCAGGACATTCGCTCTGTTATCAGCAGCAGACGCCTAGGCTGGCTTGGCCACCTTCGCAGGATGCTAGTAGGTCGACTTCCACAGGACATTCTGTATGGCGATCTAATAGAAGGCAGGAGAGCCGCTGGTCGCCCACATTTACGTCATACGGATGTATGCAAACGCAAGATGAAGCTCTTCAAAATCGACACTAGCAGCTGGGAAGAGGTGGCACTGGATAGATCCCGTGGAGAGAGAGCATAAAGGAAGGGTCACGGATTTCAGATGTCATACACAACAGAAGCAGAAAGAAGAATAAAAATGCAGCGGCGCCTGGTGATTACATATGCCCAGCTTGCGATCGCAGCTGTGTATCAAGGATTGGTCTCTTTAGTCACACAAGAAGTTGCAAAGGAAGAAGATCGTCTCTCGAGAGGTAAAAAGCCACACAGGTAGTGAGCTAGAGCACAAATTTGGACTTTTCCCCTCGCAAATTAAAATTAATATCTCCTTTTCCATTATTAAATTTAGAGTGGTTGGAAATGCTTTTTTCAAACCCTTTTAACCATATAGCAATATAGGTTTTATTGCTGTAGTTTGAGTTTGAAATTTTTTATCGAACTACCTAACTCTAGAACTAGATCTAGATCTTGATCTAGAACTAGATCTAGATCTAGAACTAGATCTAGATCTAGAACTAGATCTAGATCTAGAACTAGATCTAGATTTATAATGTAAATTTTGCTTCCAAACATATTGTAAATAAGGAAAAAGAACTTTCATTCGTCTTGGGGTGGGGGGGGGGGGGGTGACAGGTAAAAGTTTGAGAAACACTCTTTTAAGGAGTGTAGGCTAACATTTTATTTTATGCTCTGAAACGCACTTCCCTTGAAAGCATCAAGTTGTGAAAGCAAAATGGCCGATAACCCAGTTCAAAAATGACTGAGATATGTTTTTATGGGTTTATCTTCCTTGCAAGCTCACTCGTTTCAATGTTATTCCCGGCTGTAGTCCAACGTTCCCCAGTCTCTCCACGATGTTGTCGCTGCTGGGAACAAGTCACACAGCATAACTTGTGAGTCTTAAAATACATCGAGGCTCGTTAACTGAGAAAAGTTACAGTGATACTAAACAAACAATGTTTCAGTGTAGATCTAGATCTACAGCTTTTAGATCAAGATTTCTATATCTTACTTTCACAAACTTAGTCTAGATCCAAATGTAAAGTCAAAAATGTGTTTTTAATATAAGATTTAAAATTGATTTCAAGAAGAGTTTTTAAAAAGAATAATTATATCTATCTTATATATTGCAGACGTTACTTCAAAAAAAAATACGTCCTGGGCATTTCATGTGTTAATCTAGTCATACTTGTAAATCAATGACTTAAACTTTGCCAAGTTGTTGGTTTTCGTGGCTGATTCAGGCAACTCTTTCCATTCTCTAATGGCACCAGGGAAGAAGGAGCACTTGTACGAATTTGTTCTAGCGTATGGAGTATAGTGAGCGCATCTATCTTTGTGTCTATCAGAGTATTTCATTAGTTTTTCTATTTGTAAATTATGGTTAGGTGTTTTATGCATTATAGTATTTATAGCTACTTAACTTTTTATTCTTCTCTCCTGAAGAGTCTCTAGGTTTAGTGATTTTACTAATGGTGCTACTCTCATCAAATTGGAATATTCGTTAGTTATAAATCTCACTGTTCTATTTTGTATTTGTTCTAGCTTCTTTATGTTTTCTTGAGTTGAGGGGTCCCAATGAGGTTTGAATAAGATTATGACGAAGAATGTTAAATTTAGTCACAGATGTGAAAAGTCACCAAAAGGCCATCCCATGTTAAATTCGACCTCAAAAAGATAAATTATTATGATTTTGTTTTTGTTGAGTGTATGGGCGTCTACCAGTGTTTCTCAAACTGTAGGGCGACCCCAGGTGCGCGCGACGAGCTAATAAGGAAAGTTTGAAAGCGTTTTGTTTAAATCACTTGTATTTACATGCATTTCTAAGAGTTCATTCGTCAAGTATAAACGAAATCATTACCGGTACCTATATTTAAAGATTTAAAGTGACATCATTTCATCTTCAATGGATGCCCTTTTTACCTCCAACAAAACCAAATCAAACTTGTGTTTGTTAAGAATACACTGTAATACGTCGCTACCAATGCGATTCTATAGTCTCTTAAACGTCAGGACGGTAAAACTTCTACCGAGCGGCGACATACCATCGTTCTGAACAAAACAGGCCCGCTACAAGACGACTTGTTGATGTTCTTACAACAATCACCTCCATCACAAATGTACTTATATTTACTGCCTTGAATGTTTCTCACAATTCAACATTGGCCCGTACCCACAATACTACTTAGTTTAACTTTTATTGACCGGCGCTTTCCACTTGAGGGTCAGTGCGTTGTTGACAGAGAAAAAGGAAATTCTTAAAGCTGAGGATGCAGGTAAAACATTAGGCGCCGGGGCTCCGCTCCAGATCCCATTAGTGAAGCTAGCTAGCGCTAGCTAGCTGAGATTTGAGGGGTGAGGGGTCACAAATGTAATTTTTCTGGATATGGATAGAGGGGAATTCACTAATGAAGGTTTGAGAAACACTTGCTTATAAAAAAATATTTTTAAGGTGGTAAACTTTAGATTCAATTTTAGTCCACTGATGTAGCGCATGAAAGACAAAAAAAAAATATAAAAAAGTAGTTCCGAGATTCAATAACAGCTGTCCAACGAAAAGAGGCCCATTTAAATGTCGCCCTACTAATTGTTAGTTTTAAAATGTCTACGCTTCAAGAAATTCTTTTGATTTTAGCCTCAAGACTTCATTTTCTAATTTCAATACAATTTTTTTTATTCTTTAGTTTAAAGAGAAGTGGAGAAAAGAAAATGTACCATTAGTAATACTAAATGGCTCTATTGAATCTCCACATGTGGATATCTTCCACGCGGTGTTTCTTTTCTTTGTTTTTTAGAGGATGGACTACTTTTGTGTTGCACAGCGTCCGTCAATGTTAATGTTTTCTTTGATTCTCGTGAGATATTTGGATTTCAGTTTTCACTTAATTCCGAATTGATTGACTCATGTTTTCCTCTACTTCAGATGGACATCACAGGCGCCATATTGTGCCTGGTTGTCGTCATGATCGTTTCCGACCACGTGACAGTACGAGGAGAAGAAGGAGTCTGTGACGACACTCCTTGTCTAAACGGAGGACAGTGCATTGACCTAAGCTATCCTGGAGGACCTCAAGAGGTATTGACCGCACTAATGTATGTTGTTTTCGTTTGCAAGAAACATGTGAAATGGTATTTGGTGAAAATAAAGCCTATGGGTTGGCTGGTCAATCAGTCAGATATGAAGCCTGGTATGGTCGTTTAGAAATATGTTCAATCAGTCAGATATGGGACCTTATGTTCAATCAGTCATATATGAAACCATATGTTCTATTAGTCATGTAGAAGATGTTGCGTTCAATCAGTCATGTATAAACTTTATGTTCAATAAGTCTCAAATGAGACCTTATGCTCATTCAGTCATATGTGAGACCTTATTATTATTATTATGTTAGAAATGAACGAGTAGTCATTCTCTGGCGCTGCCAGGGTCGAGTTTCGCTAAAGAGTAACAAAATTCATCGTAGTCCTTTTAACAGTTTCCACTGAGGAATTTTCTGGTGATGTGGCAGGTCTGTAGCAGTACCGCCCTCTGACAGGCAACGAGGATGTTCCTAGGAATGTTAAGGGCCTTGAAGATGTGTGTGAGATCTGTTGTTATTATCCCCTCGGTTGATATAACAATGAAGTATATTGTTAATTTGGACAATTTCCATAGATGCTTAATCTCCAAGCCTAGGTTCCCATATTATTATTATTATTATTATTATTATTATTATTATTATTATTATTATTATTATTAGACTATTATATGATGAATCGGTCGGATATGAGATTTTACGGTTTATTTGTCAGCTATCACGGTCAGATATGTGTCTTTAAAGTCAATTAGTAAAAAAATAATTACATAACCCGATTTTGTTAATAACGGTCTAACCAGAATGCAGTTTGATCAACAAAATATCTTTCAACGTTTTGCTTCGCAGCTCCACTCCTATGTTAAAGGAACTTAGGAACAGCTAGCGGTAATCAAGAACTTTCATACATTCAGGGCTTTAAAAAAAAAAAATGACTATTCATTATATAGAACTTGACCCCTGACCTTTAGTTCACCAGCAGAACGTTCTGCTAATGCGTCACCCCATTTTATTTAGATGACTGGTTTTTTTTTTTCATTAGTTGTTTTTTTTTTAAGTGTCACAAGATTATCAATTGAACTTTGTCTTTTGCCATTGCGCGATTTGTTTACATACATCCAACAATTATTAGAATGCTAGACACAACATTATTATATAGTTAAGTTTCAAATTTACAAAAGGTGAGTAGCTTAAAGATTATTTTAAGAACATTTCTTTACAATCAGAAAAACGGAGAAATTTCTATCTAGAACAATAACATAAGGCAGAGTATCTAAAACGTTTTTCCCAGACATTAGCCAGATTTATTTTTTAAAAAAGGGGGGGGTGAGAATAAGATCTAAAAAAACGCATTCTCCTGGCGTCTGCAGTGTACACTTCATAGTGTTAACAAGAGTGCAGGTGAATTAGAGTGAAAAAAAAACAAGAGATGAGACTGACCAATACGAAATTGTGAGAGATTTTAAATCACGCTCGCCCGGAAGGTGGAAATGTGTCTCTCATTTAATTTGGGAAACATTGATAAATAATAGAGCTACAAAACTAATACAACTACTTCGCTCCTCCCCCCTCCCCCACCCAAACAAAAGTAATGAACGAAAATGATTGACTTTGAGCACCACCTAAATAGCACATCGCACCTTTTAATGAAGGCACCCCATCAATTGAGAATCGCTGATATTAAACTCGTCTTAGTGATGAGGGCGTCACTACCAAGCATTAAAGACATCCCTACCGGTCATTGAAGACGTCAATACCTACCAGTCATTGAAGACGTCCATGCCGGTCATTGAAGACGTCCCTAACAGTCATTGAGAACGTCCCTACCAGTCATTGAGAACGTCCCTACCAGTCATTAAAGACGTCCCTCTCGGTCATTGAAGACGTCCCTACCTACCGGTCATTGAAGACGTCCCTACCAGTCATTGAGAACGTCCCTACCGGTCATTAAAGACGTCCCTATCGGTCATTGAAGACGTCCCTACCTACCGGCCATTGAAGACGTCCCTGCCGGTCATTGAAGACGTCCCTACCAGTCATTGAGAACGTCCCTACCAGTCATTGAGAACGTCCCTACCAGTCATTGAGAATGTCCCAACCAGTCATTGAGAATGTCCCTATCAGTCATTGAAGACGTCCCTACCAGTCATTGAGAATGTCCCTACCAATCATTGAAGAAGTCCCTACCCGTCATTGAGAACGTCCCTACCAATCAACTGAGCTTCAAATGTTTATCAAATCCTCACTTTACTTTCTTCCTCCAGTTCAAATGTTCTTGTCGAGAAGGTTTTAGAGGTTTGACTTGTCAGAAGCGAATCGAACCTTGCGCAGAAGAACCTTGCTTCAACGGCGGCTCTTGCGTACCCAATGGGGAACACTACCACTGCGTTTGTAAAGAAAACTTCGAAGGTGGGCCGAAACTTGTTAGAACAATACTTGTTCTTGTTGTTTGCATTGAATCATAGGAATCCTAAAACTCTCAGTTAATATGTGTGGACAAATTAACAATTTAGGAATACTAAAAAATAATATCTCAAATACAAACAATAGCAATATTGTTTGATTTAGGCCCGGGGGGCGGGGATTTTTTAATTGATATCGTCAGACTAAAAAAAAATAATATAAAGTTATAAAGTATGCCTGAGTATTAAGAGTATTTGTCTCAATTATTTTGACTCAATCGTGTAATTGCTTTGAAATAGATCTAGAATAACAATAATAATTTAGTGCAATTGAAAATATTCTTAGCATTTTGTTTTTGTTAAGCGCAATTTCATGCTTTTAGTATGCTCAGTGCGCTAGGGTCCAATCACTTGTGTGGATTTGAATTCGAACTAGAGGGTTAAAGCCTCCTTGATGGAAGGCTGATACATTAGTCACTGAGCTAGACAAGTGCTTCTGAAAATAAAAAGGCTTTATTGTTATCTTTTGTTTAGTTTCAAATTTGTAGGCGACCTAATTCTCTACAATTATCTTTTCTTAACTATTTCTGTCTCGTATAAAACACAATTATTTACGATTTATTGATCAAATAATTGGTCAATTTTTTATTGATTCATGTGTTGACAACGAATAATTGTGCAAACTTTCCACTTGATCCGAGAATGGGAGTAGGAGAAATTACGTGTATGAAATTCTTTTCAGACAGACAGACAGACAGTTGATATAATATTTGTAAGAAGTTGAAGTCACTAACATATGGAAAATGTTGAAACCCTGATTATTACAATATTGAGTAGTCTCCCATCGAACTTGATTTATCAACTTATTATCTTGCTCAATCAGGGTCTTTGAGCCTGAAATTGGCTATTTTTTTCTGTTGGAAATGTGGGAGGGGTAGAACAAAGGCGGCAGGGGAGAGAATAAAAATGGGAGATTTCAATAATAGTAATCAATGCTAAATGTATTCAATAATAGTAAAGTCTTTTTATTTCATTACCAAATACAGACTTTTTTTTAGTAATCAATGCTAAATGTATTCCACATTAGCAAAGTCATTTATTTCATTTCCATTCACAGACTTTTGTTCATTTTAAGTTTTGTGGTCACATGCCTACGGTACTATAAAATGTATAGTCCATCCTTACCAAATTTTCTATTGGTATAATTTATCTTTCACACTTTGATAACATCATAATTTTCACATTCCAGAGTATCTCTAAATAAAGCTCACATGCAACCGTTCTTCCAATCCTTAGGTAAAAACTGCGACACGTCGAAGTTCGTTAAGGAGACATGCAGCGACAAACCTTGCGGTGCTCACGGGGTGTGCGAAATGGTCAATGATGATTTTATTTGTGAGTGTTTCCCCGGGTACCAGGGGCCTAGGTGTGAGAAGGCCGACCCTGAAGTAGAAGCCCAAGTAGATATTTCATACATCATCCAAGACATCTACTTGACTTCTACTCACGTTTCTTAAGCTGTCGTCTGCTGACTTATTCTAGCCTTCGACAACTTCTGCTAATCTCTGCTGATTTCTGATGACTTCTGCAAATTCTTTTTTTTACTCCTCTTAACTTTTGCTGACTAATGCTAGCATATGCTGACTTCTGCAAACTTCGGCTGACTTCTCCTAACTTTTGCGTACTTCTGCTGACTTCTAACGTCTGCCTAACCTTTTCTTGACTATCATATATAGCAGTGGTTCTCAAACTGTGGTACGCGGTCCCTACAGGGGTCCGCGAGACGACCGTAAGGGGTCCGAAAAAAAGATAAAAATTGTTTACAATTAAAATAATTTCTTCGCTAAAAGCCAGTTTATCCGATCGGATAATTTGAAGAATAATCAACTCGCTTCTTATTATTGTTTAATAGGTTATGTCTATTAAGAACTATTTAATGACGATCTTAAACCAAAGATTTGAAGACATTATTTACGTGGATATTTTTGACTGGGTTTTTGAACCCTTATTTGCGTGAATATACTCATATTCCAATCACATATGACTCCATACTAATAGAGAAGCAGCTTTTTAAAATATCCGAAATCTCATCACGTTTATCAAAGTGTTTATTTTTTGGTTTCAATTTTATTTGAAACAAAAGTTTTATTTTCAATTTAAATATCCTTCAACAATTCTTTTTTTTTTACAGTTTTAATTTGTATTAGATAATAGGCATTAATGTAGCTTTTTTCACTTAGGGGTCCGTGGGAGACTTTGACTATATAATGTGGTCCCCGCGTCGAAAAAGTTTGAGAACTTCTGCTCCATCGTATTATTTCTTTAATGTTGATTTTATTTAAACACTAGAATAAAATGTGCACTGTTGCTATCCATGATCATAAGTTTGTATTAGTTTAATTGACTTTAATCAAGATTCCTTTACAAATGCTTTAAAAACAAAAACATTTTTCTCTAAATAATACATTTTTTTTAATGTGAAGATACACAATACTATTAGCCTCGAACTTCTAGATCTCAAGCAGCGTTGTACAATGTAGGCACGAAGCAACTATTTCTCTAACATTAAGAAAGTTTTTGGTGAGGTATAAAACATAATTTTATACATTATACAAATACACAGCGGCTACGCCCATTGATTTTCACGCAGGCTCTCTCTCTCTCTCTCTCTCTCTTTTCTCTCTCTCTCTCTCTCTCTCTCTCTCTCTCTCTCTCTGGGCCCATTGACTCCAGTATCACTTTTACTTATCCGCTTCCTCCACCAACGCAGTTAGTCCTTCCCTTCGTAGACTCTATGAGCCTTTTGGGGAAATACCGAAAGTAAAATACAAAGGTTTGATAGAAAGCTTGAGGGTTTTTCGTGAATAGTAGTCGTTAGATTGCGAATCTGTCACAACCGGTTCGTAGGAGGTAAACGAAACCTGAGTACTAAATACGGATCCGTTCGACAGTTGATGAGATTTTTTTATCAATGAATCATTGAGTGAGTTAGTGGTATTTACAAATATATTATTGATATACAAATAATGTATATGTCATGGATGATCTCATAAAAAAGAGATGAATGTCTAGGCATCGGCTATGGTTGAAACGATGTTGCCTACACAGCAGTTTCCCCATAAAGCCTGCATGAATAAGTATTAGCTGAATACATTTTAGAATTTTTATCTATATTGCCACAGTAAACTGAAAAAATAATAATATCTACTCCACTCCTAACTTTAGTATTCACACTTGAAAATGAATGAATAGCTGCAGTTATTAAAACAATTATTGTAGACTTTAATAATTAGCTGGTTTGAATACATGAACATGGCAGGAGTTACTTTAGAAATGAGTGTTTTATATATATATATATATATATATATATATATATATATATATATATATACACGTGCAAAAAATAATTGATCTACTGCCTTCTTGTTGTTTGATCTTTCTTCTATCAACCGGTCAGGCTGAAGCCAAGGAGGCCGAAGATGGCGACAAACCATCGGCTGCTGCCGCGGTGAACGAGAAGACGACCTGGGACATCCGGAACATGCTCATCTCTCTCTTTGTCCTCTTCCTATTGTTTGTAGTGGTGCTGCTCTTACTGTGCATCCACTGCTCCAGAGTTTACAAACGGAGGACCAAGATCGTCAACGTTCGGGTGAGTGGAAGGCACGTGGAGAGCGTGTGAGATATATGTGATGTCCTTACCCCCCAGTCATGCTGTTACCTTGGCTCTGTTGTCATTGATCATTACCTCTAATTTATGTTTGTGTGTGTATACCCAAAGTCCGCCCCTCCCCCCTCCGCTATTTGCTTCCCCATCGAGGCTAATAAACAAAGTCATCCTAGATTCAAAAATTAAGTCTGGGTTTAAGGGCAGAGGAATCCCATGTTCTGTAGCTTCATGGTGGCACCCTTATGAAAACGTCCGTCAGTGAGAGCGATAGGGAACATAACTAACCCCCAGTCACGGAAGATTGAGAACCCGTCGCCTCAGCGTGGCGCCTCTGTGGATACGTCTAGTAGTGGAACTAGAAAGGCTAAGAACGGGACGTGAGCAAGGCCCCTGCAGGATACCTTGGGTCAGATTTTGTATTTGTTCTTGTCTCACTCGAGGTAGGGATGGAACAAATAGCCAGCAACCCGGTCCAAAAAGTACGCCACAAAATTCCACAAAGGAGGCCGACATCAGTGACCCGTTAGCTGGAGTAACGGTCCTTGCACTGAACGTGGCGGTTATAGTATAGGAATATGAGATAAACTCCCCATGGTCAGCGCTGCCCTCGGCCACTTATAGTGAGTGGACCCAGGACCGAGGCGCGGAGGGCTAAGTCACCCTTACTTGGTCCATGGCCGTCACTGCTGGGGGCCCTCAGACAGGACATGGGGTGAAGAACTCCGTGCCCAATCCTGTCCGTTCGATAAAAGCCTTTCTATCGATCAATGAGGATAACGGCTCCTTCGGCGCCGATTCCCTACTGGACTTAACAAAGAACTTCCAGTCACAGGGGGGAGGGGGAGTGGTACAAGTGATCGCCACCCACTACTCCATCGGTACTCCATTGATTTCATATTACGTCGGCCCTTTCTCTAGTATGTTGACCGATGGGGGCGGGATGGTTGCATCTACCTAAACCTTAGTGTGAGCGGGACGGTCTAATTTTCTATAGACGGAGGTTACCAGTTTGAGAACAAAATTAGTTTAATATCTATATAATATATTTTACTTATTTACATTTTAACTCAATCGTATATTATGTTACACAGCTTTAGTTTCCAACATTTTTATCCTTTGGCATAAATTTGTCATAATAATTTAGAGAAAGATTCTGTTTTGGATAATTTAAAACTCATAAGTGTCACGTACGCTTTGTCTATATTTAGCCCAAGGTCTGCCGGCTAGATCAGCTAGCTCGGGAAATTCCAGCATGCAACAAACTTCTGTTTTGGAGTGAATGTGATTGGTTAGAAATATTAATTATTGTACGCTAATCTATATTTTATTGGTCAATTGATTAACCAAGCGACAAAGAGATATTAGTCACATGGTAACGCCCAAAGGTCTAAGAAGAAGATTCTAGATATTACCGCCAGTCTCGTGTTGGAACTCAAAGAAAGATGACAGGATAATATTATTGTGTAGATCCTTTAAACTAGTAGGAAATATAATTTGTGTTTTATTCTATCACAGTATATCATTGTAATTATTTGTGAATAGCTTTTCCAAGTTCTGAATTAAAGTATTTGTATTTGACGAGGAGAAGTTTCTTCATTGAATTTCATAATAACATATTTAGATCGTCTTATCGACTAGCAACTTCTAGATGATCCTCTTATCAACTGGCTACTTCTAGATGATCATCTTATCAACTAGCAACTTCTAAATGATCATCCTATCAGCTGACGTTTTCTAATTCGTCGGCAATCCTCGGCAATCCACGATCATTGTGCTGTTTAGATCAAGATAATCTTCAACGTGACATCCAACATCATAAAAGATCGTAACATTAGCATCATTGATGATCGTGACAATAAGAAACACTTAATTAAAAGTGGAACAAATAATAACAACAAGCGAAAGATATATAAAACAAGATTATCTAAGAGGAAGAACTCCACTCTCAAAACTATTTCTATCAATAATGTAGATGTAATTTCCTTAATTCGATATCAAACAAAATGGTTAATTACTAATAATGAATTGAATACTAGGTTGTTGTTTTTTAATTGATTCGTATTTTTTTTGTTAGGTACAATGAATAACTATTTAAAATTATTTCAATTTGATCCGAGAATGGGCATAAGAAAAAATAATGGAAACAATAATATTAGGGAACCAAAGCCTACATATTTAGCCATATCTGAATCCTGAAGGATTATTTTTACGTCTTCAGTATCAAACAAAATAATTCATTACCGGTAGTTCAATGACTAATTGGTTAATCCTTTTTATTCATGTCTTTTCTATGTCAATGAATATTTGCCCAAAGTTTAATTTGATCCGGGAGTGGGAGAAAAAACGCCTACAGACCTTTTGCCAGATAGACATCCTGAGTTAATATAAGCTTTGTAATAATGATCTTTATTATCCGCGAGGAGATTTGTTTTACAATTGTCCATTACAAATAACAATACAATATTAGCAAATAATTGATACGTTAGCACACAAAGCATACATTCTTATCTTTATTTCTAGTTAACAACAAGCAATTTGTTCAACGACTTAATCGCCTAAGGAACAGAAGAGTTCTTCTGTCTTTTGTATTGTGATCGGTGTCTTATATCTCCTTTGTGATGCTAAAATGTTAAAATCATAAAACAGAGGGTGTATTGTTATGCTTACAATTTTTGAGACAAGTGTTAGAATCATAGCCTATCGAGAAAGCTAAAAGCATGAAATTGCGCTAAACAAAAACAGTAGAATATTTCTAATCAAACAGATTTATTATTGTTAAGTCTAGATGTATTAGAAATGTAATTACATGACTAATTGATACAATTACACTTATTATAAAAGTATTTTTAAAATATTTTTCTTGTTTTGTCTATGTTTGCACAGAAAGCTCGTAGGGCTGCTGGTCTTCCACAACCCCCGCTGCCTGGCTGGCTTGAGACAAGTAACAAGTTGTGTAATGAATGCATGTGTTATCTCTGCCTGAGTGAGTTCCCTTTTTCAAATGGCAATAGTCTTCTTAAACAAACGTTGATTACAGGGGACTAATATTATTATAATTATTACTATTATAATTATATTATCTTTAAAATTACATTCTTTTATAACAGAGGATAATTGCGTGTATCCATGGGGCTATCTAGTCGTTCATGTTAATCGGTGACTTAAACTCTTTAATTCATTGGTTTTCCTGGCTGATTCAGGCAACCCGTTCCATGATCTAATCGCACTAATGGAGAAGCAGCATTTGTACGACTTTGTCCTATATCGTATAAGAAATGTGCCTTTTGTCTGTTTGTGTCTGTCTAAGTGTTTTATTCAGCTGTGTTTTTATCATTGGTTAATTGTGGTTTATGTTATATAGCTACTTTACTTTTTAAGTCTTCTATCTTGAAGTGTTTTTTAGTTTAATGATTTTACTAATTGTGTTACTCTGACCTAATGTGAATATTCATAAGTTATAAATATCACGGCTGTATTTTGCCCCTATTCTAGTTTCTTAGTGGTTTCTTGATTTGAGAAGTGCCAAACAGTAGATGCATATTTTAATATTGGTGTAGTTATGGTTAAAAAGCATTTTAATTGTATGTTCCTGTTTGATTTTTTCAAATATTTCATTTATAAACAATAATGTTTTCTTTGATTTTTTAAAATTTTATCAATAATGTGAATTCCACACTCCATTTGGGCAGTTGTTTGAGATAAACATCTATAAAAAAAGCTAACAAGATCCTTGAAATAGATATCACACTTTGTGTCAGGATTTTGTGATTTTACCATCACAAAAGAGATACAAGACACCGATAGCAAAGACAAACAGACACAAACACTCTTTTGTTCCCCTGGCCATCAATCATTAAATAAGAACAATCTGATATAAACTTTGTCACATGTAAATTATGAGTGATTCTGGTGTGAATGCACACTTTGGTTTCTTATAGTTATAATGTTTTTTGTTTGGTGTAATGCACAAATTTCTATACGGACAATAAAGATTATTATTATTATTATAATTATGATAACTTTTCATTTATTATAACATTTAGATATTTTTATGGCTTTTGGTCTGTGTATCAGGTTGACCATGAATAAGATACATAGTTATTTGTTGTTGTTTTTTTTGTTGTTTTTGTTTTTGTTACTCTTAATAATTGTAAATGTCTTGTATATGAAAAGACAATGATGTAATTCGATTTTCATTTCTGTCTTTCTTCTAACTCACTTGATACAATGTCACTTTCTTTTGTTGTTTATCTTGTTCTATGTATTATGCAATCATCTGTAAATAGCCTAGCTCTTAAGCTAATGCAATTAGATGGGTCATTTGTGTAAATTAGAAACAATAAATAAACCTAATACGGCTCCTTGATGTACACCTGAATGTACTGTTTCAGATGTTGACTCGGAGTCCTTTATTATTACATTGCAAGCTATACCATACTTTTTTATTGGTAATATGGTAGTGAGCTTTGTAAATGCCTAAGATAATTCAAACGACGTCTTTCACTATAGCACTAATGGGGGTGTTTGCAATGATACTCCGAGTTGGTAATTTAAAAATTGACTTAGCAAAAGAAAATGTATGATTTTTTTTTCTAAACACAGCAGAACTTTTTTGGCGCGTCCATTTTGACGCTACGGTCGTTTTTGTGCAGCCGTTTTGACCCGGAACGTTTTGGCGCAAAATGTTTTAGACACATTATATATATATATATATGTTCATTTTATTATTTAATTAAATCAATGATGCATATTTATGTTATTTGTGTCACTTTGTGCTTAAATTGCCTCTAATGTATGTCTCACGTAAAGAACAATCGTTTATTTTTGTTCATTAGATTTGGGATTTAAGTTTGATGTGTAATAATTGTTATATCACTACCGAAGGACGGGGGAAAACTAAGGGCAAGGTTCGAACCCGGGTCAATAGGGACGACAGTCGCGAGAACATAACACACAACCAAGCTGCCATTCATAGTTCGCAATATGCATTTATAAAGAGGTCGTCATTTGTTTTGGTTGGGAGATGGATCATGTATATTATATTACTATTTAAAATAACAAAAGGTTGGCGCGGTGGGTGAGAAGTGAAGTGCTTGACTTCCGAACCTGAGGTCCTGGGTTAAAAGCTTGATTAATACTGGGATTTTGAATTTCAGGATTTTTGTGGCGCCTTTTATGGCGCCCTTGAGTCCACCTAACTCTAAATGGTTACCTGACTTAAATTGACGAAAGTAAAGGCGGTTGGTCGTTGTGGTGGCCACATGGCACCCTGCTCGTTAACCACTGGCTAAAGAAACAGATGACCTTAACATCATCTGCCTTTTAGACCGCATGGTATGAAAGGGGAACTTTACTTTTTTAATATTACAAAAAAAAAATGTTTTTGTGTTTTATCAAACCTTCTAGCGCCAAAACGGCCCGCGTCAAAATAGCCGCGATATGGACACACTAAAACGTCGCATACTATTCTCGTCAACGTCAAATTACTTGTTATAATTATATGTCATGAAGTTTGGTTCTAAATGAGTGTCCTGCTCTGGCTATTTCTTTCTAATACTGAGCTTCATTTCAGCCCCTGAGAGAGACACAGCTATCAGAGAACGTAACCTAGTGGACAGTCAGACCTTCACATCACAGGACAGAGAGCTCGTGTCTTACGCATCACGCGACCGTGAGTACAACCTACCCTATACATCTAGCGACCGAGATCATAAAACGCACTTCACATCCCGAGACCGAGAGTACGACCTACCCTATACATCTAGCGATCGTGCGCACAGTACCCACTTCACATCTCATGACCGAGAGCGCGATTCGCCCCTCACACCTCATGAGCGAGAGCGCCATTCGCCCTACTCACACCGAACACGTAAGTGGTATAATTAGCATTGGTTGGACTAGATGAAGACTAAAATTTCTTTGATGGCAAAGAAAGTATTCAAAGTAATGTAGGTTTCATAGATATTGCTCCAGTTGAACCAAGAATGTTAAGAGGGCGCTAGTGTATCTTACTACACTAAAAAAATTGGTTTCACAGAAGAGACCTTGAATGTACACAAAGGCTAGAATGGAATAGGGGCGCTGGTCGTTCTTTTAATCTAGTGCCGTGGCGTCCCAACAAACGAAAAAAAAAAGTTCTTTCAGAGGAAATATTCGAGAGACAGGTTTCCCCCTTCTTCTAGCAAACGAGTCCTTCGTTTTGAGCCTCAGCAATACTGAGGCACATTAGGGAGATCTTATTGCTTAGAGGCACATTAGGGGGATCTTATTACTAAGAGGCACATTAGGGAGATCTTATAACTTAGAGGCACATTAGGAAGATCTTATTACTTAAAGGCACATTGAGGAGATCTGATTACTAAAAGGCACATTGGGGAGATCTTATTACTTAGAAGCACATTAGGGAGATCTTATTACTAAGAGGCATATTAGGGAGATCTTATTACTTAGAGGCACATTAGGGAGATCTTATTACTTAGAGACAAAAATTTGGGAGATCTTATTACTTAGAGGCACATTAAGGGGATCTGATTACTTAGAGGCACATTAGGGAGATCTTATTACTAACAGGCACATTAGGAAGATCTTCTTACTAAGAGGCACATTAGGGAGATCTTCTTACTAAGAGGCACATTAGGGAGATCTTATTACTAATAGGCACATTAGGGAGATCTTCTTACTAAGAGGCACATTAGGACGATCTTATTACTAGAGGGAACATTAAGGCGATCTTATTACTAAGAGGCACATTAGGGAGATCTAATTACTTAGAGGTACATTGGGGAGATCTTATTACTTAGAGGCGCATTAGGGAGATCTTATTACTTAGAGGCACATTAGGAAGATCTTATTACTTAGAGGCACATTAGGGAGAATTTATTACTTAGAGGCACATTAGGGAGATCTTATTACTTAGAGGCACATTGGGGAGATCTGATTGTCACGAGTCGAGTCTGTGACCTATTTCGACCAGTTTCTAGAAGCCCGAGTTCATACCAGTGCAAGTGTCCAGCGTAAACAAGTTAATTTTAGGTATCCAATGAAAGACAGGGGTTAAGGAAAAAAATAGCACTCGTCAGCTTCTAGAAGGTCAAAGTTACTAAAATAATTATCTGAGAAGTTTCCATGATTCTGGAATGTACGATTAAGAAAGGTATAAATTTAGGAAAAGTCAGTTAGACGGAAATATTTGAGAGACAGGTTTCCCCCTTCTTCTAGCAAGCGAGTCCTTCGTTTTGAGCCTCAAAAATACTAAGAGGCATATTAGAAAGATCTTATTACTTAGAGGCACATTGAGGAGATCTGATTACTTCGAGGCACATTAGGGAGATCTTATTACTAAGAAGCACATTAGGGAGATCTTATTACTAATAGACACATTAGGGAGATCTTATTACTAAGAGTTAGGGAGATCTTATTACTAAGAGGCACATTAGGGAGATCGTATTACTTAGAGACACATTGCAGAGATCTTATTACTTAGAGGCACATTAGGGAGATCTTATTACTAAAAGGCACATTAGAGAGATCTTATTACTAATAGGCACATTAGGGAGATCTTATTACTAAGAGGCACATTGATGAGATCTGATTACTTAGAGGCACATTGGGGAGATCTGATTACTTAGAGGCACATTAGGGAGATCTTATTACTAAGAAGCACATTAGGGAGATCTTATTACTAATAGACACATTAGGGAGATCTTATTACTAAGAGTTAGGGAGATCTTATTACTAAGAGGCACATTAGGGAGATCGTATTACTTAGAGACACATTGCAGAGATCTTATTACTTAGAGGCACATTAGGGAGATCTTATTACTAAAAGGCACATTAGAGAGATCTTATTACTAATAGGCACATTAGGGAGATCTTATTACTAAGAGGCACATTGATGAGATCTGATTACTTAGAGGCACATTGGGGAGATCTGATTACTTAGAGGCACATTAGGAAGATCTTATTACTAAGAGGCACATTAGGGAGATCTTATTACTAATAGACACATTAGGGAGATCTTATTACTAATAGACACATTAGGGAGATCTTATTACTAAGAGTTAGGGAGATCTTATTACTAAGAGGCACACTAGGGAGATCTTATTACTAAAAGGCACATTAGAGAGATCTTATTACTAATAGGCACATTAGGGAGATCTTATTACTAAGAGGCACATTGATGAGATCTGATTACTTAGAGGCACATTGGGGAGATCTGATTACTTAGAGGCACATTGGGGAGATCTGATTACTTAGAGGCACATTGACGAGATCTGATTACTTAGAGGCACATTGACGAGATCTGATTACTTAGAGGCACATTGACGAGATCTGATTACTTAGAGGCACATTGGGGAAATCTTATTACTTAGAGGCACTATTTGGATAGAGATGTGTAGGACAGAGTTATAACAATATTATCACCAGATTTGAGAATTTCTCTTTCTCCTTGATTCCCAACTTCAGGAAATTTGATCCAACAATTGTGTCCAGGTTTAGCCTAAAACATCTTGTTAACGTAGTATCTAAATTATGTAATATATATATATATATATAAACAAGATAAACATTGTCTTTCATGGTTGGCTGTCTGGTTGTATGGTAAGCGCTCTGGACTGTCATTCGGCTGACTCGATGGTTCCGGGTTCGAACCCTGTCCACTGCCATCCCCGGACGTCATGTGGAAGGTTTGGGCTAGGATGTCGTTATATTTAAATCTGAAGGAACATCCGAAACATTTAAAACATAAAAAAAAACATTTTGATTCAAAATTTAGGCAGGCCTTTTTTTTTCTTTTTTTTTATTAGGATTTACAGATTCTCCAGAACCTACTGCTTTGTACACCCCCAGCCCTGTTCATGGTAAAGAATTTTACGCCTTTGAAGATCCCAACGATCCAAGACTTTCACCGAATACAACTCCGAATGTGAACGAAAACAAAATGTATAAAAACTACAACAGAAACTACAAGTACAAAGTAGGCAGGGAGCCGAGGCCATTCCCTAGACAGCAACAGACTTCACGGAAATCCTCCGGGCGCCGTTACATTTACAAAAAGAAACAGTTGATACCCATCAACTACGACGACGACTCCAATGATGATGACAGTGA
This sequence comes from Biomphalaria pfeifferi, assembly GCA_030265305.1. Taxonomy (NCBI): domain Eukaryota; kingdom Metazoa; phylum Mollusca; class Gastropoda; family Planorbidae; genus Biomphalaria; species Biomphalaria pfeifferi. The sequence continues at coordinate 1,069,142 of JASAOG010000022.1, forward strand.
CGAAGACAATGACGAAGACACGGATGATGAATACACAGCATTCAACAAGGCCCCCAGGGGGCTCCTGCCTGGATTCCAGAGAGTCACCCCAGATAAAAAGCCTCGGAAACCGCCAACGCACTACATCTCCAAGAGCGTGCCGGCAATCCGTGAGAACAGGCGAGTCATCAAGACCAAACACTCCAGGGCCTTGAGCCCGCAGTTTCCTTTTCGCCCTAGGCAGTCGACCTGGTGGGAGAATACGAATCGCCAACCTTGCATAGATAACTTAGATATGGATCAAAGCGAATATTCAGCCGCTTGTGGAGACACAGACGAGAACATGGGCGAAAGTTCGGAGGATGAAAACCACGCCACGAACATGCAGTTCGACGATGACGGCTACATCTCCACAAGCAGGTTGTCAGAGAGCGACGCTGGTGGCAGGTGCAGGGACCCGCAGAGCATGCATTTGTGCACAGAGATTGCTGGTCAAAACTACAGAGCCAGGCAACAAAAAAGGCAACATATGTCTTGTCAGAGACCGATGATGGAATGGACCGACGAAGGAGGCGGACAAAGCTTTGAGCGTTTGAATGACGAACCAGAGGACGATGGGAGCTCTAGGCGCTTCATTGGGACCTATACCGACAAATCTAAGAACATGGACTCTAACTGTGGAGAGTACAAACAGATTAAAAGCATTTTGAAGAAAACTAAAGCGACTCCAAAACCAAAGGAAACAGTCATTCACGTTCGGCCAGGTATGGTGGACGGACAGTGTAAGCCCCAAATATACAGAGAAGTCTGCAGAGATCACGAAACCAGGTCGCCGAGGAATTTAGTGGAATACAAGCATAACGTGAACAGAAATCCACACAGAAATGACTTCGACAGATGGCGTAGCCATAAACGTCTTGCTTATCCTCCAACATACCCCCCTCCTACGTATGAAGATGTGGCCTATTCGTGAACTGCACAATTTATACGAAGAAAAGAAAGAAGTTATAATACTTTTAAGAAAGACAAAACCGAATTATTGCGTCTCCCAATGTCGTTTGGTTTATCTAAACAGAATTTGATAAAGAGTTATTGACAATGAAGTATCATCTGAGAAGATGTTGTTGTTTCTCGCACTGGCTGGCGAGATCTACAAATTAAATGCTCGAGCCGTTACTAGATCAAGTGATTATTGTGAGACCATCAGGAAAAAATCTACAATCTAACTGAAATCTTAAAGCAAAGTGCAAGAAATAAAATGTAACATCAATGTCCAAGCAAATGAAAAGAATGTGTCTAAACTAGCCAACTCAAATATTTCGACCTAACCATCTTTGTCAACATATCTAAATCCTTTTAAAGTTCGACCATTAAGGTAGAATCGGAGAAGTAAGGTTCATATAATATCTGTCGACGTAGCTTATTGTGATAAATGCGGTATCGTGCATTCAGAGCAACCTATTACAATGTGAGAACTCAGGGCGGACATCGGCCACATAGCTGTAGTGTTATTAGAGCCCTCTAAAATTATCTGTAAAAGTCTATAGTTACCAACATAATCGAGCACAGTGTGAGCACTCAGGAAAGGACTTCAAACACGGATAATTCTAAAGTTATTAGAGAAGTTTGAATTTATCAGAGCAGTAGATTTCGATGCGAACACTCAGGGAAGACTTCGGCCACGGAATCATCAATAGAAAGTAAAGCAGTCTAGTCTAATGCGGTGTAGACATTCTCAGGGAAAACATCGGCCATGGAGCCATCTATAGAAACCAGGCGAATGCAGTGTAAATATTCTCTGGAAAGACTTCATCCACGAAGCCATCTATAGAAAACAAACCAGGCTTATGCAATGTGAACACTCAGGGAAGACTTTGGCCTTGGAGCAGACTATTGCAGTCTTTTGCAAACAGCTGTAAATTTGAGACATAGCTGTCCCTCCAGGCATAGAATTGTTTTTCTTACATGTAAACATTTGAATACTTTTGTCAAAGCTCACGATTGATGATGAAAACGTAATACCAAATGTTTTTAATTGAAACAAGAATATAAGGACTTTATGACTGACTGATTGACATAAATCTTGATGTACCTTTGTTTTCATTTTAATGAACTATAAATATTTATATAGACATTTAGCATTTGTTAACATTTAGAACAACACTGTGTGTGTGTGTGTTTTGTAAGCTATTGGCAATGTATTTATATGATGTTTTATTCCGTCGCTATGTTTATTTATAACAAGTTTTACAAAGAAGAACTAAAAACAAAGTTTTGATGTAATATTGTGTTCGTGTTGATTTCTTCATGTACATCAATTTGTATTGTTCAAGTTAAAAAACCTTAATTTTACACACGTTAAAAGCCAAGCTTTTTTTAAAACTAGAATTTGGGCACATTCGTGCATATCCATGTATAGAGTAGTTTAATCCGATCATTACATGAATTCGGACACTTGCTGTTTTTGTGGTCATTAAATCTTTATTTTCATATTTAATATGAAACTAGCGTGTTGTATAAAGTGCGTGTCCATTTTCCTATTATTCTGACCCAATTTACTTCCATTTAGTTGTCTTTTAATGTAGGAAAAAAGAATTTCAAATGTCTAAGGTTGTTGTCCAGGATGAATTTATCTCTTCCTAGGGTTAAAACTATATTTTTTTTTTTTGTTGGCTAAGTCTATGCTAATGAGCCCGGCAATATTAATTCTGTTTTTGGTGCTGTTTTATTTGATTCATAAGCCAAGTTGTTTGATTCCATTAAAAAAAATAATTAATAGGGTTTATGTATTAACTTACGATTTTCTTGCTAAAATTTATTTCCAACAGCCAGTTTTGGACATCAGTGTTAATGATCTTATATTATATTTGTTTGTTGGCTGTTTTTTTTTATATAGAGAATAAATGGGCAAATGTTTGGAGCGAGCTAGATACATTGAATGAAGTTAAATGCCTATAGATCTAGACCTACTAGATAGAGCTAAATTTATAGAGAGAGAATATAGAGGATTCAGCTATTTATGCAAAAATGGCCTTCCTAGCCTAAGCTATATTACAAAAGATCATCTGTATTAGAAATTTATTAAATGAATAAACAAAAAAACACAAACATTCAACACATATTTATTCATGCAAACATAAAATAAGTCTAAAAGTTTGTGTAGGAGTCTATCCCAGTGACTTAATTTTGGTAGAATAAGTGTGTTCATATTGTTAGTTTTTGTGTTCGTATTTATGCATAATTTGAAAACATCTCAATGATTTACTGTAAGGGGCTATGCCTGGGGATCTTAAAATATAGTTAATAATAATATAGAATTAAAATCTGAGTTTATTGATGCCAAAATATATAGAGTGTCTGAAATAAATTATGATGTCTGGAATCAATGTGTGTAAAATTTATCTGAATTAAATGAAAACACATGGCCTCTTTGACCTTAAATATAGTAACAAACATAGGTTAGGGATACAAGTACAAATATAAGTAGTCACCCTTATTTTTCTTAAAGTAAAGAAGATTTTGATACTTCATTTCTTTTCTATGTCAAACCATTATCAAATAATGCGCTGTCAAAGTCAAACTTTGAGATTTTTGCCTATAGGTGTCCGAATAGCATAAACTACTCTAGATCTATATAGTGACATTTTAGAAGATAAATATCGAATGTTATCTGTGAATGTTTGATGACCAAGAAAAGTATAAAAAAAACGGTACGGAGTCTAAAAGTGGGGAACTAAAATAATTTCTCTAAAAAACTCTTGTTCCAAACGAACAATCCATTCCTCCATTCCGAACTAGATAGAGACTTTACACATAATTAACATCAGTATCACATTGTGATTTTTTTTTCTTGGTCTCCTCATGGTTCTAATCCATGTATCAGTAAAGATTTTAACGTCAGACTGGTAGATCCAGTTGGTACCTTCGATCAGTTTTGTACCATTGTCAACTAACCAAAACAATAACAGGCAGAGGCTGTGTGAATATTTTGGAAATTGCCAGGTGGGCCGGCATGGACCACTTGAAATAACAGGAAGCTCCAGGAAAAAATATTTAAATATAAAGGGGCCTACAGATGTGTCGCGATGGACACTATATTAGCAGTTAGAAAATTTTATTTTATTATATTTAATTCAAAACCAACTGTGTTTTTTTTTTTTTAAATTGAGTTTTCTAATTACGATAGTAAATGCCTTAAACACATTGATTAGACATAGCCTACCCGCCAATCGAAATAGGCAAAAAAATACCCAGCCCGGCTATGTTAGAATTAAACAAGATAAGGTTGAACCACCTCATCTCTAAGGCCTAAGGGAGGCAACCAAGGATCAAAAGAAATGGCAGAAGGTAGTCTTATCTTATGTAATACAGACGTTACTTCAAAAAAGAAGATGATTACGTCCTACGCGTCATGCATATTAACCAATGACTTAAATTCTGCCAAGTCACTGGTTTTTCTGGCTAGCTCAGGCAACCCATTCCATGCTCTAATAGCACTAGGGAAGAAGGAGCATTTGTACAAATTTGTCCTAGCATAGTGGGCCAAGGAATGTGCCTTTATTTTTGTGTCTTTCAGAGTATTTTATTAAGTTTTGTTTTTGTATTTGAAGATTATGGTTCAGTGTTTTATGTATAATTGCTACTTTACTTTTGAGTCTTCTGTCCTGAAGTCTTTCTAAATTTAGTGATTTTACTAATGGTGTTACTCTAGTCAAATGTGAATATTCCTTTGTTATGAATCTCACTGCTCTATTTTGTGTTTGTTCCAGTTTCTTAATGTTTTCTTGAGTTGAGGGGTCCCAAACGGTGGATGCATATTCTATTATTGGCCTAACCAAGGTTAAATAACATTTTAGTTTTATGTTCTTATTTGATTTATAGAAATTTCTTTTAATAAACCCTAATGCTTTGTTGGATTTTTTGTAGTTTCATCAATATGTGGATTCCATGACAGTTTTTCATTTATTATAACACCTAGGTATTTTGCGTTTTTAGTCTGTGTTACTGGTTTGCCATGAATAAGATAAGTGGAATTAATTTGTTTTAGTTTTTTTGTTACTCTTTTAACAACTGACATTTTTCTGGGTGGAAAGACACGCTCCAATTTGATTCCCATTTCTGTAATTCATCTAAGGTAGTACAGAAATGGTGTCTCTTACAATACTAACACATTTAACAATATTTGAAAACAAAAAAAAAAAGGCGTGTGAAACAGATGAATTTTGTATTCCATGAAATAAAAACATCATAGATCATACCATGAAAAGTTTTTCAATGATAAAGGCAAAAATTGTATACTATCTATTTATATAATGAAAAAGCAGCAACTTTTAATAGAATCACTCATACAAAAAATTACAAACATCTATTCATAATACACAGCACAATCGTTGTGTAAAGTTTATATCAAAGCTTTGGCAACAAGAAATGTTCTAGTTTGTGGAATAGATAGGTGTTGATTCAACAGCTATACTCTCTATAGCACACTCGTCAGTGCCTCGTCTGATCCAGAAATAGCCCTGCTGGCCCCACTCTTCACCCCAACTGTTTTTCACAATCCAGTATTTTTCCCCAGAGGCCTTGTCGACCCCCCAGCCAACAAGCAGGACAGCGTGATTGGTCAGCTGGAATGGGTTGAATTTGTTGAGCTGGGAAGCATAATTGTGGTGGTAAATTCCTGAGCGGTAGTTGAAGAAATCATCGTAAACTTCAAAGGCAACACCAATAGGTCCTCTGTTATAAACAGCCTCCATCATGGCAGCTTCGTTACAACTAAAAGATTTTAAAAGTTCATAAGAAAATATAAAACAGAAATAATAATAAGATGAAGAAAAACTGGATGGACTTAGAGGCGCCCTAAAGATCCCAAATTTATAAACTTTATCTTCAACAGCATTTGAACCCTGAACCCTCGGTTTGGAAGCCAAGTGATTTACCACTCAGCCACCATGCCTCCCTTTCACTTTAGTAGCCTGCATATAATGTTAACTCTACCTTTTCATAATTATTTACCATTCTCAGAAGTAATTATCAATTTTTCCCATTTGTATTTCACTAGCCTGTTAGGGTCAAACTTCAAAAACGTTTTTCTTTTAATCAGACAATGTTATAATTGGTAGAGATAAATGCGTGCCCTTTTTATATAACACAAATCAAAGTTTATGAAGCAAAAAACATGACAGTAGAGAAAGAGTTACAACAAAAAAAAAAAGATATAGCAGCCATAGTAATACAAGAACACCACACAGATATTCTTTAACTACGTAGAACAATTTACATATATATTAATATTATTCGAATCAGCATACTGTAGACAATCACAGTACTTTCATTCTTTCAACAAACTAATTAACATCATTTTTACAGCAATAAATGCTTGTCCTAATATATTGTTTAATTATTTATTCCAATACCTTAAAAAAAAATGTAAAATAATACCGTTCACACAAAAAAAGTCCCTATTAAGTTATACAAATGAACAGAAAAACAATTTAATGCAATTAAAAAACTTATCATAGAATTATTATTAGATAGATGTAAAAACAATGAAAGACCACTAAAAAAAATTGATCTCTTACATAAAACTTTGTCATAAAGTGATAAACAACTATTTAAAAAAAAATTTTGGCCTCTACAATAATTAAGTTTAGTTATTATAAGTGTATATTGGTGTGGATTCTGCAGCAATACTTTCAATACTGCACTCATCTGTTCCTCGTCTAATCCAGAAAAATCCCTTCAAGCCCCAAGATTCACCCCAACTGTTTTTCACAATCCAATATTTTTCCCCATTGGCTGAGTCCACACCCCAACCCACAACAACAACAACATGGTTGGTGATCTCAAAAGGATTGAACCGTCCACCTAAGAGGTTTTCCTGAGTGATGTGGTGGTATATCCCAGACAGGTAATTCATAAAGTCACTGTAGACTTCAAAACTGACAGCAATGGGTCCACGGTTGTAGATGGCCTCCATCATAAGGTACTCGTTGCAGCTGAAGTATGGGACACAACAAAACTTGGCCATTTTGGTTTTGTACAGTTGATAGAAACAAGGAGGGACAAGATAAATTTACGGGAAATAAACTAAAAAACAATTTCCCTTTGGGATTTTTTCACTTATTCCCCAAATATTGATAGGATTGTAGCAATTAAAACTTTATGAATGTAACAAGATCTTGTTTTTTTAAAGGGGGACCTTTAACATTCCCTTTCCTAATGGATAATACAGTCATATCATATGTTTCAATATCCTAATTCCCATACTCTAGGTTTAACGAAACCAAGATTACTGAAAGTTATGGGATACTTGATGTCAGTGCGTAGGTTATGTTATTATAGCACCAATGTTTATTAAGTGCACAATTTTTGAACGCACTCTCTTTGTTGCTTTGCTTGTAAGTTTATAGAGTGGTTTTATTATGATGGTGTAACCTTTATTGAGATTCTTCTGTGTTCCCCTGTTTAGGGTGAGTATCTAAGGCATGACTGCATTTTGCAGTTGTTTCGATGCCATAGTATACTAAACCTTTTTAGCTTGTCTTTACTTTTGTCTCTACAGGGAGTTATTATGGGATTCGAAGTCTACACCAGATACTTATCATACTAAAGTTTAGTCAGCAGTGTGTTGTGTTGTGATTGTGAATATTAATGGGCTACATAGTGGGACAGCAAGGTGGAGAGATGATTATTTAAGTTATATAACAATTATGTTGTAAAACGTGTAACTACAAGAATATTACTTCATTAATTTGTCATCATAAAGTCTATTCATCTCATTAAACTTTTATATTGTTAATAAATCTTTGACTGTTTATCATAGAACAAAGTCTTGAGTACCAACAACGGCTAACGATCAGTTTCGTGGACTTCAAAAAAGCGTTTGATAGTGTCCACCGAGAATCACTATGGAAAATAGTTAGAGAATACGGTATCCCAGAAAAATTCGTCCAGATCCTACGACACTTTTACAGTCAATCTAGTTGCTGCATTAAAACAGAAGAGGGAACAACAGAGTTTTTTACAATCGAAACAGGTGTGCATCTTATCTCCCTTCCTTTTCCTCCTAGCCATCGACTACATAATGAGGAGAGCAATGAACCAGACTGCCTTTGGTATTCCATGGCATGAACAACTCTGATTGATGGACTTGGACTTTGCTGATGATGTTGCACTACTCGGGGCTACAAATAAATGCCTTCAAGAAATGATGGAGAGCCTAGACAGAGAGGCACCCAAAATTGGCCTCCGCATAAACTTGGATAAGACTAAAATTATGCGAGTGGGATATAAGGCAAAGGGTGTCCCCGTCAGACTTGGCGAGTCAAAGCTTGAAGAGCTGGACAAGTTCACGTACCTTTGGCAGCATCATAACAAATGATGGAGATGCTTACCATGATGTAGAGTGCCGAATAGGAAAGGCAGGGAGCATTTTCCAAAGGCTGCAGCCTATTTGGACTAGCCAAGCCATTGGACTCAAGACAAAAATACACCTTCTCAACACAATCGTCATTCCAACTGCTAGATATGCATGTGAGACGTGGAAGTCATCTGTCAAAATTGAGAAAAGACTAAATGTGGCTCAACAGAGATGGCTGAGATGGATTTTGGAAGTCAGTTACACAGATCAGGTCTCAAACAAGGAAATCCTATGCCGAACTGGGAGTCAAACACTTGGTGAGGTTGTGACTAAGCGCCGCATGAGGTTTGCGGGACATGTTCTACGTCAAAATTACGCACACCAAGAGTTGCGATAACATGGAAGCCAAAACAAGAAAAGCGAAAACAGGGACGTCCTCGTATTACTCGGCGACACACCTTCATGGAGGACCTCAGAACAGTGGACACCAGGTGGGAGGAGGCTTCAGACATTGCCAGTGACAGATCTTTATGGAGACAGCTTACCGCCCAATGCGCCGAACGGCGCGGGAGGACCTAAGTCTAAGTAAGTAAGTTTATTGTAAGCTGGAAGGTGCCTGTTGAATGTCAGGGGCCCGGGCAAACGAGCTAAGGCTTTAACACAACCCTGACACTTGCGATTTCTTGCGTCCCAGAAAAACATTATAATGACATTTAAACTGATAAATATGTTGATCTATTAACAAGTCCTAACTCATAGCATCTTATAATACAATATAGGGCCGCCTTTGCATGATTCAGTTTATAGCATCATGTTTGATAAATTTATTTACATTAATAAAAAAAAAAAATAGCCTGCCAAAGCCCCATGCAAAAAAAACAACAAATAAACAGAAAATGTGCTAATATTTTTAAATGCATATCTATCAAGCTATTTAACAATTTGTAAGTTATACTTACGCTCCATAATAGCCTCCTACATATTTGTAGCTGGTAAAGTAGTGTCGGTGACACTTTTGATTGGTCTGGCATTTCCCATCAACACCTTTATAAGGGTTGCATTCTTCCAAAACAAGACCGTAGTCTTCTGCATATTTACCACTGATGAGATAAGGGAAGCCACCATTGCATCCTAAGTAGAAAATATTTGTAAAAATCATTTTTTTATGTAACATTTTATTTAGCATACAACCTTTGGTTTGAGAAAAAAGCTAAATCAGGACAAGTAAATGCATCTTATGTCTATATGAGAAGAATGAGCATAGAGAATACTGCAAAAAAAAGATACTGGTACTTTGGAATAACAAAATACTATAACTTTTTTATAGCTAAGTAACTCAATATTAGATGTAGACATTTTAAATAGTGTGTTTACATCTAAAGAGAATACAATAAATGTATGAGCAAACCATACAACTGAGAATAAGCCACTGTTCTTTCAGTAAAGACAAAGGCACATTCCTTGTCCCAAATGCTAGAACAAATTTGTACAAATGCTTCTTTTTCCCTAGTGCTATTAGAGCATGAAATGGGTTGCCTGAGTCAGCCAGGAAAACCAATGACTTGGCAGAATTTAAGTCATTGATTAACATGCATGACTGGATTGACCTAGGGACTCACATTGAAGATAATCATCTTTAATATTTTATGAAATAAGAGATGATAAATAAATTTATATTTTAAAAAAAAAAATATATATATACATATATTGTTATTTAAAAATAAAAAAAGACTGTACCTTGAGAGTAGGGACTGCACTCTACAATATCTTGAGTTGAAAATACTGGCTGCTGTGTGTTGTTGGTTTGAATTCTGACTCTTGCCTCATCCATACCGAGAGATCCAAAAGCATAACAACTACCACAAGATGCTAAAAAAACAAAACAAAGATGTACAGTTAATCTAATGAAAAAATCATCCTCAAAAAAAAATGCTCTCATTTCCAGATGCTTTGTGCTAATCGAAAACTATGTGAAATGATTTTTTTATAACTTAAAAAAGGGTTAAATTTTTTTTTTAAATTCAGAATATCATTGGTTATCTCCTCTGTATGTTAGAATTTATTTTTTTCCCCCTATTTTGTCAGTTATTTATATCTTTCATTTCACTAATAAGAGCTTTGTTTCCCTAAACTTACAATAATTTATTCATACTTTACTACATTGCTATTTTTCATCAAATATATCAGCTTATCCTGGCACTCCCAAAACTTTCCTTGACAAAATGTTACACATGTAATAAACATATATGGCTGTAAAAATAATAACTCTAGGCCTATAAGTGTTAATACTTGTGAATGTTTTTTTACCGAGTTTCAGCATTCATAAGTCTTGTGTTTTATATGTTGCTATTTTCTTAAGCCTATCCTGCTGCATTAAACGTCTCGAGAGACAACCTTTTCCCTTTTTGCAACTTCTTGTGTGACTAAAGAGGCCAATCCTTGATACACAGCTGGTTGTGATCTAATTCTCATTAAATTTAGAGTCTAAACTTATTCAATCAAAAGATATAAATATTGAATAAGTATAAGCTACCTTGATTTCTAACTGGTGAAACGAAGTTGGTGCCATCAATATTTCTCCAATCAAAACTCTCTGGTAGAGTAGCCATTAGTCTCTTTTGCTCGGCTGTAATTGGTGCTGGCTTTGGGCGCCTGTTTATAAAAATCATAGACATTTGTTTGATGTACACTGGGTATCAAGGGCTTCATACATATAACAACAAAAAATGTGCATGACTTTCCTTAAAGTAATCATTAGCAATCATTACTTCCTGCTACATGAGCTATTAAAAGAACTTTCTTCAAGGGTTTTTAAATATCCTGTATGAAGACATATTTGCTTTAGGAGTAAAAAAAAATTAAAAGGAAGATTATTAAATGATATTCCCTTTCATAGTTGTTTTAAAATGCATGTAAAGATTTGGGTGGGGTCTCAGTGAGCTACAAACAATACTTTGTAATAGAAACCTCATACAAATGTTAACTATCATCTATTCTATCTTATACATTACACATGTTCCTTAAAGAAGACGACAATTACATCCTACGCTTATCCATATAACAATCTAGCCTTTATCATACACTGAAACATTTTTGTAATTGGCCAAATATGTTAAAGCATTTATAGAATAACAATATATTCTAGTTATGATAGCATGTCAGAAAATAACAGTTGTCAACTTGAACTTTAATCAGAATACAGTTGAAGAATTAGATTAAAATTAAATTAGAAACTTTTTTACTTAAAAAAAAACAGACACAAAGAATTCAGTACAAGAAAATTAAACTTCAAAAACAAGTTCATAAATTCAACTTGATTGAAATGTCAATCTTTGACAAATGACAGTGGGGTGATGGGGGTTGAGAAGAAATAATAAACAAGACAAGTATGTTACAGTTACATTTTTTTCTCCCAACTAAAGACATTGATTCTTTATATTTATTGAAATTCTTTTGAAAAAGCTGAGTAAGGAGTTCTAAAAAGGCAGCTTAAATGTTTAATGTGCCCTCTAATATAATTTGAACAAAGATATCTTAAATCAACATAATTAAAAAACTTATCTTTAAATCTGTCTCGATAAAGTGATACCAAAGTTTAAGATATTCAAATAAGCCAAGACTTCAAACAACAAACAAAACCATGATGTCAAGAGTACAGCACTTAATTTAAGAGCCTAATTAAGATATGTAAATAAATCTTGTTGATATCTAAACACAGTATTATTGTTTCAATAAGATTACAGTATTTCAGACAAAATAAAATAATGTAAATGCAATTTAGGTATAGTTTTCTAAGTAATTTTGTAGTATATGTTAAAGTTTGTGGCATCACCATTATCAAGCCCATACCTAACACATTCATTATAAATATGGTAGGTTGGTGTGCCATTCAGACCTTGCAATCTATGGAGACAGTAACACAAAGCTCATCTGTTTGAAAGGCGATGGTTAACTAGGATTTCATGTGGCCAGCACAATGACCAACAGCTTTTACTTTTTAGAGTTGGTGAACTGAGGGGTCTCCTAAAAATCTTGAAGTTAAAAATTCCAGTCTTAATCAGGATTCAAAATCAAAACACCTTAGTTTGGAAGCTGAAATCTTGTGCATATTCTTTTTAACAAAATGATAGGTTGTTTAGGCTATAGTGTACCTATTCAATTACCCGTAATCCACATTTATCTTTAAAAAAATATGTCATGACATATTTTTGTTTGTTTATCCAATGACTTACGTATGGAGTCGTGAACCTCTACCACCAGCCAGATTTAAATAGTCCTCAACGGTGAATCCTTCAAATTGTTTATAAGTTGTTGCTTTCCAGGAAGACTGAGCATGGTTGATAGCCCACACCTTAGCATTGGAATTCAATCTAGACAAAACATAAAACTTGTATTTGTTCAAGTTATAACATTCAAAGAAAAAAATAGTTAAAAGATTTAATAATATTTATTCCAAGATACTTTCAAATGGCATGCAAAATATTCCAAACTTATGTAAATATTAGACTAAAACAAAAATTTGGGGGAAAAAAACAATAGATTCAAACAATTTTTTTTTGTTGTGCGTTTTAGAAAAACGTATAAATTATACACCAAATAAATAAGTTGCCAAATTTTGCCATTTATTTAAGATTCTATATTAAATGTGTTCTCTATAGATATATCACTAAACAACAAACCTACCCATGGCCATATCTGAGGCTGTTGTCTAAATCTGATGTTTTCAAGACTTTCCTAACATTCTGAGTCCTTTTACCATTGTAGCATGCCCAGTCTCGACCAAGAACATCATGTGACCAACCTCCTTTGATAGTGTCACAAAAACTGACATTACCTTCAAAGTAGGAGAACCCAAAATATTTTCGACCTGCCACAACAACTTCAAAACCCTAAATAAAAAAAAAAGCATATTTAATCCTACTAAAGTGAAATTACTAAATAGTAGGTATAAGTAGGACCATTTACTCAAATAAGGCTAAAGAATATCAAGAATGCAAAAATTGTTTAAAATATTCTGAAGGCATTCAGCTCATTGTTCCTTAGCTCTATAAGATGTATAAAGGTGGAATTGTCTTTTTGAAAAAAGGATTTTTTTCTTTTTCTTTTTGAAAATCTGCATTATAATAGAATATTTCAAAAATGTTAGTTTATACACACTTTGTTCTAGACTAAATCATAAAAACAAAAGATGCTTATAAGTTTTATTTCAACGTTAAAAAAAATTCTGTAGAATATTTTTTCTTGTCTTTTTTTAACTGTTATTAAAATGTAATTACCTGATTGTAGATCATTGTCCAGAAACCTTTATTGTTGAACTCATCAACAGCAACATCCGGATAAATCAGATTAATTTTGATTCTGTTCTGCACTGTTTCATAAATGAAAAAGAAATAAATGGTAAATATATATATCTATCTCTCTCTATATATAGATCTATATATATATGACAAATATACAATATTTGTATCTACTAGTCACATGATAAGACATAAGACATGTGGCTTGTTGCTAATAACATAATATACATTGTGTTGTTACATTTTTATCTGAGTCGGAGCTCTGTGTGCTGCCCATCACTTGACCTCTTGTAGGAAGTCAATTAGGACAAGAAAGTTAATAATCATTACCTCTAATACTATGTGATATGCTATGTCATTTCGAAAGGGAATTCAGAAACAACAACTAATCTAAACTAATATCTCTAGGGATGTGTATAATAAAATTTAAAAAAAAAAAAATTTATATATATATATATACATACATACAGGCCTATAATATCTAGACCACAAGATCTGAAAGGGGAACTTTACTATATATATGCATGGATAGTTATCTTAAATCTATATATTTTCAAGTTCTAAAATCAAGGCTAGATTTTTTTTAAAGTAGATGTAGATCTATAATAATTTATAAAGACTTTTGACTGTTGATCTAGATTGTAATCTAGATCAAAATTTATATGTTTCTTCAGAATTGATTGAAGATTATTAAAACTTATTAGATAGATCTACTTCCTACCCTAACCTCCCACAGGACAGTAGCAACGATGGTTCAAACTCTGGACCATCAAGGCAACAGTCCAGAATGCATATATATACCACACATGATCGGGCAGCTATCCAGTTTGACACATTTAATTAGTCATGATTTGAGTGTCATGCAGTGTGGTATAATGATACCTGAGATGAACTCCAATTGGTAGCAAGGCTGGAAGGATCAGTCCTCCTGTAGAGCCTTGGCGAGAAACTCTGTCGTTAGGCGTAGTGCCTTTAAGCTCCCATACATGTCAAGTGACTCTGCAGACAAACTACCCCACAGGTATAATGATACAGATCTAGTCACTGTAGTATCACATGGACTGATCATATTATGACTGTTTTCAGGCCTCCTTCAGTTGTAGAAAGACTATGGTTCATCTCAAACATTTTTTCAAGTGACCGTGGAGCCCTATTTTGATGAGACATTCATGTCCATCTATATCACAGGTTAAGGTAGCTTTCGCTTTGGTGTTAGTGGAGCCAGCCATTTTTCGTATGGCACGCTTTTCTTCCAGAGCTGAGGCCCATGTTTTTTCACTGTCCATAGCTTTCTTGGTCAACGTATATTTCCAACTAGTATGGTCTAAGGCTAGGTCTTCCCAATAGCCAGTATCCAATGTTCACTGTTTTGAGGCAATTGAGGTCCACATAAAAGTGGTGGGGGTGACCAATTTTTTTAGAGCAAGACGCAGTTACCAGTAAAGAATGACTTAAGAGATGCTATTCACCTATTGTCATCCATCCAGCGAACTTGTCTGAGCCAGAGTACTAGGCTGTTTCCCACTTGATCATAAAAATGACATAATATTGTAAATTGTCTACATCAAGAATAGAATCTAATCATTCTAGATAATAATAAATTAATTTTTCTAGTAAATGTCTAATAATTAGATCATGTTAAAACTAAATTATTCTAAATCAGTAAATGTACCTCCAAAACTTGAGCAGTCAATAGTTCTATCATTATTTCCTGGTCCTAAGTCAAATATCCATTGACCAGCAACATCTTCATATGTACAATTGGCTGGTGTATCTGCGCTGATGTACACCACCATTAAGCTTAGAACAGATATTTTTAAACTCAGCATTGTTGTGTGCAACGAATGATCCACAATCAATCGTTTGTGAGTCCCCTCTCTCTTTTATAGATCTAACACTAACAGCGTAGGCTCAATACCTATATGATCAGCAATAACTGCTTAACAGCAGTTGTTTGTCATGTGATATAGACGCTATGCCATGTGACCAAAAGTCACGTGACAGAATGAAACAGCTTGAAAAAAAGAATTCGGTTACTTTATTCTACATATTAATATATTAAAATAAAAAACATACATATCTACTATATCTAGATTTAGAATGATGCATTATGCACATATATATATATATATTATATATATATATATATATATCATGGGCGTAGCCAGTGGGGGGGGGGGGTTCAACCCCCCTCCCGAAATGAAATCCCCCCCCCCTTGGGGGGATCGGAATTTAGTGACTGATTTTTTGCTTTGATTTTGTTTATATTAGGTGAGATTATAATACCATACCATCACTTGCCCCAGCTCAGCCAAGGGTTTTTGACTTTAAAACCCCTTACCAGGGGGGTTTTGAGTTTAGAACCCCTTACCATGTGGTTTTGAGTTTAAAACACCCTACCATGTGGTTTTGAGTATAAAACCCCTACCAGAGGGTTTTAACTATCATGGGGTTTTGAGTTTGTATGATACCGAAAACTCTCTTTATAATCTTCTTTTCTTTTTTTTTCAAATTTCATAAAGTCCGTACAGTTTTCAAAATGTTATGTAAACTTTTTTTTTTTTACAGCCAATGCTTTTTTTTTGTGGTAGTGTTTTTTTTTTAGTATGATAACATGTTAGAGACGTTATAGGTCAGTGTTTCCCAAACTGTGTTTTGTGGATCCCTGTATAGGTGTTCAACGAACTAATAGGATAATTAACTAGAAGGCCAACTCTCTAAAATATAAAACAGTGTTCCGCTAAATACTCAGAATGTGCGAAGGAAGGAAAAAGTTTGGCAACAACAGTTATAGATGTTTCTTCAGAAATCAAGATGATTACGACCTATCTCAAACCTCCGGCAGGCATTGGTGTGAACCCGGGATAATAGTGACAAAAGTCTGAAGCGCAAACCACACAACCAGCGAGCTATAATGAATATTTATACATAAAAGGGGTAGCAAAGGTTACTGTATGTCCCATCTATGGAATGCAGCTAAAAAGCATGCTGATTAGGATAGGTTTTCAAACGTGTTAAAGTACAGATCTCGTAGTGTAGTGTGACAAATTTCTCTCTTGTTTTTTTTTCCAATCCTTTCAATCAGCTCACACTTTCTTCCTAGTCTAAGGAGCTGGTCAAAGGATGTTAATGGTCAGTCTTTGGTTTGTAGCTACTAACAGGTAGTAAAATGCATTGCGTGTTTCGGATGTTCCTTCAGAGTTGAAGATAATTTACTTTCTAGTCCAAACCTCCCGCAGGACGACGGGGGATGGCAGCGGGCAGAGTATGAACCCGGGACCATCGACAAGTCCTAACGACAGTCTAGTACGCATACCGTACCACTAGGCAGCCACCCAGCTAGTACAACTAAAAAGATATAGGTATGCCAGAATAGATGTGCTTGTTTAAAATAGCTTTAAAAAACTCCTTTTTTAAAAACAAAACTTTATATTACTTGTATTTATTGGCATACAAATCCAAATTGAGATGAGATTTACATTAAGTAGTAAAAAATTATATTTAAACAAAATCTAACTCACCGATAATTTACGTCTTTCTCGCGCCACTGATTCCTCTCCCCTTCCCTCAGACCTCCCCCCCCCCACCCCCCCAAAAAAATCCCTTCAATTATCAACCACGTAGTTTCTTGGTAAAATAAGATAATTTTTACTCGTCCAGACAAATGGAAACTCAGTTTAGCTACAATTGACCACCTCAGCGTAACTATGTAACAATAGATGCAAATACAAAGAACATTCACTTTACATAAATGATGATAGACAAGCTTAACGTTTCATCATTCTACACCTCCGAAAATAAAGCTCAATTTCCTTATCGTTACCTTGGAAACCATGGACGTAGCCAGGGTGGGGGTGTTTGGGGTTCAACCCCCCCCCCCCCCCCGAAATGAAATCCCACCCCACAGGGGGGGGGGATCGGAATTAAGTGACTAATTTTTTGCTTTGATTTTGTTTATTTTAGGTGAGATTTTAATACTAAATCATCACTTACCACAGCACAGCCGAGGGGGTTTTGAGTTAAAAAACCCCTACCAGGGGGTTATGAGATTTAAAAAACCCCTATCAGGGAGTTTTGAAATACAAATCCCTCTACCAGGAGGTTATGAGATTTATAAAACCCCTATCAGGGGGTATGGGATACAAATACCTCTACCAGGGGGTTTTGAGTTTAAAACCCCCTAACAGGGGCTTTGAGTTTAAAAACCCATACCAGAGGTTTTTGCAGTTAATGCCCCCTCTTCTATAAAACAAAACAAAAAAGTGCAAACAACAATCCCCAAATTCCAACAGCACAGTTAAGGAAGATTTTGATTTTAAAACCCCCTCCAAAATTTACGATGAACCCCCTCTTCAATATAAAAAAAAGTAAATTACACACTCAAAATTTTGACCCCCCCCCCCTCTTCAGTAGGGTTTGAATCCAAAAAATACCTCTTCAATATATAAAAAAAGCTAATTACGCACTCAAAATATTATGAGCGTAGCTAAATTTGTTTTGACTCAGTTTTGAGTTTAACCCCCCCCCCCCTTCAGCGGGGTTTGAAGGTAAAAAATACCTCTTTAATATTAAAAACAAAGCAAATTATACACTCAAAATTCTATGAATGTATCAAAGGGGTTATGAGTTTAAACTCCCCTCCAGTGGATTTTGAAGCTAAAAAATACCTTTTCAATTAAAAAAAAAAAAGAAAATTAAACACTCCAAAATCTATGAGCGTAGCCAAAGGGGTTTTGAGTTTGAAGCTAAAAAATACATCTTCAATGTAAAAAAAAAAGCAAATTACGCACTCAAAATGCTATGAGTGTTGCCAAAAGGGGTTTTGAGTTAAAACCCCCCTTCAGAAGGGGTTTGATGCTGAAAAATTCCGCTTCAATATAAAAAAAAGCAAATTACAAACTAAAAATATTTGAGCGTAGCCAAGCCGGTTGTGGGTTTTGAGTTTAAACCCCTGTCCTACATATGGCTTTTTTTTAAAGTTTAAAACCCCTCCAGATGGTTTTGAGCTCCAAGCGCTCCCCCAGACCCCTTTGCTGACAATGGTTGGGAGTCATCAATTTTCCCACTAACTCCAGGAAGAAATTCTAGGACACAATGAACGTCTTCCGAAAGAATAAAGGGTCAGAATGTAATAAAGATTATGTACACACACACACACATACATACATATAAATATATTTTTTTTCGGGGGGGGGGGGGGGGACAAAAAATCCCTCCCAACCGACTAATTTTAATGAATGATAACGTTGTTTATTGGCGAAATAATGCACAAGGGACTAATCTCAATTCATATTACTACTTCACGTCGTGCTTTCTGTGCAGTAAAGGCATCTATAACAAATAATAACATCATCTACATCAATAGTGTCTAGTATTTCTGACTCCACGAACATTAAAGCCATGCTAAGTCAAGTCTTTCTTTCGTCATTGTGCTCCTTAGATAGTTTTTGATTAACTTGAGCTTTGAGAATGAGCTCTCACATGAAGAAATGGAAGTGATCAGAGTTAGCAGTATTCGAATGGATGTTACAAGGTTTGAGCGCACACCATTACCAGTTTCCTTAATATGTCAATTGGTGATTGTGGCACTGGTTTGTTGACAAAAAGTGCTCGTGCATCAATGACATCATTAAACAAGAGATTTACCTGTATTTCAACAAACAGGAAAAAGTAACTCAGTTTTTCATCAGCGTAATCATCCATAATCATCTAAAGACTTCAAGAGGTGTCTGGTCCAAGAAGAAGGTGTCCACATGGTTTTCCGGCGTTGGAATTTGTCCTTCATCTCCATATGAAGTGTGTCCAGAACTTTTGTCGCAACACATTTGAATTGCAGTTCTATTGACAGTCCTACATCAGAACTCAACTCCCAATCAAGTTTTTTCTTTCTTCTGGTTGTTTTGATTACAGGAAATCCATAGCATTCAATACCTTCTTTTGCTCTTTCTATCAGTGATCAGTTTCGTCAGTTTCTCATCATCTTGCAGAAAGCATGAAAATGTTTTAATTTCTTCCCGAATGTGCAGTCCAGATTTTGTTGTTTCTGCTAAACTATATTGATTTGGTAAAGAAGATTTGACCAGAATTCCAGATAAGCAAAATTTTCAGTTTTCTACTGCATGAAGAAGATTCTGTGCACTGTTCATCTTTGTTTTGGAAAAATAAGCTACCCTTTAACAGAATTTTTGCTAGCAATTCCTCAGATAAAATTCCAGGCTGGATATATCCGAAGTATTTGTACTTAATTACAGCTTCTTCCACTTCTGGAGAAAGTGATTTTGGATGACCATCACATGACTCATCATCTGTATCAATTACTTTAGATGTTTTCCCTGACTGTGGTAACCCCGGAGTCTCTTCACTTCTCTCATCAAGAGACATTTTCTCTTCTTCGACTGCTGTTTGAATCATCTGAATAGCGATACTTGAATTCGACAGGTTCATGGTCTCCTTTGTTTTCATTGCTCTTATCAGGTTTCTTCTTAAATTATAAGGATGATGAAATAAACTACACTTTATAAGTTACTTCCTAAGAGTAACACGGAAATAGTCAGCGCTATGGAAGTTACTCATTGAAATTGAAAGTGACCTCGCACCACGGAAAGAGTTAATACTCTGTGTGATACATACAACAGGATCACTAGCTTATTTAACAACGTGAAAAACAAGATTACATGACAGTGACGTAATATTTAATTTATTTAACAACAAATTTCGGACACTCGTTTGGGATCTTAAAATTCTCCCAGCTCCCCCCCCCCCCCCACCCTAGCTACGCCACTGTATAAAATACTCTAATTTTCCGAGTTTTTAATTTCTCTCACTTGTTTTATATTTTAGTTTTATAAGTGTCGGGCGATTATTACATATCCTACCCAAAGTCCCCTCGGGGCAGACATATTTAGGACAGATACTAGGCGGACTAGGCCTTATAATCTAAAACACTGCATTATTTTGATGATTAGGCCCAGCGCTAGAAAAATAGAATGATATAGAATCCCTTTTTGAAAAACATTGTGTCGTTGACTAATGACTATATCTGTACACCTAATAGCCCAATAAGTACTGGAGACTGACTTTTATACATGGAGGCAAATTCATCGTGTATCCGGTGTACAGAATAGTGCTCAAACCAATGTCTTAATTCTGTTACAAATTTATAAAAAAAAATATAAATAAATTGCACGCTGGCTATATTAGGCCCTATTATTTTCTACACGGATATCTCGGGCTAAAATTTAGCTGATTTGCTTTGATAACGTTCGGCCTGTCACATGTTTGTGTTTGCTTAAGACGTAACAATGGTAACATGGCGATATTCCTTCCATGAAAGACGACGGTTCATAACTATAGGCTTATGACAACACGGCGTCTTTTTGTGAGTTGTATAAGTTTTTTCCCTTGTGTGTGCAAAAAAAACAAAACATATAAGGTGCAAATTGTAAATTGATCCTGAATTTCTCCATCCATTTTAACTTAGGGTTAAAAACGATTTTACTAATTGAGAGGGAGGTCTGGATTTGAAAACTAGGTGACCGTCTAGCTAGGGCCTCTAACAGTTAATGGTGCACGCCCGAGATGTGTGGGTTTTTTTAAATTACAAATATTCTACAACTTGCAGGTTGATAGATTTGAGATGTACGAATTTTCTCTGGTGGATCCTGAATATTGGCCTATAAATAGTTACAGTAAATTTGCAGGGCCTTTAAAGACCTAGTAAAATTACAGTAACGACGGGTTTTCAATTGTGTATATACAATGTCAAATAAGTAATATTGGAAGCTTAAAGTGGACAACTAGCAAACCACCCTAGAAATTTGATTCTGCACTTAGCTCCCCCTCGCCATTCGGTGCATTAGGCGACAAGTAGTCTCCATAAGAAGATCTGTCACTGGCAATGTCTGAAGCCTCTTCCCACCAGGTATCCACTACTCTCCCCCATGACAGTCTGGTGCTAAATTATACGAGGACGACGATCCCTGTTTGCGCTATCCCCGTATTGGCCTCCATGTCATCGCAACTCTTGTTATGCTTTACTCAATCTGTCGGAGGACATGTCAAGCAAACCTCATGCGACTCTGTCACAAACTCATTAAGTGGTTGAGTCCTAGTTTGGCACAGGATTTCCTTGTTTGAGATCCGATCTCTATAACTGACTCCTAAAATCTGTCTTAGCCATTTTATTGACCCATTCTCAATTTTGGCAGATACTTCCATGTCTCACATGCATACATTGCTGTTGGGATGATGTTTGTGTTAAGTATTTGTATTTTTATCTCAAGTCCAATAACTTGGTTTTTCCAAAGACCTCATGATAGGTATTCCCATCGTTTGTTATGATGCTGCCTAGGTATGTGAACTTGTCCAACTCTTCAAGCTCTGTCTCGCCAAGTCTGACGGGGGCACCCTTTGATTTTGTACATAGACTATGATTCCGTTAGTGCTAATTTTTTGAAGTAACGTCTGTATTATATAAGATAAGATAAAAAAGTGACAAAACAAAAGTTGGCTTGGTTAGATAGTTACATAATATAGAAAGAATCCATAAAGAACAATATATGAACAAAAATCAGGTTATAAGAGATTCTCCTATCATCTCTTATCTCATCTGTTCCTTGGCTTTCGTGGTAAGGGTGCTGTGACATTGCGAGTAACAAAATCTACTAACTTTTCGCGGACAGCTGCTGTTGTTCTTAGCAGGATATCAATAGAATGGCCGAGCCATTCTTGTACGTTGTCCAGCCAGCCTGCCACCTAGCTTTTTTTTGACGACCCTTTTTTTTTCGTCGCTATCCTCCACTACAGGCCAACCACGATGGATGACCTCTAACGTCTCCTCCACTACAGGCCAACCACGATGGATGACCTCTGACGTCTCCTCCACTACAGGCCAACCACTATGGATGACTTCTGACGTCTCGTCCACTACAGGCCAACTACGATGGATGACCTCTGACGTCTCCTCCACTACAGGCCAACCACTATGGATGACTTCTGACGTCTTCTCCACTACAGGCCAACCACGATGGATGACTTCTGACGTCTCCTCCACTACAGGCCAACCACGATGGATGACCTCTGACGTCTCTTCCACTACAGGCCAACCACGATGGATGACCTCTGACAGTTAGTAATATCTTCTGACTAGTTCTCTTGCCACGAGGGCAGTACGACGTTCACTACGGTCAAGTAGAGTGCGGACATGCCAGGCGCCGAGTTCATGTGTTTTGATTTGTTTCTTCTTGAGGTTTGTGTTTGATTTGTTTCTCCCGCATTAGTGGGCTCCCCGCAAGTCGCGAGAGACAGGTCAGGGTCATGGGGGACAGACAATGTTTAGGGCACCTTTTCTAGCCCCTTCCACATGCTTAGGAGGTAAGTTGTGCATTCCTAAAAAAGGGCTGTCCCAGTCACTGGCAAGCGACCGCATGGTCTGGGCCGCCTACGTGTAGGTTTGTAGCTATGGCTGCCAGTGTATCCACACCTGCCACTTCGCCACTTGCCTATCGCCGCAGGGCTTTTTGATTGATGAACATGGGAGATGAGAATGTGGCTTGCGCGATGAAAATCTATTTAAGTGAGGGAGATTTGCGCTGCATCAGCTTACTCTCTCGCCCCTTGCCAGATGAATCCAGTGGCAGAACAGAGTCCAGACAACTGGAGTTGGTTTGGGGTGCAGTGGATGACCATTGTGCTCTACATGTCCCACATATCTATATCTTACAATTTGACCAAATCAGCTTATCTTTCTCCTAAATGCAGTTTTAAAATATATTAGCTTATAGATACTTTTGTATTGTAAACACCGGATACTCCATTTATAAAAACACCATTAGATAACCTAGAAAATAATTATAAATAATCAAATTTTATAAATTGTGCGTTCTTATGGAAAGCAACATGTACAAAACTATCGTCACACAACTTTGCACCACGCTGGAACGGAATCTTAAAATTCCCTATCGTAGAGATTTGCATTGAAGTTATTCATTCATAACTAGAAAAACAACTTGTTGACCTAATTTGTAATATTCTTGATATCCTAAAATTGAAGTGTCCAACGGTCATGTAGGACGTGAGGTTGAGTAAGATATGCAACCAAGACTGGTCCGAAACGGGACGTATGTTATTAGACGTATCTAGATCATTTTGGGTGTTTTATGTATTACTGTATTAATTGTATAGGTATAGGCCTATGCTATCTTTTTGTGAATTGTGTGGGCTGCCAAAATCCTACTACCTTTCCCAGTTAATCCAAATATGTAAATTAGAGACACCTGAACCCTTCTTTTTGTCTTTTCACTCTTGATTTTTTTTTCATAACTAGTTAGGGAGTGGTCCATGTTAAAATAGTTTCAGCGAAGAAAAAAAAAGTGATATTAGTGATACGTATTGAATATTTTATGCGATAGGCCTATATCTGTCATTGTACATTGAAGCGCTTAATAAGGACAGGATTTAAGTAAGTGGAGGACGTCGCCTATACAGGGTCTCTATGAAGGCCCCCTTTACCCCATTTAAATGATTCAATAAAAATGATCATTTTATATTTACAACAAATTATAATAGCTGTTGGATAACCAAACAGAGGGCGCGGTGGCTGAGTGGTTAAGCGATTGGCTTACGAACCTGGGGTACTGGGTTCAAATCTCGGTGAAGACTGAATTTTGGAATTTTTAGGGCGCCCCTGAGTCTACCTAACTCTAATGGGTACCTGCCTTTAGTTGGGGAAAGTAAAGGCGGTTGGTCGTTGTTGGCCACTTGACACCCCGCTCCTTAACCGCGAGCCATAGAAACAGATGATCTTAACATATCTATCCTATAGAATTTAGGAACTTAGATAACCGAACAAAATCTGTAACTACAGCTTGTCGGAAACCAATGAAGCTACGGCTAATGGGGCTGGATTGGACACATGTGTAAAACATGCGTACACAGCGCACCGTCCCCCATCCCGAGTGAGATATAAAAAAATAAAAAAAACTCACCCAGGGAGATCTGCTAGAAGGACTGGTTCCACTACTAGACGTTTCCACCGGAGGCGCCACGCTGAGGCGACGGGTAGTTGGAAATCCTCCGGCAGTTTGGGCGACACACATACCATAAATTGGCATTCTTATTCAATCAACGGCCAAGTTCTAATACATGCCCTTCTATTCTGTCGCTCCGCCACCTTCATGCATGCATCGCTGACCGTTGCAAGGATAAACTACTTCAACGTTGGTCAATCACAAGAATAGCAAAGAAGAGCAAGCGGTATAGCGAAGTGTCCAAACCTTCACTTGGTTTTAAACAGATGTAAAGTAGTACACGTAAGTCTTTCAGACCTTGCGATCTATCGAGCAGATGATGTAAAGATCATCTGTTTCTATAGCTCACGGTTAACGAGGGTGTCATGAGGCCAGCACAACGACCAAACGCCTTTAGTTTTCCCCAACTAGTGGCAGGTACAGCAGGTAGAGCAGAACAGACTCAGAGGCGCCAAAAATATCCCGCAATTAAAAATCCCAGTCTTCACCAGGATTTGAATCCGGGACCTCCGGTTCGGAAGAACAGGCGCTAAGCCACCGTAAAGAGCGTTTTATTAATTTTAATCAAAGTTTTTCTGAATGATAATTCTTTAACAAGTAAGATATTTATCAAAACAATGACTGAAATTAAGAATACGATAGTGGACTAATTATCTAGTTCACAATACGTTGATTTAAATAATTATCACCTCATATGTAGGGTTTCCAGTCGTTCGAAAAAGTAGGACTATATATATATATTCTCCTTTTTGGGGTCGTGTCATCTGTTATGCAGGCTTTGGCGTAAATTGTCAAATGGAAACTTAATTATGCTCTTTGATCAGACGTTTAGAGGGGATAGTTATCATAGCGCCACTGGTTGAATATAGCCCGCGTGCCCTAGTTTGTGTATCAACACAAGTTCATTCCTTCGTCCCCCCCCCCCCCCAAGCCCGGGTGAAAAAGGAGGAGGATTTGGCGTGGGGCTAGCGACCCCACCCTGTAAAACCACTATTGCTACAGAAACGGCAAACTCGACACATAATGAAAACTACATGCGGCGAGGGCGGCCAAACCCTGATGACGGTGTTGGATCAAAGCCAACTGGAAGTTCAATACCCGATACATGGCAAGCCTTTCAACGCAAGGAAACCGACTCTTATAGGCACGTGGAATGTAAGAACCCTGAATCAATGCGTTAAACTGGCCCAACTTTTAAGAGAGTTTGACTCTTACCGGCAGGTCATCCTTGGGATCTGCGAGAGGCGGTGGACATCAAGTGGACAAATAATTAATGATGGCAAGACAATAATATATTCAGGACATGATAAGGAGCACATTGGTGGTGTAGGAATCATCATGTCTAAAATAGCAGCTTCAGCGCTAATTGCTTGGAAGCCGGTCAGTGACCGCATCATTACAGCTCGACTCCAAACAAAGCAAATCAAAGTCACTACCATCCAAGCATATGCCCCTACAGAGGATGCAGAAGATACCATCAAAGATAATTTCTATAATCAACTACAAACCATTCTTGATGAAACACCTACTCACGACCTAATTCTACTGTTGGGAGACTTTAACGCCAAACCAAACCCAACCGAACTGGCTTTGAATATGTAATGGGACCATATGGCTCTGCAGAAAACATCAGTGATAATGGCGAACGCTTGATTTCTCTCTGCGCATCCAGAAGCCTTTCAATTGGAAACACATATTTTAAGCACAAACAAATACACAAAAAAACATAGCGATCACCAAATGGAGAAACCTTCAACGAGATAGATTACATTTGCATCTCCAAACGATGGAGGTCATCTCTGTTAGAGGAGCGGATATCGACTCAGACCATTACCTTGTCAGTGGCAAATGCTCCGATTGAAACGCCAACCAAAACGAGCCACACGACCGCGCCCATTTAATGTAGAGAAGCTTAAAGACGGCAATACTGCAGCACAGTTCCAATTGAAAGAAGTTATCGGAAGGAGGCGATGTTCATACAAGGAACGGTGGATACAAGACAGAACATGGAAATTGATAGATGAGAGGAAAGAGGCCAAACTTAGACGAGATCAGAAAAATGAAACACAGGATCGCAGCCTAGCGGAAGAAGCCTATAGGGAAGCAAATCTGAAAGTAAAGAGAAGCTGTCGGCGAGATAAACGGGACTGGATTGAGCAGAAGGGACAAGAGGCACAAGCAGCTGCAAGCAGAAATGACACAAAAACCCTCCATCGTAATGTCCGAGATCTCACTGGTGCAAAGAGTGGACATGGGGCACCGATAAAAGACAAGCAAGGCAAAGCTTTGTTAACGAAAGAAGAATAGGATGCAAGATGGGTAGAGCACTTTAAAGAGACCCTTAACCAACTGTCGCCAGACCTAACTTACATATTCAAGGACCCCTCTCCAGACAATGATCTCAAGGTCAAGACAGACCCAATAACTGCTGAGGAGGTTACCATGGCCATTGCAGTGTTAAAGAATAACAAAGCACCAGAGCTAGACATGATATCAGCAGAAATGCTAAAATATGGGGGACAGTGCATTGTTAACAGAATGACTGATCTCTTAAATCTCTGTTGGCGAACTTCAAAAGTCCCAGAGGACTGGCAAAAGGGAGTGATTGTAAAGCTTCCAAAAAAGGGCAACTTGGCAGACTGCAACAACTGGAGGGGCATTACTCTCCTCTCTATCCCGGGCAAAGTTTTCAGCACTGTTTTGTTGAGACGGCTTCAACAATCTGTAGATGAAAGGCTCAGAGAAGAACAAGCAGGTTTCCAAAGAGGCAGATCATGTACAAAGCAGAGTTTCGTTCTACGAAATTTCATAGAACAAAGTCTTGAGTACCAACAACGGCTAACGATCAGTTTCGTGGGCTTCAAAAAAGCGTTTGATAGTGTCCACCGAGAATCACTATGGAAAATAGTTAGAGAATACTGTATCCCAGAAAAATTCGTCCAGATCCTACGACACCTTTACAGTCAGTCTAGTGGCTGCATTAAAACAGAAGAGGGAACAACAGAGTTTTTTTTACAATCGAGACAGGTGTGAGACAGGGGTGCATCTTATCTCCCTTCCTTTTCCTCCTAGCCATCGACTACATAATGAGGAGAGCAATGAACCAGACTGCCTTTGGTATTCCATGGCATAAACAACTCCGATTGACGGACTTGGACTTTGCTGATGATGTTGCACTACTCGGGGCTACAAATAAATGCATTCAGAAATGACAGAGAGCCTAGACAGAGAGGTACCCAAATTGGCCTCCGCATAAACTTGGATAAGACTAAAATTATGCGAGTGGGATATAAGGCAAAGGGTGTTCCCGTCAGACTTGGCAAGTCAAAGCTTGAAGAGCTGGACAAGTTCACGTACCTTGGCAGCATCATAGCAAATGATGGAGATGCTTACCATGATGTAACGTGCCGAATAGGACTATTTGGACTAGCCAAGCCATTGGACTCAAGACAAAAATACACCTTCTCAACACAATCGTCATTCCAACTGCTACATATGCATGTGAGACGTGGAAGTCATCTGTCAAAATTGAGAAAAGACTAAATGTGGCTCAACAGAGATGGCTGAGACGGATTTTGGGAGTCAGTTACACAGATCGGGTCTCAAACAAGGAACTGGGAGTCGAACACTTAGTGAGGTTGTGACTGAGCGTCACATGAGGTCTGCGGGACATGTTCTACGTCAAAATGAATTACGCACACCAAGAGTTGCGATAACATGGAAGCCAAAACGAGGAAAGCGCAAACAGGGACGTCCTCGTATTACTTGGCGACACACCTTCATGGAGGACCTCAGAACAGTGGACACCAGGTGGGAGGAGGCTTCAGACATTGCCAGTGACAGATCATTATGGAGACAGCTTGCCGCCCAATGCGCCGAAAGGCGCGGGAGGACCTAAGTCTAAGTCTAAGTCTCCCCCCCCCCCCAAGGCTCTTGGCAACGTGTGTTGGCATGGTTGTGTCATTCAAACTTGATACATGGAAATGTCACTTTTTCTTGTTAGCATGGGTGTGTCATTCAAACTTGATACATGGGCATGTCACTTTTTCTTGTTAGCATGGGTGTGTCATTCAAACTTGGTACATGGGAATGTCACTTTTTCTTGTTAGCATGCGTTTTTCATTAAAACATCGTCCCCGCTTATTAGTCTTCATTGTCATGAACACTTTGATGAATGAATTTCTCTTTCTTTCTTTTTTCAGTTTGACTTCAACCGTGGATCAGTCTCCTCCTGTACACTCGCAGGTCAGAACGGAATGGCCAAACGTTAGTGATCCGACAGGGGGCATCAGCAACGGCGAAGAATTTTCTGACCAACTCGGCGTGCCTAACGAAAGTGGCTCCTCCACGCACAGGGGATCGCTGAGATCTCTGCGGCCCACCAAGTTCTCGCCGCCCCCAAAGCCGCCGACCTTCATCTCTAACAATGTGCTCCTGACGATTCTGTTTATTTTCGTCGTGATTCTGGTCCTAGCGCTGATAGTGACATTCACCGTGTTTGAATGACAGATACAACAGACACAGTGACAACAAGACGAACTCTGTATAAGGCATGCTAGTTTGAAAGATCTAAATTATGAAACATTTTTAAAAAAATGATGAGAGTGTCACCTAATGTAATCGCTCGTTATGTCTAAATGACCGCACACATAAAGGATTTAAAAAATAAAGTCTATTTGGTAAATAAAATAATGAGCTATACATTGTTTTATTCACTTTTTGTTTTAAATCCTTTACTGTTATAAATCTTTTTTCATAGCTTTTATTAACTCACTCTATCTGGTTAAAAAAATCTGTACACATTATTTCTCCCACACCCAATCTCATATCAAGTGAAAATTTTGCACAATTATTTCTTGCAACTGACAAAACAAGAATCAATAAAAAAAAATATTAACCAAGTATCGGTAATTAACTATTATTACTATTATCGAACAAAATAATGAAATAGTAGGCCTACTTGACAGATTTGGTGGTATAAGTTTAATTTGTTCCCTTGAAGAGGCTTGCTCACTCGAGTACGAATTCAAGTCGATCAATTGTTTTGTTTTTTCAATGCATTTAAAAAGCGATTACGGTATCATTCACACAGATCCCTTTTACGTCCTCCTTCCTTTTTCCAACTGGTTCAGACAGGAGATAGGATCATCACCCACTGAGAAAGCTAAACGTATGAAATTGTGCTAAAGAAAAAGCAATTGGTAAAAATATTTCTAATTGCACAGACTATTATTAGTCTAGATCTATTACAAATTTAGGCCTAATATCATGACAGATCCAAACTAATTGATACAATTAACATTAACGTAAGTTTTTTTTTTAAATATCTGAGGCCTAATGTCTTCCTTTTCTTACAGTCTATTGGTTTTAGTTTAGGAAAGCGCTTTAGTATGTTAAGCGATTTCGCATTATAAATTTTGGCTTGGCGGTATATTTATAAAACTAAATGAGATCAATTCACAAAAGGCATATTTGAATTGAATTTTACGGAAGTTTGAACTTAATTCGATCAATGTAAACATTCGTTCTTTTGTGGATATTTTAACGCGATCGTTGTAAGGAGTAGGCCCTAATCCTAAATTAAAGCACATTCTGTAATGAATTCTTGTAAATTAGATCTATAAGTAGGTCTAGCTAGTTGACTGTTATATGCTTAAATGGGCATAAATATACACCTATAATCCTATGGCTTAAATGTGATCTGCATTGTGTTTGTAGTCTACTTATAATACCTATATGCCTATTATGTGGAGTATATACAGTTCTGTATATCGGACTAAGGATCTATATTTGGCTTTCTGTTACTAATTTATAGTCAAGTAGACTTTATCTGTGATAAGTTTATGTCTTATAATTTTATTGTAGAATGATTATTTTGAACATCAAAAATATGTTTGATTAGCCAAAAAACTTTGGCCTATGCGAAAAAGTTCAGGTTTAGTTTAAGATAAAGTTATCAATAACGATAATATCCAAGTTTAAAAAACTGCAAACCACTTTATGTACCAAATAGGCCTACCAATAAACTGAAGTAACTTAGCTACCAGTGTCAATGAATCGCTATATTTATCCAAAGCTTATATATTAACTCACTCACTTTATTAGCTTTAATTAGCTAATGGTAATTTTTTTTTTGTTTGGTATCTCGAACAAGGGAAAGAAATTAATTATTGTAGCCCTACTAGAATGACTATATAATGAGTCATAGCAGAGCGAAATTCAGCAACATGCAATACACGCATTTTTCCATTAGATGGCTTCTAAGTAGATTTTTGGGGGTTGACTTCTGAAACATGACTTCTGTTTTTCCGAGGTTTATTATGTTAAACCAAAAGAAGTGTTGTCAGCGAGCGGGAGTTCATGTTCACTGTGATGAAGTAGGGCGCAATCATCGGCATAGAGAAACTCTTACTACCTTGTCCTTTGTATGTGAAAGTTGGCGCCGAAGATAGAACACTTTGTCGTCTGAGCGGAACCTGACGTAGATGCCTTCGTGCTAACGCTACCTCATTTGAATTGACATTACCCAAAGAAGATATATAGTGGATCAAGTGCACTGCAGTCTATTTATAGGCATATAGAGTAACAGATGCGCCCCACGGAAACGCTTCAAAGACCAGCTTAGGCGCCAACTTGCTTAGGCTGACATAGAGAGATAGCACCTGGTTGCATGCGGCCTCAGAACGAGACAGCTGGAGGACACTCACAAAGGCCGCGGGATACACTTTTGAGACCAAAAGAAAATCGCAGCCGAGGACAATTGCAGACGGCAAAAAGAAAATCTAAATCGACCACCTGCGGACAATGGTTATGCTTGCGCTGGATGTGGCAAAATATGTAGGTCATTGGTGGGGCTGCGCAGTCATGGGAAAAATTGCATTCCTCTTTAATCTTCCGACTCGAAGACAAGCCTTATCTATCTATCTATCTGTCTATCTATCTATCTATCTATCTATCTATCTATATATATATATATATATATATATATATATATATATATAATTCTCTTCATGGCTCAAGAGTTTGGACACCAAGTATAATGGAAAGATCACTCTTTTATTTCTGCAAGTCGGACGGACTGGAGTTATCCCACGTAATTTTAGAGGCGAAAGAAAAAGAGGGGGGTGGGGAGAACAAGTAGGAGCCTCTTCACCCGTCACTAAATAGCAGGGCTGGACTTAACCATTGTGGGGCCCTATGCGAAACGGATTTCGCGGGCCCAAGTGTGGGTACGGATATGGATAATAAGTGAAAATTAATAGTTCGCATTAGAAAATAAATTCGTCTTTGCATTTTATTCATTCTTTACTACGTACAAAATTACGTTACGAGCCTTGCATGTAGCGAAGTCATACAGTATCAATATCAATATAAAATATATATATATATATATATATATATATTTCCTTCATAGATCACGCTCAATTGCAAGAATTATCAAATGTTTTCAATCTATCTACGAAAATTGTTGACCTGAGGTAATTCTTCATTCTTCATTTCACTAGATTGCACAATTACGGGTATTGCATAATGCCATTTTTTTTTCGCGAGCAGGATTTGTGTTTTCCATATTGAATGACACCCCGAAATGGTAATTTTTGTCTATATTTTTCAGGAGATTTGAATGAGTTTTCAAAAGATTTTAATAATTTCCGAAGATTTCCATGACTTTTTCATATATTTTGAAATTTCAAGGAGCTCCTGGTAAATCGGGAGGCCGCGAGAAATCTGTTATAATTTATAAAATGGTTTAATTTAATAATTTGTACACATAGAATTAGCGCAGGTCCTATTAAATTGAGGGGCATTATTAATATTATTATTAGGTCCATACTACAGTATCAACCATTTCACTGACATAGATCTGGACCGTCTGTGATCTAATTCGTTTTTCAAAAGGAGAAAAAGTATTTATTCCAAGTGCGCTTGCGCGTTGTGGTAGACGCTAAATGCTAACTTCCTTTTAGTTTTAAAGACATTACATCTACTAAGACTGATACTAGATTTAACTAGATCTAGATTCTAATAGTTAACCGAAGGTCTCCTACAAACAACTAAACAATAAATGCAGGTGCATTACAAGGTAATTCAGAGATGGATCTATCTATTTACATCGCACATAGACTAGTTGTAATTTTTCGTTTGTTGAAAACCATCCAAGTATTTTGCATTTGCCGGAAATTTAATCAATTCAAAATGAAAATTGAACTTCAAGTTCAGACACATCTGACTATTGAAGACTATTCTGACAGTAACATAGTCTAAATTCTAAATCTATTTATTTCAATAGTTGGCTCTGGTGCTGGACAAATTACACTCTCATTAAACATTGCCCGTAGACTAGAAACAATTAACAGATGTCCTTTTAAATTTATTTTTTAAGGCAAGGTTTTTACTTCAATTGTAGTGTAAATACTAATCTAGATTCTGTCAATAGTGACAATAGATCTAAATAGAAAAAAGTACACCCTTCAGACCCAGAGTGTGATCTATAGAGTTTAGACAATAGAGCAGATCATCTAGAACACGGTTGGGCAAATTACAACCATGGACCACATGCAGCCCACCAGACTGTTTTATGTGGTCTGCGGACACCTACAGAAATCAGGTGTCCCCACAGATAATAGATATAAGAAATGCAAATATAGTAAAAATAACTAGGGATGCACCGGGTAGTAGCTCTGGCTTCTGCCAAATATTCTGCCTTTTTTCACTATTTGGCAATATTCGTCTCTGCCCAAATATCATCACCAGATAGTTGGCAGAATAGTAAAAAGTACACCTTGTACCTATTTAATATGCATAAAGTGGACCTCATTCTGTTAGACAATGTATTAATGTTTATATTTAAAACATAATAATGTGCTTAAAAATAGGGCCTATATGGACCAAACATCTTTTATTAGAAAGACAAGGCGTGTTAATAGAAATGAAATTTTACATTATAAATGCTCGTTACATACAGAACAGCAATGGCTGATAGTACATTTTTTCCATTATGTCTTGACCTTTGCGTGGGTTAGTTAACATGTTAAGATGTTATATTCCTTGACTATGTCAAGCTGACCAGAGGTCTGTCTAGCTGTGCTGATATATCTTCAGAGGTAGAGATGAACAACACCCATCCCTTTTTATTATTTTATCCATCACATTGAGTTTATTGATAGACTGGTGACCACAATGTCAGCATATTAACACTCTCTAGATGTCACACCTGGGTTTGTAAATCTTTATTAGGGAGCTGGACTTCAAGCCACACCACTACACTGGTAACCAGGTATCTTTCCAGAGGTAGAGATGAACAACTCCCACCCCCTTTTATTTGTTTAGTCCATC
This sequence comes from Biomphalaria pfeifferi, assembly GCA_030265305.1. Lineage (NCBI taxonomy): Eukaryota > Metazoa > Mollusca > Gastropoda > Planorbidae > Biomphalaria > Biomphalaria pfeifferi. The sequence goes on from JASAOG010000022.1 coordinate 1,103,140, forward strand.
ACATTGAGCATGCACTCTCTAGAAGTCACATGAGGGAACTGAGTTTGTATATTTGGTAGTAAATCTTAGCTAGGTGGCTGGACTTCAAGCCACACCTCTACACGGGTAACCGGACATTGAGTTTGCTTATTTGGAGAAAACTCTCAATCACGTGGCTGGACTACAGGTCACACATCTACACGAGTACCGCACTGAGTTTGCTTACTTGGATATAAATCTCAATTAGTTAGATGGACTACAGATCACACACCTAAACAAGTGACCTTTTGCTACACAGAACACAAATCGCAAGATTTCATAGCCCAGTAATCGAGTAACTAATTATTTTTTAGAAAAAGTACAAGACTAAGATTTGTGTATATTAGCATTAAAGACATGACCAGGACTATCTTTAAAGGGAGAGCTTACTCCTTATTTTATTCATTAAGTCCTTGGCACTCAATTTATTGATATACGTTGATCATATTTTTTAGCTAAAATGGATAAACACAACATTCTAAGACAGCATAAATAGATATTAAAGTTGAACTACTTTTCTAATGTGTTAACTTGAATATTGCCCCTGCATTAAGTGCTTGATTTGATAACAATATTCTTAATAATTTTTGAGTGGCAAATAACTCCTTGCAACTACTGTTGTTATTTTTTTATTTATGGTGCATACTTAGCCGCTGTGTATCAGGCCAGGATGATTTTTTACACGTGCGTGTGTGCATATTGTTTTGCCTTGTATTAAAACCTTTGGAAAGAAAGCTAATTTCATTGTTTAATTCTATTGACTTATTATATAATGGAAAACATTACATAAAAGAAATTGAAGAAAAGTACAGCAGTTAGATCTAGCAAACAAAGAAATAATATGCTGGAGTGCTAAGAAACACATGACCTCTGTAACTAGTGTGCTGGTGTAATAGATCTACATGCTTGACTGACCATGCCAAGTGTTATTTTTTTGCCTTGCCAATCAACACTATTGCGTATGCCCAAGTGTTGATTGGATGCTTGATGATCAACTATACACACTACACTAGGACTACATGTGTAGGCTGACTATGTCCATCTGACCAGTTATTAAAATCAGTCGAACACACAGTCTGTTTATTTTCTATTTTTGTTTGAGTAGGGAGGGTATTGATGAGTTTTTTCTTCTATTTAATATATTTGGTTTTCCTAATGCTATTAGAGATCTATATAACTGTGGTCTAAAACTAAATCTCAATAATAGGCCTACAGACATCAATTTTAATCTATACTTTGGCACCATCTTAGGTTCAAGCTATAAATAGGTATAATTGATTTTCCCACTGTTAATAAAATATCATTAGCTGCAAATGAATTGATCTAAAACAATGAATATTGACCTACAACACTTCAGATTTCAACTATTAACTAACAGGTACCATCACTATTAAGCCCTTGAAGCCAGAACCAGAAGCCATTCTTGGGTTTTAAATAACAAGCCTGATTACCAGTTATTGGTCTGAAATTCATGAACACATATATTCGACTACTATACAAGCGAGATTGCTTTTTTGAGAGATTTGCATTATAACTTGTTCAATATATATTTACATATTTTACATTACCCATCCCACACACACCCTTTACAATTGGTGGCCTCATAGATACACACACTCATGTTACACAGATTAGTTTGTGATAGGCCTATCTGTTTATAAATACTGTTAATTCATCAATCAGTAACAGAGTTTAAAACAATAAGGTAGAAAAAAGGAAAAAAAAAATTAATTTGAATATATGTATATTATTTAGCAGTTTTACAAAATGTTTTGCAACACAAGCTATTTATAAGACATGTAGCTCTCCAGCTTTGGCGGAATATTATATTTTACTATCCGATCATATCCGCTCCGGACGAATATCAAAAAGTACTATCCGGTGCACTTCTAAGAATAACTAACTTTAAATTGAAATTTTGAATTCTTATCACTTAAGATGAAGAGGCTTAAGAAACATTGTCTCTACATGTCATTCTAAAAAGCTTAAAGTAAACTAAGATTATTCCTATTTGCAATATTTCAAAACATTCAGTTAAATATTCAAACTCCGGCTATTATTTATTAAATGCTTTGAATAACTGTGTTGAAAGTCTTGGGTTAGTTTGGAACCAAATGGCAAGGGTTAGCAACTGATGGAGTCCGTGTTTTGACTGAGGGAAAAAGATTTTTTAATAAAAATTAAATAATATTTCAACCTTAAACTCCCCCTGGAGGGCATAGACTGCTCAGCCTTTTTGTTGTATATTGGGCTCAGTGAATCACAGTATGGCTTCTGGCATTTGGAAACTTTTAGGTGACAGACTTAGTGTAGGCCTATCACTGATGGTGTCTGGCCATATTTTATTAAAATCATAAACAAAGTATTTGTCATTTTTCACTTTCATGACAGCCAAATTGAATTAGGATCTGTTTTAAATAACGAACAATTTTCTTGGTTAGCAAGTTAACTTTTTAAAAATTTATAGCAGAAAATTAGGGAAAAGAAAGAAGTTTTCATGTTTAAAGAATTAAGCTTTTAAAGAAAAAGTCATTACCATTTAAAAATTTGTTTTGTTTTTTCAAGGGATTTTCTGACTACAAGACCAATTTTCAATGGCATAATTCATTTAAAAGTCAAAGTTTCAAGCCTACAATAGAACAAATGATGTTTCCTGCTGGACAACATTCAGCATTTTCAAGTCTGTTTTTTTAAATATTTGTGACTGAATTGCTTTGCCTTCAATATTTTGTTTTTGTGTGAAGCTTTTTATTATCTGCTTGTTTTTCCACAATTCTTAGTCTGTTTATAGTTCTAAACACAAAACAAGTTATTTTATTATACATATATATTAAAGCTAATGACTGGATTTGACTGTAACAGGATTTGTTTTAGTACTTTAGGGTTGGGTCCAAATAGTAGTCTGGTGTGATTAACCAGATTCAACTGTATATATCTTTAATTTATTGCTGGTATTAAAAACTTTTTTTTTTAATTTACCACCTTATAAACTGTCTTTTAGAAGATTGGAATAAACCTAGGCAATGCAATTAAAAATCAAATTAAAAGTGTCAATACTGACTAGAGATCAGGTAGGAAGGTGGTTAAAACAAAAAAAATTTAAAATAAAAGTGCCCTATTATTATGAAACAATTTTTATGTTAATTAGTATATTAATTCTTTAAAATCTATATTACACAATTATTTGCTTGGTGGCTGAGTGCTACAGTGCTTGGCTTCTATATTACACAATTATTTGCTTGGTGGCTGAGTGCTAAAGTGCTTGGCTTCTATATTACACAATTATTTGCTTGGTGGCTGAGTGCTAAAGTGCAGGATTCATGGGTTCAGATCTCAGTAAATGTCAAAATTTTGAATTTAAGGATTTTAAGATGCCCGAGTCCAGCCAACCTGACATTAAGTTGGGGAAAGTAAAATCAGTTGGTCATTGTGCTGGCCACATGACACCCTCATTAACCATTGGCAATAGAAATAGATGACCTTTGAACATCATCTGCCCCTAGATCGCAAGATCTGCAATGGTTACTTTATTTACTAATCCTATTGTATCTAAAGCTAAAGAATCAAATATTATTAGCTGGACATTGATAAAGACGGGGATTGAAAGGGAAAGAAAAAACAGCAATGTGCATGATTTTTGAAGTGCCATAAGTAGGCTATTTTTAGTCAACAGTGTTATACTATTGATGACGATATTGTAGTCAGCCTACTTTTTAGATTGTAGTCCATTTGATGCAGAGGGAGCCATGAGCTCTCTAAATTTAGGCTTTAGCATGTAGATCTATTGTTTGATGTGTTTTTGCATTTGCTCCATTCTTCCACCAGCTTTAATGCAATATTAACTATAAATAGTAAGCTAGCATAGTTACCAGTATTTCATATTGGCTGAAAATACCAAATACTAAATAGACACAATTATTATTTTTAAACTGATTCACAACAGTCTTCTCTTTCAATTTATTTCTTTTGTTAGACAATTCATAGATTTGCATCACGAATAAACAAAAGAAACTTTGTATTTAAATGGCTCTAATATGGATTAATCTGGCTACATAAGTTGTTGTATAGGATTTGTTTAGTTTAATGTAAAGTACATATGTTCTATTTGTGTTATAATATAACTCATTCTCAACATATTTTCATCTTTTAGCAGACAGTTCTTAAATTGATGTGAATTAATACAACGATTTTCATACTGAGCTATATGCTAAAAAGATTTACAGAATAAGCCTACTTTGAAGTTCAGTTCATTATAATAAAATTCTTTTAAAGAAGACTTAACAGCCAATATGGAAACTGGAACAGGTATATGATTTTTTTTAAATTCTAAATTTGCACATTTTTTTTTATATTTAAACATTTTTTTCAATGCTTTCAAACCTTTAGGAAATGCTCTCACTTGGTTATTTTTTTTTTTATATTTCTTTTATGGCACTTACTGTAAGTTGAATGTGACTTATAAATTATAATTTGTTTGACAAGTAAAGAATAAAAAAAATGGTAGAAATGTATACATTATTTATTCATTTATTTATTTTTGTTAAAAATATCTTTTATGCAATGAATAATCAGCTTGCACATTTGAAAGAATATAAAGCTTAAAATAAAAACTATGTAAACTGAATATTTAAATATTTCTTTATGGATTTATATATTTACGATTACTACATAATTTATTTACCAATTACTGTTTAGCATGTTTAGTATTTCTGCTGTTTCAACATAAAAAAATTTTTTTATTTGCTTTCTCTTTCATTTCATTGAAATAATTTCTTTTAATGCTAATTTAAATTAGTTCCTAGCTCTACATTTGTTTTGACATTCTAGTTTAAATTGCTAATAATAAATGTACATTTTGTGTACTCTTAAAGAAATGCTGTTAAGAAAAAAGGCAGCTGAATAGTAGAGCACATTGATTAATATGCATGACTAGATTGACACATGAAATGCTTAGAACATAATTATCATCTTTTTTGAAGTGGCATTTGTAATCTATAAGATAAGATAAGCTATCAAATTTGTTAGATAGTAAGTTTTTCTCATGGAACTCAAGAAATTTATTAATCTTTTTTTGCACTAATGAATACTTGCCTTCTGTTGGAGTTGTTAATACAACTAGTCATAATGTTCTGCTAAACGATATTTTTATTTGCACCTGCCATATAGAACATAATGCGATGGAGGGAACTTTCTTTATTTGCAAAATACAACACTGCCTATAGTATGTTATGCTTTGTCCATGAAGTAGTAGGTCTAACAAATTGGATAAGTATAATAGTAAATTGTTAAATTTTTTCATTTATTTTTCAACTATATACGAGACTTCTAGAAACCTAGACTTGTTTATTCTACCTTAATTCTACTTTTGTTTGACAGTTTTCAAACTAGACTCAACACTTTCTTTAGGAGTTAGTTTCATGATTAAAATAAATATAAATATTTTTTCTTTAAAAGACACAGTTGCAGAACCTCCTTTGCAACACAAGAAACGAGTTGATGGAATTCCAACTTCACTCTCTACTCAATTTTTTACAGTACCGACTAGAACACAGGAAGGTAAAAATTGTAATATAAAAAATAAAATGGGATATTTTTATATTTTGAAAATAAAGTTAATATATGTGCTAAACTTCAAGTTACATAGGAAACTTAAAAAAGATTAATAAATAAATTATGGCTTTTATATAGTGCTACTTTTATTCTTATAGCATGCTATGGTCCAATCGCATTTGGGGGAGGGGGTATCTGGGAGTAGATTTTCCGTGCTGCCTTTAGGCGCTCAGTAAACACAACTCTGCTCGATTCGGGTGTTGAACCTCGAGCCCCCTTCATAGGTAGCCAAGCCAAGTTCAAGCGTACATAGCCTCTCGACCACGCTTCACATTAATGTTTGTAGATTTATTTCCTAGTACACCGTTTAATAACTGTTATAGGAATAGTTAAAAGAATTTCAAGCTACTCAAAAATTGATTATTGAAAATATTTACTGAAATAAAAATGTGGGGAAAAAATAGCATTACCGCTAGAAACAAAAAATAGTTGTGAGGTGACACACATGAAAAAAAAGATTTATAGCTTTTAATGTTTCTCATAAATTAAGCAGCATCTGTCGCTTTCCAATTGTTTTCTTCACCTGAAAGTTTTTCTTCCTGAATTTGCTCTCCACATAATCTATCAGACACTAAAACTCCACCATATCTTATTTGTTTTTTTTAAATTAAAAAAATATATTTGTTGAAAAAAGGTTACAGAATTTTTGTTAATTATTATATTTCATATATATACAATATATTTTAATTGAATAGATTATAAGTGAAACAATGAAAACAATATTCAGTAATTATTTTCAGTTAGTGAACCTGCACTTCAGCATAAGAAAAGATTACAAGGCCAACCAACATCACTATCATCTGATTTGTTTTCTACTACACCACAAGCACCTGAATTTCAGCTTCTAGGTTTGCAAGAGTTAATATTGTTCATACATTAATTATCTTGATGCTAGTATCAAAACATCTCGGGTCCAGTGATTAGATTGAATAGCTGTTTTTTTAGGGAAAATGATTGCAAAAATAATGCAAAGGTATAGTTCATCATTAAATTTATGCAGAAAACAGTAATTTCCAACAAACAAAACATGAATTTGGAAAGATGTTGTTTTTTTTCCTAAATTCATTTGATGTTTTAAGTCTGTAACTGATGTTTAGAAACTAAATAGCATCACAAAACTGATTTTTATATTAACTTATAGTTCTAATAATGTAATAATAGTTAAGTAGCCAAATTGTTAAAAGGTTAAACCACTTCTAACAGGGCAACAAGAAAAATTTGCATCTAATGTTTGTTACAAGCCAAAGCTTTCCTATTCTGAAGAAAAGATTTACAAGAATAGAGAAAATTTGGACCGTGATGCTCCACCAAACAAGCAGCTTAAAATGCAGAAAAGAATTGTAAGAATATTTTTAAAAAATAAATTCAGAATAAAAATAAACAGTATGAGTGATTCTAAACTAATTAATGTATTTGTAATAGAAATTTAAATTCCATATTGTGTCATATTACTATAAAAGTTTAAATATTTTGTTCAATAGTTTTTTTCAAATGGGCTTACACAAAAAAAAACAAAAAACTTTTATGTTAATTTGTAGAAACGTTTAAGCCTCATGTGATTGATCAATTCAAACTTTACAAACCTTAGCTCAATATCACTCTAACAATTAATAGGAAACACTTTATCTTATTTGTGTTTTACATATTTAAACTATCCAAAATGATATCATTGTTTTATTTTGTGCTTGAAAATATTTAAAGAACAAGATATAATTTGTGATTCCTTATTGCAATTAATTTTTTAATTTTTATTCTATGCTTCTACTACCACAATCTTTTCATTGATTCATTAATCTGTCTTAGAAACCACTTATCAAAGAACGTCATCCACCAATAAACAGATCACCTCCCAGAAAGTCAAATATGCAGCAGATGCCAATAGATTCACCTCCGCCTGCACCCAGAGGTCACAGAGACAACCTTGAGCTTAAGGTCAAGTTCATACCCGATGTATTCTCTCATAGCTTTTCTCTCACAATCCAGATTACACAATGCACTATGAATTTGATCAAGGAACAATGGGCAGTGTGAAATAGCAGCTGAAATATCAAAGACTATTCTTGTTTTTGTTCTAAAATTTGCTGATTTTTATGTTTTGTTTGACAGTTTCAATAATACTGCTGATGTACAGCTTAAGAAATTTTATTAATTTACAACCAAACTATGTAGTTTCAATCAGTTGGTTTATTTCTAGACTATAAGTTCTTGTGCATGGTCTGCATTTTCTCCAATGAGGTCTATATCATCTGCAATCCTGAGATTGGAAATGGGCTGCCCATTAATGGTAAAGCTAGGAGTAAATCCTTCTAGAGTTTCCATCATAATATAATAATAATTTTTATTATCAGTGAGGAAATTTGTTTCATAAATATCTTAAAAAGAGCTGAAGAAAGAATGCATTCTTGCTGCCCTCCTATGGATGTCCTAAAACTTTCTCTAATTAGGTTGTTCAGAAGTACTTAACTATTTACGTTTTGGTATATGGCATTGATGACATTCATAATGTTTTTATCTATGTTGAGCTTCTTCATCACTTGCCACATGCCAAATCCGGTCAAGAGCTTTTTGAGGTCTATGAAATTGTGTACTGATTTCTTTTGGTGTTAAAGGCATTTTTCATTTAACATTTTGATGACAAATATTTGTCAACAGTCTTTCTACTTGCTCTGAAGCCTGTCTCTTCTTAGGAAAGGACCTACTCAGCTTGAGAATTATTGTTAGCATTATCTTGCTTGGATGACTGATCAGACATATCGTACTATAGTTTTGGCATTGTCTCAAGTTTCTTTTCTTGGGCAGTGGAATAATTAATTATTATTATAGCTTTTATATAGCGCTACTTTCATGCTTATAGCATGCTCAGAGCGCTTTGGTCCAATCTCATTTGTGGACCGGTGGGGGGAGGGGGTATCTAGGAGTTGGTTTTCCGTGCTGCCTTTAGGCGCTCAGTAAACGCAACTTTGCACGAGTCGGGTGTCGAACCTCGAGCCCCCTTCTAGGTAGCCGAGACAAGCCAAGTTCAAGCGCACTTAGCCTCTTGACCACGCTTCCCATTAATGATTGAGTCCATACTTTTGGCCAAGTTTTTTCATCACTTATTTTCTGCAGATTATCCTAGAATATTTAGTTACATGTGAGCTGATGGTATGTTATCAATTCTAAGCAACTTGCCATGTTTAAGTGGTCTTATTGCTTCTTCTACTTCTGACTCTAGAATCGGAGCTTCGCAAAGGTCTCTGTTGTCCCAAGGTGTTTTACTGATTAGACTGTAGATAGGATTTATCTCAAAGTTATACATATCTTTGCAATACTCTTTCCACCCTCTAAGCTTATCTGCTTTTTTAGTCAGAAGAGTTCCTTTGTTGTTTTCAATCCCTGTGGTTCTAGCTTGTCTTCTTGTGTTGGTTCAAGCTTTGAATGTTTCAATAGGCTTTTTTACTATTGCCATATATATATATCTTTGTTTTGTTTTTAAAAATGTAATCCACCTTCATTTTTCTGTTTGTCGAAAGCTAAAAGATCACATTTATGTCACCAAGTACCCCAATCAATGACAGTGTTAAGGAAAATTTATTAAAAATTAACAAACAGATTTCAATTCTAAAATGTATTTGACCTCTGACTCCAAATTAGCTGACTTTGTTCCATACCACCTTTGACCTTTGACTGCTGCAAGACATCCAAATGCTTGAATACAGAAGAAATAGCCTGACTCAGTATCCTTTTTGTTCTTCTTTAGTGACTAAATCTTATTTTGACATAAAACTTGACAGAGCATCAAATATTATGTATATTTAAAAAGACATTTAACGATTCAAAGATAAGGATGCAGAAATACACTACAGCTTTTTGTAATTAACATTTTTTTTTCTTTCCAATTTTATAGGAAGCCATGAAAGATAAAGACTTGAAAGACATTCTAGGTGAAGGACAAGCAGGAAAAAAAATATCTGAATCAGCCCCTTCAGAGAAAAAAGTATCCAATGAGCCAAAATCATCAGAACAAGGTAGTGGAGCTAAGACACTGAGTGAGGAGGGGAAAGAGAATAGAAAAGTTGAGCAAATTAAAGTTAACAAAGCTGTTCTTAAGCAAGATCCTACTTCTAAGGATTCTAAAGTGACTAAGAAGAGTGACACCCTAAAAGACTATGACAGTGATAACAAATCTGTAGATAGTAAGCAGAGAAAACATCTTTCAGTGATGAATGAAGCAGTGCAGACAAATTTAAAGAGAGGTGTTGCTGTGGCTACTCCTGAAGCTCCAGTAAGTGTGCAGTCTATAAACCAAACCTAACTTAAGTAATTTGAAACTGTTTGGTTGGAACCTAATCGCTGTAATGAAATATTGACCTTGGAAAAAAAAATTTTATGAACACTTAAAATTTATTGTTATATGCAAAAAATTTAATTTTAGGCATATCTAAATTAAAAAAAAATAATGTAGAAATTAAATCATGGGTTACCTCAATATTTTTTTTCAGCAAATTAAAAGTGCCTTGATTTTGTCAATTTTCTAACCTACAGTTTAATAGTAAGCAAAAAAAATAAAGTTCAGGACTAATTTATTTCAGAATATTTTTTGTAACATTAAATTGAAAAAAAGATGGAATAATTATAACATTTCTACATCTTTTGTTTCAATCTTATAAAACTTCAACAAATGTTTGTTCTTCTCTCAGGCTGGCTATGCCTTACAGTACAAGGCAGGTGTGGCGCCACCTAGACCAGTCCAAAAAGTTTCAGAATATCAGAAACAATTTCAGTGGAAACAAGGACTGAAGGAGTCTCCACTACTGGCAGCAGAACAGGTTTCCCAATCTTTTTTTCTTCTAAGCGAATTTCTTTAAAAGTTTGTTTTTTTCAAAGTTTCTAACAGTCACAGTATTTTTTTTTTTTTGATCAATGTTTTGTTAATTGTCTTGAAATAAGATGATTTTTTTTCTTCGTTTTAACCTCAGGTTGTTTATAAAAGTCAAGCTGACCTAGGGCCTTATAAATCTGATGGAGTTCCAAGAATCTCTGAATACGCTCGCCACTTCCAGGCTAAGAAACCCTTAGATGTTCATGTGGATGCCAATCTTAATGTTAACAATAGCAATGTGACCAAACAGACCAGCAAGAACAATAAGACCACAAAGCTCACTGGCCAGGTGTGTCTAGAATTACTTGCTTACTTTTTTCCTAAGACTTTTTCTTTTTTTCCTATTACCACAACATATAAAGGAAAGGTCTTTTTTTTTTTTACTGTTTAATGAAGCTTTTTATAGTTAAGTACTAAAGCATTTAGCGACTGGATGAAACAGTTGCAACATTACTTGAATTGTCTTTAAAACTTAAGTTTTATCATTTGTTCAAATTTCTTTACAGAAGCAAAGAAGCAAAAGTGCAGGAGGTAAGTCCAAATTGTTAATCTGTCAAACTTGTGCTTTTATTATTCAAAGAGCAAAAAATTTAACTCTTTCTCCCCTAGTCGACAATACAAACGTTGATTCCATCAGAATGTGGTAAATAATTACAGAGAGAAAGAGTTTTTAAAAAAAAAGTTCTACAAAACAATGTTTTTGTTTTTTCTTTTTCCAATTGTTACCAATTTTTGAATGTTTTAAACTAGTTCTCCACATTGTCATGTTTTTTTTTACCTCTAGCTTTTATTTGGCAGCAGTGTTCTTTAACATAAAAGAAATAGAGAAGTTGTTTTTAAAAAGATTATGTATCTAAATTATAGCACCTAAATTTTTTTAATCATAATATCAACTGCTTTTACACTTTCCCCATCCTGATATATTTGTAGTCTTTAGATACATTTTAAATCATTATGGTTTTAGTTTGTTACTTCTCTCATTACATATTCTGACTTTTTAGACAACCAGTCTTCTATAGAGCAATTGTGTTGTTCTGCTTTTAGTGTGTCTATTTTTTTATAATATAAAGTAATAATAACTATTATTTTGTTTTATTCTATTCTAAGATTTAATTCTCTTTAAAATAAAAACTCAGTTACTTAATCAAGTATTTTAAGCACTGAATCAATTTCACACATTTCCACTACAGCACTCCAGGACAGTGATCTGGATGAAAATCTTGTGGAAGACAAAGAAGTGAGAAAGTCAGACTCAAAAGAGCTGATAGAAAAACTGAAAGCTACACATGGGAAAATAAAAAGGTATTTTTATGTTGAACGTATAATATATCATTTTTTTAGGTAATTGAATAAAAATACTCAAGTTAATGATAGACTTTAATGGCACCATTATTTTTATAATAATAATAATAATAATCTTTATTGTCCGTATGGAAATTTGTCTTACAATTTTTGCATTACACCAAACAAAAAAACATTATAACTATAAGAAACCAAAGTGTACATTTACACCAGAATCACTCATAATTTACATGTGACAAAGTTTATACCAGATTGTTCTTATTTAATGATTTGATTGCCAGGGGAACAAAAGAGTGTTTGTGTCTGTTTGTCTTTGCTATCGGTGTCTTGTATCTCTTTTGTGATGGTAAAATCACAAAATCCTGACACAAAGGGTGATTCTTTATTTCGAGGATCTTGTTAGCTTTTTTATAGATGTTTGCCTCAAACAACTGCCCAAATAGAGTTTGTTTTTTGCCAATGATTTTACCAGCAGCATTTAGGATTCTATAAAGTTTATTTTTATTTTTAATGCTCAGATTGCCATACCAGGCAGTGATATTGAAACTTAAAATATTGCAGATATGAGCGTGATAAAACATAGCCAAGACCTTTTCGCTAACATTAAACAAGGACAGTTTTCTTAGTAATCGTAATCTTTGCTGATGTAATCAGTATTTGCCGTAAAATTTAGTTTATTGTCAAGGATAGTACCAAGATATTTAAAGGTTTGCACTATTTCAATAGTCTCTCCGGCTACAGAAACAATATCATTTTCCTTCTTTTCCCTATGAAAATCATTTATCATTTCTTTGTTTTTTTTTACATTTAATAATAAAAAATTATCTTTACAGTATTTTTCAATGTGTTCTATTTCTTTGAAATACTCATTTACGTCTGAGCTCTCTGAGAGCAGGGCAAGAAGAGCCGCATCATCAGCGAATTTTGTGAAGGAGCAAAAAGGACTATAGGATTAAAAATCATTGGTGTACAAAATGAACCACAATGGCGATGTCACAGCTCCCTGGGGCGCCCCTGTGTTAGCTATGCGTTCATTTGATATAACTTTGTTTACCCTAACCCTCTGAGATCTCTGGGTCAAAAATTCATTAGCCCATAGTATTATGTATGGACTAATCTTCAACGCTTTCACCTTTTCACTGAGTAAATGAAGTTGTATAGTGTTAAAAGCTGATGAGAAATCAATAAAGAACAATCTTGCATAAGTGTTCGGTAAGTCCAGATGTTTGTAGACACAATTTAAAATATTTAGGATGGCATCGACTACACCTTTACCCTTTTGTTTAAGATGTTTCCTTCATGTTTGAAGATTATTACATCTTAGTCCAAACGTTCTGGAGGATGGCTGGGTTCAAACACAGGATCACTGAAACCATTGAATGATAATCCAGAACACATACCACATGACCAGGCAGCCATCAATTAAAATAAAAATGTTGTTCAAAATAAATTGAAATGAAATTTAAAATCTGTGGTTGAAAATCAGTTGAGTGAAACAGACAGATGAGATATATTGTTGACATACTTTTTTTTAAAGGAAAAAAATTCACAATTTGTAAAAATAACACAAACAAAAATTTTTTTAATTTTGTGCCACAAAATTCTGTTCTGTAGAGTGTTTGTAGCATTTCATTTTACCAACATTTGTCTGTTATAAACTCTATGCATCTTATGACTATTTTTACTATTACTTGATACCAACTAGGGGAAATAAAACCCTACATTTTTTTAGAGTTGTAGTTGTAAGTGCAAAGCTCTTCTCCTCTTAGATAAACTTGGTTTAATAAAAAGGATTTGTTATATTTTGCTTGTTTATTCCACAATTTATAGTTTTAACTTATCGCTAACTCAACTTGGCAGGCGTGCAGCCACAGAATACAGATCTAATTTTAAAGCCCCCTCAAGATATAGCTATGAAAATGGAGCATGGAAAGGGGCATTTCCTCCACAGCTTATACCACAAGTTACTGTAAGTCATTCATTTTTCAAGTCACTAGCTATTTTTCTTTTGGCTTATAACTCTATTTGAATTAAACTGCAAAGCAATCTTAAAAGTAAAAATGAATACCTTGTTTTAAAGTAAGCTGGCTTTTTAATTTCATACAAGTGCATCTTTATCATTTTTTTTTTCTTACTCTGGCCAGATTTTTGCTGTTGAGCTGTGAGCTCTTTTTGCAGACTGTGCCAAGGAAAAATAGTGTGCTCTTCTCTTGTTCAGCACTATCATACAGAGTGTTGGTTATGTTGGGCTGTAGTCGTGGTAGGGTCTGCCTAAGGTGGATTTAGAGAGGATAGGATTCACATTGTCATAAGGCTGGGTGCAGTGTCTACAGAGGGGTGATTGCTGGCTAACATTGACTTGAGAGCGAGGTAGTTTACTGGTCTGTCTGGTTGTTTCATTGATGACCCCGCCATTGATTATCTATCAGCCTTTTTATTTACCATGATGCCTATGTGGCTAGTGATAATTTTTAAAAGACCACTTTTTGCATCAATCCCCCAATGCAGCATCTATTATTGCTAATGTATTGCTATTAATGAATCACAATAACAATTGGGATTAAATATTTCTATACATTATTCAGAGCCATTCAGAATGTGTAAAAAGAAATGTCTGGCTAAAGACTTTTTTCTTTGCTTTGAAATGTATTACCTATATTGTTTTTACAATAAAAAATTCAATAATGTATCACAATTATTAAATGTTAAACTTTCTATTATTTAGAGTGATGATGATGGTTTGAAGACAAGAAACAGCAATGCCAAAAATAATGCTAATAACAATGCCAATGAAAGTGTTCCAGTGTCTAACTGGTATGCAGAAGTACTAGAGCTACGTCGCAGGGCTGAGGAATATCGTAGACGGGCCCAAGGTACACACTTCTCACGGGAGCACTTGGTACAGCTGTTAGCAAAACAAGCTGAATGCTGGGATACATGCTCTGAAGCATCGTATGCCATTGATGCCTTAAATCTTGAAACTTCATATACCAGGTAATCTTTTTATTATTATATTATTAAAAAAAAAATGCAATTATTTGATAGATCAAAGAAGATAGTGATTGGAACATGCACAACTTTGTCGTGACTACATCTGCCATCATTTGATCTCACCTGAGTTTTTCAGAGAGAGTTTGTATTTTTAAAAATATATATATAATAGCACTGCTTTGAAAAAAATTAAAAACTACATTTTGTCTCATTAAATAATTTACTATGTGCTTATCTTATCTCTTCATGAGTTGATTATTAATGAATGAAAAATATTTGAACAAAGAAATCTAATGAAAGAAAAGAAAATGGCTTTCATAAAATATGTTCTTTAAGCCTTAATAACTCTACGTGCAGTGAACTTTTTTTTTTGTTTCTTAAAAAAATATGAAAACAAATATTTTTTTTAAAGTTAATCTAATTTACTTTAACCATTCTCTGCCATCATCATAAAGTAAGAAAATCGAGCCAGCACGTGCACAAAAGGACAGCACTTCCCAGGATGATGCTGCTGATGATACTGATGATGCAGCCTCAGCTTCAACTGTAGAAGAGGATGTTGTTCCTAAAAAGACAGAAAAGAAAAGTGCTCAAGCTTCTAAAGGGACATCACATTTAAGCAGAAAAATGGAATGGCTGAAAAGGCAGAAGAGAAGCTTGGCAGAGCAGAGAAGGTTAAGTTCTAAAGAATGGGTTTTGATTGCAGTAGAAAGATAAAAAACAAGTGTCAATACTTTGGATTTAATTCTCCACTTTATATATGGGGGAGTGAAATCACATCTCAGTTCTTTGGAATCAATCATATCTGTACACAATTGCTTAATCTCTTGATCTTTGGACTTTTATGTGCCTGCTATCTTGCATGTTGACAAAGAGTCCCATTTGTGCGTATTAAACAAAATTAATTAATTACAACTATTTGATTGAGTAATTGTTAATTTTTTTTATTGATTCCTGTATTGTTATTGACAATGAATAATTGTGCAAAGATTCAACTTGATTAGAGACTGGAAAGTGGGAGAATGTAAGGTGTAAAAGATTTGGACAAGACAGACTAAGATATAAGCTTGGTCAAAATAAACTCATTCTATTTAAACAAAAATAGTTTTGAACTTTAAAAATAAACTAATTCTTTAAAAAAAAAGTAGTTTTGAATTTGTTAATTTCTCTAGGATAAAAAAAAATATTATCTATTTATATCAACTGTAGGAAGTTGCAAGAAGACTTGGCTAGACCACCTGATGATGACTCTGAGGATGAGGTAACAGAAGGGAGACTACCTACACCCCTCTTGAGAAAGCAAACATTCTCTCCTGTCAGGAGGCACCATTTGGACAGAACAACCCCTACTGTAGGAGGAGCCATTTTGACTTGCCCACCTACCAGAACTAGCAAAATAATTGTGACATCAAGATCAGGTTTGAATTTTCTAAGTTGCATTGAACATGGATCAATGATTATTTACCGGTACTTTAAAAAAAAAATTTCTGGTAATGTTTTATCATTATACTAAATCTTGTTAGGTTCATTTCCTTTTATAATCTAGCAGTCCTTTGAAATAGAGCTCTTTTTTTAACAATAACATCTAAATCAATTTTTTTGGTACTATTACAATGATCAGTCACAAATAAGATCAAGCACTCATTAGAATTTTGTCAACTGATGTATCTCTTCAAATTTTAGGTACTTCTTTATACTACCTATCTGTCAATTAAATTATTGCTATTAAAATTAACTTTAATATAATGCTCATAAGTTGGTGTGTGAAAAAAAAATGGGGATGTATAAAACTTAAGTTAATTAAAACCCACAAAAGAATTAGCATTGTCATTTTTGAAAATAGATTTTTTAAATTTATATCTAAATCATTGTTACATTGGACAGTTTTTATTGACTTATTTTTTATTTGTCATCCAAAGGAGACAGTTATGTGACTGCGTCTGATGAGATGCCAGTTAGGATACAAGCCAAAGTAATTGTTTTTTCAAGATCTATTGTATTGATGCTCTTTAGTTGTAATTAATTAATTTTGTTCAATATGGAAAATTTACTAAGCTAATGGGAGATAAACCTAGCTTTAATGAAAGATATGACAGTGATTGAATGGCATTCTTCCCCGAAACACAAATGGGATTCTTTGTCAACATGCAAGATAGCAGTCGCATAGAAGTCCAAAGATCAGGAGATTTAGCAATTGTGTACAATTTTGATTGATTCAAAATAATTGATGCACTTAAGGAATAATTTAGTTTTTTAATTAATTTTCTTTTATTTTTTCTGAATCTTACCTGAATGCTTTAAAAAAATAATTTTAGAACAAAAGCATTTATAACTTTTTTTTTGGTTTTAGTCATATGATGTGAGCAAGCTAGCAACTATACCTACATTAGGCCGACCATCAGATGACACCCATCCACTAAGAGATGACATGGCAGAGTCAGACAAGCCTCTAAAAACTCAGTACATTTTTTCACCTCCCTTGCCTTTGGATGAAGTAGAAACAGAGGAAGATGGTAAGTACTTGCCTCTTTATACTAAAATGGCTGGATTGTCATATGGACTGGAATTCACATTATCAACACAATGATTCTTGTGTTTCAGTGATGCTTGTTGTCTTCTTACCTTCTGCTCTAAAAACAGTTGGGTTCTTAGGTAACTCTTTGAATTAACCCAATAGCTCCTACTGCAGTATGATTGTCGTGCGCATCTTGCTTGGTATTTTCTTTTGTGCACCATAAGGTTTTGTTAGTTTTAGTTTCTAAGGATACGTTATATTGGTGTCATCGCTCTCTTGTTTTGCCTTGAGATGAAGTTCTCTGTTGTGGTTTTCTTGCCCCAGTATTGGGTAAGTTAGTTTCTTTTACTTCCTTCTGAATGTCGTAGATCTAAAATCGTTTCTTTTATAATCGTGCGAATGCGTCTCAAAGGAGTGTGTATTTTTCTTATCTAGGGATGCAGGCTTGGGACTCTGCAGAAGTCAAGTCTGATTTGTAGGCTGTGTTATTGTAGTTGACTATCATCCATGTTGTTGGATGTGGGCGTTGCGAGCCCCGATTGACTGTGGCAATGAGTTTAAGGTGTGCTATAGTTCATTTGCATAATATGAATATCTTGTATTTGCATTGCACATACTATTAATATGTAGTTATCCTTCATGTCATAATATTCATACATTCATTTAACTGTTGAACGCGCTCTCTTGTGTTAACTCATGTAATTTAGCATGTCTTTATTATTAACATTGTTCGTGTTGAACAATTTGTTGTTCAGTTGAACGACATGTATTCTATTTTTAGTAATCCATAGTTATGAGTTCTCTTATTCTTTGCTTGCTTTGTACTGAGCATGAGGGGAGCCGGGGCATGTAAATCATACCCAAGATGAGAAAACCCTCCTGACAATGATGCATTGTTTTTATGCATTAGGACTTTATCAGAACTTTTAAAAACTTTCCTATAAGAAGAGCGCATCATATCTTGATGAGATTGAGAACTAGTGCGTGGTGACTATTTTTTAGTGAAAATCTGATATGTATCGCTTTTTAAGTATTTTTTTAAGATTTTTGTTTCAATGAATGAGCCCATAGCCCGAGTGTATAACACAGGACAGTAAGTATTTTTTAAGCTTTTTTTTATTCTAAAGGTATTAAAAGTATATATATTTTTTTAAACCAGACATATTGTTCTACTTTTTAAAGTTGTTTATTTATTTATTAGCATTAGATCTTAACTTTATTAGTTTTTTTAGTAGATCTTTTAGAGTGTATTTCTTTGCTCTACTAATGGTGTAAAGGTCACTAGCTTCATATTTTTTTCCCAAATGTTTATTTCTGAGGCTTTTTACAGGTTAAGATTTAATTGCAAGGCACTAGAAATTTGGCTCCAGCGGGTTTCTTCCACTAGGTTAATAAGCCCCTTTTTCTTGAAACTTTCCAGTTTGGATACTACTTAATCAACTAGCTATCTCTTGTTTTACTAACGGTTCTGAGATATCTAGTGCCTGAGCCACTCTTGAAGGCCATTAGTTGAACTAATTGACAGAGGTCATCTGACATCTAAAGCATTCTATTGGTTTGGGGTATTAACTCTACTTCTTCAGGCATTTACAGCCTTATGGAACCATCAGTTTAAATTTACATAACATGAATATGGAAAGTTTTTTAATTTAAAGTATTAGGCCCCTATATGTCTCTATGTCCTATGAGGTACTTTTTATTTTTTTAATAGTTTGTTTTTTGTTTAAATGAAGATTTGGGTGTGTTAAAATAAATGCTTTTAAACTTTTACAATAATATTTGACTGATCATTTAGTTCAGTTGATTCAATAAAAATTTACAGAGTAGTGTCTTCTATACACATTAATTGCAGAGCTCACATTCAGTCTTGCTCATTTTTATTGCAGACAAAGAGAATGCTCCCAAGCCAGCAAATGCTAGAGGTAGACGTCCTAGGCCAAGCATGCTGGGTACTGTCAAAGAAGGGTTTGGTGAAACTTTTATCACACGTTCACCTGGTAATTTATTTCAAAGTTATGCCAAGCTTCCTCTCTCCACTATTATTAGTCTCACAATAACATTTCTTTTTAGACAGAACATTTTGGTTATGCTGTCACAATAACATTTCTTTTAGACAGAACATTTTGGTTATGCTGTCACAATAACATTTCTTTTAGACAGAACATTTTGGTTATGCTGTCACAATAACATTTCTTTTAGACAGAACATTTTGGTTACGCTGTCACAATAACATTTCTTTTAGTCAGAACATTTTTGTTATGCTGTCACAATTTTTTTTTTTTTTTTTTATGGAAAAATATATTATATTTATATTTCTTTCTGCTAGTTTTTTTTTTGCACTAAATATTTTAATAGCATACCTGAAAGTTCAAAATCATGAACTTGAAAACTAAGAATGACATCAATGATCAGTTTTCATTTGATGAAATAAAATATTGAATAATGCATTAAACAGTTGATGTTTATTAAACTTAACCAGAAAGTATTTATTTTGACTGTGTGAGTATCAAATTTTTGTGAATATTGGAAAATTACATTTCCTTTCTTTTGTAAGTTTTAAAATACAAATATTTATTCATTTATTTGTTTTATGTAAAGATGTAAAGTGAGGCTTTGTTTAATTTTATATTTTAATTTTTACTACAAAAATGATATTTCTAGTACACTTTAAACTGTTGTAGTGAAATGCAGAAAGTATAAGAGTTGTTGTTTTTTCCTGGTTTCCCAAATATTCTGCCGATTCCATTGTTATTGAAGTGAGATGTTACAGAAAATATAAAAAGCTGTATTTAATAAACTGCAGGCCCCCATACAGCCAAGCAAACATCCCCACACCTTTTCCAGACCAAAACAAATGCCCTCATGCCCCATTCTCTTCTTTATTCTGGCTACAATTTTTAAAAAACTGAGATAGCTCTAACATAAGCCAAGATTATAACTCCTTTACTTGCTTTTACATTAAAGGGTTGAGCATCTCCTGAAGGGTACATTTATTTATTGATATCCACAGAAGCTTCAAGAAGACGTGTCCAGAAAGATGATCAAGACTTTCTGTCTGAGTCTCTCTCCTCAGTGGCTTCCAGTGGTTCTCGAGTTTCAGAGGTTCTTGTAAGATCAAAACAACGCCAGAAGTTTTGGACCAAAACCAGTGGGCACCATTAAAACAACTCATACAAGTCAAAATATAATCTTTTGTCAGGCTACTAAATTATTTCAAAAAGTTAATTCTTTTTATTTATTTATATTACACATTTAGCATTATTCAGACTTGTAAATGTGATGAGAATGTAATTAGATTTGTACTTCTTTCCTGAAGTATTATTTGAAATCGGAGGGTTAGGTGACAGCAGATAAAATTATTGTTTGTGTAAATATCTTATTAGAAAATTTACCCTCACATATTATATGTTTAACCCTCTAATGCTCATATTTTGTTTACAATTATCACATCATTTATTTTATAAATGAGTACAAGTGGTAACAATTTTATGACACTACTAAAAATGTGAGACTTATTAAGATGAGAAATAAGGTGATTTTTAGAAGAACATTTATTTTTAAGTGAAATTGCTTTAACTAATGACTAAAAATAGTTTGATGAATTAACTCTAAACTATAAGGTAAATATAAAAATTATACATAATGGGGATTGATTACCAGAGCTATATCCAGTTTTTATAGTGTTAAAAAAAAAGGTAAAATAAATTTATTTTTTTTTCACTTATGAAACTAATTTGAATCCAGATGACAATAAATCTTACAAGCTAAAACAAAAAAGGAGTACCACAACACCCAGGTGCCCCATCCCCTTCAGTTTAATGTTAGGCACAGTGTAAGCTAATTTGTACCACAATGATAGTGTTTCATGACCATTAGGCTAAGGCTGAGCAATAAAAACATTTGTATCATTAGACTATGAAAGTACAACTTAATTATAGATTAACTAGCTTTATTAATTACTTTTTTTTTATTATTATTATTGAAATAGTTGATTATTCATGATTGTACAAGAATATTTTGTAAACTGTTTGTATGTATGCAAAAACATAAATTAATAACTTGTTTGCTTGTCTTCTAGAACAATCTGTGATATTTAATTTTAACTTTTAAACATATCTAATTAAATTTAGCAGTGCAAAGATTACAGAACTATTTTCAGTAATCACTAAGATTTACTTTATGTAGTCAATTTAAATTCTATCTTTAATGTATGTTGTCATTTTCTAATTGTAAATAAAATTTAATACCCCTTTTTGTTTTTGGGTCAATGTTTGTGAAGTTTTTATTTTTAAATTTGCTTGGGTAACTTGCACTTCTAAGATTTCAGTGAACTAGAAATATTTTTTTTTTGTTTTCACAGTTAATATTAACTCACTCCATCTGTCTGTCTGGGTGGAAGGTTGTTACATTTCTGCTTCACTTTCTCAGATAAAGTTGAAACACATGAATCAATCAAAAGATTAACCAATTAGTCGTAATTAATTAATATTTGTTGAACATAAATGTTATATGCTAAGGAAAGATAACACTTACCATTGTGTAAACTAAATAGATATTTTTAGACTATAAAACCTTTTACATATATATGTACTTGAGTAGCTTTGTGGCCAACACCTTAGCATTCCATCATGGTGTATGGAGTTTGAATTAAGACTTAAGCAATCTAAACATATAATACTATTCATGGCTCAATAGTTTGGACACCAAGAAGAAATAAAGGAAAGATTACTCTTAATTTTTTTGTCTGTATATTTCAGATTTTTTTTAGTTTTCAAAAGATTTTAATTAATTCCCGAGATTTCCAGGACTTTTTCATATATTTTGCAATTTTAGGAGATTTCAAGTAGCTCCTAGTAAATCAGGAAGCTGCAGAATTCTGTTATAAGTTATAAAATGGTTTAATTTACACCTATAATTAGTGTGAGGCCCACTGCAGTCGCATAAGTTGCATTGGCCTAAGGCTGGCCCAGCAAAATAATGGCGTATGCTATGCAGCGGGTCAACTAGTATGGATATAATTGTGTTTAAGCAAATACTAATCAGAAAGTAATACTTTGCCAAAAGGTTTCACAAAAAGAAACAAATCTTAATCATATGTTCAACAAATTTATTATAACAGAAGAATTAATTCTCTTGCCTCATGGACATAATATCATGAAGCAAATAGTTAAAGAAAATGCAGAATAAACATCTGGTACAAATAACTAATCAGCTAGCAATAAATAACAGGATGCACGAAAAAAAGTAATTATCACTTGAGATTATTGGGTGAAGGAAACAAAGTCTAACACAACAGAATATTCATTACAAGTTGATAACACTGATTAAAAATCTAGACACTATCAATGTCATATTCTATTAACTTGGAGACAATTTGTAAACTTAACCTCTCTAACTTAAAATCCATCACTTCATGCAGTATCTATATAGAATAAAGATTTAACTAGGACAGCTAATAAGAGCAAATCCTATGCATACATTTTTATTCTTTCTCTTTTAGTTGGCATGTTATTGTCAGTAGAAGGAACTGGAGTTAAGCTGTTCAACTACTATTTAACTACCAATACTAAAAAAAAGTTAAGTATGTATTGAAGAAATGGTACAATGTTTCCAGTTTAACAGACAAATATCAACATGCTTTTATATAAAGAATCATACATTTTAATGAGACATACATTTTGGAGTCAACTGTTTTTGTTGTCCAATGAAAACTACATTGATAAGTTTTGATTTTTACATGCAATTGCTGGCTAAAAGAAGAGGAAGAAATTTAAACTATCTCTCAAGAAAATATTAAGACATTTAACACAAAATTCTCCATTAATATACCATAATAACCAAGTATGATCCCTATTTTACTAACAAAAAAATATGTGCTAAGAAACAAAAATTATCATCAACTATAAGAAGAAAAAGTCTCTAAAAAATTGTTTCTTTAGTTTGTTACTGTTGATTCTTTAAATAGAGAGAATGCTATGGACTGCTTTTACAATGCAAGATGCACTGATGCCATATTTTTCCATTAACTCCTCACACTTGCCACTTCTGGGGACCTCAGGCACATACAAACGTTTGACAATGATTCCTGACTGACCACTCACAGCACCAGCAACAGCTTCACCAATACCACCTAAGATATGAAAAGAAGAATGTCAGTGTTATAATGTTTTAATGCACAAGTGATCTCTGCTGAGCCCTTAAAATTCACAAAAAAAAACAAACAAGTTTGTTTTTGCAATGTTAGCCATTGGGCTAAGCTAAAAAATTCATATGATACAATATCATATCAATAACTGCTATCAATAGCTAAAATAATTGTGTTGTGTTTGACAGTAGTAATAGTAATTGAGTGTTCTCCCTCAAAATCACAGAAATTAACATTAAACACCAGCTACTCCAGTTGATTTGCTCCCAGGCTATATATTGTCTATTATGGTCGGAACATTCCTTTTTTTTTTTTTGTTTGTTGAACTTCCATGAGCCGCATTTTAAAGATCCCCCCAGTATACGTCTTAGCCTGTGAAATATTGTATCTGTTAAGATGAATGAAACAGCCCACTCTATTTCTCTTTCCTTCTCTCTCTCTGGAACCCCTACTTTTTGTTTTCTTTTCACCAAGCACATTGTAATGTTCTCTAACAGACTTTTGTTGACTGTAACAACATGCCCCATACCAACACACACTTGCTTTTAACCCATGAATTCTATATTTTATGTTTCCCCTTGCCCTCAATAAAAATATAGTTCTAAGTACAAGCTCTTGACTTTTTTTCAGCTTCTCAATTCAATATTGAAATATCTAATATACTCTGTTGCTTTTGGACTGGCAGAAACAGCCCCCACCCTGCTTTCAAACTGTTTTGACTCCTACAATGGGCACTTTTCCTCTCTTAAAGTCTAAATATAGCACCTTTGGTTAGTTTTATTTTTTTTTCTCATCTTTTAATCATAAGGTGAACAACATACAGCAGGACGTGTAGGACGGTAGGCATATCTGAAACTACATCAATAATGGACAATATGCCATATAATTTTTTCAATTATTTTTTTTTTTAGACTTACTACACACACAAATTAGGTTTCAAAATTTCTTTTTCATAATTAGGCAAAAAAAATAGTCCATGGGTAAAAGGCCATATCAAATAGCATGCAAAACATATGTACAGCTAATATATATTCTAAAGTATGAATCAATCTAAGAAAGTTCTTCATATATTTTGTACCTTCAGCATAATGATCCTCAACAGTGATAATTTTTCCATTTGTTTCCTGGACATTAGCAATGATGGTCTCAGCATCTATTGGCTTAATGGTGAATGGGTCAATAATTCTAATGTTGATACCACTTTCAGCCAATGTGTCTGCTGCTTTAATAGCTTCATACAGAGTCACACAGGAGCCTATAACAGTTACTTGATCAGATGGACTGGATCGAACAACCTACAAATAAATAGTTTTGCAAAATGAAACTATGAAAATACAAAGTACAAGCTTTTTCTGTAATAGAATATCATGTAACATGAGAGCAACAGCAAGCTCATTACTTCCTAATATGAAACAATTTCAACAAGCTAATATCTAGTAGAGTGGCCAACTGATTACTTATATCTGATTTTCAGCTTTTACAGACCTTACATACATCTCTCAGCATATGTTCTTAGACTATGCATAACACAATTTTATTCAATTTAAGAATTATTGTCAACATAACTAAAGGTTTAGGTTTATATAGTAATGAAAATGCTTTTGAAGCTTTTTTAAAATTTTTCTTATAGTATTTGGATATTGACATTGTCATTAAGGTCAGTCCTCTTATAGAAAAGCTACTATAGGTTAATTCTTTTCCATTGTATCCTTTAAAAAGAAACACAAAGAGAAGTAAAAATAATCTTAACCATTTAGAATAAGATTAAAGTTAGTGCAAGTATTCAACTAAACACTTACCTTAGCTTTTCCTACAGCAAAAGGTTCATCATTTTTGTATATGACTGGAACATTGGGACGGCTGGTTCTAATAAAGCAAACACCTTTAGTATTGGCTGCCAACTCCACAGCCCTCTCTGTAGAGACAGCATCTGTTGGGTAGAACACAGTAGAGCCTGGTATGGTGCGAAACATGGCCAGATCTTCAAGAGCCATTTGAGAGGGGCCGTCTTCTCCTGTAAATAAAATCTTTTTAAGTTAATATCAATTTTATCTAACAACAAACAAAATTAAAAAGTTGACTATTCTTTTAAAAACTTTAAATTTCAAATAATTTTTTTTTATATATTTAAAAGTGTTATACCAGCTATGCCCTTTTACATTTTCATTACAATAATACTTCATTTTACATGAATATTTTGTAATTTTAGATAGAAATAAAAAAACATATACAATGTGAAATGACAGTGTGAACGAACATTAAATATTATAAAAACTTACCTATTGACACTCCAGCATGAGATCCAACAAAGTTAGCATTGGTCTGAGAGATAGCCCCCATACGAATTTGATCAAAAGCACGTGTAAAGAAAGCTGCAAATGTGCTAATGAAAGGAATGGTACGATCACGTGTGGCACAGCCAATGCCTACACCAACCAAGTTTTGTTCAGCAATGTAGCACTCAATAAAACGATCTGGGAAAGCATCCTAGAGATCATAAAGACATGCAGGTTAATAATTTTGAGCAACAAGTATGTGACTATCCAAACCAAAATTTTAAAACATATACTAACTTTAAACTTTTGAGCAAACGTGGAATTTTTAGTATCACCATCCATTGCAACGACTCTGTTGTTAGCTTTGCCAAGTTTAACTAAAGCTGTTCCATAAGCCAGTCTTGTTGCAACCTGCACAAAATTAATATAATTTAGATATAAAATATACAAATGTATTTTTATCTGAAAAAAATAAAAGCTGATTATCTAAATGTATTGATATTGAACAGAATTGGATACAAGTTTGTCAACTAATTTTTAAACTTACAGATTCACCCAGTTTGTAAGATGGAGCAGCCGAGAGCTCAACATGGGTGTTCACTGGGGACAGGTCAAGGGTCGGTTGCTGTGCAATCAGATTATGAGAACCTGAGTTGGCAATGTTTTCTCTGATAGCAGCTATGGCCTCTTCAGCCTTGTCTCCCAATGGCTTGCCATGCCAATTCTCAGCATCTGCTACTCCTATGGAATAAACAAAAAAAATACATGACTAAATTCATTTCAATTCCTTAAGCGCATGTTTTGTTGATCTTTGAACTCAGCTGTGGGATAAGGATGGCATACACTTCGGTGGCAGATCTAAAGCTACTAGTAAGAAACTCTGCAATACATTCATTCAAAAATTAAATTAGATTTCATTTTTAGATAAAGATACAATCTTCAATACCCATCAATGAACCCTAATTACAATAAATGACTTTCAATAAGAAACCTAAACGATAAAGCTGCAGGACTAACAACACGAATTAGGGTTTTACTATTTAGAAAACTAAATGAACATTATAAAACTTACCAGGGATGCCTTGGCCTTTAAATGTCTTGGCTAAAATACAGGTGGGTCTTCCTGTTACTTGTCTGGCTTCCCAGAACACTTTGCAGAGCTCCTCTACATCATGCCCATCAACTACATATGTATTCCAGCTGAAAATAACACTTTTATTTTACTGATCCCAATACAGCTGGATAGCAAACTTTGATTTTATGGATCCCAATACAACAAACTTATTCTCAATACTCTAATGACACAGCACATAACAGATATTTATTTCCAATAGACAGTATGAAACTACAGGAGACAGAATTCCTTAACATTTCCCAAATTAGTTTAGTTTAAATTTGTCCCAACTATTCATCCAACTTTGCATTCATGGGTACCTTAAATAAATGTTTATCAGACAAAATCAAAATTCTGTGCCAGAAATTAAAATAATGAAAAAGACATAAGAGCACTAAAATTTAACTATAGTGTTTTAACATACCCGAATGCCTCCACTCGAGCCTTATAGATGTCTACATCATGACCAAGACTTGTGGCTTCACTCTGCCCTAAACGATTAATGTCAAAGATGGCCACCAAATTGTCTAACTGATAACGGCTGCTAAAGGCCAATGCTTCCCAGATTGATCCTTCTGCACTCTCTCCATCACCAATAAGACAATATACACGGTAACTAGGAAGAAAAAATTTGGTTGTGAAGCTTAAGCATATAGAGCAAATTTTTAAGTAGCTAAAATTCTGATGTAAAAGTTTCAAATTCACATACTCTGACTTATCAAAATATTTTCCTGTGTAAGCCATTCCAGCAGCGCAGCTAAGTCCTTGACCTAGCGACCCAGTAGCCACATCAACAAAGTTCAATCTCTAAAAAAAATAAATTATAATGTGTTGTTATTCTGTTTGTTAAACAAGCCTAAACAGCAGAGATTAATTAATAAAAAAAATATTTACATACTGGTGTTGGGTGACCTTCCAGGTCAGATGTCAGTTTCCGCAGCTCAAGTAATTCACTGGTAGGGAAAAGGCCAGTCTCTGCCCAGGCTGCATAGAGGATAGGTGCTGCATGGCCTTTTGACAGCACAAAGCGATCATTGTTAGGATGTCTTGGTTCCTTAATGGTATACCGCATAGTGTTGAAGAACAGAACTGACATAACTTCTGCCGCAGAGCAGCATGATGAAGGGTGACTGAAAGATTATTAGTATTACAATGATGATAACGTTGTACAAATTTTATTCAGAAAGGAAAAAAAACTTGACACTCATTATAAAACAATCCATTTCACACATTTCTTTGGTGTAGCAATTTGTCAATAGGCTTAAATTGTTCTATACGGTTCAGAGAATTGAAGAGTCACTTAAACAAATATATGAAAAAGCTCCAGAGCTTTGTTAACAGATGCCTACACCGGATATTAGGAATTAAGTGGCCAGAATAGATAACATTAATTATTAGCAGACATTCTAGATGTTTATTATTGTTTTGGTAAAATGTTTTAGATCGACATTTTTCAGATGTTCCTTCAGATCAGAAAATAATTACAGGCAGCCCAAACCACCCGCAAGATAGAGGATTGCAGCAGGCAGGGTTCAAGCCACCAAATGACAGTCCAGAGCACATTATCACAAGGCAGCCATCCATTCTAATCGCCAGTATTATACTAGATTATAAAATGTATAAATTATTATTATAAAATAAAATTAATGAATTATTAGTAGATCTATACTAGTCAAGATTTAACTATCTATATCTAGATATGATATATATAGATATTTAAAGTAAAGGTCTAGATAAGATCTACTCTGAATCTAGAACTACTCATCTAGTGTCTAGTCTCTAGATCTAAAATATTCTAAAATACAAAAAATAAGAAGAGATCTGGATGATTAGAATTATAGATATCTATTAGATCTTAGAAATGTCAAAAAATCTAATCTAGCCTCTAGATCAGGGGTTCTCAACCTGTGGTTCGCGACCTTGTGGGAGTTGAATGACCATTTGTCGGGGGTTGCCTAAGGCCATCGGAAAATGGGGGGGGGGGGGGGGGGGGG
Source organism: Biomphalaria pfeifferi (assembly GCA_030265305.1). Classification (NCBI taxonomy): domain Eukaryota; kingdom Metazoa; phylum Mollusca; class Gastropoda; family Planorbidae; genus Biomphalaria; species Biomphalaria pfeifferi. The sequence continues at coordinate 1,131,966 of JASAOG010000022.1, forward strand.
GGGAGTGGAATTTGTTTATACCAATTTTTTGTTTGTTTCTAATGTGTTGTAATTTAGTGGATATTAGATTTACATAAGTGGTGGTAATGATACAGGACTTTACTCAAATTACATTATTACCAAACAAATTATGAAAACGACCGTCAATTTTAATCTTCAATGAAAAAAAAAAATAAATGTGTGGATGACGAATATAAACAATGGCATACTGACAGAGGATACAGAGGGCACTTTTAGTAAATGTATCATCCATATTTTTTTTTTTTTAATTGGTTCTTCTTTGTTGTTGTTATTTTTTTAATAATGGTTGTTCAAAACTAGATGCTGCAGACCATACTTTTGTTGTTGCAGAATAAATTTTTCAACAAATTAATTTACTGTCCATCAATGTGTCGAAAAAAAACATTGCGGGATCAAACATTTCTTTGGTGAAGATCTAATCACATCAATAATCAAGGTTAGTAGCACTTTTCCAAGACAAAATTTTAGGAGATTTTAGGAGGTTTTTTAAGGATGAAATCTATGATAAGTGTGTGTTTCCCGTCTGTTTGTGTGATACACAGTAAAACATAAACAAAACTAAGCATTTATCAAATCAATTATTGTTATTTGATTTTAAAAATAATAAATATTTTGCCAATATGCCACAGAAACAATGTTATCAGCTGTGGTATGTCCACAGAAAATGTAATGAAAGTTATCTTTTAATCAAGTAACAACTTGACTGACATCCCAAAATCTCAATCAACCATTTTTTTTCAAAGATTTATTTAAAAACATTACAAATGTTTGCTTATCCATTTTTTAAAATAAGAAACATTCTTAGAGATGCCTTCATACTGTGTAGTCTCTGAGGTGGAAATGTACATTTTTAGTTCCTATGTGTATCTTATAGATACTAGAGTCATGGTGAGCATTTGAGGCAATGTTTTATTCTTCTATTAGTTAACTTAAATCCTTCTCATAAACAGAGCTTGTAATATATAGGGCAATATAGGCCTATTTGAATGTTTACTTGACATTTGCTTTCTAAAAAATGGCTTTTTGGGTTGGGGGGGGATTAGACATATTAACCTTTTTTTTCCTAGCAGAATCTTTTTCAACCATGTAGTTTCCCTTGCTATTACGAGTGAAATAATTTTTACGGACTTTTCACAGCTGTATGCGAAATATTTTCGTTAAATCTACAGTGGATCTAGACTCTTGATCTATGTCACTAAAATTCGCGGACTTTTTCAAGGCTGTAAGAGAATTATCTTCACTGAATTTACAGTAAATCTAGACTCTATAGCTAATTCGCTAAAATTCGAGGACTTTTATAAGTCTTCAAAATTACCAGACTTTAAGTCTTTAAAGTTCGCTTACATTTCAAGGCTGTGATAGAATTTTCTTCACTGGATATAGGCTAACGTAAATCTAGAGTCTAGATCTAAGTAACTAAAATTCGCGGACTTTTCGCGGCAGTGTGCGAATTATCTTCACTGAATCTACAGTAAATCTAGGCTTTAGATCTAAGCCACTAAAATTCGCGGATTTTTCACGGCTGTTTGAGAATTATCTTCATTGGATATACCGTAGATCTAGAGTCCAGATCTAAGTCACCAAATTTGCGGGCTTTTCACTTCTGTGTGCGAATTATCTTCACTAGATTCTAGTATTTAGCGTAAATCTAGAATCTAGCCTATTTCTAGAGTAATCTAGACATTAGATGTATCTTTTATCTGGATCATTAAATTGACTAAAATTCATGAAGTTTTCAGGTTAGGTGCGAATTATCTTCACTAGATCTAACTTAGATCTAAATCTAGATCCTGTTATACCAGCTAAAAGATTTACGGACTTTCCATGCGAAGTCAGTTGTCACTCTTACATTTACAACAAGATTTTAGGTGAGGGAGGGCCCAGAGGGGTGTAGCCAAACATTTCTACACTGCCTTTAGAAAAAAACTGCCAGGTGAAATGCTTGCTTGAGCCAAGGCCATCTTCAATCACGAGGTCGCGCTTCACAAGTAGTGAAAGGCAGTGTAGACACGTCAATGGTCAGCTCATTAACACAGCCAGCCCGTAAGGTCATGCGATCAGAATGCCTAGTTACGCTGTTGTCCCCCCCCCCCCCATTTTTTTAAAGAAATAAGCAAAATTATATTTTTAAAAATATTGGGTAAAAATTTTAGGAGAGTGGACAAAATTTTAGGAGAATTCTGGCAATTTTTAGGAGAATTTTAGGATTTTAGGAGACTTCATTTTTTTAGGAGATTTTAGGAGTTTTTAGGTGCGCTACGAACACTGAATAATACGCCATCGTCAATGGAAATAAATTCATTATGGAACAACTCATGAACACGGACTTTGAACAAAATAAAGTTAATGAAAGAAAAGAGAATGACGATCATCTTGCGGTATAGTTTTACTTCAATAGTTAAAGCAGAAATCCAGAGACCCCGATGCAACAAATGTAATGAAGTTCTTACTGCCGTATGTATTATGGCCGAGCTACGACATACAGTAGTTTAATTTTGAATCCTGATTAAACTCAGACTTGACTCAGATGGAAAATGCCATAATTAAAACATATCAGCCTATGAAGATTCTTATTTTGGTGGCTCTCAGAATCGCCAGAGTTCTGAAACCTCACACCATTACCAAGGAGTTATTGTCAGTGGCCAAAGACATTGCTCGCTATGATTGGATCAAATTTTTTAAATAAATTTTGTGCAATTTGCATACCTAGTGACACTATTCACAAGAGATTAGTTGACATGTCTTCTGATACTAAGGGAATGATATTTGCTTCTTTAACAAACTTGACGAATCCAGAGGTTTTGTAGATTGTTCACAATTACTAGTTCCGGTATACTTACGATAATACATAAAGGCGATTTTAAAGATAAGTTCCTATGCAAACATCTATCAATGGCCTCTACAGTGATGTAACTGACAAAGTTGGTTACATTTGAAAAAGTAAAAAAGACTTCTAGGAGAAAATATCTGTAGCACAGATAGTGCTCTAAGTATGCTTTAATGTGGGTCTGGATGTCAATGTTTGTTACAGAGTCACCATTAGAATCCATTGTATTTATTTACCGTATTATAAACATGCAATGAAAAAGTAAATAAATAAAAATATAAAATCTACTTTTTAAAGAAAATTAAAGCACACATTTTTTTACACTAAATAAATATGATATGTTTCTAACAATTAAGTTAACATCATGTATATTGGTTTTATACATGTTGCAGATGATGTAAAGGTCAACTGTTTCTGAGGGTTTTACAAGGATGTTATAAGGCCAGTACAACGATCAACCGCATTAGTATTACTTTACTTTTCCCCAACTAATGTCAGGCACCCATTAGAGATGGGTGGACTCAAAGGAGCCCAAAGATCCCGAAATTAAAAATCCCAGTCTTCACAGGATTTGAACCCGGGAATCCCGGTTCAGAAGCCAAGCCCTTTACCACTCAGCCACCGCGCCTCTACATTGACCTAGACATACGTCTCATATGACAAAAAAATATGGTTGGTGGTGGCCTCCTAGTAAAAATTTGTATTAGGGGGTGGCGGAGAAAAAAAGGTTGAGAACCGCTGCTCTAGATAATCTATAGATCTAGATCCCTGATATTCCCTATTGCTTTGTTGTTCTCTAAATAATCTAATCTTGATCTAGTATAATACTAACAGTAACTAAAGTGAATAGAAGTGTCTATAATGATAATCACTATAAACTGTCATTACTAGTAGATCTCTATTCTAGTACATGGTAATAGGCGATATTATGCCGCCCATGCCTGATCCGGTTCTTTCTGTAGACAATAGGCTCATAAACCTACCCTCCAAAGCTGTACCATCGCAAATTAATATTAAGCCGAAAAAAATATATATTTAGTTTTTCAAGTTCTTTAATCATTGTTGTAATGAAAAATACGCCATTTTGTTTATTACATTCTTAAGAGGATGTAACTCTTCATCCCAGAAGTTTAAAAAACAATACACTAAGAGCAAGTATCACTGAACTATATATTATTTTGATGGAATTTAGTATGATCAAATTTAGATTTAGTGCTAGCTTTAGGGTTAGGTTTAGAATTTGGTTTAAGGTTAGGTTTAGTGAAACCTAGCCCTTACCTTAAACCTAGCACTAAACCTAAACACTAACCCTAATTCTATACCTAAAACCTAACCCTAAACCTAGCACTAACCCTATCCCTTAATCTAATTACTAAACCTAACCCTAATTCTAAACATAAACCCTAATTCTATACCTAATTCTTATTCTAAACATAACCCTAAACCTAGCAGTAAACCTTTTATTTTGATCATAATAAACCTAATCGTTAACTATAATTTAGTACTCGAAACAATATATAGTTCAGTGACATTTTTTTCTTTACTTCCTCACCAGAACATCATAACAATATGGTGTCGCCTCTTATTACAGCAATAATAAGGAACTGTAAAAACTTAATTATTTTTTTTCGGCTTAATATTAATTTGCGATGGTACAGCTTTGGAGTGTAGGTTTATGAGCCTACGGTCTACGTAGGACCACAGAAAGAAGCGGATCAGGCTTGGGCGGCATAATATCGCCTATTACCTAGTACATATCTAGATCTTAAGTCTAGAGCTATTCTAATTCTTTTCTATAGTCATATTCAAATATTGATAATAATTGATATTCTAATTCTGTCTCTATTCTACTTCTAGAGATCTAGAAGTTCTAGTCTAGTCATTCTGCTTTTTAGTTTTTTCTAGACTAGACTAGAATTTAGAATACTAGTAAAAATGACTAGATCTAGAATCACTAGATATAAATATAGATCTAGTTACTAGACTAGAGTCACTAGATTTCTAGACTAAGAAGATCTATGTTGATCTAGATCTTTTTTTTTAACACACACAAACAATAGTGAACATTCCATAATATTCATTGTTGAAGTACCCTGAATTACTCGCATTGGTAGCCTCAATGCTATGAATACGAAGTTTGTTGGCAATATCCTTCAAAGACTGGATTGTCTGGGCATCAGGTCTGTGATATTTGCTCATTGTGGTTAAAAATAATAGAATAAGTAAGGTACAAACAATTTAATTTAGAAAATAAATCTAGATTATGTTATCAAGCCGATGTTCCTTAGCTTGTAAAGGCTATCAAACTGGGAGTCGAAAAGGAAGACACCGGTGACTCTAGCCTTGACCTATGAAAAAAGTTCAAGCGTAGTACGATGTGAGGGTCACTGTACTTGTTATGCTGGGTAATCTGCACTAGATCTGGGTATGTTGCAGTTGCTCAATAATTTTATTCATGATTATTTGTATGATAAAATAAACAAAAAACGAAGAGTATGTAAAGTACCCATTTCAAACCTTTCGATCCATGGCGCAGTTGCTGTAAAGTTCATTTGTATCTATGGCCGACGGTTAAAGTGGTCGAGTGCGTTTAGGCCTTCGTATCACTATATTATATAAGCATTTATATTTATATTATTTATTACATTTATATTACAAATTTGTACAAATACTCCTTCCCTAGTGCTATTAGAGCATGAAATGGGTTGCCTGAGCTAGCCAGGAAAACCAGTGACTTGGCAGAATTTAAGTCATTGGTTAATATGCATGACTAAATGCATGACGCGTAGGACGTAATCATCTTCTTTCTGAAGTAACGTCTGTATTATATAAGATAAGATAAGACATTTCTGCAGGGGCGGACTGGGTATCAAAATCGGCCCGGGCATTACCATATAAACCGACCCATAAATATCATGTCATATTTTCGGTGAGGGGGATTTTAATCCCCTCCGCAATTTATATATATAGTGTGGGTGTATATGCAATTAATCTTCATTACATTCTTATCTTTCAGTCTTTTAAGCGTTTTTCCTACCCTAGAATACTCTCTTCCTATAATTAGCGAAAGGCAGTATACACCGTCAAGTGACAGCTAGGGAGTCTGGGTGAGCGCTGTAAGCTCCCCCAGTGGGGTCCGGGGCGAAGCCCCGGATCCAAGCATTTTTTCCGTTATTTTAAGCTTTAAAAAATGCATATTTTGGGGTATCTACAGTGCAATTAGCCTGCTACTCTTCCGCTAAAAAAATCAAAAACTAAATCTTCTATTCAATGGAGTCCAGTGACTGGTAGAAAAAGGTAAAATGCTTTAGTTTTGTATTGGAGGGGGGGGGGGAGGGAAACCACAAAACCCCTTTTGGCTACGCTCATGAAATTTGGTGAACGTAGTTTGCTTAAGTTGGCTTCACTAGGGAAGTAAATAAAGTTTCCCTTTAAGACAATGAGATCTGAGGCCGGTGATGGTTTGAACTCCTCCCCTCTCGGCTACGCCCATGTGTTTTATCATAGGTGTAAGCCTAAATCTATTCAAAATATATAAAGTTTGATAACGCATCGAAAACTGGATGTATGCTTTCGTAGGCTTACATAATGTATTCTATTTATACATGTATGTAGTCTGAAAACTATAAACACTACAATAGCAGCCTTAATGAGTTTCAAACTTTTTGGTATTACTTAAAGATTACAGAAGTTTTTTCAAAAAAATAAAAATAATTAGGTCCTACGCATTTCAAGTGTCAATTTAGTCATGAATGTTGATCTGTGACTTAAAATATGCTAAATCATTGGTTTTCCTGGCTGACTCAGGCAACCCATTCCTTTAAAGTTGTATCTCCACAAATACAAAACTAGGGGTCTATCGAGCCGTCGTCCTCCCTACATTGCTCTATGACTCCGAAACATGGATAGTGTACAGTTAACATGCAAAGAAACAATCACTTGCACATAACATGTCTGTGAAAAATACTGAACGTCAAATGGCAAGACAAAATACCAGATACTGAAGTCCTTCAAAGAGCGGGGGTGCAAAGCATCCACACAATTCTGATGCAGTCCCAGCTGCGATGGGCAGGACACATATGCAGAATGGAAGACCACCGCATCCCTAAACGACTCTTGTATGGCCAACTAAGCGAAGAAAAGCGCTCGCAAGGTTGTCGAAGAAAGCGCTTCAGGGACACCCTTAAAGCTTCTCTGAAGGCGTTCAGCATAGACCCAGCCACCTGGGAGACAGAGGTACATGACAGAGCATCATGACGTCGCGCTGTGAAAACTGGCGCACAGGTTGCTGAGGAAAAGAGAACAAAGCTGGCAGAAGAAAAACGCCAGAGAAGAAAAGCAAGGCCAGTGAAACTAGTTCCAGCTGGAATAACCTGCCTATGGGCGGCCGAACATTCCGGGCTCACATAGGTCTCACCAGCCACACGAGGAGACATAAAACCCCAGTGCAAAGCCCTCAGCCTCCTGGATGACAAAGTGGTCATAATCGAACTACGATGGACGAACTATTTATATATATTCCTTTAAAAGATAAGAGAAAGCAGAACGGTTAGAGAGGTACTTACTTAATGTGAAAAGCTCTTGCTTCGTCTTAGTACATTCTCAAAAACGCGATTTGTATATGAATATATAATTTAAAATATAAATGATTCTAAATCTCCTTTCATCGGATGTGACAGCGCTATATAAATTATTGTAATAATTTTTCATCATTAATGACTTCATACTAAGCATAAGTTTGCCATTAATCATAACGGTACAAATCTTGATTTCGATCTAGATTTGTTTTAATTCAATAATAATTATTTTTTTTAAGCCTTAAGTGTAGTATTTTTAGATTTATGTTGTTACAAGTAAACAACAATAAACTGACTTTTTTCTTTTCAATCGCAGAAAGTAGAACTTTATACGGTTATCTTATATAATACAGACGTAACTTCAAAAAAGAAGATGATTACGTCCTGCGCGTCATGCATTTAGTCATGCATATTAACCAATGACTTAAATTCTGCCAAGTCACTGGTTTTCCTGACTAGCTCAGGCAACCCATTCCATGCTCTAATAGCACTAGGGAAGGAGGAGTATTTGTACAAATTTGTCCTAGCATATGGGATGAGGAATGTGCCTTTATCTTTGTGTCTTTCAGAGTATTTTATTAAATTTTGTTTTTGTATTTGAAGATTATGGTTCACTGTTTTATGTATAATTGTTACTTTACTTTTGAGTCTTCTGTCCTGAAGGCTTTCTAAATTTAGTGATTTTACTATAGGTGTTACTCTAGTCAAATGTGAATATTCATTTGTTATGAATCTCACTGCTCTATTTTGTGTCTGTTCCAGTTTCTTAATGTTTTCTTGAGTTAAGGGGTCCCAAATGGGGATGCATATTCTATTATTGGCCTAACCAAGGTTAAATAACATTTTAGTTTTATGTTCTTATTTGATTTATAGAAATTTCTTTTAATAAATCTTAATGCTTTGTTTGATTTTTTTTATAGTTTCATCAATATGTGGATTCCACGACAGTTTTTCATTTATTATAACTCCTAGGTATTTTGCGTTTTTAGTCTATGTTACTGGTTTGCCATGAATAAGATAAGTGGAATTAATTTGTTTTAGTTTTTTTGTTACTCTTAACAAGTGACATTTTTCTGGGTGGAAAGACATGCTCCAATTTGATTCCCAACTCTGTAATTCATCTAATTCTCTTTGTAAAATATCTGTGTCTTGTGTTGTTTTTATTGTTCTATATATTATGCAATCGTCTGCAAATAATCTGACTTTTGTTCCTGAAGTAATGCGATTTGGTAAATCATTTATGTAAATTAAAAATAGTAGTGGACCCAAGACTGTTCCTTGAGGTACACCTGAGTTTACTGTTATCGGTGTTGATTTAGAGCCATTTATTAATACAGTTTGTTCTCTCCCTATCAGAAAATCTTTAATCCACTGATGCAGTGGACCAATAATGCCAAAATATTTTTAATTTTTAAGCAAACTATGGTGGTGAACTTTGTCAAAAGCCTTAGAAAAATCTAGTAAGATAGCATCTATTTGTTCACTATTATCTAAGCCTTTAGAAAAATCATTAATTAGTCCTATTAGTTGTGTTTCACATGATCTATATTTCCTAAAGCCATGTTGGTATGGTGTGAGGACATTTTGTTTGTCTAAGTAGTTAATGATGTTGCTACATATTATGTGTTCTAGGATTTTACATGTGAAGCTGGTGATACTGGTCTATAGTTTCCTGGGTCAGATTTTTCTCCTTTTTTAAATAGGGCGGTGACATTAGCTTCTTTCCAGTCCTTTGGTACTCTGCCCTGGTTAAGTGAAGCCTGAAAGAGTATTTTGAACACTGGGGCTAGCTCGTTGCTTAGTTCTTGGAGTAATCTAGCTGGAATACCATCAGGTCCAGACGCTTTATTTGGTTTGGTGTTGGCTAATAGTTTTTGAATACCATTTTCTTGTACTACTATATCTTCTATGTTGTCTACTTGGTTCAAATTCAGTAATATATCTTTGTCTCCTGGGGCTGAGAATGCTGATGCAAAGTATTTGTTTAGGATGTTTGCTTTAGTTTCATTATCATTATCTATTATGTTATGTTCATCTTTTAATGGCGCTATGCCTGTTGTTTCCATTTTCTTAGACTTAATGTATGACCATAGGTTTTTGTTGTTATCTTTAGATATTACATTGTTTATGTATTCACTCTGCAGCTGTCTGCTTACTTTTTGGGTTAAGTGTTTAATTTTTATATACTTTTTGTAAACTCTTTCTGCCTTAGTTTCTTTAAATTTTCTATATAGGTTTTCCTTCTGTTTACAAAGCTTCATAAGTCTATTATTAAACCAGCATTTATTTATTTTGTTTAATGCATATGTAGTTGGTATATGATTTTCTATAATGCTTTTAAGATGGTTTTTAATGAAATTCCAGAGGTCATCGACTGGTTGGTTAATGTCTTTTTCTAATATGAATGTTTGTTGAAAGTTTAATGCAGCTTGGTGTAGTTGTGTTGGGTTACATTTATTCCAGAGTAAGATTTTTCTTTTGGGTTTTGAATTGGCTACTGCTTTTATCTGACTGTGTATTTTTATGATCTCATGGTCTAATAGACCAGGGATAATATCATAATCAACTACTAATCCAGGTCTGTTGGTTAAGAAGAGATCTAATGTGTTGTTTAATCTAGTTGGCTTTTTAATGATTTGATCTAAACTTCGGTTGTGTAAAGTTCTTATGAAAAGCTCATTTATGTTCTTAAGGTTTTGGTGTTTATCTATGGTTAGTGTTTTACAATTTATATCAGGTAGGTTGAAATCACCCATAATCCAAAAAACTGCATTTTTATTTGTCTCTTTATGTGTAGTAAGCTGATTACATAGTTCCTGCATGTATTCTAAACTAGAATTTGGTGGTCAGTAAATGCTGCCTATTATTAAGGATGTTGAGGTGGTATTAATTTTACAAAATGTAGATTCTATATTTTTTGAGTTAGGTAAGGTAATTTCTTCAGCTATAAGAGTGTTTTTTTATTGCTAGAAGAACTCCTCCCTGATTATCAGCCCTATCTTTTCTAAAAATTTCATAATTACTATTGAAAATTTCTGCCAAGTTTTTGTTCCTGCAATTAATTAATTAAGTCTGCTGTTTTGTTCCTAATGCTTTGAAAATTTATTACTAAGGTTTTAAGGTATTTTGGTATTACTTCTTTAGTAGGTTTGTTTAGTGAGGCTGTTGTATTAATTTTAGTGGATTTAGGTTTAACAGGAGTGGATCTGGCTAGTGGTTGGTGAGTTTGGTTTGGGATGGTGTTTAGGATATTGTATGGGTTAGAAGTGTCTGCATCAAAGGAATCAAACAGTCCTGATGTAAACTGAGGTAACCCACACGGTACACAGTGCCATGATGCGTCTTTGTTGCCTTGTTTTTATACCCATATTGAGCTATGAAAAAGTAGGGTGGTTTGCAATTTCTCGGCTGTGTGTATGTGTTTAATTTAACTTCTATTAAGTTTTCTTAAAGAACTAATTGTCTCCCCTTTTGGCGCGTTATATCAATGTTTTCTAACTTAACCTCTCCTCTCCCTCTTTTTCGTTAACTTTCACTGGAACAATAAAAAAACGGGTGAGGGAAGGAGCAAAACAAAAATAGGAGTGCCATCAAAGGTCCATGCTTACCAGCAAAATGATCAGGCCAAACACAGTCTTGAAGACATCAAAGAAGTGTAGAAGGCCATGCCGCTCGTGCATAGCAGAAAGTACGGTTTAAGGTTTTACAAATGATAACACATACAGTGTATGATGTAATTCTTAAAATTTTATTCTTGTTGCATTTCGAAAAAAAATTAATTGTAATAATAATTAAAAAAAAAACAAGACAAGAAAACGTGTTCGGGCCTATGTGTCTTGCTGCTGTCACATTTTTTTAAAATTGTCTGTATTTAATTTTTTTTTCTTTGGTCGCGACCAGACCGGCCCATTTGGTACCGGCCCACCGGGCATTTGTCCGTTTGCCCATATAGCCAGTCCGCCCCTGCATTTCTGCATACCTTCACATTCGTCGTCCGAAATGAAAAATAAACCAAGCATCTAGAAAATGTTTATAATCTTATCCCCATTACAATGAACAGGGATAACAATTTTTAAAAAAATACACAGTATATATACCCATTTATTTAGATTAGTGACCCAAAGCTTAAACTGGGGGGCATTTCCAACCAGGAGATATAAAAGACATCTGAAGTAGGCGTAAATATTTCACACAAACATTTAGGCTTGCCTGCGTTTTTGTGTATGTAGCCTATGTGTAATGAAATGTGAAAACAAGGTAAAATAAATTATATTTTTAGTATACGCTGATACTTAAAATTAAGGAGGTTGGCATTGTTAACAATTTATAGCAACAGAGACATACAAGTAATAATAGTATTATAATTAAGCCTTATTTATTTTATTATTATTATTATTATTATATTAGAAAAAAATTAATATTCATTCTCTGGCACTACCAGGGTCGAACTTCTTTAAAGAGAAACAAAATTCATTGTAGTCCCTTTAACCACTGGCACATTTTCCTGCAGCAGTATCGCGTCGCCTTCAGAGAGAATCTTCCAAGTGATGTTGCCCAAGACATGAAAGTACACATACGTGTCAGTGAGGTCAGTTTTCACTATCCCCACGGTTGATTTAACAACAGGGTATATTATTATTTTAGACAACTTCCCTAATCGCTGAATCTCTTATGAGCTCCCATATTTTCTTTCTTTTTTCTATTTCAGTTTCCTCAGCCAGCAAAGCTGATATGTAGCGGACTTTTTCAATAAAAAGTAAATCAGGGCGATTGTGTGTTGTTGGGTGAGGGGGTGCCTCATTTGAAAATAATGTGTGTATATTTTATCTTTATTAATATATAGTTTTTAGTATGCGTTTTGAAAATATAAAACCGGGTTTACAAACTCACTTTTATCGCTGACAAGGCGCCGGGTTTTATCAAAAAAGTGGGGCTGACTGCAAAAAACTTGGCGCACCTAGTTAATTTGGTGGATATAATATATGTATACATATTAAGAATAATTTAAGATTTCTTTAAAAAAACAACATTTGTATTATTACATTAGTAACTAGAACTCGAATTAGTAATATTTGAATGAGACAAATAAACGTACTTGAATAGCTTGTAACATTCAGTCTATGATGCTTACTGAGTAGAAAAGAAAAACGCAAAATAAAAAAAAATACTAAAAAAAAAAAAAAGCTTGTATTAATGTGTATCAATTAGTTTGGATCAGTCAGGTAGGCCTAATAGATTTTGACTAACAATAATAAACCTGTGCGATTAGATTTATTTTTTTTATTAATTGTTTTTTGTTTAGTACAATTTCATGCTTTTAGCGTTATCAAGACGCTTTGATCCTATCTTGTCTGTACCAGTTGGAAAAGGGGGGAAAGAATGGGGTATATGGGGGGATATCTTTTTAAATGTATTTTTTTATAAACAAAAAAAAAAAAAAAAAAAAAAAAAAAAAAAGGAACGACCTGAATTCGAGCTTCTGAGCTAAAGCCTTCTCGGGCTTTTCAAGCCAACTTGGTAGCCACTCTGCTTGCTAGCGAAGAGAAGAATCTATGAACATGGAAGATTGTTTAGTTATCTATTGTTTCTATTTCATGTTTGTGTTCACTAAACCTCGGACTGCAGCCTAATATAAAGGGGACTAATTTAGCTTATACCACCACCTCAATCAAGTACTATATTTCTTTTTTTTTTTGTTTGAGATTCCAAACAAAGTAATTTATTACCAATCGTTAATTAACTATTAATTTATTAATTTAAAAAAAAATTCATGTGTTTTCAGGTAAAAGAAATAACTGCAAAATTTCAGCTTACCTCGAGATTAGGTATCGGAGAAATAATGTGTACAAACTTTTGGCCAGACAGACATACAGACAGACACAGACAGACAGACAAAGTTAGTTGAAGTATTTAAGGTCACGAAATGTCCTTAAGTGTGCCAATAATCATAATCGTAAGTATTTGAGTATTTTTCACTATAGATAAACTCAGATTCTAGGTATTTTTAAAACTTAACCAGGGGGTCACTGTTTTGTGCGCCGCCTGTTGGTTGCTTCTTAAATGATAAAGCAAAATGTTGTTCACTTTTATGTTTCGATCGCAATATAGTCTAGAATGTGTACTTTATAACGTAATCTAGATCTATTGGTTAGAACTAAATGAATTTTAATATTTAGTAAAAAAAAAAAAAAAAAAAAAAAAAAGGAAGGAGGGGCAGCGGTGGGAAATGGTGGAAATGCATTAGCGTAAAGCTTGTAGGCCTAATTAAAGGCCTAATATAATAGATGCATATCACGCATATGTAGATCTGCTACTAGATTTATGTCATTTATTAATTATGTCAATATAATTAATGAAGTTTTAACCAACACATGGGTAGTAAAGTAATGTATTGTTTAATTATTATTACAGACGTTCTTTGGAAGCCCCAAAAAAAAATAATCCCAGGAAACACAATGCTATTGCTAAATGTTGTATAATTTGAATCTCGTGAACTCACTAAAGGCCGCGGGATACCCATTTGAGACCAAAAGAAAATCCGCTGCCGAGGACAGACGCAGACGGAGTAAAGAAAATCTGAATCGACCACCGGCGGACAATGGTTGTGCTTGCCATGGGGGATGTGGCAAAATATGTAGGTCACAGCTGGGACTGCGTTGTCAAGGGGAATACTGCATTCCTCATTAATCTTCGGACTCGAAGATAAGCCTTTATAACATACGTACCGTTCGGTTGATACTATTTTTGCCAAATAAAAGTTAGTAAATTTTAAACCTAAAGGAAATACTTCTTCGTTTTGAAATAAAACATCTGACCTAAAAACCAGGACTGTAATAGTGCCAATGTCCATAGTGACTTGAACACGTAACAGCAAAGCAGCACAATTGAGAGATCATATTCTCTTTGACTTGTAGGCCCATATCAGGTCCAGAGAGGATATAGTCACTAAAATGGCAACGGTAAAAGTTATAATGGTCATATACTCTATCAAAGAGAATAGAAACAAAAGGAATGAAACGTATAGGGCCTATCAGCCTATGTAGTCATATTATAGTTACACCAAAGAGAAAAGATTTCTGGGCTTCATTGATTATGAAATAATTAACTTTAAAATTGGGGAAATTAATGGTTGATTTGTTTTTCTAGTCAATCACTCCCCCTCCTACACCCCTCTGTTGTAGGTCTATGAGATTAGGGAGCTCGAAATATCTCATGATAATCATACAATGGCGTAGCCAGGAATTTGCCATAATTTGAGGTGCGGGGGGGGGGGGGGAGGGGGCTTGGCCTCTTTAGGGGCCCCCGAATTTGGTGTAATATTTAATATTAATGTAAAAAAATAAATTTGAACACTCATTTGGGGACCCCTCAAGTGGGGGCCCTGGGGGATTTTCAAATTCTCTCCACTCCCCCACCCTATCTACGCTACTGTTATCATATTAGGCTCTCCATATTGTACTAGCAGTACATGTGTGACTTAAGCCTTCCACGCGTAAGGTCTCATTTCATGTATACTGCTAATTAATTTGTTTTTGTATTCATTAAACTAATGCCACGCACATTTTCTTTTTAAACTAACCATCATCCTTGTTAGATTTAAGTATGGACCAACTGGCATCTTCGGTCTAGCTAGGACAGATTTCAGCCTCTATCTTATGATCTAATCTTAGAAATTAAAATAATAATAATAATAATTACTCACTATGCTTTGTGGCGTATCCATGTTTTAATCTATTCGTGCATATTAATTACTCAAACTCTACCAGTCTTCCTAGCTTACTCAAGCAACTAATGGAACCTATAGTGACGAAAGAGCACTTAGGCTACATACGACCTTATACGAATTTGTCCTAGTGAAATGTCCCTATATCTTTGTATTGGAGTATTTTTATATTGCGTTTTTTCTTTTTCTTTCTTTTTTTAAATCATAGTTTTATGTATTGTTGCTAATTTACTTATTCTGTCCTAATCGAGGTGTCTCTAAGTTATATGCGATTCCATTCAAAAGGATGTTATGTTAGATAGCTAGAATAGCTTCTTTTTTTTTTCTTTTCTAAAATGCCTAAATAGGTAGGCTTCAGAAGCTTGTATTTACTAAAATACTAAATTATAGGTCTGTGATAAGAAGTTTTCTTTCAGTCTACCTTTTCAAGTTGACATAATATACTAGCCCACCAAATTATTCGTATCCTGAATGTAGATCTAAGACTGCAAAGTCATACTTTGACCTACATGAACACTATGTTAACACAGTGAAGAGAAAAGCCTTATTCACCGTGACTTAGGACAACCAATTGGATTGCTCCCCTCAAATGTTTCAGTCGCTGCTCCGATACTACGGACTACGCTAGTCGCGGCTAGTGGTCTCTTGACCTATGTATTTCGCGATAAAATAATCGACTTAATCCATCCGGATGTCCACGAGGCTTTAAAATTGAAAACTGACTTCAAAAGCTACTTTAATGTAGCTTTAGAGCTACTTTAATGTAACTTTAGAGCTATTTTAATGTAACTTTAGAGCTACTTTAATGTAACTTTAGAGCTACTTTAATGTAACTTTTCTACAACTAATGCTTGGGAAACAAATAAAACCAAAAAAAAAGGGGGTGGGGCATTCTTCATTCCAGTTTCCCCATTTATGTTATGGTGGAGTGAAATTATCTTTAGGATTATTAGACCTAATCGTTATTGGAAGATGGTGAGCGCAAAACTCTTCTCGCGTGACTGTAGAATGTCAGTACTCTGAAAATAAATAAGAACCAAAGAAAATCGACACTGTGGTAAGAATCAGAATAGGGTGTAGATCTTCTATTTAAAAAAAAATGCAACACAAGGATTCCATCGTTTTGTTTCTTGTCTTATTAACCCTTTAAGTCCTACATCTTTAAAAGCCTGTGACAACAGCAATGACTGACAGTTATATGCTAAATGTAAATTGCGGAAATAGGTCAAATAGGTCCCCCTACTTATTGCAACACAACATAGGCCTAGAAGACTTATTTAGTACTGACGCTAGAGCTTTGAATTAAAACCATTCGGTTCACAGCAGCATTCAATCAGAGATTGGAACTAGAACAAACAAATCTGGTCCCATCATAGCCAACTGTTTCCAAGGGTCTGGGGACAAACTCTGTGGGGTCTTAAAACATAGCCTGACCGACTTTATCGTCTGTTTGGTCTTTAATCCTATTTTTGTTTAGACTATACCAAGAGGTCCAATACCTATTGTTAGCCTCATAGTGAAAACGAGGCTGAGCTGATCTGAAACATAAAACTTTTTTAAAAAGTTAAATAGGAAACTTCCACTTAAAAACAGACGCATTTTAATCTTTCTTTGTTCTCGGTGTTCAGAGAGCTTTTATAACAAATTAAACTAAACAGATGTATCTTTCATTTTGAAATATATTTAATTAGTGAAATCAAATAATACATTTGTACTCATATGGGAATTATTCTCAAAGTAAACGGGCTTCCTCTTGATGTTGCAAAATGTATAGCCAAAATGTGGAAAATTTTCGCTTTGTCATAAATATTTATTAATAGTATTGCAGGGAGATAATTAAGAAATGCATCTATACTTGTTTTAACATAGTTAAGTCCCCTTTATAAAAGTCTCAATTACCTGTCCTAAATCATATGTTTTCAAACTGGGCCGAAACACAAGCTTTGCGCCCCTAAGAAGTACCACTTTACACAGACATATAATAATGCTAATACTAATTTTTAGTACCCATAAAGAAATTCGTCTTACAATTTGTGCATTACACCAAACAAAACATTAGAACTATAGAAAAAACAAAATATACCTCACATCAGATCTATTCATACATTTACATGCGAAAAGTTTATATCAGATAATTTAATCATATTTAATAATTTGATTGCCAGGAGGACAAAAGTGTTTTTTTGTCTGTCTTTGCTATCGGTGTCTTGTACTTCTTTTGTGATGGTTTAATCTCAAAATCCTGATCCAAAGGGGGCTTTTTTTTTAATTTCTAGAATCTTTTTAGCTTTCTTATAAATGTTTTTTTTTTTTTTTTTACCAATGACTTTACCAGCAGCATTTAGGATTCTATGAAATTTATTTGTTTTTAATGTTCAGATTGCCATACCAGACAGTGACATTTAAACCTAAAATATTGCAGATGTGATCATGTGAGCGTGATTAAACATAGCCAAGGCCTTTTTGCTAACATTAAATGAGGAAATTGTTCTAAGTAATCGTAGTCTTTGCTACCCTTTTTTTGTGTGATATAATCAGTAATTGGATCAAAATTTAATTTATTGCCAAAGATAATATAAAGGCATTTAAAAGTTTGTCCTATTTTAATAGTCTCTCCAGCTACAGAAACAATATCATTTTCCTTCTTCTCCCTACGAACATCTATAATCATTTCTTTATTGTTTTCTTTACATTTAATATAGAAAAATATCTTTATAGTATTCTTCAATGTGTTCTATTTCTCTGAAATACTCATTTACGTCTGAACTCTCTGAGAGCTGTGCAAGAATAACCGTATACGCGGATTCTATACTTATAAATGAATCAAATATCTCAAAAAGCTTAGAACCTTAGGGCCATTTCAAGTCCAAATACAGCACTGTTCTCAACTCTTGTGAAATATTTTCTTTTTTTTTTTGGAGGGGGGTGGATGAGGGGGGGGGCAACTAGCAAATCATGCCCTTCTATTCGAGGCTGTATACAAATAAAGCAACATCATGTTCATCTTTCAGAGGTTGTATGTACAAAGTTTTTTTTAAATTTATTTTCTCTCAAAGAATGTCTAATCGGAGGAAAGAAGGAAAGTCTTTAAACAGCGAATAAAAATGGGAAAAAAATCTGGTTCTTTAATTCTTCATGAAATAGGTATACTAAATTCTTCGGTATCAAACAATGACATTTAAATTGTTTTGAAACAATCCAATGATACTGTCACGATCATCAATGATGCTAGATGTCACGTTGAAGATTATCTTGATCTATATTGCACAATCAATGATCGTGGTTGCCGAGGATTTAGAAATCGTCAGTTGATAAAATGATCATTTAGAAGTTGCTAGTTGATAAGATGATCATCTAGAAGTCTAGATTCGTTGCTAGTCGATAAGACGATCTAAGTATGTTATTATTAAATTTAATGAAGAAACTTCTTCTCGTCAAATACAAATACTTTAATTCAGAACTTGGAAAAGCTATTCACAAATAATTACAATGATATACTGTGATACAATAAATCAAAAATTATATTTCTACTAGTTTAAATGATTTACACAATAATATGATCATGTCATCTTGCTTTGAGTTACAACACGAGACTGGCGGTTATATCTAGAATCTTTCAGAGCTTTGGGCGTTTGCCATGTGACTAATATCTCTTTGCCGCTTGGTTAATCATTCTGACCAATAAATACAGCTCAACGTACAATAATTAATATTTCTAACCAATCACATTTATTCCAAAAACAGAACGTTTGCTGCGTGCTTGGTAATCCCCGAGCTAGATGGAATCTAGCCGACAGACCTTGGGCTAAATATAGATACAGTGTACGTGACAGATAGTATCTATGAAAAGAAGGGAGAGGTATGAATCTGGGGCCTTGCAAGCGTCAGAAGTCTAACTATGTAATTCTACGGCCTTGCAAGCATCAGAAGTCTAACTATGTAATTCTAGGGCCTTGCAAGTATCAGTCTAACTATGGTTGTGTGACTCTGGAGGCTTGCAAGATCACAAGTCTCACTATGGTTGTGTAATTCTGGAGCATTGCAAACATCAAAGTCTATCTATGGTTGTGTGAATCTAGGGCCTTGCAAGCATCTGAAGTCTAACTATGTTTGTGTAATTCTGGGACCTTGCAAGCATCAGAAGTTCAACTATGGTTGTGTGATTCTGGGGCATTGCTAGCATCTGAAGTCTAACTATGGTTGTGTGATTCTGGGGCATTGCTAGCATCAGTAATCTATCTATGGTTGTGTGATTCTGGGGCATTGCTAGCATCTGAAGTATATCTATGGTTGTGTGATTCTAGGGCTTTGCAAGCATCTGAAGTCTATCTATGGTTATGTGATTCTGGGGCCTTGCAAGCATCTGAAGTCTATCTATGGTTATGTGATTCTGGGGCCTTGCAAGCATCTGAAGTCTATCTATGATTATATGATTCTGGGGCCTTGCAAGCATCTGAAGTCTATCTATGATTATATGATTCTGGGGCCTTGCAAGCATCTGAAGTCTATCTATGATTATATGATTCTGGGGCCTTGCAAGCATCTGAAGTCTATCTATGATTATAAGATTCTGGGGCCTTGCAAGCATCTGAAGTCTATCTATGATTATATGATTCTGGGGCCTTGCAAGCATCTGAAGTCTATCTATGATTATATGATTCTGGGGCCTTGCAAGCATCTGAAGTCTATCTATGATTATATGATTCTGGGGCCTTGCAAGCATCTGAAGTCTATCTATGATTATATGATTCTGGGGCCTTGCAAGCATCTGAAGTCTATCTATGATTATATGATTCTGGGGCCTTGCAAGCATCTGAAGTCTATCTATGATTATATGATTCTGGGGCCTTGCAAGCATCTGAAGTCTAACTAGTTTAGCAGTTTTTCGTTGTTGTTGTTTTTTCGTTGTTCTTTTTTTTGGTGGGGGGATGGGGGAGTGAGTGTTGATGGTTTTCTGTTGTGTTTTTTACTTTTGAACTGCTGCTAGACAAAAGATGGTCTTTGGTTTGTGCCCTGGGTTGAGGCATTCAAATATTTTCACCATTTTTAATTTACCACTTTCTATCATTAAGTACTACCGTACTTAGTTCTGCCTTTACTGAATTAAACGTGCATGCAGCAATTGTTGCACAGGACCAATTCCTCCGTTTAAATTGTGTTTTAGCTAAAAACATATAAGTGCAATGGAACTTTCACAGAGAAGCATATTATTAATCAGGAGAGAAACACCATTTGTATTAAATATTCTCTTAAATAGAGATATTTAAAATACTTCAGCCAACTTCAAGTTCTCTTGCGTTGACAAGGGGAATAAGTTTTAAAATAAAAGAAACATTCTGTTTATCCACAATACATTCCCTTTCAAAATGTTATGAAGTTCACCTAACTAGAGACACACGCAGTCACACACACATACACAGGGAAGGGAGTAGGAACAGGAAGAGTATAATTCTACTGTGTATTGTCTATCTAATTTATCTAATTAATAATATTGACCTTAAAATTTTTACGTTGTTTTAGAAGTGAATGAATAATGAATAGATCTATTGACTGTCGCCTTAAATAAATTGTAAAAAGATTAACAACAGACATCCATAATCAAAATTAATTCACACATTCAACTCCCTGAAATATATTTTCATTACAATATTAATATAATAACAACGAGCGTGGCGAAAATAATGTAAATGTCGACGACAGGGTAGGGCTCTTTAGGTCTATATATGTCTTGGTCATACTATTTAAAATACTCTCTTACTCAAATGGCTCCTGGGCATACCGTATTATATATACGAAGAAGAAATATCATAAAACAAAGTCTAGAATACCAACAACGGCTTATTATCAGTTTCGTAGATAAGAATACTTCTTGATAGTGTCCATCGAGATTCACTGTGGAAAATAGAGAATATGGCATCTCCGAAAAATTCTTCCAGATCCTACGACACTTTTACACTGTACAGTCAGTCTAACTGCTGCATTAAAACAGAAGAATTAACAACAGGGGTGTATCTTGTCTCCCTTCCTCTTCCTCCTAGCCATCAACTACATAATGAAGAGATCAATTAATCAGACTGCTTTCGGTATTCCATGGCGTGAACAGTTGGAGTCCAAGCTTCAAGAACTGTATATGTTCAAATATCTAGGCATAGCAAACGATATTGATGCCTACCATAAAGTAGAATGTCGACAACTGGGAGGGGAGCAGAAATAGATGCAGAAATACAAATGAACTATACAGTGGTTAAAAAAAGAGAAAACATGTATATATTTACTGCATTTACTGTACTGAAAGAAAAAATGATTAGAGTATAGACTTGCTCAATTACGCATAATTAATGCGTTTGTTTGTATAATAAATGCAGTAAATATATTCGTGTTTTGGCTTTTTTCTATCACTGTTTATTTTACTTTTGTACACACACCCGGTATATATGTATATAAATATGTCTATATATGTATGTAATAAAACAAGATATTTAAGCCATGGATATTTTTTTCAAAAGGCTAAGCTAGCGATGAGACCACAACTTAATCTGTTAAATGTAAATAAATATGTTCAATTCTCATACGGCATATGCAAACGAACATCAATCTTCATCAGTGTACAGGTCATTGCACACAATCTTTCTATAAATAAACACACACACACAAACAAAAGCAATTTGCAAATGTACCGGGTAATCAAAAAAACATTTCTTGAGACCTTTGTCTGTTCCTAACCTTGTCAGGACAATCACGAGAAGACTAAAATACCACGGGATGACATGGGCGTGGGACTAGAAGGTTTTGTGTGTTTTTTTAGACCGATATAAATAAGAGAATCGTATGACTAAAGCCATGAGTAGACTTTTGAAACATATGTAACAACATGAACGTGAGTGCATTATGATAACATTTAGAAGATATATATATATATATATATATATATATATATATATATATAATGCATTCTTTGAAAAACAAAGCTTATATTAAAGTTTACATTAATTGTAATTGTATCCATTAGTTAGCATCAGTCATGACATTAAATGTGTAATAGATCTAGAATAACAATCAAAAAGGGGACGGGGTAATCTGTGTAGTGATCGTTTTTAAAATGGATTTTATACAAAAAATAAAAACTAGCGCTACTGCCTCTAACCACTCAGAAAGCGAAGTTCTTATGTAAAAGAAAATACTGTTTCTTTTTAAGACCATAGCCTACTTCATTTATACAACTTTTAGAGTAATTATTTTTCTCTTAACAAATTGATGTTAGATGTAAAAAAGTGGAACATTTTTCAACCTGACCCTCCCCCCCCCCCCCCTTTCCTTTGAGAAAGAATCCTGGTTAAAAAAATGTATAGATATATTTAGAAGACGATACTCAAAATGAACATTCATTTATTAAACTCTTGAATGAATGCGGAAATATCCGAAGACATATAGTCTATTTAAGATAAATATTTTCTAGTTCTCTAGCCAAATTAAAATTTATTTATTTGAAAAAAAATATAACGGTCAAACTAGAGTGTTTTGTAAATACGTAATTTCAAATTTTAAAAAATCAGCCTGGGGACTCTATCATTTTCACATCACACATATACTTACACACATACACACTATACCATTTTTTATACACAACTACATTAAAAAAAAAGTGTTTTAGAAAAGAATAAGGATGAAAACCAATGTAATATATAAAACTTGAACGCCCGTCTAGTTCCGGTTATAAAGGAAAGGGAAAAATAATCATGACATTTGATATTATTCTTACAATTTTTAAAGTGAACCTCATACCAGATAATTGGAGGATGCTTTTTTGTTTCATCCACTAATTGGTCAAGACCATAATATATAACCGAACGAAATATGTTGGTGTTTTGTTTTTAATGGGCTAGCTAAAATTGTCATTGAAAAACACAATTGACTCATTTAAAAGTCAATATCATTTGTACAAGAGAATATACCGGTACTGTAATTTGAGTTACTGACAATTTATCTTCTATTTGAAACAAATAGAAAGAGGGGGTAAATGTTACATTCTCATAATCTGGCTTTAAATCTTTCCTATCCTCGCACCATCGGTCCAATTTAAGTGCATAATAATGAAGGCACTTTAGCTAATATGTTTCTACAAAGATCAATTATCCCCCCCCCCCTCCATTCAACAAGTGTAGCCTTGATCTCGCTGTTATGAAAACTTGTAAAATTAGATTCCCACTTGGTATCGTTATTGTTATATTTGGGTTAATGAAGCTAATACCAATAAACATCCTACAAACAAAGGTTGATGGTAATTAGTCCTATGACTAATGTGAGTGACACGAGTTATTAATAGCTCCCTCTTTCTCTCTCTCTCTCTCTCTCTTTCTCTCTCTCTCTCTCTCTCTCTCTCTGACTAGTTCAGCTTGCTGAGCTTTGTCGGAAACAACGGTTTTTAAGTTTTTACCGGTACTTAATTTACTTATTACATTTATACCGGAAAGGTGGAGCATGGGAAATATTGCAGACATTTTGACGCTAGGTCTGATGGATGATGATGGTTAAGACCTTCGTCATGTACCTTTGCTTTCATTCAATCTTCTTGCTACCCATCTTGCTCATCTAGTGATGTGCCTCTTAGAGCTCATGAAATAGCTGACTCTGTGAGTGCACCAACGTGGTTTTCGAAGTACATGTGTTTAAGCGACAATGAACCAACCATTCTCTAGTTATCATCAAACACCATTCACTTGGCAGTGTCACGGCAACTATGTCGTGAAGGATCTCGTTGTGCCCAAGTCGTGGCTAACATGTTACGCGTAGTTGTGTCTGTTAGATTGTATTGGCCTTGTAGTTACATTTGCGATAGATCTAGACTTACAATAATAAATATGTGCGATTAGTAATGTTTTTGATAGATTGTTTTTGTTTCGCGCAATTTCATGCTTTTAGCTAACACAATACGCTATGATCCTATCACTTGTCTGAACCAGTTGGGAAAAAGGGGGGGGGGGGGAGAAAGAAGAGGAAGTCTGCGTAAATGTTCCAAATGTTCCCATGATCGCTTTTTAAATGTATTTTTTTTGAAGTTGAAAGACCGGAATTCGAATTCGGGGGCTCAAACTTCCTCAAGCCAACACACTAACCACTGTGCCAGCGAATCGCTTTTGAAAATAGATGTTTTTATAGTTTATCTATCTATTATCTTTAAAGCGGCGACCTAAAAAGTATAAAGGGACTAAATCAACTTATACCTCAAATCAGTTAAGTACAATTTCATTCCCTTGTTCGATACCAAACAAAATTAATTAATTTCCAATTGTTAATTTACTTATTGGTTATTTTTTAAAGTTGATTCTTCTTTTGTCAGGTAAAAGAAATAATCATGCAAAATTTCAGCTTGATCAGAGATTGGGTGTGGGAGAAATAACGTGTACAAACTTTTTATCAGACAGAGTTGAAATAAGCTTTGTGAAAAGAAAGATTATCGCTTATGAATAATTTTTTTTAGAAGTGTGTCATAACACTATTCATTGTAAAAGGTGGAACATACATTGAAATGTGTCTTTGTAAATAAACTGATTCATACAGGATGGCTCAATTAATTATTTTTTAAATATATTTTGTCCCATTCAACCTTCTCGTTTTTTAGTAGAAGAAGGGCCCCTTGCTACGCTGCTGCCTCTATGAACCATCCTCTTTTATTATCTATATTTAAACAGATGTGTCAACTGTTTATTCAGCACAGAGTTAGGCTGTTCAGACAGAACATGTTTATTTTTGCTAATTCCAATATGAGAAATTTCTGTCTTAAAACATATATAGAGAAGAGCCTGTTTCAGGGCCCACAAACCAAACTGTTCAGTCAATAAGTTATAAGTTGACGCGAACTTTACTTATTAAAAACTTCTTACTACATATAAAAAATAACCTTTTTTAAATTTTCATTTGTTTGTTTTTTTCTCATTAAAAAAATGGGTCTTATGAGAAAGCCATTTCTAAAATGTTTAAAATAAACGCATATCTTATTTATGTAAACAGGTAAATGTCCACTTAAATCTAATCTCGTGGAGCACATAACACAAGAGTTACATTACTTTACAGTGGGCAGTGTGCTGCAATGAGCCAAAATGTACATTACTCGCTGCGAAAATTTTCTAATGACTTGAACGAATGAAGAGGAATAAATGTCACGCATAAAGTGCCACCCTCAACATTAAGATGTTTGCTCAGTTTTGCTCAACGTAAAAATGCTTTTGCTTCACATGTTCAAAATGTGTAGTATACTAGTTATATATTTAAACCATATTAATTGACGGTTGAAAAAAAAGTAGGAGAGAGAGAGAGAGAGAGAAAGAGGTAGCACTAACTGATAATATGATTGGTGTAGTTTTGTATTGCATTTAAGTCATTGGTTAACATGCACGACTAGATGCATGACGCTAAGAACGTAATCATCTTCTGTTTTTAAGTAACGTCTGTAGTATATAAGATAAGATAGATTGCCGCTTAAAAAAAAAGGACCAGCTATTCTGTTTGCCCAATGTACCTATTTTGTTTGTTCTGTGGCAATTGGGAATTTAACTTTTGAAATGCGCATTTATATAACTAGCGCTCTCTTTAAGATTAGATTTTAGCCTACTGAAATCTTGTGACAGCTCTTAGGTCTTTGTTGTGTGTGTAGGTGATATAGCTCTTTGTTGTTGATTGGTCGTTGACTTGTAGCACCAGATTGCAAGTACAACTAAACCGATGTAGGCGTACTATATTTTTAATTGTAGAACTTCAAATAAAATGTTTTATGCAGCGATAGACAGATTACGCCCAAGTCCAATCCTGCTGGAGGTATGCAGGTCACGACAGATTTTGTCAAAGTCCAATCCTTTGGATGTTTGTAGAGGACGACAAATAGAAGATTTCGAAATTCGAATTTAAACATTTCTCTATGTTTGATTTTGACCACATTTTGTGACAACAATCCTTCACCAGATTTGGACCGCGGGCCGTAGTTTCGATATAACTGTACAAATGGAAAGGGCACTTCACTCCATATTATATAGGTCAATGCAATGCTATGGCCCAATACAAACAAAAACAACAAAAACTACACAAATTTTGTCAGATTTAATATAAAAAAAAGTGCAAAGTGTCAGAGAACTATTTACCTAATGAGATTAAGGCGTATGAGTATGACATATTTTAGCCTTAGTTGTGTTGTATTTTTTAAAGTAATTATTTAATACTCCGGTATTAAAACGTCACCCTTTTAAACCTTAATATTTATAGCGAAACATTTAGTTTGTCCAAGGTCATTCGCAATTGTATTTGTTGCGTAATAGCTGTATTTAGGAGCTTATCTAAGGCAATGTTTGTTTCACATAAGCATTTAACACAGGTAAGCTTCTGGAAAGAGCGTATAAAACGCTTTTCCAGTGACGTTAGCCTAATTTCAAATCCTCATATCTTTCATATTAACTAAAAGAAGAATCGGATGTTTAAGAATAATTCGTATTGATCCATGAACACATTGTTTTCTAGACCTATCAGTAAAAGAAAAGTTTTCCTTTCAGACCTTTATACTTCAGGTCTATGGGGCAGACGATATATATATATATATATATATAGTTCATTTGTTTCTATGGCTGTTGTCATGTGGCCAGCATAACTACCAACCGCCTTTACATTCTCCAAGTAATGAATGTTGAATGAATTAATGAATGTCCTAAAAATGTCGAAGTTCCGAAACAGAGTCTTGGAGCTAGTGCCTACTCGGAGCAGAAGCCAAGCGATTTAAAAGTCAGCCACCAAGTTCAACATCATCATCATCATTTTTCCTTTCAGTTCCTCATGGAACATTACGCCTCAGTAAAAACACGCCACTCTCCAAGGTCTCTCGCTAGGTTTTTTTTTAATCGCTTCCCTGCTCTTCCTGTCCTCTCGGCTTCATCTAGTATACTGTGTCGCCATGTTCTTTTTGGTCTTCCTCTACGTCTTGTTCCCTGGGGGTTCCACTCTAAGGCCTGTCTAGCTCAACATAGTCAAGTGCTACTAAGCTAACTAGCTCCTGACTTATTACAAGCTAATATTAAACAATGAGAAATTTATTTATGTACGAAATCACATTCTCCTCTAGCATCCTGAAACAAATAGTTAGGCGACTTAGACCTAAACCTCAATTAATCCTCCATTGTAACAAAGATATGTCATAATTGCTTTAAGCCCCAATTTCCCTTAAAAAAACATAAATTTTCTTATTGGTTATTGACTTAGTTGGACAGTCCCTAAGACAAGAACTTTGTAACTTTAACTTTCTCAGAACGGTCATAGATTTCACGTCCTTAGTGCAAGAGCTTACCAAGCAGTCATAGATTGAGCATCTCTGACGCAATCGCTTACCAAGCAGTCATAGATTGAGCATCTCTAACGCAATCGCTTACCAAGCAGTCATAGATTGAGCATCCCTGACTCAAGAGCTTACCAAGCAGTCATAGATTGAGCATCCCTGACTCAAGAGCTTACCAAGCAGTCATAGATTGAGCATCCATGACTCAAGAGCTTACCAGGCATTCATAGATTGAACATCCCTGACGCAAGAGCTTACCAAGCAGTCATAGATTGAACATCCCTGACCTAAGAGCTTACCAAGCAGTCATAGATGGGCAGAAGAACTAGGAACTGAATTAAATACATTTTTGTCACAAAGCCCCAAACAGATAACTTACGATGTTCAGTGCCCCTGTGCTATATTCTCAACATAAATAATTATTTACTTAAAAAAAAAAGTCTCACTGGACCATCAAGCAAACATACCTGAGCAGTCCCTAGCAGGATGTTAACTAATCCAAAGTAATGATTGTAGTCTCCCAGACAAAAGATGTTCACATAGTGTTACATATTTCTGTTAACATGACACAATTAACTGTAAAAGACATATTAAAAAGCGTTATTTGAAAGTGTTACAAACTGTAGACACAGTCAAATTTATACTCGTTTTACATAGCGTTGGAATTTTTTTTTCTTTTCTAAATAGTATTCATCGGAACAATAGAACATAAGAAAGAAAATGGACAGAAATTAAAAAACAAGACAAACAATACTTTTAAAAAACAACCATAGCACATATATTAAGCTTACTGTATCAATCCTGTAATTACATTTGTAACAGATCTAGCCTAACAGTATTAAATCTGTGGCGATTAGAAATAGTTTCCCAATAGTTTTTGTTTAGCGTGTAATTGTATGCTTTTAGCTTTCGTAATACGCAATGATCCTAGCACTTCTCTTTACCAGTTGAGGGGTGAGGGAAAAAAAAAGTGGGGGGGGGGGATGCCTGACTGAAAGTTACCCTGGCCACTTTTTAACTCCAGATTTTATATTTATCTGCTTTTAGTTTCAAACTTTAAAGCGGCCACCTATATCTTTCTACATAGTTTAAAGGGGGCTAATTCAACTTATACCACCGCATCAGTCAAGTAGCGTTTATTTTCTTTGTTCGTCACCAAAAAAAAATAATTAATTACCAATTGTTAATTAGCTATTTGGTTATCTTTTTTTTTTTATTGATTCTTGTGTTGTCAGGTAAAAGAAATAATTGTGCAAAATTCCAGCTCTGAGATTGGGTGTGGGAGAAATTAACATTTCACCAGACAGACAAACAGACTGACAAGCAGAGTGAGTTTGAGTTGATAATAAGCTTTGTAAAAGTGAAGAAAAGAGAGAGCGGAAATAAAATGAAAGAGGGGGAGAGTTAGAGCATGAAAGAGCAGGAGATAGAGAGAGAAAAAGAGGGGGGGGGGAAGAGAGGGAAAGAGAGATAGGTAAAGAGACAGAAAGGAAGAAAGACGACGAAAGAAAGAGTAGGAAAAATATAATGCCAATCTAGTCTCGTTCACATTAATGAATAAAAAAAATGATTATTTTGAGTCAAATTTTTGAAGACCCAAAAATACAAATATTTATTCGTATCAGGAAACGGTTTTAATTGTATTCTCTTCGGTAAATATCACGTTGTATTTCCTCAAACAAAACATGTTGGGTTTATATATACATATAGTCTCGTGCTAAAAACATTATGCCACGAGGTACAAATATTACCTCACTCAGACACATTTGCATATTGAACGTAAGAAGATGGGTTTATTTTTGGACTCACCTGGGTAATTTGTGTCTCACAGCATAGCGCGCCTTCATCCCTTTGTGTAACATCGCTCTTCTGCGCTTTATTCTCCCAGCTCATAAATATGCATAAATGTTAATAAGCTTGACAAGGGACATAACTGTAAATAACAATAACGCAACTCTTGTCTGTTAATTTTAGAAGTATGTCTATGAGTGTGTGTGTGTGTTTGATGAATAAAGTCACACAGTTAATTAAAAAAGGGCTGCAGTGAGAGGTGTGGGCAATTAAAAAAAAAGGTCGACTGCAAAAAGATTTTAAGGTAAAATTTTTCGTTTGCTTGTATAAAAGGAAATTAAATTTCAAAACAAGGTCATTGTTTAGATATTTGGGAGCAGTATAACATGCGTGAATTTCATGTCTAACACCATCGCATAGTTGCTTCTGTGTTGGGAGATAACATTCACACATTTCAAACATTTTTTCAGTGGAGTTCAATTGACTGTAGGAAGCTCAAGTTCTATTGAAAAGAAGTATCTATATCATGTAATAAACCTATTGTCTAGATTTCTTGTCCTTTATTGCAATTCAGAAATTTAAAAAAAAGAAGTAAACTATTTATTTGTAAGAATCGCTTTAATTTCGCATTTCTTTTTTTCTAATATATTTTAAATTACAACATGTATCTTATTTTACTACAAAATGATTTTTTTCCCACATATTTAGAACATTATTCAAAACTAAAGCGCAGCTTTGAAAATCTTTATTAATATAAAATCTCATTTATGACTGTCAATGCGTATACTCTACAATATGTCTTAGCCAACAGAGAACTTGTTTATCAGATAATATAGTTTAGAACTTGAGTTCCAAGTCAATAATATTCTCAAGTGTATTCTTACTTAGAGATGGTGAAAGCATGGCTGTGTGTAGCATTGATTTGCATTCATTGCACCCTGACCTACTCCCAGTGCTGGTACAATGGTTTTTACTATCAGGTAGGTGTTATCATTTCTTGGTAATAGAGTGATGAGCTCATTTCCATTATTTTGCTGAGCGCGATAATCTCGAACCCCCTAGTTCATTAGTAGACATAGTTTAAGCGCTTCCCACCCCATACGAAAGGGAACAAGCCGTTGTTCTTTTTTGTGTTGTCTGTCTGTCCGACCATCCGTCTGTCACATTTAGATCTCAAAAATTAAAGAAAAAAGATTTAACAAATCCGATTTCAATCAGGTGTAACGGCTTTTTTTTTTATCTTATGAAAGGCACCTTTTTTTTCTAAATTTAATATGTAAGTCTTTTTTCTTTTCATAATAATACAGTATTTTAAAAATATTTAATATTAATATTTAAAAATAGACGCTATAAAAGGCACATGATTACTTTTTTTATTTTTTAACATTTATACATACAGTGTAGTAATCTCTCTCTCTCAAAAAAGTTATAAGTGACATTACTATATGATGTTGTACGAGTCACTAACAATATATCAGTTGCATGTACTTTTGTACACGTAGCCTACATAATAATCCCATGTTTAACAACAAGATTTCATAGCAGTGTTGTAATACTATGTATTGAAATGTTGTGTTGCCCTAGCAACACTTGAGCAAAAAAGAAAGACTAGGCCAAGTAATTTAGGCAAAGTAATTGTTTAGACTGGGTCCTAACATGTGATTTACGTTTTGCAGATCTAGTTTTAAATGGAAAATACATTATTTAGCATTAAATTACAGATAGAGAAAAGGATTCTGTAATAATCCGGATAATGTTTAAAACCCGATACAGGTTTTAATTCCAGAAGACCTAAAAAAGATGACAAATTAGCAGTAATTTCCCTTTCATGTATTTCACCTTAGATGTGTGTGTATTTTTTTGGGTTCTAAACTTACAGTAGCCTATGTATACGGTTTTACTAGGACGTAGTTACATAAATAAATGCAGGTTGTATATTTGCAAAGTTTTAAAAAATAAAATAGGGTTTATTGGCTTCAAATGTATTAAAACAATTTTTATTTGAATTAATGACCGGGATCAGTGATGGGAGTGGACACTCAAATGGAAAAAAAAAAAAAAATAAAATAAAAAACTTTATAAAGCTTTTGCTTGTTTCGTACGACTGATTATTTTACTTGTAATTACTAAAGAATGATAGATTGTAACAAAAAAAAAAGAACATTTTTAAAGCTCCAATTCCCCATACCAATGAAAAAAATCCTGATTAAGTGAATCTGTGTATATATAAATCTACTCAGCGTATATAAGAGTATATATTTCTTAAGATAGGTCTTAAGATAGGTGCGCAAAATGTTCCTGAACTTTTATTTATTTATTAAACTATTTCAGGCCTACAAGCGGGGCGAGTCGCTGAAGTAGGCCTATGTCTGTTCAAGATAAAAATTATCTAGGCCTCTAGCAAAATTTAAATTAATTTTTTTTATCATAGTTTGAAAAATTATAAGTCAAACTAGTGTAGCCTATCAGCTAATAATTCTTTTCTCAAAGGTATATAAATCAACTGTCAACCGGATGACAACAACCAGCCCCACTGATCAAACCCACATCTGGGTTATTAGTGCGACGTTCTATCAACTCAACCATCCAGTCATTCCTCTATGTGCAGAATTTTAGATTCAAATAAATCTATTTCATTTTGTAATTAAGTTTTGAAATGTGTCTTCTAACCAGCTTCCACCCTTAGTTATGATGTGTATGTGTGTGTGTTTCCAACATGGGCGTAGCCAGGATTGTTTTTCGGGAGGGGGGGTTGGGGGGATCTCCCCCCCTAGGAAAAAAATTATATATATATGTATATGTGTATGTGTACATAATTAATCTTTATTACATTCTGACCCGTTTGGAAGACGTTTATTATGCCCTGGAATAGATTCTTCCTGGAATTAGTGGAAAACTTGTAGACTCCCCGCCCTTGCTAGCAAGGGGGTCTGGGAAAGCTCGCAGCTCTCCCCCAGCGCGGGCGAAGCCCCGCCGCCGAGCACTATTTCTGGTATTGAAAGCCAACAAACTGCATATTCTGAGGTATCTACAGTGCATTATCTTGCTATTAAAAAGGTTTATTTCAAAAATCTAATGTGCTATTCTAACTGACTTAGACCTTCTCGCGCAAGCTGTTTCCGCAACTCCTATTTTGCGTAATTCATTTTGTCGGAGAACATGTCCCGCAAAACCTCATGCGACGCTCTGTCACAACCTTACTAAGGGTTCGACTCCCAGTTCGGCATATGATTTTTTTTATTGAGACCCGATCTCTATAACTGACTCCTAAAATCTGTCTTAGAAATCTTTGTTGAGCCACATTTAGTGTTTTTCAATTTTGGCAGAAGACTATTCACACTTTATTAATGGAGCCCAAGCCAGTGGTAGAAATTTGTAACCTTTCTTGACTACGCTCTTGGAATTACATGCCTGTATTTCGCTTTAGTTTTTATATCGAAAAGGAAAGTTTTTTCGTCAAAATCATTTGTTGAGGGGTTTTAAACTAAAAAATCTCTGGAGTTTTTTGTTTTTTGTTTAAATTAAAAAACCCATTTAGCTACGATCATAGAATTTGGTGACTGTAGTTTGCTTTAAAATAATATTCAAGAGAGAGGTTTTCAACTCTAAACGGCTGTAGGGAAATTTTAAACTCAAGACCATCTGGAGGGGTTTTAAACTTTAAAGAGGAGGATTGTTGTTTGCACTTTTTTGTTTTGTTTTATAGAAGAGGGGGAATTAACTGCAAAAACCTCTGGTATGGGGTTTTAAACTCAAAGCCACTGGTAGGGGGTTTTAAACTCAAAACCCCCTGGTAGAGGGATTTGTATCTCAAAACCCCCTGATAGGGGTTTTTTAAATCTCATAACCCCCTGGTAGAGGGTTTTAAACTCAAATCCCCTGGTAGAGGGTTTTCAACTCAAAACCTCCTCGGCTGTGCTGTGGTAAGTGATGATTTAGTATTAAAATCTCACCTAAAATAATCAAAATCAAAGCAAAAAATTAGTCACTTTATTCCGATCCCCCCCCCCCCCCGTGGGGTGGGATTTCATTTCGGGGGGGGGGGTTGAACCCCGAACACCCCCACCCTGGCTACGTCCATGGTTTCCAAGGTAACGATAAGGAAATTGAGCTTTATTTTCGGAGGTGTAGAATGATGAAACGTTAAGCTTGTCTATCATCATTTATGTTAAGTGAATGTTCTTTGTATTTGCATCTATTGTTACATAGTTACGCTGAGGTGGTCAATTGTAGCTAAATTGAGTTTCCTTTTGTCTGGACGAGTAAAAATTATCTTATTTTACCAAGAAACTACGTGGTTGATAATTGAAGGGATTTTTTTTTTTTGGGGGGGGGGGGGGGGGAGGTCTGAAGCAAGGGGAGAGGAATCAGTGGCGAGAGAAAGACGTGTCAATTTTCGGTGAGTTAGATTTTGTTTAAATATAATTTTTTACTTCTTAATGTAAATCTCATCTCAATTTGGATTTGTATGCCAATAAATACAAGTAATATAAAGTTTTGTTTTTAAAAAAGGAGTTTTTTAAAGCTATTTTAAACAAGCACATCTATTCTGGCATACCTATATCTTTTTAGTTGTACTAGCTGGGTGGCTGCCTAGTGGTACGGTATGCGTACTAGACTGTCGTTAGGACTTGTCGATGGTCCCGGGTTCATACCCTGCCCGCTGCCATCCCCCGTCGTCCTGCGGAAGGTTTGGACTAGAAAGTAAATTATCTTCAACTCTGAAGGAACATCCGAAACACGCAATGCATTTTACTACCTGTTAGTAGCTACAAACCAAAGACTGACCATTAACATCCTTTGACCAGCTCCTTAGACTAGGAAGAAAGTGTGAGCTGATTGAAAGGATTGGAAAAAAAAACAAGAGAGAAATTTGTCACACTACACTACGAGATCTGTACTTTAACACGTTTGAAAACCTATTGGTAAAGGTATCGCTATCCTAATCAGCATGCTTTTAAGCTGCATTCCATAGATGGGACATACGGTAACCTTTGCTACCCCTTTTATGTATAAATATTCATTATAGCTGGCTGGTTGTGTGGTTTGCGCTTCAGACTTTTGTCACTATTATCCCGGGTTCACACCAATGCCTGCCGGAGGTTTGAGATAGGTCGTAATCATCTTGATTTCTGAAGAAACATCTATAACTGTTGTTGGCAAACTTTTTCCTTCCTTCGCACATTCTGAGTATTTAGCGGAACACTGTTTTATATTTTAGAGAGGTGGCCTTCTAGTTAATTATCCTATTAGTTCGTTGAACACCTATACAGGGATCCACAAAACACAGTTTGGGAAACACTGACCTATAACGTCTCTAACATGTTATCATACTAAAAAAAAAACACTACCACAAAAAAAAAGCATTGGCTGTAAAAAAAAAAAAAGTTTACATAACATTTTGAAAACTGTACGGACTTTATGAAATTTGAAAAAAAAAGAAAAGAAGATTATAAAGAGAGTTTTCGGTATCATACAAACTCAAGCGGCGGCCCATGGGTCCGCAATACAGATAGACAGTCTTCGACATTTTCAGCTAGAAGCTATGAGTTACAAGCTGCCATTAACAACATGTGGCTGTCTGGTATAAGATTCGGACTATAGATAAGATATTTCCTAGTTTGAACCCTGCCCGCCGCCATGCCCTGACGTCCTGCAGTTTTGACAAGGACGTAAAAATCTTCTGTAGGAACGTCCTAAAAAAAAAGTACCGATAAGTATAAGGAGAGTTAAAAAGCACTAATTATATTAGTACGTGTTACAAGAACGCTGGAAATAAAGTCATGATTGAAATAGTCATTTTGTTACATTTTATTTGGAAAGAGCTTTTTTATTTCTTTTTAGCGGCCCCCGAAAGGGGAAAAGACGCTATTAGTTTTGTGTGGCCTGTCTGTCTGTCCGTCTGTCCGTCCGTCGTCCCGTTTAGATCTCAGAAATTAGAAGAGAAAATGAAAATAGGACATCATGATATTTTAGATCATTCAAAGTTCTGATGCAATGGCTACTTTTTTTCTTTTCCGAAAGTGAGCCATCTAATTTTTAAAACTATCTATGCAAGCAGATTTTTCAAAAAATTACACCATTTTAAATGAAAACTAAAATGTGGGCAAAACTGGATGCATTTAGACATTTCGAAAACGGCTCTAACAATTGTCCTAGATACTTCACAGTTTATGTATATCTTTGGGGGAGACAAATACTAAATGGCCACTCCGTGAAACTCTGGTTTGATCGTTATAATTTTGGAAAATATATTCATCTCAAAATTATATTTTGAACACGCTTTCAGTGGGTATTCCCGCACTCCACTCAATGTTTCTTTGTATCCAGTAAAGAGTTGAATAAATCATTACCATAGACATATATTAAATATGTCTATGACCATTACATACATAGACGTTCATTTTGAACACCGTAGACATGAGCTGGGCTGTAACAGAGGAACAGAACTGTGCAAACTCACAGGAAAGTTTTACACAAAAGTAAATAGAATGAGAAATTATTGACCACCATCGGCTTTATCTTTGATTTTTGATAAATAAATTGTTTTTTTGTAAACATTTTTTTGGTTACTCGATCTTGTTTTACTTGGTGCAGCCTTTCTGGCTTTGCTTACTAATGTCCGCAGCCCCCCCCCCCCCCTTTCTACTGCTTCATTTCGCTACTACATACCTCCCAATACGTTTTTTTTTTATGTTTAGGTTGTGCTTATTTGAGTGTGTTTGTGTTAATGTCCTTGTTTGTGTCACACTGTCTGACGGCGTTCTTGTCACTTGAGACAACTAACTCTTCACGGTAAACAATGCAGGGTGAGGGGTCAAAGAGGGATGGTTATCGTATGTGCTTTGTTTCTATTGGCTAAGTAGGCAGAAATTTTCGTTTGGAGAAAAAAAAATGCTGCTAATGGAGTCATTAAAACTTCTAAATCATTTCGCCATAAACTTCCTGAACTAGCCCTAGTATTCATTGAGTAACGGAAGAGACAAAAACAGAAATAGTTGGGACAAAAAATTGTGATTAAAGAAAATAACTCTTTGTAAACTCCCCCCCCCCCTCAAAAAGAAAAGCCATTGTGTTGGGAGAATAATGAGGGAAAAATTGATGTGTATTGAATCTTTAATAAATATAATTACTGTAAAAAATTATAAAAAACATTATTTCAGGCATAGACTAGACCTATATAATTAACTAAACATCTGCTATATGAAACACAATTTTTCTGCAACTATATATCAATAATATAGTGACTGTATTAGTTAGTTCTTTTCACATACTTGGATGCTTTAACTGCGTGGAAAAGGGGGAACTTTCGAGTGAGCGACATCGTTCCGATCATAACTTATGCCCAGAGATCTATCACATTTCAATGAGATGATCAAAAGTCGCTTCACGACTGTAGTATGCCATGGGGGGGGGGGGGGGGAGGCATAGAAAGACTTGTCACGAGTCGAGTCTGTGACCTATTTCGACCAGTTTCTAGAGTTCAAACCAGTGTTAGTGTCTAGCGTAAACAAGTTAATTTTAGATATCCAATCAAAGAAAGAGGTTAAGGGAAAAAAATAGCATACGTCAGTTTCTAGAAGGTCAAAGTTACTAAAATAATGATCTGAGAAGGTTCCATGATTCTGGAATGTACGATCAAAGAAAGTATAAATTAGGGGAAAGTCAGTTAGACGGGGTCCTCGCATAGTAGTAGTTCTTGAAGAGCGATGGTCCTCACTTAGTTATCGCTTAAGTCTTCTCTTAGTAAAGGTTTAGTTAAGTTTTGTAATATTAGCGGGTCCGTTAATTAAAGTTTTATTAGTTGAAGTTGAAGTTTTACTAAGTGAAGTTTTATGTATCTTTTAAGTTTTATTTATGAAGTATCAAGTAAAGTTGTTATTGAATTGAGAAGTCATTTTATGTGAAAGTTGAAGAAGTATTATTAAAGAAGTTTTAAGAAAATACAGAGAGATGTTTCTTTCTTCATTTCATTGAATTGTCAAGTTTGATAATATAATCCCGGCAAGTGTGTTCGTCACAAGACTATAGTCTATATTGACAGACAGTGACAACTTGAAGCACTATCATGCTAATTATCTTGCTGTTTAACTTAAGGAGTGGATCTAGCTACCATTGGACAATCATAACTTGATTCTAGGTATCAGATTTTGGGACATCTTAACAATACTTTGAGACATTTGAACAATATTTTGAGACATCTAAACAATATTTCGAGACATCTGAACAATATTTTGAGACATCTGATCAATAGTAATTATTTACTTTTGATTTGTTTTAATCTTTAAACTAAATGTCACCATTTGTCTCAGGTGAAAAGCGACTTTACAGAATCTCTGTTTTATTTTTCACAATAAAGTTTAAAACGACCATACAATTTTTATAAGACAATGATCGATCAAATTCTAGTGTCTATGAAATAGATCAAATGTAGTGGGTATAAGTATCTACCAACGTTAAAATAAATTAAAAGGCTTTACCACTGCACTATGGGAAACTTGGACCGAGGGACTAACGTGACCAAGGGAAGGTAAATGGGGAAAACAAAATTAATTATCTATACGTGAGGTTAAGAGGCTTGCGTATTTAAGCGACTTGAGCGTCCTTTTATTAAATAAAACTTCATTTCGCTTTGAGATTTTCATGACATTATGTGGTATCAATATAAAGGAGTTCCCTCTGTTTATAAGATGCTATGTATATGTAGGTGTACTTGTGTGTGTGTGTGTGTGTGTGCCAGAAAAAAATATTACACTGTGGGGCACGCACTATGTCCTCCAATGTCACATAAAGCCGGCGCGTTTACATTTTCTAGTAAAAAACAAGATGACTGATCACTAACCTCATGGAACAAAAATAATTTGTATTACTTGTCTTTTAGATTACTGACTGCATTCTTTACTTGTCTTTTAGATTACTGACTGCATTCTCTACTTGTCTTTTAGATTACTGACTGCATTCTTTACTTGTCTTTTAGATAACTGACTTCATTCTCTACTTGTCTTTTAGATTACTGACTGCATTCTTTACTTGTCTTTTAGATTACTGACTGCATTCTTTACTTGTCTTTTAGATAACTGACTTCATTCTTTACTTGTCTTTTAGATTACTGACTGCAATCTTTACTTGTCTTTTAGATTACTGACTGCATTCTTTACTTGTCTTTTAGATTACTGACTGCATTCTTTACTTGTCTTTTAGATTACTGACTCCATTCTCTACTTGTCTTTTAGATAACTGACTTCATTCTTTACTTGTCTTTTAGATTACTGACTGCATTCTTTACTTGTCTTTTAGATTACTGACTGCATTCTTTACTTGTCTTTTAGATTACTGACTGCATTCTTTACTTGTCTTTTAGATTACAGACTGCATTCTTTACTTGTCTTTTAGATTACTGACTCCAATCTTTACTTATCTTTTAGAAAACTGACTCCAATCTTTACTTATCTTTTAGATAACTGACTCCAATCTTTACTTATCTTTTAGATAACTGACTCAAATCTTTACTTATCTTTTAGATAACTGACTCCAATCTTTACTTATCTTTTAGATAACTGACTCCAATCTTTACTTATCTTTTAGATAACTGACTCCAATCATTTACTTATCTTTTAGATAACTAACTCCAATCTTTATTTATCTTTTAGATAACTGACTCCATTCTTACTTATCTTTTAGATAACTGACTCCAATCTTTACTTGTCTTTTAGATAACTGACTCCAATCTTTACTTATCTTTTAGATAACTGACTCCATTCTTTACTTATCTTTTAGATAACTGACTCCAATCTTTACTTATCTTTTAGAAAGCTGACTCCATTTTTTACTTATCTTTTAAATAACTGACTCCAATTTACTTATATTTTAGAAAAATTACTCCAATCTTTACTTATCTTTTAGATAACTGACTCAAATCTTTACTTATCTTTTAGATAACTGACTCCATTCTTTACTTATCTTTTAGAAAACTGACTCCAATCTTTACTTATCTTTTAGATAACTGACTCCAATCTTTACTTATCTTTTAGAAAACTGACTCCAATCTTTACTTATCTTTTAGATAACTGACTCCAATCTTTACTTATCTTTTAGAAAACTGACTCCAATCTTTACTTGTCTTTTAGATAACTGACTCCAATCATTTACTTATCTTTTAGATAACTGACTCCAATCTTTACTTATCTTTTAGATAACTGACTCCAATCTTTACTTGTCTTTTAGATAACTGACTCCAATCATTTACTTATCTTTTAGATAACTGACTCCAATCTTTATTTATCTTTTAGATAACTGACTCCATTCTTTACTTATCTTTTAGATAACTGACTCCAATCTTTACTTATCTTTTAGAAAACTGACTCCAATCTTTACTTATCTTTTAGAAAACTGACTCCAATCTTTACTTATCTTTTAGATAACTGACTCCAATCTTTACTTATCTTTTAGATAACTGACTCAAATCTTCTCTTATCTTTTAGATAATTGACTCCAATCTTTACTTATCTTTTAGATAACTGACTCCATTCTTTACTTATCTTTTAGATAACTGACTCCAATCTTTACTTATCTTTTAGAAAACTGACTCCAATCTTTACTTATCTTTTAGATAACTGACTCCAATCATTTACTTATCTTTTAGATAACTGACTCCAATCTTTATTTATCTTTTAGATAACTGACTCCATTCTTACTTATCTTTTAGATAACTGACACCAATCTTTACTTGTCTTTTAGATAACTGACTCCAATCTTTACTTATATTTTAGATAACTGACTCCATTCTTTACTTATCTTTTAGATAACTGACTCCAATCTTTACTTATCTTTTAGAAAGCTGACTCCATTCTTTACTTATCTTTTAAATAACTGACTCCAATTTACTTATATTTTAGAAAAATTACTCCAATCTTTACTTATCTTTTAGATAACTGACTCAAATTTTTAGTTATCTTTTAGATAACTGACTCCATTCTTTACTTATCTTTTAGAAAACTGACTCCAATCTTTACTTATCTTTTAGATAACTGACACCAATCTTTACTTGTCTTTTAGATAACTGACTCCAATCTTTACTTATCTTTTAGATAACTGACTCCATTCTTTACTTATCTTTTAGATAACTGACTCCAATCTTTACTTATCTTTTAGAAAGCTGACTCCATTCTTTACTTATCTTTTAAATAACTGATTCCAATTTACTTATATTTTAGAAAAATTACTCCAATCTTTACTTATCTTTTAGATAACTGACTCAAATTTTTAGTTATCTTTTAGATAACTGACTCCATTCTTTACTTATCTTTTAGAAAACTGACTCCAATCTTTACTTATCTTTTAGATAACTGACTCCAATCTTTACTTATCTTTTAGAAAACTGACTCCAATCTTTACTTATTTTTTAGATAACTGACTCCAATCATTTACTTATCTTTTAGATAACTGACTCCAATCTTTACTTATCTTTTAGATAGCTGACTCCAATCTTTACTTATCTTTTAGATAACTGACTACAATCTTTACTTGTCTTTTAGATAACTGACTCCAATCTTTACTTATCTTTTAGATAACTCACTCCATTCTTTACTTATCTTTTAGATAACTGACTCCAATCTTTACTTATCTTTTAGAAAACTGACTCCAATCTTTACTTGTCTTTTAGATAACTGACTCCAATCTTTATTTATCTTTTAGATAACTGACTCCAATCTTTACTTATCTTTTAGATAACTGACTCCAATCTTTATTTCTCTTAAGTTTTTTAACGCAAACTACCTCTTCTAAACGATTAGTTCCGTAACTTTATTTATTTGAAACATTTTTACAATTTACTTTCCTGTACAATTTGTTGTGTTTCATTGTGAATATAAACTTTGTTACAGTTTGGACCCTTTCAACCTGAACCATGTCTCTCCTGCTTCTGCTTCGATAGCGGGGCAACAGACTGTTTCATCATACAGTGCCCCACATGTCTATTTTACTACTACAAGCCTGGCGACTGCTGCGCCACCTGTGAGCCACCACCGAACCCAACGCAGTCAGCGGCAGTATCAACCAGGAAAGTCAGTACCAGCCCAATTGGCCAGTAGTGTAGCTAACATTCTAATTGAACATGTATTCTAAAAATCAAACTTTGTAATCAACCGTTAGCTTCTAACAAGTCTATTAAAGTAACTGTTACGTGACAACTCAGACCTAATGACTAAGTCAACAATAACATAACAAATGCTCTATTAACCAACACAAACATATAGTATAAACTCGATAAGCCACAATCAATCACAGGTAAAACGCCAACCATGTTTCTTAACAAAAAAACTAAGTCTAAAACTAGTCTAACCTATTTACACTAACAAAAATAACAAACAAATGCTTATAAATGGCATAAGTCGCCATTACTTTTACGGAATTGTTGAAGGCAAGGAGGTTATATTTAGATAGAGATGGCGTGACGTCACTAGGTTGAAGCCAAATCGCAGCCATCTTGTTCTACTCAAATTAAAACGTGTAGTCTGTTTTTTTTTTGAGAAATTTGTTCGACAATATTTCACGACATTATTTAAATATCTGTACATTGTACAATATCTTATAAAACGTTAAAAAAACAGTGTATAGAATAAAATAAACATTACAAATGCCTTCTTGTTCGGCATACGGTTGTACGCAACGACGACCAGAAAACGGGATATCGCTTCATCGGTTTGTTTGGTTTTTAGTCACTAAAGACTAAACTTTAGTGAGTTAGAGTTTAGTTAATGTTGTTAGTGCCATTTAATTATTTATATAAATTTTGGTAAAAGTGCATTTTAGCGGCGTCTATTATTTTTGTAACGTATTTATGTAAGTAAGGTTGAGTAAACCAATATGGCGAATAGGCTCCGCCCACTGGCTTCAACCGATAATGAACATTTGATAGCAACCGCCATCTCCATCTAAATATAACCTCCTTGGTTGAAGGCGTCTTATCGAGTCCTAGCTGTAATTAGTTTAGCAGTGTAAAACTAATATGAAAAAAAATCAAACCATTATCCTAACATTGTTTTTAACCAAAGAAAACTTTGATTTTTAAAACAATGTAATAATGAGGCGTTGAGGGTTCAAATATAAAAGTGCAGTGTATCTAGAGTACATTTAAAAATAATTTAAAGTAAATTT
The DNA here is from genome assembly GCA_030265305.1 of Biomphalaria pfeifferi. Taxonomy (NCBI): domain Eukaryota; kingdom Metazoa; phylum Mollusca; class Gastropoda; family Planorbidae; genus Biomphalaria; species Biomphalaria pfeifferi. Next base: position 1,174,370 of record JASAOG010000022.1, read on the forward strand.
AAGTGATTAATTCTTTTCAGCTGTTATTACCGACATCAAATAGGCTAGATTCTTTTTATAACAAATTATAATATTAAAAACAGCCATAGGTTTACTAATTCATAAATTTTTATTAAATTAGTAAAATTAGAGATACATACTGTATTTTTTATGATTATAATAACAATTGTTGATACAAGCCAACTAGAAATAGAACAGAACATTATATCTACAACGACAAAAAATAGCGAGCCAGCGATGGAATCTGATATCATTATAAGCTAAAATGTTCATAAACCTTGGATTTAAAATTAAATACTTTTTAGCTTTAAAACCGTAATATCTGAAGTTAGAAGCAGCCTATGTTTTAAATTATTCTTTACTGTAATGGTCCTAAGATGCTATTGTTACATTACTGTATTCTTTCGCTTTTGCCGGGCAGGTGAAGCACAATGATGAAGCCGAGTGTCCTATGTAAGGTGTCAGGCTCGAGGAAGACATTCTTCTTGCTGCTATCACTTCATCAATACAGTACGGGTGGGAAATTGCGAATGCACAATGACGTCTTATTCCGGTTAGAAAAAGATTATACCAGATCACTTGATTTCAAAAAAACAAATATTCATATTTATTGTTGTTATTCAAATTGTTGTGAAAAACATTTTTAAAAAAATCTATTTATAAGACAATAAACATGTTAAAGAAAGAAATCTGAAAGGTTGCTCGTCTTATTTGCTATAAGCGTTTTCTGATCTATGTTCGGGAGATAGTGACCAGTGTCTCGAGATTCATTATGACGAATACAAGAACAATGTCATGTTACATTTAAAGTAGAGAAACGAATTAAACTCAACATATCAGTTGAGTGACAAAATCTTTAATACTGTTTTGTGCAAATCAAACATTTCAATGAGATTTAGCCCTAATTTTTTTATTATACATGATTGTGAAAAAAAAAACATAATGTAGAATTTAAGAGCAGACAGGAATGGGTGTCTTGTTTGTATAGTGATTAGTTAAGTTGGCAATTACTAGCTTTGCATGCTAAAGTTCAGGGTCGTATCAAGTAGAAGCGATGGGCAGAATTTTAGGTGGAGGCCCCTTTCCTCTTTTGAAAGCTAAAAAAAAACGTACTTAATAATTTATTAGGATATTGCATTACATGTTTAGAGTAATTGGACAATCTTATTTCCTTTATTATATTTATTTATAAGAATTGTTTTCTAATACAACACATTCTTAGTATGTGAAGGTCCCTTGTTGAAGAGTGAGGCAATGCTGTAAATAGTCGTCCATTTTAACTCTTTCTCTCCTAACTGACGATAACAACGTTGATTTGACCCCATTAAATTAATATCTGATTTTATAAACTTTAAATTGTGTTATATAAAAAGAGCATGCATTCTTCTATAATTTTATACCTAATATAACATTTCCTGATAAAATACACAAAAGTTATTGAAATTTAGTCAGGGTAATGAAACACAAATGAGCAAAATGGATAATTCCATTGGAACGTGGAAAATAATTACGGAGAGAAAGAGTTAAACTTTTGACCACAACAAAATAAACGTTCTTTTTTTTTCTTTTGTTTTCCTCACGAACCAGTTTAAAAGAAATAGGTTTTTATTTTAATGTCTTCATGCTTCAATATGAAGGGGTAAAAACTTTAATGCTAGATTGATTAGTTAGTGCTGAAACCAAAAGATTTTAAGCTCGAGAATAAATAAAAATATTGAATTAAAATGGCCACTACAAATGGCAGAATCAAAAAGTGACAAGGACAAGAACATTGACCTATGTAAAATCAGTCCGAAGTAAGTAAGAATCCGTAAAACCATAAAACTTATTAGAGAGACATACGACTATAGTATCACCTGTTATGCCAATTAACGGTAGTATCACCTGTTATGCCGATCAATTATAGTATCACCTGTTCTACCAATCAACTATAGTATCACCTGTTATGCCGGTATAGACTAATTTTGAAATGACGCTGCGTGCGAGTGTTGATGGAAACATCCGGATGTTTTGTTTTCAATAGATTTCTCGAATTTAAATAGTCCAGAATGAATACAGTGGCGTAACTAAAGTTTTGGCCAGCCGTTGTGTTGGCCACCAAACATCTTTCTGCACATTGGCTATAGAAAAGGAAAATCTAGAATTAACATAAAAACTTGAGGCACCAACCAAATAAAAAAAAACATTTAAAAAAAGCAACAGTTAACATTTGTCTTATCTTATCTTGTAAAATACAGACGTTACTTAAAAAAAAGAAGATGATTACGTCCCTAGATCAATCAAGTCATGCATGCTAATCAATGACTTAAACTCTGCCAGGTCGTTGGTTTTCATGGCTGATTCAGGCGACCCATTCCATGCTTTAACAGCACTTGGGAAGAAGGATTATTAATACAAAAGACACATTAAAGTTATTAAAAATAACATTTAAATTTATAAAATGCAATCAAACATTTTTTAAAATTATTTTTCAAGGGGAAAAAAATAGAAATTGGAAATGAGACCTAATGTTGGTACCACAGTAAAATGTGAGTGTCGGATTTCGCTGCTGAGACACTTAATTGCATGCTCATTTACGGAATGGTATCGTATAACCCATTTATCTCTGTCTGTCTGGTAAAAATATTAAACACGTTATTTCTCCCACACCCATTCCCGGATCAAGTTGGAACTTTGCAAAATTATTCAATGGCGAAAACCATACGTGATCCAATCGAAAAAGTTAACAAAATTAATCAATTAAACAAATGATGATTTATTATTTTGATATCGAAAAGGGGAAATAGCTTCTACATTATTGAAAGATGTTAAAAATGGGAAGTTCTTCCCCTTTGATTAGATTTTTTTTTAAAAGTATTTTTATATGTTCTTTTTTTTAAACCTGATAATGTTAAATGCTCTTACCGTAACCCAAAGAATTTATTTCTTACAAGGTGAAAGAAATGCATTTGTCTGAAAGATCGTTATATGCATTTAATGATCAACAACCGAATTTAGGACTAAAATTCTGAAATTTGTATTTTTAAAATTTGTTTTTCATAAAAGAAAAATGAGCAGTGATCTTACGTGTACTCTGTAAAAAAATTTGAGTAGCAAACAAAAAAATCTTGGCTCCTTGCGATGTACATCCGTTAGTTATGGTAAACAGTTAACATGTCACAAAATCTTAAATGTATTTTAAAAGACCGAGATTTCTTTAAACCAATAGTCTGAACTACGATACCTCTATCACTAATGCTATTACTAATTCTATTAATCAACTTCCATCAACAAACTAATTTACAAATTACACTTTTTTTCTTACTCTTTAACATAAAATCACCTGGAAAAGATATAATGTTACAAAGTTTAGGGGGAAAAAAACTTTTTTTTTATATCAACTCACTCTGTCTGTCTGGTAAAAAGGCTGTACACGTTATTTCTCCTACACCCAATCTCGGACCAAGCTGAAATTTTGAACAATTATTTCTTTTACCTGACAACACAAGAATCAATGAAAAAAATTAACCAATTAGTTAATTAATTATTTATAATTAATTATTTTGTTTGGTATCTCAAACAAGGGAAATAATTTCTACTTGACTGAAGTGGTGATATAAGTTGAATTAGTCCCCTTTATACACAGTCTTCTGATTCCTAATGAACCACAACAAGAAAAATAGGACGAGACTATAGAAACAATAGATAACTATACAAACTTCCAGAAGTAGAGTGGTTGCAGTGTTGGCTTGGCCAAGAGTTCGAAATCAGGTCGTCCCTCCCCCTTTTTTTATTTTTATAGATGCCTTTTTATCATTAGTCTAAATTTATTGTAAATTTAATTACATAACTGATTCAAACTAATTGATACAAGTACGATTAATGTAAGCTTTTGATTCTTTTTTAAAAGTATTTCTTTATGTTCTTCTTGTATCAAAACCTTCTTTCAAAGAAAAAAAAAAATGAAAAAACCTAGATGGATATTTGCCAAAGGAAAAAAAATATTTTCTCAACATCTCTTTTGCATACTTTATCACAGTATAGAATTCTTTGTCTACATTGCGATTTATAAGATCCGGTATATGTTTTTGTAAGCAATAAAATAAAGACAAAAAATGTAAAGAAAGCGATTTTTGGAAATGTGGGTTCAATATAAGGTGACCTAAAAAAACAAGTAAGAAAATGTAAAGAAGAAAATGAGGAGCAATTTGGAAATAATTTTTTTTTTAAATGCCAAGGACGCTATATTAAAAGTTTACTGTTAGAACTTAGAACTGTAATTCTATGGTGCAATAAATGGACAACATTATTTAGAGCTTTTAAAAAAAATATACTTCCGTATTCTATATACCGGATACACCAAAGTCTTCATGTGAGGAGATTTCCTATGCCGGTTATTTAAATATGATGTTGTTAATGTAACTTCATATTATGTTCCCTGTTGATAGAATGTGATAAGGAAGACAGTCACAATAATGCATTTTACAGGCTGCATGTAAAGATCAATACGAACCAGTGGAAGTTGAACGTGAGTAAACAGACAGGTAGTGCTTTTTATAAACTTATCGAGCCCAGCAATGTGAATATCAAATGCTTGCAATTGGCGCAACCGATTTCAGGAAATTGGTCATAACATAAAAATGACAAAAACAATAACAACAAACTAAACTAAAAGAAAGTAAACTCTTCTAGCTCTTTTTCCACTATCAATAAAAGTTCAGTCTAGATTCTATTTCGATTCTAAACATTTTATCTCAATGTAAAAATAATTTGAAGCAATATTTTTTGTGGGGGATTCATTCTTTGCGTTTTTATCAGCAACACCAGATAGGTAAATTTTGTTATTTAAAATATTTAAATGGAATAATTGCCTACGAAAATTGATCAAATTGCAAATGGGAGATAAAATTTATAAATATTTATTTAATATTTTGATTGAAATAAAATTTTTAAAAATCCTAAATTGTATAAACTGGTCGTCGATTAACAGTAAATTATATATTTAATAATAATGCTAAAGTTCAACATAAAACATTCTCAAAATATTAACATTAAAAGTTATAACAGGAAATACTAACTAACTATACAAAGAAACATAATCACTTAAATAAATGCGCAAATCCTTTTTCTTATTATATAATGTCTACCGGTCGATTCAATATTTATAGGCTATTAATAGGCTATTAAGGATTTAATAGAATTAGGCCATTACAGATTTATATTTTTTAAGAATCACTTAGACCTACACTAATATATAGATCTGTAATCCTTTCTAAAAATCTTATATCAACTCACTCTGTCTGGTACGACATTTGTACACGCTTTTTCTCCTTATTCCAATGCTCGGATCAAGTTGAAACTTTGCAAAATTATTTATTGTCTATGACAACATATTAATCAATTAAAAAATTAAACAATTTGTTAATCAGTTTTTGGTAAATAATTAGTTTGTTTATTATCGAACAAGAGAAAGAAAGGATACGTGATAGATGTGGCGGTATAAGTTTAATTTGTTCTCTTTATACTGTGTGCAGAGAATTAGGCCTTCGCTTAAAAGTTTGAAACTAACAATAGCTAACTATAACATCCATTTTTATAAGCACCTTGCTAACTCAGTGGTTACTGCAATGACCTGAGGATGTTTAAGAACTTGAGCTCGTATTAAAGTCATGTAACTTTTTTTTCATAATTTTATAAATTGCTTTTAAAAAGCTTTGACGGACGGACACCTTCTGACATCTCCCCTTGTCCTCCTCTTTCCGTTCTCCAGTCGACAATTGATAGGCTCATAACGTATCATAAATTGCATGAAATTGCGCTAAACAAAAACAATTGGCTAAAATATTTCTAATCACAAAGATTTATTATTGTCATTCTAGATATATTACGAATTTAATTACACGATTACATCCTTATTGATACAATTATTGTTAATATAAGTGTTTTTTTTTTTAAATATTTTTCTTGTTGATTTGAAAGAGATTTGTTCACCTCGCCATCGTGCTATTATTTGTTCGCAATTTATTCTCACAATTTTTAATCTGAAAAATCTCCAGTCCCGAAAAATGCGTAGAGCTATTATATCATTTACATCATCCACTTAACAGGCCAGAATTATTATAGGGCATGCCAGCACTATGCAGAAATTGCCAGCAGTGTTTTAGAACGCACCATCTCTATGTAAGCACTCTAGAAGTGTGTGTCAGCACTATATGATCGCATATCATTACTATGTAACGACATAACAGCAAAGTATACGGACGTACCAGCACTATGTAACGACATAACAGCAAAGTATACGGACGTATCAGCACTATGTAACGGCATAACAGCAAAGTATATGAACGTATCAGCACTATGTAACGACATGACATAAAAGTATATGAACGTATCAGCACTATGTAACGAGATAACATCAAAGTATACGGACGTACCAGCACTATGTAACGACATAACAGCAAAGTATATGGACGTACCAGCACTATGTAACGACATAACAGCAAAGTATACGGACGTACCAGCACTATGTAACGACATAACAGCAAAGTATACGGACGTACCAGCACTATGTAACGACATAACAGCAAAGTATATGAACGTATCAGCACTATGTAACGACATGACATAAAAGTATATGAACGTATCAGCACTATGTAACGACATAACAGCAAAGTATACGGACGTACCAGCACTATGTAACGACATAACAGCAAAGTATATGGACGTACCAGCACTATGTAACGACATAACAGCAAAGTATACGGACGTACCAGCACTATGTAACGACATAACAGCAAATTATACGGACGTACCAGCACTATGTAACGACATAACAGCAAAGTATATGGACGTACCAGCACTATGTAACGACATAACAGCAAAGTATATGGACGTACCAGCACTATGTAACGACATAACAGTAAAGTACATGGACGTATCAGCACTATGTAACGACATAACAGTAAAGTACATGGACGTATCAGCACTATGTAACGACATAACAGCAAAGTATAAAGACGTATCAGCACTATGTAACGACATAACAGCAAAGTATATGGACGTACCAGCACTATGTAACGACATAACAGCAAAGTATATGGACGTACCAGCACTATGTAACGACATAACAGTAAAGTACATGGACGTATCAGCACTATGTAACGACATAACAGCAAAGTATAAAGACGTATCAGCACTATGTAACGACATAACAGCAAAGTATAAAGACGTATCAGCACTATGTAACGACATAACAGCAAAGTATAAAGACGTATCAGCACTATGTAACGACAAAACAGTAAAGTATATGGACGTACCAGCACTATGTAACGACATAACAGCAAAGTATAAAGACGTATCAGCACTATGTAACGACATAACAGCAAAGTATAAAGACGTATCAGCACTATGTAACGACAAAACAGTAAAGTATATGGACGTACCAGCACTATGTAACGACATAACAGCAAAGTATATGGACGTACCAGCACTATGTAACGACATAACAGTAAAGTACATGGACGTATCAGCACTATGTAACGACATAACAGCAAAGTATAAAGACGTATCAGCACTATGTAACGACATAACAGCAAAGTATAAAGACGTATCAGCACTATGTAACGACATAACAGCAAAGTATAAAGACGTATCAGCACTATGTAACGACAAAACAGTAAAGTATAAGAACGTATCAAGCACTATGTAAGAGCACATGACTGCAATATAATAGCATTCCAGTATTTATTTAGGACATAACTGAAGAAACTTGGACCAAAATAAAACAAACACCGATAAACGTTTAAGAAAGTTTATTCTTTAAACCAAATTGGAGCGAAATACGTGTTATAATATTTTGATACATATTAAATCTGAACATTAAGCAGTTTTGATGTAAGTAAATTGAAGTATTATAACTATATATAGACTTGTATGAAATAAATATTCAGGATTGCTCAGAAATTCAACATTTTGGGAAAGATTGTGTGACACATATTCATATATTCATATATTACTAAGAAATAGATCTCTACCTAAATTTTTTTTTTAAAGAATATTTTTTAATGAGAAATAATGAAAGTACTCAGATCTTGGATAAAATACCTATTGTGGAAGTCCGTGAAGGTTTCATAGGTTAAAATCAACTCAGCTTAATGCATCTGCTATTCTTAGTATAGCATCAGTGTTTAGCATCAAGTAGAAATATTTTTTCTTTTAAAGCTGATTTCGTCTGTTCAACACCAGCCTGGGCTAACAGTATTCCCTGGCAGACGTGAACTTTATTTCACCTTTCATATTGACCTTTAGGGCATTCAGAGTGGCTTAAAGTTACATTATATACGCGATCTAGTGATCGTACTTCATTTGTATGTCACTAAAGCAATGCCCCAAAGCTGCTAGCGAAACTGTGGCAGTATTTTGTTTTTTTAGGGGAAGGGGTCAATAATTTAATTTATATATTTTTATTATACATAGAGTTTTTTATAGATGCAAGTCTTTTTTTTTTCTTCACACAGTGGAGTGGCTTTTGTTCATGATGGCCGCTTGGCTTTTTAACTCTTGGACAACAATGTTTGAGTTCTTTTTAAAAAAAACCTTTTCAGTACTATGAAATACGATGTTAAACATGTTCATTTCCACCATTGTTCTCTTTCCCAGCTTGGTTTGGATACTTAGCAGAGCTGCACTCATAATATACTTCAGAAAAAAAAAAGTTAAACAAAACAACAACCAACCAATCACACGAAACAAAACGAAAGTAACTAATATATTCTGCTTGTGGCACATTAACTAAACCTGTAGTTATATCCTCATTAACAATATATCTTTGTATCATAAGTAAATACGTAGTTAGCAGCATTGTAGTTTATATATATTCACATAGCATATATCTTATATTAGCCTGTTGTCGGTTAAAACAGTTTGGGACCTCAATGATAAAAACATTGATAAAATAGTCTGTATGAAAATTGAAAAGTATCATTTTAACAAGGAACAAAAAAAATTGTAGCTGTTTTGAAGACAACTCCTTCTCTATAAAGCTGATGAATTTTTAAAGAGTTATTACTCAGCTTTTAATAACAAAGTAAAGTTAAGTTCCCCTTTCAGACCATTCGATATATAGGGCAGATGATGTAAAGGTCATCTGTTTCTGTAGCCTACGGTTAACATGGGTGTCATGTGGCCAGCACAACGACCAACCAACGAGCACAACACGAGAACTTCAAAATTTATTCCCAGAACTTTTAATTTTTCGTTTCGGAGAACTTGTCCTGGCCATTTTGTTCCAACGTCTTTTTAACCACCGATCTTTTTCCTACTTTCAGTGAAAGCATCTAAGAGTCTGGGCTTATAATCAAAGCCCACACAAATTGGAAGAGCGGATAATATGCAAGAAAAAGATAAAACAAGTATAACTTAGAGACCTTCGCTGAAAGTAAGAGAGAGATAGGGGCCTAAACTAAAAAGAAAAAAAAACAGAAAACTAAACCATAGAGTAATGGACAGTTTAACCAGAGACATTTAGGAAAATAAGGGTCAGTTTAACCAGAGACATTAATGAAATTAAGGGTCAGTTTAACCAAAGACATTAATGAAATTAGGGATCAGTTTAACCAAAGACATTAATGAAATTAAGAGTCAGAGACATTTGCGAAAATAATAAACATTGTAACAAAGACATTAAAAAAATCAGTTGAACAAAAGACACTTATGAAAATGATAAACAGTTCCAAACCAGACAGAAATGAGCACATAATAATAATAATTGTGTCTTCGAGCCCGAAGTTATAGGGAGAGTGCAGTATTTCACTTGGCTACGCTGACCAAGCTATGAGCTACATATTTCTTCAAATATCTCCTATATCCCTCTCAATTTAGTCGAAATCTAATGTATCAGCCAAAATCATTAGCAATGCATCCTTTACCTGCAGGAAATCTACATCATTGACGCAACTAACTGTGAACCTTCATACTAGGTAGAAAAACCGATCACATACAAACCCAGACTTTCATTATATCCACAGAACGCAATTAAGCATTTTTTACCTAACGGAATCTGTTAAATTAAAGCATGGACTAAAGAAATTATATAGTTATGAAAATCATACTAATAATAAGGCGAAACTGTTCTCGGAAGAGTAAGGGAAAGTGCATCAGTTCACAATTATCAACGCAGACCAATTTGTGATTAGGCGTCTAGAGAAAGAATGACAAGAATTAATTTGTATAAGTAATCAATCAAAAGCCGATTGTCTTTACTTCGGAACCAGCACTTTATATATGTATAATTATATAAAATGTTACTACTACACCTAGACGGCTTCATTAAATAATTTGGGAGAATAATTTCAAAAAATGTCTATGATCTTTACATCATCTGCCCCATAGATCAAAAGTTCTCAAATAGATACCTAGATCTAGATTCACATACTCTCTATCTCTCAGCTGTCCTCTGGGTGCTACGAGAATTGTTGAACTCAAGTAATTCTTCATTAGTTTGAGGCGCTAGAAGCTTCTTTCACCAGATTCCACAATTACGGGTATTGCATAATGCGTTTTTTTTTCGCGCGTAGGAATGGCGTTTCCATATTGAATGTCTATATGTTTCATGAGATTTGTATGAGTTTTCAAATGATTTGATTAATTTTTGGAGATTTCCAGGACTTTTTCGTATATTTTACAATTTCAGGAGATTTCTTGGAGCTCCTGGTAAATCTGGAGGCCGCGGGAAATCCGTTATAAGGTATAAAATGGTTTTAGTAGATTACACCTAGAAGTAGCGCGGGTTCTATGAAAGTGCGGGGCCCACTTTGGTCGCATAGGATGCAGTGGCCTAAAGCTGGCCCATCAAAATAGAGGCGTGTGCTATGCCGTGGGTTGACTATTAAGAATATTTCTAATCGCACCGATTTCATTACACGACTGATCCAAATTAAATGATACAATTAGACTTGCTATAAACTTTGTTTAAAAAATATTTTAAAAAATGTTTTTCCTCTTTATTTCCACAATTAACTTTTACACTTTCTATATGTTTTTGTTTTTTAACCTTTACCTATCGCTTAGTCTGTTGGGGAACCATGCAAGATTCGTCGACCGTCTTTCTCCATTCTGCATGGTTAGATTATTTTTTAAAGTTGGAAGCTAGAGATTGGTAGGAAAAAAGATTAAGTTTAATTCAAGCTAAACTTTTGCACTTGGTAGTATGGCTGGGTTAGAAGAGCCGTGATCTCGATATTCATTTTTAATTAGCTTTGAAAATTAGGAAATGGTTGTCATGAGATCTCAAACTGTCAAAATGTACATTTGAATGAAGTCGTGTCTCTAAAACTAACCTTGTATTCCCTGTATCTCCTTTTTTTTTCCTGTTTTCTTTTTTTTTTTTTTACAGTTTTGGGAGCCAGAGGAGCCGAACGAGGGATTATAACTTCCTGAGTAGCAGACGTAGCCCAATTTTTGGCGGCAGTAGAAGATTGTTACACCACTAACACATTCTATTTATTCTTGCCTAGTATTAATCAACTTTGGGTGGCCTGCTCATACCAAACAGACTATCTAAAACAATGTATTGAATGTATACTAATTTAACATGTGAATTAAATCACTTTTGTTTTACGTAAAGTAATCTTATCTTTGATTATATTGATTGAACATGACATTGCTGCACCTTAATAATACTCTCAGACGGGTTGTCAACTTATATTAAAATACATATCTAAGATTCAGATAATCGCAAATATTTTTTTCTTTTTCTTGTTATTTCTTCAGTGGCATGGCAATGTTTAAGTAATACTTTCTCACCTCCCCTCTCCCCTCCCCCTTCTTCTTCACTTCTTATTTCTGTCACTTTTTAATGCATGACTTATCTCCCCTAAAATCAGCTCTCTTCCGTCTCACTTATTTTGTGCATGATTTCTCTCCCTTGACTTTTCCAGTCTAGAGATACAGACTTGACAGAGATAGGGGAAACGTAACAAGGCATGCCTCAAAGACAAACAGCAGGGATGTTAATATAATGTGATGTACAGTCGATAGCTTTGTGAATTTGAACTACTGTAGCGTATTTTTATAGAGAAAATAAGAATGGTAAAAAGCTCTCAATTGTGTGTGTTTTTTTTGTTTTGTTTTTATTATGCAGTTTTGTACGTACACACACATTATCGCAGACATGCTCTCACACACAAAAGTTATCAAAACACACATACACACACTTATTTATACGCTCTCCTTAAAACAAAAAATTCTAGTTCGACAAATGGAGCTGCTAGTGTTCGACATTACCCCCCCCCCCCCAAAAAAAAACACGTACAAATGGTTGTCCTGTTTATAGTGTTGACCATTATATACTTATGATGTCTAAACTAAGCAAGCTCAATGGCCCACTACAGATATATTGACGAAGCGGCCTGATACCATTTTAAACAGTGTTTAGCTACAGATGAGAGATGATTAACCAATTCCAATAAATGTCATATTACCAGGAATGTCATCTACCTTTTAGTCAAGTTACTAACTCTATATAGTACAACGTATCCTCTGCATAAACTAAGGGCAGATTGACTCTTATGTGTTCTACTCTAAAGCATCCCTTCCAGATTTAACAAAACAATGTATCTTAAAAAAAACAACAACTAGATGTAATAAAAAAAATTAATTCCAGATAGAAAAGTGTAGTTGGGGTAATATTGAATACTTAACTCTTTTGAGTAATAAAATGTATTATTGATAAAGTTATAAAGTTAAAGTATAAATAAAGTTATAAAGTTAAACTGACAGCTAATTAGAAAAATGGATTCTGTATATATCAAATACTATTTTTACCGATTACATCAAGTCGCACTATTTATTTAAATTATTGTAAAAAAAAAAATAAGTATCCCATATTAACTTCCGAGTTGGGGTAACTTGGGATACCGGTACCTGACGAAAGTCAGTTAAACTAAAATAAAAACAAACACGCTATGATTATATATATATATGTGGGGGCTCTCTCTCCATGTGGATCTATCCAGTGTCACTTTTCCCCCAGCTGCTAGTGTCTGTTTTGAAAAGCTTCACGTCGCGTCATCCGTATAACGTAAACAAGGAAACAAAAGCTAACATACCTTTTTAATATCAGCAATATTCTGTTTTAAACAAAATATCTTATCACATTCAAACACCCATAAGTCTTTCATTTAGTTTTAAAAGCCATACATTATACTCATTCTTCTACGTGTACATGTTTTAAAAAAAAAACTCACAAAAGTTGATTGCTATAGATGCAAGGTGAGTGTCTTAACTGTCTAAATTTTTTAAAATGGATATGCCCACTTTAGTTGTTAAGCGGGCTACTAAGCAAGTCATTGTTTGTAAGGCAAACACACGTATGTCTTCAGCAGTATAACCACTATTACAGTGGGCGACTGCTGTCAATCAAGACATAAACAGAGCGGTACAAAAACTCGTTCGTACCTTACTCGGTCAGACTATATCAGCGCCGCTCGTTGGTCAGGAAATATGAAAAGGGCCAAGATGCCTGTGTGTTGTCGCTCAATGAACTCTTTATGTTGTGTCTATTCTATTTATGTGAGTGTTTCAGTTGTGTTGTCTTTATACGAGAAAAGAGTCTTTGTAGTCACAACAAATTTCAATAAGGATCAAGAAAGTAGTCTTAGTCTTAGTTTTATTTCTACAGTACAGTGAAGCGTCAAACACTTAGTTCCTTATTGTATCCACTGATCAATGTAAACAATTTCCTTGATGAAAAATACATAAACGTTTAACATATAGATTTCAAACAAAAAAAATTCTAATGAGACAAGATGGTGATTTAAAAGGGGTGTAATAATCTCAGGCTCCTGGCCAGGACACGAGCCACTGACCTCCACCTCGGTAGCACCTCAGATATTTTTTTCATTTTCTTTTTCAGTAAAATATTTTATTCTACTGCAGCTTTTTTTTTTGTCCCATATAATTTATTCCATCATTTATAGGATACAGAACGCACCTTACACTTATAGTACGGCATCAAGGGAAGGACACAGACCTATATAATATACGTGCTGATATGATACCCTTACCCTCAGTCGAAATAGTTGGTACATATATATATTTCACTAGAAAAATTATCAATGAAACGGCCCGCATTTCAACCCCAGCACAATTTTCTATCACAAAAACTCTTTTTTTTTTTCTTTTTTGCTCTTTCAGCCTACAAAAGCGATGGGCCCCCAACACTGTATTATAGAGTAAGCATAAATACTTCTTAGGCAGTATCTCCATGCACTGTAATGCTCCTTTTATAGATCTACTCACCCCCAGCATTACACTTTTTGGCTATTGAATGTTCTATATACATCTGTGGGGAAGGAAGATGATAAAGTCTGAGTGATCGCTTTTTAAATGCATTTATATTTTTAAAAAGTGAACGATCTAAATTCGAACTCCGCAGCCTCCTCAAGCCAATACACTAACCACTCTGCCAGCGAATCGATGATAAAAATAGAAGATTTGTTATTGTTAGCTTCAAACTTTAAAGCGGCGAACTTCAAAGTATACAGGGAGCTAATTTATCTTATACCATCACATCAGTCAAGTAATTTTTTTTCCATTGTTCAAGATACGAAACAAAATAATTTATTACCAATTGTTAATTAATTAATTGGTCAGTTTTTTTTAAATTGATATTGTTAAGTAAAAGAAATAACTGTGCGAAATTTCAGTTTAGTCCAAAATTGGGTGTGGGAGAAATAACTTTTACCAGACAGACAAGCAGAGTGAGTTGATATAAGGTTTGTAAAAAAAAGAAATATAAAGCCTCAAAATTTGTTATGTTTTTGTTTTTTTTAAGTAATCGTGTGTGTATGTGTGTGTGTGGGTAGAAAATGACAAAATGATTGTGTGAACAAAGCAAGGACAAGAGAGGAATACGAAAACAAAACAAGGCATTGAAATTTAAACTGAATCTAGTCACATGTCAGCTAAAGATTGGCTGTGCTATTGGTGGGGGTTGTGGTGGGTTCACAGAGAGGTCAAAACTAAATGAAATGCTTTTTTTTTATGTCAACAAAAAAGAACGCGCCATCCAAGTTCTAATGACCAATATGACCTACTTAGCAATACACTACCCCAAAACAGTGACAGCTGCGATGGTCGGATCACGTAGTCCTAGGTCTAGCTACCCTAAACTGACCTCAGAAAAAGAAAATACTGATCCAATTTTTTTTTAAAAGAGACCTAACCTAAGACGTTATATATATATATATTTATATTATTTTTTTATATAAGCTTACATACCAACAAACTAAATAGATTATAAGCAGTCTTTTGTTTTTCAAAAGAGCTGCAGTGGAGAAAAAAATATGCAGATACGGTTTCTTGTGCTATACGTTTCGTACTGTCTTATCTTTTCATATCTTATCTTATAAATTATAGACGTCCCATCTTAGCAGAAGAAATGTGAAATACGAAAATTGTCGTCACGATGGTTCAGAGGCTTGCAATATCTCTTAATTTTGAGAATTATTTTCACAATACCTCTATTCAAGTCAGAACTTTATTGAACCAGAAACCTGGAAGCTGATCTCAAAAACTACTTTAACGATTTCCCTAAAAATTCAACAGTAGATGTATATCGCTGAGAAAAGAATCACTAGCTCGTTGACCACTCAGGGAAAACTATAGTTTGACCGTTATAATTTTCAAAGTTAATTAAATTAGTGATTAGAAAATTATAAATAAATTTGACTAGAGAACTAGGCCTAGATCAAGATCCAGCTTCGGTTTTGAAAGGAGTGTCGTGTTCTTAAAAGGACTATCGCGTTCAGGATTTTCCGAATGGAAAGTATTACTGATTCAAGAGTTTAATAACTTAATGCTCAGAAAATTTTGCGCATCGTCTTCTAAGAATATATCTAAACGCTTATTGGAAAAGTCTACTCAGTAGTAGATCGATACATTCTCTTGCCAGGATTGTTTCTCGGGGAAAATTAGGAGAATGAGGCGGGGTAAAAAAGGCTCTATTGTTTTTTAATCTAACATTCAAAAGTTATTAAAAGGAAAACAATCGCTCTATAAGCTCTAAAATGTTTTTCTTGTCGCCTAAAAACACTTTGACCACTGGCTTTTCGTGTATGTAAATGATACAGAGGACATTTATAGAAAAGCAAGAGGCTCAACTTCATGACCAGTGGGTTTCTCAATAATAATTTACACAAACGCCCAGGAGTGCATGACTTGGTCATCTGAGGTCACTCAAACAAAGGCCTTATTTTTCCCGGGAACCTCGCAATATTTTGTCAATGAAAACTAGTGTATTGGAAATGACATTTAATCAATTAAAAATTGTTAGTATTGAAGGGGGAAAAGATATTGAGCAATTAAAAAAATGGTTCAATTGTAACATGGAATAGAGAAACACAAAGCACAACAATGGAAATGTTCTTATAGATCAAGCATTATTTATGCACAATGTATACATAGGTTGCTTATAGATCAAGCATTATTTATGCACAATGTATACATAGGTTGCTTATAGATCAAGCATTATTTATGCACAATGTATACATAGGTTGCTTATAGATCAAGCATTATTTATGCACAATGTATACATAGGTTGCTTATAGATCAAGCATTATTTATGCACAATGTATACATAGGTTGCTTATAGATCAAGCATTATTTATGCACAATGTATACATAGGTTGCTTATAGATCAAGCATTATTTATGAACAATGTATACATAGGTTGCTTATAGATCAAGCATTATTTATGCACAATGTATACATAGGTTGTTTATAGATCAAGCATTATTTATGCACAATGTATACGTAGGTTGCTTATAGATCAAGCATTATTTATGCACAATGTATACATAGGTTGTTTATAGATCAAGCATTATTTATGCACAATGTATACATAGGTTGCTTATAGATCAAGCATTATTTATGAACAATGTATACATAGGTTGCATGACCAAATATAAGGCGTAGACAAAAATTGTAATGGAACCATTCGTTGTCAGCATTGGGTTCAATTGGAACCTAGAATCACTGCAATGTGAAGGCTGTCTGAGATGAGGCACGCATAAACGAAATAAAATATAATACAGTTTGAATATTGACAAGATTTTTTAGGCCTCGAATAAAATAAAATAAACCTTTATATTCCGCAAATATTTCGACGACTTTCCAAATTAAAATAATTACTGTCCTCATTTGACCCCCACCCCTTCGCTTTCTTTCTCCTTTTGTGTGACATTGATCTTATCCTATCAAGGTCGTTTCACCCCAGGGCTATCAGTCCGTTTGGTTTATTTCACGCTCTGTTTGAGTCTCTAAGGTCAAAGTAAATCGCTGCTATATAAGGTCCTCAACTTCGCATCAGAGTTCAGACGCAGCACATTCTTGAACACTGAAACAACGGTAAGTCCCACAACCCTTTTGTACTTTGCATCTCTGTGTCATAGAAAGGGTCTTCAAATAACATTTAAAAAAAAAATCTAAGAGACTTAGCAGCTAACATTGCACACCATAATAAGGATCTACAGGCGGATACCTACTCAATAGAACAATCTTATTTTTATTGTTAGTGAAAAGTGTATTGTTAGCGGCCTCCGAAAGTGGAGTAGCCACTATTAGTTATGTGTGATTTGTCTGTCCGTCCCGTTTTGATCTCAAAAACTAGAAAATATATCGAAAATCTTATAGCGTGATATTTTAGATCTTTCAAACTTGTAATGCAACAGCTACTTTTTTCTTTACTGAAAGCAAAAACAAACAAAAAATAATAATAATATTTGAAATTAATTATGCAAGCATTTTTTTATTTAAAATTTACCATTTTTACAAACGTTAACTATTAATTTTTTTAAAGAGAAAGAAGACCATTCTAATAATAGAGGTGATTTTTGTTAGTATATTTGCATACATTTGTTTTTTGTTTTTTTTTTCTTTAAAAAATGTTATAGAAATTGTAATACTAAATTTAGTATTTTCCGCCATACATGCTACTTTATAAATAAAATGTTTACATTTTCTAAAAGAGAAAAACAAAAGGCATTTAATATGTGTATATAAGTCTATTATAATTTAAAAGAGCAATTAAGTTAGGCAACTTCAAATTATACGAGTTCAGTGCAATGTGCAACATGCCATGCACATTATTACATTTAATTTTGTTAGGCCAGGTTCACGTTGGGCCATATCTTCATAACTAGCTCTTCATTAAATACATAGGAATATACATACACCTATAATAATTACATAAATAAATCTCCGTATCGTGTCGTCAGTCGGACTAGCAATAAATGCAACAGTATCGTCAACATTTTCGAAAACTAACATGTTTTTCGTTTTGCATTGGCGGAGAAAAAGGTTGTAGTTGTTGATAGTTTGTGGTTCATAGTTTCTGATATTCATTCTGAAAATATTGAAACCAGCCTGAGCAGACCACTTCGGGGGGCCGATTTTGAGTTTATGTCTCCACATAAATTTGTAACCTTGTTGTTTTCTTGCACTATATTTTTCTGTACCGGAGGTTCAGTTCCGACTTAGATGAACAATATACCTACAAACTAGCATACAATCTAGAAGACGCTGCTTTGAAACAATATTCTATATGCAAGCTAATCCATACTCAGCTGAACAATGGTTGTATTATAAAGCGCTGCATTTCTCTTTCTCTCTCTCTACAGTGAATACGTTTATATCAACACCTGTCAACATGAGCATTGTCAGAGTTGCCTTTTTGGTGGTCATTGCTGTTGCACTGGTTGCTGCCCAGGAGAATCGGTTGATAAACTGCACTTACAATGGCAAAATATACAAAGCACCGGTAAGCTCCCTTTATTATATTTTTATAAACAAGGTCCCCCCCCCCCTCGTGTAAACATGGCTGTCAGGATAAATAGCAAAGAAAAAAGTTAAATTTTTCTTTCAGACCTTGTGATCTATGGGGCAGATGATGTAAAAGTCACCTGTATCTGTGGCCCACAATTAACGAGGGTGTCATATGGCCAGCACAACGACCAACCGCATTTACTTTTCTCCACCTTGTGTCAAGTAACCGTTAGAGCTTGGTAGACGCAAATACGCCAGTCTTCACCAGGATTCGAACCAGGGACCCGTGGTTCAGAGGTTAAATGTGTTAGCACTCAGCCCCCACGCCTCCCAGGATATCTAGAGTTTTTATTATTTTTTCTGAAAAAGGATGTGCATAGTGTGCTTACAGTAAATCAGTTTCCTTGTTTCTATATTCAAAATTCGCTCTCACTTGTAGAAAAATACATTCAGATTATCACAAAACGTCACGTGATTATTTTTAAAAAATCTTCTTACAGAAGTAAAACGTTATGTTCCTCTAGAAACTCTGCATTTGCTTTTCAAAAGTTTATGTGTAAACGACTATACAGAAACGACTATTATTACAGCAATTGATCCTGAGTTGTACACTTCGACAGTACAATGAATACTTATGATATATTGGAATCCTTGATGTCTATCTGTAAGCGCTCAAGTGAGAGGAAAATTGTGATCGTCTGGTCCTCAAGACTTCGACTTTGATTCCCGCTCAGCTCATATATGAACCAGAAAAACAAATACCTTTAAGAATCCTGATAGAATGTAGAAAGAAGCGGTTTTTAAGTGTGCTAGAACTAGCTTTTTTTTTTTTTTTTTTGTAAAACATGTTTCGGATGTTCCTTCAGAGTTGAAGATAATCCACTTCCAAGTCCAAACTTTCCGTAGGACGACGGGGAATGGCAGTGGGCAGGGTATGAAATCTGGACAATCAAGATGTCCAAACGACAGTCCAGGCACCCATATGTCCAACCATATTCTGTAGATCTGGTGAAGTTCTAATTAATAGTGTAGAAATATTTGTAGGAATTAAAAAATCTGGAGAAATTTCGTTAAAAATTTCTTTTCTGATATTTACTCAGCGTGAAATGCAAACATGGTGTCAACTTTTGAAGTTGGGCGGACAACCCTCCAACCCTCCCCCGGGCACAGCTATGCTCCTATGTTGGCTTTATGAAACTTTCCTTGACCCTGGTGCACTTTGGAAGAGTGATAGTTTTAATTTTATATGTATTTTAAGCTGTTAGAGAACCAATTGCATAAATTAATTAATAAATTTTTAAATCTCACCAAGGCGATTTCATAAATACAAATACCTGCTATGAGAAATAAAGAATTGAGACCATATTATCCTGACCTAACATGTGAAGCTATATGAAGTGTTCATGTTTGATTGGACATATTGTGTTAAATGCACTGAATAACTTATGCGTTTAATGTACCGGTAATAATTTATGCAAGGTTGTTAACGCCGGAAGTGGTAATGGTCTTAAGCCCATCATTACCTACAAAGTGCTTCCAATGGCATGCGTCTCAAATAGCCTCTGACAACCAGTCCAACTCCTGGCCTTCACGTGTGGCTCAGTTACTGAGCCTGGCGGAACCGTTACCACAGACAGGAGAAGGGGCAAAGGCGAGCAACTGGCGCCTAAACCAGTAAGCTTCGGGCAGAAGGGGCTCGTTAGCCTTGGTTGGCTACCCATCTAGGAGAAGGAAAACTCTGAATCCCTAACTCCGCTGCCCTGCGGCTATACCCAAACACGGGAAAGGCTTCGGGAGACAACCCTGAGGAAAAATCAGGAGCTGGTGACCCTTAGGCAGACTGTGGCACACCGTTCTACAGCCTGGCAGATCCTGCGGCGCTACTGATTCCAAACTGTACTGGATACTCCGTTCCTTTGGTCACATCAGCTGCGCGGAAAGGGGGGAACTGCTGTGTGGGCGACATCGTTCCGACCATAAACAATGCCCAGGCTTTCATCTCACTTAAGCCACATGAGGAAGTGTGCTCTGAGATGAACCATAGTCGTCCTACGACTGAAGGAGGCCAATGAGGGGAATAATTTATGCCTTAGATCGGAATAAGTATCTTTTGCGGTCTGAATTTCGTTATGCATTTCACAAAAGATCCTTCTGTGTGCCACTTTTTCAGGTCAATGGTGAAGTCCAAGTGGATGCTTGCACATATTGCACCTGTCTGTCCACTGGTGAAATGGACTGCTCCTCAATATCATGTAAACATGCCTGCGCTAAGGAGGAGTACGAATATCTTAAAGATTGCTGTAAACTATGTAGCAAGGTGAGTTCAACAATTGTGTCACATTCTTCTGACCAAACACTGGCAACAGTGACACATTCTAATATGTCCAAACACTGGTAACAGTCCATAATTCTACTGACCAAAGACTGGTAACAGTGCCACATTCTTCTGACCAAACACTGGATACAGAGGCACATTCTAATGACCAAACACTGGCAACAGTGGCACATTCTTTTGACCAAACACTGGCAACAGTGTCACGTTCTACTGACCAAACACTGGCTACAGTGGCACATTCTACTGACCAAACACTTGCAACAGTGGCACATTCTACTGACCAGACACTGGCAACAGTGGCACATTCTTCTGACCAAACACTGGCAACCGTGCCACACTCAACTGACCAAACATTGGTAACAGTGCCAGATTCTACTGACCAAACACTGGCAACAACGCCACAATCTACTAATAAAACATTTTTTACAAAGCTTATATCAACTCACTCTGTCTGTCTGGGAAAATGTCTGTACACTTTATTTTTCCTACACCCAATTTTGATCAGGCTGAAATTTTGTTCAATTATTTCTTTTACCTGACAACACAAGAATCAAAGAATTTAACAAATTAGTTAATTAACTATTGGTAAATAATTACTTTGTTTGGTATCTCGAACAAAGAAAGAAATTGTACTTGACTGATTAGGTGGTATAAGTTGAAAGTTGAATTTATTTTTCTGGAAAGAAAAGTTTGTAAATAACTATTAAACCTATTTTCATAAGCAGCTCCCTGGCACAGTGATTACCGTATTGGTTTGAGGAGGCCTTAGACCTCGAGTTCGAATTCAGATAGCTCACATTTTCAAAAAAATAAATACATTTAAAAAGCGAGCATCCAGATACTCCTTCTTTCACATCCCTACCCCTTTCCAACTGGTCCAGACAAGTGATAGGATCAAAGCGTATTGAGAAAGCTAAAAGCATGAAATTGCGCTAAGCAAAAACAATAGGTAAAAATATTTCTAATCGTACAGATGTAATATTATTAGTCTAGATCTATTACAAATTTAATTACATGACAGATACAAACCATACAACTACACTTAATACAGGAGGCGCGGTGGCTGATTGGTTAAGCACTCGGCTTCTGAACTTGGGGTCCTGGGTGAAGGCTGGGATTTTGAATTTCGGGATTTTCAGGGCGTCTCTGAGTTAACCCAACTCCAATGGGTACCTGACTTTAGTTTGGAAAAGTAAAGGCGGTTGGTCGTTGTGCTCGCCACATGACACCCTGCTCGTTAACCGTTGGTCATAGAAACAGATGACCTTGACATCATCTGTACCATAGATCGTAAGGTATGAAAGGGAAACGTTACTTACACTGATATACGCTTTGTTTTTTTTAAAATTATTTTTTATTTTTTTTTGCTTGTTAAGTATAGGTCTGTATATAATGATCTGCCATGTATTGTATTTTCTTCCCCAGAAACACTAATTGTGCTAACTATATCATTCCATTGTTGAAAGAAGTTACTACGAGTGCCTGCGAAGCCAACCACTGTAGTTTTCATTTTTATTGGTTAAATTATTAATTATTTATTTAAAACATCATTTTTTATATTAATAATTAAATGTCAAAAGTAATGCTTTTTTGTTGTTGTTGGTTACGTTGTTCTGTTGTTGTTACATTTTATTTTTACTTTGTTGAGGATGATAATTATGAAGATAAGACAGTGCTTAAAAAAATGGAACTCATTGTTACAAATAACATCAAGCAATATTTTAACGCATTGGGTTACAGCAAAAAGCTGATGTGAGTTGTGTTGGGCCTTAAGAAACAAGGAATAAGGGGGGGGGGGGGGGGGTAAGTATTTTCTTTTTTTCGCTGGCTGTGGTATAAAAACAACTAACATAGATGTTGCTAGGGTTGGTGCTGATTGGTAAAACGTCACCCTTTCACTAATCTAACTTAATCTCTTCTTGATTCCAAATTATTTACCTGTGGCATTTTGATTTTTGGATGTCGTATTTATCCTCCAATGGATAATGAGACCAATCCTAAAGATCTCAGCCTTTAGACTAGCCCTTTCCAAGGAGTGCTCTCCTGCCTGTCCATGTATGATATGTGAAATAAACACAATCACAGTTGGAACTAGTAATATTTTAAAAAGTAAGAACATTAAATTGCTGTTTATGACCAAAAAAAAAATGTTTTAATAATACACACTACCGCCCCTGCCCCCCTTTCACTGCCACTTCTCTCTTCCGTATACAATTTTAATTGAGAAAGGGGGGATGGGGTGGGTGATCCAGTGATCACACATTTTTTTTTGTTGCCGGTTCAAAATTTTTTATTACATAGCCTTTGATTGTATCCATAATTTTAATGTTCCTCATATGCCTCTTTAAATTTCAATGTTTTAAATTTTCTTTTTAAAACAACGTCCTCCTCTTAATTAGACCCCAAATCAAATATTGAACTTCTATGAGGCTTTCGATCTGGATTAAAAGCCAAAATAACACTGTGTACACAAATTTAGCTGTTGGAGAATGAAAAAAAAATCTCCACAAATAATAATCTTCGAAAAGAAACTGACTTTTCCTTAAATCAATTATAACCAAAATTATCCTAGCTACAGTCTATCCTCACCAGAATCACCAAGTACACACATTCATAGTTAAATAAATGTTTATGCCACACGATATTCCGATGTGGCTAAACAGTGCTGCCATAGTTTGTACATCCCAGTTTAAAGACCCTTCAGTCATGGCGCAAAAAAAAATTCATAAAATAAACAAAAACTGAACAATGAAAGTGACTATGTTGAAAATGACCAGGCAAGGATTGGACATGTGCCAAGTAAGCACATAAGGCTTAGAGGGACAAGAAATAGTATCTAGTTGTTTTTTATATATAGTTGTACATTGTTTTACTTGTTTCGGATGTTCCTTCAGATTTTTAAAGCGCCCAAACCTCCACCAGGACGACGGGTGAGGGCTGAGGGCATGGTTCGAACTAGGGACCATCGAGACCATAGAATGACAGTTTAGAGCTTATAGTACTGGACAAGCAAATTATAGACAAGTACTAAAACATATCTTCTTCAGTTCGAAACCGATTAATGTCAAGCAATGTTATTCTTTCTGATTAATGTATTCTTTTTCTGCACCCCAGTTCCTCTTAGCTGGAACAGCATGTCGTTAACGGAGATCTATTAATTCTTGAAAATGGGGACTTCTTTATTAATATGAACAGAGCCTTAACATTCTATTGTACGGGCCTAACTGGAGGCACTTAAATTCTAGTCTTGGCTTTAAAAAAAAAATTTAAAAAAATAAAACGTTGAATGACTACAAGCCTAGACTGCGGTCATAAAACTATAAATTTAGATATAATTTCAAACGAATGGTACGTAGTATGCTATAAATACGTCCATATGTTGTTGTAACCCAGTGAAGCAGTTTTTTTCCCCACCACTTTTAGTAGAGAACTGGTTGAATAATTGTTGTGCACTTAAAGTTGACCTTTAACAATTAGATTATTGTATGCATTTCAATTTAAAACAACCTTGAATACAATTAAGTTTACCAGAGTAAAGGAAACAATAAAAGGAGACTGTGGTGAGGGGGGGGGGGGAGAATATTTTAAGAGGTCACGATCTACGCTTTACCTTGAATTATGAATCAAAATTTGTTAAACATTCTGAGATGGATTATATATATATATATATATATATATACATATCATGGACGTAGCCAGGATTTTTTTTCGGAAGGGGGGGGGGGGGGTTGGGGGGTGGAATTTTTTAATATGTATTTATGTGTGTGTGTGTATATATAATCTTTATTGCATTCTGACACTTCATTCTTTCGGAAGACGTTTATTGTGCCCTAGAATAGGTTCTTCCATGAGTTGGAAAAATTGTAGATTCCCCGCCAATACTAGCAAGGGGGTCTGGAGGAGCGCTAGGAGCTCCCCCAGAGCGGGGCGAAGCCCCTCCGCCAAGCACTATTTCTGGTATTGAAAGCCAACAAAATGCATATTCTGAGATATCTTCAGTGCATTTGCCTGCTATTAAAAAGTTTTATTTCAAAAACCTAATGTGCTATTCTTACTGACTTAGACCCTCCCGCGCCGTTCGGAGCATTTGACGTCAAGCTGTTTCCATAAAATTGTAGATTCCCTGCTATTATTAGCAATGGGGTCTGGGGGGAGCGCTAGGAACTCCCCCAGCGCGGGGCGAAGCTGAAGTGGGGTTTTAACTCAAAACTAAGTCAAAATCCATTTAGCTACGCTCATAACATTTTGAGTGCGTAATTAGCTTTTTTTTTATATTGAAGAAGGGGTTTATCGTAAATTTTGGAGGGGGTTTTAAAATCAAAATCTCCTTTAACTGTGCTCTTGGAATTAAGGGATTTTTGTTTGAATTTTTGTTTTGTTTTGTTTTGTAGAAGAGGGGGGAGTTATATATCATATGATGAGCATCATATTCAACGCGTCTTCAAAATCATTATGTTGAGTTTGATAAAGTTTCCCACTCAGACCTTGCGATCTA